>CM053580.1:67987013-67998274 GCA_028627135.1 Pseudochirops cupreus | reverse complement strand
TATATATATATATATATATATATATATATATATATATATATATATATATATATATATATGGAGAAGGCTATGGGAAGAGTTGTGTGATTTGGCCAGATGCGACTCTGGGTAGCTATTGAGCTTTCCTGGATTTGAAAACCTAGATGTTGGTGCTTCTCTCTCTGGTAACTAACTATGTAGGTATGTGATGGTCAGACAGCTAGAAGCCCTGCCTATTGGTCTGTTGAACTGTGTTATTTTCTCTGTCTGTATTTTCTTTTGTCTGCTTGTAACTTCTGTTTGAATTTTCTCTGAAGTTCAGGGTACTGACTTTTCCCCCTGAACTAGGTAAATAATATATGTTTGATTAAACTAAGATTGTTAACCCCTTTTGAGTTGCTTTCCTTTAGAAAAGCAGATCAAAGAATGTGTACTAGCAGCCATCCTGGGTATGCTAGGATGCTTGCTGCTACAAGAGGTAATGAAGGTCTAAACTTAGGAATAGAGGCCAAGTCAATGAAAAGAGTGAAGAGAAGTAGGATATGTTGCTGGAACAGATTCTGAAAAGACTTAGTAATGAAATGAAAATGAGCAGGTAGTTGGTTAGGAAGAGAGAAGAGTTAAAGGTAACTCCCCAGATTTTCAACTTAGGAGAATGGAAGGATGGTGAGATTCTCAATAGAAACAGGAAAGATGAGAAGATGAGTGGATTTAGGGGAAAAATAATGACTTCTGCTTTGGAAATAATATGTTTGAATGAATATGAATCATCCAGATGGAGATGTCTAGTAGAAGTTGGTGGTACAGAACTAGTGCAAAGGAGAAAAATAAGGACTAGATATATAGATTTAAGAGATCTTTATAGAAATGACAAATGAATTTCTAGGAGCTGAGATGCATAGAGAAAAGAGGACCCAGGAGAGATATCTAGAATACATTCATGCATAGAGAACAAGACGTTAGAAGATGAGCTAGCAAAAGATACTAACAAAGAGGTTAGACTAAAATCAGGAAAGGGTGATATGTTGAGAGAGAATATCCAGGAGAAGGGAGTGATCAACACTGTAGAAAACTGTAGAGATATTCAAAGATGAGGACTGAAAAGAAGCTGCTAGATTCAGTAATTAAGAGAAGACTGGCAACCTTGAAGAGAGCAGTTTCAGTCTGGTGGTGACAGGAAGATGACTGCAAGGACTTAGAAAGTGAGTGAGGAATTTGAGGCAAGAAGCTTAGATGGTATTTTCTATGAGTTTGGCTATGAAAGAGAAGGGAAATATAGACCTATGATTTGAGGGATTGGCATGGTCAGGTGAAGTTGGACAGGAAGATTTTTTTTTAAGTACAAAAAAACTTGTTATGTTTGTATACAGTAGAGGAGACAGTGAATAGAGACTGAAAATGAGAGAAATTGTATTATCAAAGGGAATTAGATATAAGGCACAAATACAGAAGCATTTCAAAAGTCTTTGTGAACTTGTAACCTACTAAAACTTAAAACTGCAAAGCTTTTTGGGACAACATGAATAAGGGCTGACTTAGCAAGGGGAAATACCACCTCTTCTTTTTGACTAGAGCAAAGTAAAAGAAAATGTAGATGCTTAAGTGACTGAAGATGAGAAAATGAGAAAAGGGAGCTCATGAAGGATAGGTTCTATTTTCTCAGAAGTAAGGTACTTTGCAGAGGGGGATAGGGAAAGGGAGATAGAAGTGGCTTGAGAAGAGTAGGTTTACAACAGGTGCTGAGGGGAGTGCAATAGTCAAAGAGGGAAGAGTAAAAGGACTGCCATGTAGCAGTGAATTCCCATTTGACATTAGAAAACATTTCAGTGTTGTGTGACTTCATTCAAGAGCATTAACGTAGGAGTGAGGAGGCAAATGATATGACTAACCCAAGGTTATCTATTTATTTATTATCTTGTTACCTAATCTCAGCTGGGTCCTTATTGCATCAGGGCAATTATTTGATTCTTCTTTAACTAATTTGGTTGTCCCACTCATCAATGCCACACTGTTCCAAACATTCCTATCTTTCTCAGAAGCATTCCCTAACCCTACTCTCTCACTTTCCCTGATCAAGTATAGAGATTCTATTTGGCACTTAAACCTCTTCATAACCTGGTCCCTTCCAACCTGCCCACTTTTCATATATTCTACTCTCCTCCACCTACATTATGATTCAATTATGCTGGTCTACCTATCTCTCAAACAGGACAGCCAGCTAAGCCCATGCCTGGGATGCTCTGCTTGCTTGCCTCCACCTCTTAGCTTTCTTGGCTTCCTTCAAAACTCAGTTCCAGTCCCACCTTGTGCAGGAGGCTTCCTTCCTCCTCCACTCCCCTCCCTCCCATGCTCTTCCATCGGTACAGTATATCTCTCTTATGTACCTACTCATTTACATATTGTCTCCCCCATTAGAATGAAAACTCCTTGAAGGCAGTGGCTCTTTGTATCCCCCAGCACTTAGCACAGTGCTTGGCAACATTAAATGATAAATAAATCCTTGTTGATTCACTTTTAACTAAGAAACAAGACTTCAGAGAATAAAGTAAGGGCCAAGTAGGGGTGATAGACTAAAAAAGCAGGAAAGGATAAAGTGATCAAAGATGCTAATGAGGATAGAGAACAGATTTAGAAGAAGTGAGGCAGAGGGAGAGATGAAAGGACAAGAAAGGAATTTCAGCTTTTTGAATCATGGAGGTCTAACAGTTATGGGTGATGGTAAGTTCAAACATGTGACTAAGTAAATTTTAAGCTAGTTTTAGCATGTTTGGAAAATATTTTCTTCTATTAAAAAACTGAGATGTATATGCAATCTCTTTTAAATGGTTTCTAACTAGAACAGGCTGGTCACAATGTAGGCAACTGTTTTTGTTTTGTTTTTTTTTAAACATCAGTTCTATTTGCTGGGATGGCATGTTGGCTAGTTATGTGGATTGGTGGCATGCTGACGTTGACACAGTATCATATTGAATACTATACTGACTCCAGTCATTTTAATTCATACCCATTGTGGTGAGGTTTTTTTTAATAACCTACTTTAAAGTGGCACACATTTTCATTTTCATTTGTCTAGTTCCAAAGTAAATTTATAAGCTCCATCAGGGCAAGAACTACATTGTAATTTTTGTATGTAGCAAAGCACCTAGAACAGTGCTTTGTGTATGTTATATATCATTTATGTAAATGTCACCTTCCTCAATAGCATATATGCTCCTCTAAAATGAACGGTTTCATTTTAGTCTTTTTATCTCCAATACATAGCACAGTGAGTACCTAGCACGTGGCAGGTGCTTAATAAATGCTCAGTGGTTGACTGGGTAAGGTAGGATAAAGTTACAACTCACTGAGCCCGAGGAGGCTGATGAACTGGGAGGCCAAGGTGTGTTAGAGGGAACCAAAATCCCCAAGCGTGATAGCAGGGGCAGAGGTGGACAGGGAGACCAGGAACCAGTTACTGAACTCTACCAGAAAAGAGGGAAAATCATCTAAGGGCAGATAGATTAAAAAACCAGTATCTGTATAAACTGGTTTATCTGAATAACACAAAATAAAAGGAGAAGAGGTAGTTAAAAAAATGGTTGGAAGGGATGGTAGAGATTGGTCTAAAACTGTCCATGAGGACTAAGGAGTATACATACTATTTCTCATACCCAATGAGTGGGGTAGGATGAAAGAAGGTACATCCAGTACTGGAGAGGACAGGGATGTAGTATCTTCTTAAAAAGGGTCAGGTTTCCATTTGCACAAGAAGGAGTATGTTAGAAAAGAAGGCTAATATTAAGGGAAGTTTGTTAACAATAGAATGAGGTAGGGAACAATGGAAAGGGAAAGCAAAAAAGGATAGGGACATGGTAGCAAAGGAAGGGAGTTTTCATTTAGCTTTTGAGAAAATCACAGAGATTCAGAGGATGAAATAAAGAAACAGAGATTCAAGAGATGTTTTAAAGGAAAAATTAATGATGGGACTTGGAGACAATAAAAAAACCAGTAAGTTTTCAATATAGGTAACTAAAGGCAGTACCAGTGAGAAAAACAAAAAAGGTTAGAAGTAGGTGATTTAGGAAGGGAAGGTGATAAGCTAGGAAATGTTAAGTTTTAAGAAACAGTAAGACACCCAGGTGGGGATATGATAAAGCACTTAAAGACATAAGAATGATGCTCAGATCTGAAGTAAAGGCTAGAAAAGAGCAGGCAGCAAAGTGGTTTGCATATATTACAACTTTTCATAGCACAGTTTTAATATATCATGGGTCAGCATAAGAAATTAAATGGGAATTTTGGGGGAGTTTTGTAGAAGCTGCAGACAACACAGAAAAAGGTTAGAAACTCAGAAATACATAAAATATATGTATAGTATTGTATAACATCAACTCAAATTTTAGAATAAGGTGCTGTAAACATCCCATGAAAAAAAGAAAAAAATCAGACTTCTCTGGTACAAAGGTTAGTCCAAAAAATTTTACATGGATTTTCCAGATTTGTGGGGGCACTGTGTCCCTAATCCCCACAATGAAGAAGGTATAAACTGTAGGTGTCCACTAATGAAGAATAGCTAAAACAGTTGTGGCATGTGAACGTAATAAAACATCACCACACTGAAGGAAACAACAACTGTATGAAGAATTCAGAGAAACATAGAAAGATACAAATTGATAGGTTAAAATAAGCAAAACCAGGAAAACAATGTACAATAACTATACAATGCAAATGGAAAAAAACAAAATAAAACTTAATTTTCTGTAATTATAATAACCAAGCTCAGTCACAGAGAATAACTGAAAAAATATGCAACCCTCTTTTTGTTACAGAAGTAGGGGGCTGTCGGGTATGGAATACCACATATACTGTCAGGTGTGGGGGATGTGTTGCTTGGTTTTGCTGCACTATTTTTTCCATTTTTTCAAAATAAAATTTATTTATTTATTTTTATTTTTTGACATTCACTTCCATAAGATTTTGAGTTTTCAATTTTCTCCCTCTCCCTTTCCTCCCCCTTCCCCAAGACAGCATGCAATCTGATATAGGCTCTACTTATACCTTCATGTTAAACATATTTTCACATTAGTTGTGATGTAAAGAAGAATGAGAACTAATGGGAGGAACCACGAGAAAGAAGCAACAAAACAACAAAAGAAAAGGAGAGCAAATAGTCTGTTTCCATCTGCATTCAGACTCAAAGTTCTTTCTCTGGATGTGGAGAGCATTTTCCATTGTGAGTCTTTTGCATTGCTGAAAGGAGATAAGTCTATCAAAGTCAGGAACTTTTTCTCTGCTTTCTTTTAAAGTCTTTTTTACAAAGCATAGCTCACTAGAGGGGGATGGAGTGAATGAAGGTGAATGAGTATGAAAACAAAAGATGTTGAAAAAGAATTCAAGGCTTGACAATTAGCAGTAAAAAGATGTGATGGTAGACTGAGACTATCTTATAGCTTCAATTAAAGGAAAGACCATAGAGGAAGAAGAGATGATTGCCAAGCTAAATGCTTAAGGAAGCTTACTGTGAATGAAATGGAGAGCAAAAAACAAAGGACTGGCCAGAGAAGAGGAAAAGGAAGAAGATGATGCTTCATGGAAGAAAAGATAGGAGATAATTAAGTTAGTCAAAATATTTTTTAAAAAAATCAATAAGACTGAGAACCATACTAGGGTACAGCTGAACAAATCATGATATAGGAATGTAATGGAATATTATGGCATGGAATATTATGTAATAGAATATTAATCAATGTCATTAATAATGAATTATTATTAATTGAGAAATGAATGAGAAATTTGAAAAAACACAGGAGGACCTATATCAACCGATAAAAAACAAAGGAGAACAAAGCGAACTATAAAATAACAACAACGACAACAGCCACTAAATCATACTAAAAGGTTGCCAGACTCAGATCAATTGCAGTCACCAGTGCTGGCTCAGGAGAACATACAGTGAAATACACTTCCATTAGCTCAGCAAGAGACTGGCAGCTAGAACTTTGGAATGTTATAAATGATGCTGGATGCATGGGTTCTATTGGTCAGTCTTGCTTAATTCTTTTTCTTTGGTAGGGGAGTTATACTGAGAAATAAATGTGATATAAAAAACAAAAGGCATAATAAGTAAAACCTTGCTTCTATAAAAGAACTGAGAAAAGGTCATCTGTCCTAAAACAACTGAGCTGAACAAATGAGAGTAAACAAATACAGTAGAATGTTATCGCACTATGGATATGAAGGATTCAGAGGTACTTGGGAAGACAAGTATGAACAAAGAACACACATCATGATTACAATATTAATAAAAGGCACAAAACTCTAGCCAAATATAATGGTTAAAGTTAAGGACACATTTTAAAAACTGAGAAATTATTTTTAGGGAACATATTTCTGAAGGCAGATTTGTTTAGGTTTTTGTTGGGAAATGACTGCTCTGTCAAAACAAATTAGACCAATACTTTTTTTAAAGGTAAATGAGGAAAGAAAAGGCTTTTGCTTTTTTTTAAGCAATAGAAGAGCTTTGAATTTGTTCTGTGTGCAGTGGAGGATCCTTGAAATATTTTTAAAGAAACAGAACGATATGATGAAAAAGGTGTTTTATGTACTTGTGAAATAATTGTTGGATGAATAAATATGTGTCAGTCAATTAGCCAACAAGCATCTATCAAACATTTTCGGTGCCAAGCATTATACTTGGTGCTAACGATAAAACAATAAAAAGTAATAGTTCATGCCCTCAAGGAATTTACATTCTAGAGAGGCAGAAGTCAGAAACAAGAACATGTGATGTTCACTGTCTTCCAAAAAAGCAAAGAAATGCAACTGGGGTTTTCTAGTCATCATGATGCCCATCCTAATACAGCTCAATAGTTAAATGCATCCAATATTTCTAGGGTATACAAGTAAGAGAACTACTAAGGCACTAAAGCATCCCTCCAATATTAAACAAAAAGTAAGACTGTCTCTCAAAATTGTATGAGGTAAGAAAAGTAGTAATCCTACATACATGAAAGGACACTGCCTTTCCAACTTCCTGTTTGGAAGTCACAACTAGAAAAGAAAGGTGAAAGTATATCTCACTGTTTTTTTGGTAAGGCTAAAAGAAGAACACTATTGAAACTACCTTGAACGATACTAAGCACAGCAACTCAACAAATGTTAACTAAATAATGATGGCTCTAAATTTGCCAAAGATAAGGGGAATTCAAATATATCGGTCTTTCTGTTTCCTAGGGACACAAAAAAAGATGACACGGAGACTATTCGTGAAAAAGTGGAAATAACACAGAACTGACGGTTTGAAACAAAGGCTGAAGTTTCTGCGCTTCCACTAAACAGCTGAACGACTTTGTGCGCGCAGCCCCTCTGGATTTCGAGGGGTTGGGCATGGTCATCTTCAAAGTCTCTTTCAGCACCAGCACTCGATAAAGCCAATGTCTGCTCCAACCGTGTTGCAGGGGAGGGACAAAGAACGGGCTTACCAGAAGTAATTTCTACCAGCAATTTCTAAAATTAACCAGGAGTTAATTTCTTACAGGAAATATATTTTACTATAGCTTGCTCTACCATAAGACCAAACCCAACGTGATGATCAAAGAAGTTTAATGCAAATACATAAAATTGGTGTGTTACATCATTAATTTATTTTTAAAAAGGAAAAAGACTTACTCTTGTCTCTCATATCTGAGGGTTTCTCGGATAGACCATGCAACCTGGTATGGTGAAGCTTGCTCTGATTCTTCCAATTCTTCTCCACTATCTTCAGACCAGTCCAGCCCTGGGGCAGATGAGGAGATAACATGCAGACAGAAAAATAAAAATTCAAAGAGATAATTTATCTTTGAATTTAGGAAATGAAAATTGTCCAAAATGTCTAACTCAACTACTATAATGTAAGTAAATTCCACCTAAAATGCCTGGGTTCAGTTCTAAGACATTACTAAAATAACTAATTAATATTCATTCAGTATTTAAGAAAGCTGATTATTAAATACAGTAATATTTCTTCCAGTAACAAAAAATGTTTTCTGCTCTTTGTTGGAGACATAAATCATCAGCAGGGAGAAAAACAGGAAGTCACAAGACGTATTCTAAGATATAAGGAAAGATTTGCAGTAGGAATATACTTCTATGTTTCAAGCATTTGTAGTTCACTGGTTTAGATATTCCCTTTACTAGCACAGATCACAACCCCTCTACGACTGGACAGACAGTCTCAAAGAGTTGCTGTAGTTGAAATAGCCATCACTGCTTGGCCAAGCTGATAATGAGCTTGTCAGAATTTAGCTGGTTAAGCTAGTCTTTGGAGAACAAAATATATAGCATATCAACATGTAATATGAAAATATCATTAAATACTAAATAATATGCAATGTGCCACAAAAGAGAAACAAAAATCTGGGAGTCTCAGGGAGAGGGTCTATGGGTTGAAAGAAAACATAGACAGATACAACCTGTTCTCAGAAAAAGCAAAGAAGAAGGAGGCTAGCTGGGCTCCAAATGTTCATGAAGCTTATAATAAATAAACACACACTTCTCTTTTCTCAACACTCAGAAAAATGGGTGAGAAGACAGAGGTACCCTGAAGTGCTTGAAGTGAAGGAGAGTCACCACTTATAGAAATGCAAAAATGTAGGTGAAAGACAAATTTTGCCAATTTCTTGACTTGCTCAGAAGCAACCCAGTTTATCTTCATCTGTTCAAATACAGATAAAAGCTATGCATGGAGTTATTTTTGTAATGTACAACTATTTAAGAATAATCCCATCTCAACTGATTTATGAAAGTTATATATATATATATATATATATATATATATTTTTTTTTTTACCTTGCCTACTTTGTTATAAAGGCATTTCAATCCAAGAGCACTTATTAATCAATCTAAGTCTTTCCTAAATTCTGAGCCTTTACTTCTGCTACAAGATAAAAAGAAGAACCCCATCAATGAAAGTTAAATTATCTTTTAAAAAGCTGAAAATATAGCACACACCCCACCCCCACACAACAAGACTAAATTATAAATCTGACTACAACTAGTTTAAGAAGAATAAACAAAACAAGGTAAAAACCACTGATGGTCAAATTTGGCCATCTTTTCACCTTCTAACTCATACTCATATATCTCCTTTTAAATGGTTTCAAAAAGACTTCCAATGATTTTATTTAAGATTATGGATACAGATTTGGTTTTTTGAACTTCAATCAATTCATTTAGTTAAAAATTGTAAATTTTCACCCCTCAATTTTCCAGGATCCAAATTTAGAGAAGTGGAATAGTAGAGAAAAATATACGACATCTGATGTTATTTTAAGAAATGTTTAAGTATTCTTAAATGTAATTACTAAATTTGCTTAAAACTAATTTCATTATGATCACAGCATATTTATATTATTTCTGCCCAAACAATTTATTTTTGTATTTTAAAAACTGGGTTTTGCATATTCCCCTCTTTTTTTAAAAAAGAATCTTAATTTCTAAAATCATTTTTTGCTTTCTGAGGGAAGGAAATAAGCATTTAAATAACTATGTGCCAGGCACTGCGCTAAGCGCTTTACAAATATTATCTCACTGGAGATATTTCACAACAACCATCAGAGGTAGGTGACGTCATAATCCCCATGTTATGGTTGAGGAAACGGAGGCAAACAGAGGTTAAGTGACTTGCCCAGGGTCACATAGCTAGAAAGTATCTGAGGCTCCCTGACTCTAGGCCCAGCACTCTCTCCACTGCACCAGCTAGCTGGTGACACCAAGTCAGTCACAGCCTTGACAACATGGACACATCACTCAATCTTTCACGTAGATATGAAACTTATTGACGTTGGTATTATCGGCATTCCATTTGTATGTTTACTCTTGAAGATGTTTACTTTGGCCCAAGGACTACCGTCCAATTTAATTAAACAAGTATTTATTAAGTATCTACTATGTATCAGGCAGTGTGTTGGCACTAGGGATACAAGGACAAAACCAGCCCCTGACAACAATTGGGGAGGTCAGTGGGTTGGAGGGAGACCCGGAAAAGCCTCTTTTAGGAGATGGCCCTTAAATTAAATCTTGAAGAGAGGGATTCGAAAAAAATGAGATTAGGAGGAAGAACATTCCAGGCCCAGAGGGCAGCCCCTTCAAAAGTGAGTTAAGTAGAAGACAGAATATTATGTCTACCATGTATATCACGTCAGAATATCTTGCTATCAGCATAGCAAGCAGGCCAGTTTGGCTGGAAAATGGAGTATATGAGCAGGAATAATGGGAAACAGGTTTAGAAATATAGACTGCAGGGGGGCGGAGCCAAGATGGTGGCATAGGAGCAGCAACATATCACAGCTCTCACATATCCACCCCAAAATACCCATAAAATAGGACTCTAAACTAATCCCAGAACTCCAAAACGCACACAAATATACTTTCCACTAAAGTCAGCTTGGCTGCAAGGAACCATATCAGCACGGCGAACCGAAACCAGCCTGGCTCGAAGCCCTGGCTGAGCCCCAGGGGCGGCCGGACAAGAGGAGCAGTGAGCGGATTAGCGGCAGCTGCAAGCAGTGTTCAGAACTAGGTCAGTGGGACTTGCGAGGTCTTGGGAGAAAAGCAGTCCGGCCAAAACGCCTCCAGGGCAGGAAAGCGAAAGGCAGAGGTTCTGCACCCCCCTCCGCATTGCAGCTTCCAAGCGCTCGGCCTGCAGATAGCAGGGGGACTAAGGCATCATTCAGAGGCCAAGTGCTCTTGTGTTGAGCAGCCTGGATCTGGATTGCGGTCTTGGGCTTTCAGTCCTGTGAGTCTTCATTATCCAGTGAGCCAGAAGTAAGTAGGAAAGGGACCCAGCACCTTCCTGAGAGCTACGGCAGCCAGGAGGACCCCAGTGATTTGGGACAGAGCTTTCCTTTCTGGAAGCAGAGCCCCACAGAGATTAAAAAAAAAAAATCACGGACTGACCAACCATGAGTAAGAATAAGCATAAGAAGGAAAGTAAGAACAGCAACCAAACCCTAGATTCCTTCTTTGGGGAAAAGAAAGATCATGGCAAAGAGAGGGAGAAGGCGAGTGCAGCCAGAGCTCCCCCACCAGGGGCTTCCAATAAACATGAAGAATGTCTTAAACCTAGAGATGAGCTGAAGAAGGATTTTGAAAACCAAATAAGAGAAGTGGAAGAAAAATTGGGAAGAGAAATAAGAATGTTGCAAGAAAATCATGAAAAGAGAGTCAGCAATCTGACTGAAGAAATCAACACCCTAAAAAATAGATTAACTCAAATGACAAAAGAGGCCCAAAAAGCCAATGAGGAGAAGAATGCCTTAAA
>CM053580.1:67947209-67986513 GCA_028627135.1 Pseudochirops cupreus | reverse complement strand
TATATCTATATCTATATCTATATATCTATGCAATTATTATTATTATTATTATTAACTACATCCAACTGGAACTTGAGATACACAGGCACTGTGGTTGGGAGATCCATCCTGCCCTACCAAAAAGTCAGAGGGGTGAGGGGGGAAGACATAGGAGAGAATAGACTGGGGGAGGGGGGATACACTGGGATGGCTGTTTTGGGGTGGTGGGTAGGGGAAAGATGGGGAGAAAACATGTAACTCAAAATCTTGTGGAAATGAATGATGCAAACTAAAATAAAATTTAAAAAAAAGAAATATAGACTGCATTCAGATCTGAAGGATCAAAACAAGTTTGTATTTGATTCTAGAAGTAGTAAGGAACTAACTACTGCAACTTTTTAAGCTGAGAAGTGCCAGACAGATCTGTATTTTAAGAACATCAGTCTTACAACCACATGGGGGATGGATTTTAAAAAGGGGAGAAAATAAAGGCTACCACAATAATCTTGTCAAGATGTGGAAAACCTGAATTATGGGGGTACCAAGGGAGCGAGGGGACAGATGCAAGAAATGTTGTGGAGGTATCACACTACAGTAACTGGAAGATGGTGGTGCCATTGGCAGAAACAGGGAAGTTATCCTTAAACTGGGTTCATCATAATAAATGTGAAAGGATGGTCATTCTCTCAAAGACTACTTTAAGTGGGTTTATACATGCCAAGAACAATGAAGGAAATAATTAACTGAAAAAATTATTGAGATTTAAGATTAGATAATACCTTCCCGCCAACATAAAGAATTTGTTAAATCTACATTTGAAATTACTGGCAAATATAAGATCTCCTTAAAAGATACATTACTTTCCTCTGCCTAATAGAAAATTCTAATTTACCAAAAAAGGTGCAAGGTTAATAATGAAATGATCAAAATAGCAGCAATTTCATTCTATATATCTCCAATACAATATGCTGTCCTTCATACATAAAAGTGCTATCTCAGATCTACCATTAGTAGCAAAATTGTAATGGGTTTATAACTAAGCCATCCAGACCCACTCACCTGGTTACTCTGTGATCAATGCCACATACCTATGAAATGCGTAGTATAAGGAATGCTATCTGCGATTATGGGAATGGCTGTCCTGTCCTAGTATGAAACTTATCTGAGCCTTAAGATCAAAACTTTTCTTGACCTTGGCCTCATTCACACTAGCTCCAATGTAACCAACTAAACTAACCAGTAACAGATTATTTGGTCTTTCAGCTTCTACAACTTTTCCTTTTGCTCTTGGTAAAACAAATATAATTTAGATGATTATATTTGATAATGGGATTATTACTACTACTTTCCTCCAAAATAAACCTTACTTTTAAATATTTATCTGAGCCCTAAACATTTGGATTTCAGTTAATGAAGATGAAACAATTTTTTTCCTATTTCCTTTAGGTTTGTAATGCCAAAGATTAATTCAGAGGTGCTATATTCTCATAGCTTTAGTCAGTTATTTTTCCCCTTTAAAATTCAACAATAATAGGGAAAGGGATTTTTCAAAAGTTAAAGATTATCAACTTCCCTAGATGTAAGAAATGTTGTGCAGGTGCCAAACTGTGATAACTGGAAGATAGTGGTGTCCTTTACAGAAATAGGGAGCGTCATGAAGAATGTTAAAGGATAGTTGTTTTCTCAAAAATTATTTTAAATGGGTTTAAGTTTTAAGATTAAATTTTCCAAAGCCCTATGATACTTTATTTTTTCCTTAGATTCTTAGTTCATATGCACTAGCTGAATTTCTATTTCTATTCATGACATTACAAATATAATCCCCATTTGAATAACTTAGTCTTCATACATTAGTGCGCTGTTGGTAGAAATATGATTTGGCTTAGGCATTCTGGAAACACTTTGGAACTATGACCCCAAAATTACTAAATTGCCAATACTCTTGGAGTCAACTATACCATCACTAAGCCTACATCCAAGGAGATCAAAGAAAAAGGAAAAGGACCTGTATGTTCAAAAATACTCATACCAGCCTTTCATATTAGCCAAAATTTGGAGCCTAAAGAACGTGTACTGAGGAGTGGACAAATTATGGTATAGGAATGGAATGGAAAATTTTTGTGCCATAACAAATAATGAAATGGACAGTTCCAAAGAACAGTGAGAAGATCGCTATGAAATAATGCAGAAGGAAACAAAGTTAGAAAAAACCATTTATACAAAGAAAAACAATTTTGAACTTTAGAACTCTCATCGATGTAATAATAAACCACGGATCGGAAGCCTAATGATAAAACACCATTCCTGACAGCAATGATGAACTTAGAATGCAGACATACATTTTATGTAGGCTAATGCAGGAATTTGTCTTCCAGAACTATGCATCTTTTCTATGCATAGTTTATTAAGAAAGTAGTTGCCTCCAACGCCTGGAATCCTCTCCCCTCCCCCCACCATCTTTGTCTTCTGACCTCCTTCAAGAACCAGGTAAAATCCTACCTTCTACAATAAGCCTTTTTCAATCTCACTTAACACTAGTGCCTTCCGCTTGTTGATTATCTCCAATTTATCTTTAATATGCCTCATTTGCATATAGTTATTTTTGTATGTTGTCTCCCCCATCAGATTGTGAGGTTCTTGAGAGCCCAGGTGTTGGTGGCAGGAAGATCTGAGTTCATATCCAGCCTTTGATACGTATTTGCTGTGTGACCCTGGGCAAGTCACTTAACCTGTCTCTCAGATTCTTCATCTGTAAAATGGGGATAATAATAACACCTACTTCCCTGGGTTGTCATGAGGACAGAATGAGGTAATATTTGTAAAATGCTTGCAAACCGGAAGGCACTACATAAATATTAGTTATTATGAGGCAGCTAGGTGGTGCTGTGGATGGCACACTAAACTTAGCTCTGTGATCCAGTGCAAGTCATTTAGGCTCTATTTTCCTCAGTTTCCTCATCTGTAAAATGAAGATAATAATACAGCACCTATACCTCTTAGGGTTGTTTCAAAGATAAGATAATACTTGTAAAGTGCTTTTCAAACCTTTAAATATACAAATGCTCACTATTATTTTTTTAAAAATTTAGCTCTCATGTAACACTTTATAATCAGCTAATCTACACAATATTCTAACACAATAATTTGCTTTATAAAGAAATGTATACACAAAGATGAAACAATAACTCCAGAGCTCATAAGGGATGATCAGAAGACCAGACATACAGGTTCCCATCTCTTAGATCTGTCTCTAGATCATTAGGTCATATCACAGCTCCAAACAAACACTCAATATAAGGGCTTTAAATGGAGATGTGAGATAGACTGTTCTATCAAGACATTTTACCTCTATTCTGTATGTGGGGGAAAAAGAAATAAAGGCCTCACCCAACAGTGCACACTTTGTTTCTGTCACCCCCCAGTGTTATGTTTTAGAATAGATCATCAACTTACCTAAATGGGGAAACAGATCTGTGTCCAGCTGCCGTCTTCGAGTGCACAGTTTCACCAGTCTCTGCAGCCGACTCATGCAAGCTGAGTGTGGAGAGAAGGCTGTGGCTTTCATGAGGACCCGGTCAGTCCTGGGTGGGTCCACAGCAGGAGCCCTACCGGATGGCAGGAGAGGCAGAGGTCTCTTCTGGGACAACTGCCTTGCTTGTGCTATAGTGTGTGTGGTGGGTGCCACTCCCTGCATTGGTAGGCTGGTGTTCTGAGGTGGAGGGGACTTGCAGACTAAACCCTGCGGCAGCCCTGGAGGCTTTAAAGAAGTGGATAAAGGTGGCAGATGGGAGTGCTGCTGCAGAGGCTGCTGCTGCAAAGGTGCAGGAGGGGGGCTAAAGTGCTCTTGGCGGACTTTTAAAATCTCTGTCTCTCTCTGGCGTTGCCGATTCTGGGCCAACTTACTCTGCAACTTCTTCCTCACAGTTGCCCCTTTCTTTAGGTCATCATCTTCCTCATTGAAAGCAAATGGATCTTCCAACTCTGTCTCCAGGTAGTGGAGAGGGACCCTGGCCCCTGGTGGTGACAGGGACATGCCATCAAGTCCATTGGGCATCTTGAAGGCCAGTGTGGGCACCGTCAGGCTGAAGGCCATGGTATCCATTTGGTGCCTGGCCTTCACCTCTTCTATTGGATCATTCTTTTTCTTCCTCTCTTTTTTCGGTATAAAGCCAAGTACCTGCAAGTGGCTGTTGCAGTACCTTTAAAAAATATATATACACAATAAGTTCTGGATTTCCTTTGCCTTAATAGGAAAACTAAACAGTAAATATAGCTAAAGCAAAGCCCCCAAATCAATTTAGCTAATTTAAAAATGGTTGTTACTAGTTAAAACCTACATTCACTAAATAATCAGGATTCTTACACTTATAAGCTTATCATTTAATGATAATTAACAACACTAGGTTGAAATGGTCTTTTAAAAAAGACCCAAAAAACAAAAGCAGATGTTCTTTTCATTTTATTCATTGATCTAAGGCATTTCAAGGTGATAGCTACACCTGGGGGCCTGAAAGAGAACAGAGGGAAGTACTTGATTCAGTTTGGAAGGGTTTCAGTCCTGCATTTTTATGAGCCTCGTGCTTCAAGTAGTGGTCTCCTGCTAAAGAGTCCAATGGAGCATGGCTAGCTAAGCCAAGAGCCCAGGTTTCCCTCCTACTTATTTATTTTACCTCATTCGGAGAAAAATAGTTGAGTAAAGCAGATAAGCTTTTCATTCTACATAAGTGATTGTACTTCTTACCAATGTTTTACAAAGTTCTCTTTAAAGACAGGGATAATAGTAATACCAGTATTCCATAAACATTTTAATGGAATTTATAGGGGCCATAACTGCTCTGTCTGATAGGTCTGTATATAGATACAATGGAAGCAAAATAACCTATTTAGGGATGTTTGCAATTTGGTATGCTTACATTACAGAGAAGGGTATAACATCTTTACTTATACTTCCATTGTCAGTTATAATGTTTCAATTAATGTCTCTTTAGTCTGTTACTGACATCACTGACTTTCAGTCAGAGATAATGAATTCATACACATGTTATTATATAAGTAAATCCCAGCAGGGACCAGTCTCTCACTTTTTTACAGAATAATTCCTAGCAAACATAGAAAAAAATGGAGAAGCCTTACATCAATTAATAGTTGTCTTTTAAAGCAGAACCATAAACAGGACTCTAATTTGAATGTGTTTAGGCTTAAGAATCACTAGTCTATAGCATATCTGATAAGGACCAACTAAAGAAACAGGTGCAAGGGGAATAACACCTAAATGCACATAAAACTTTGATTCAGTAAAGTGAAAATTTTAATCTCACTAATTTAGTGAATTTAAAATCATTTCATTGCCTTTGCTTAGGTTCCAAATCAATCTTCTCTCTTCACTTGAACAGGTCCCTTTTGCCAACTTGCACATGAATTGTCCTAACTACAAATGACCCTACATTTGGTTTTGTACGAATATGACAGAGTCCATGTATAGACAGACACACCCCTATCTTTATCACAATTGTTGAAAAAAATACTACTAACATTTCTGTTAATCTCTCATATAATATTCCTATGTAGGGTAACTCTAGCGAGTTTCTAAAACACGAATTTTTAGCCTTTTTTGTGTTATGGATCCCTTTTGGCAGTTTGGTGAAACTATCGACCCCTTTTTCAGAATATTGTTTTTAAATTCATAAAACATATAGGATTATAACAGAAACGATTACATTGAAATAGTCAAAATATTTTTGTAAAAAGGTCATGAATGAACCCCAGGTAAAGACCTCCTGTTTGAAAATTATTTACAAAGATACTAATTTTAAGTCCATGTGTTTCGGATGAAAAATACCCTTCATCCTTAATTTAATGAAAAGAAATAAACACAGAGATCTCTTATGATAAGAACAGGACTTTATTCTCTTCCCCGGGAGAGGAGGGCGTTCTTCCCCATGACTTATCATGGAGAAGAGGCAAGTTACAAAAGATAGTGTTGGAATTTATAACCTAATTTAGTCAAGACCCCTCCCCGACTGCTTCCCCTCTCATTGGTAGAGAGGCATACTTCACCAAATACTTCCCCAACTGGGACAGCAAGGAAAGATAAGGGGAGGGTCCCACCAAGGCAGGGAAAAAACAGACAAAGGAAGATAAAAGTGATTGGCAGAAGCAATTTGAAAAGTTAACCACCCCAAATTGAGAAGTTTTCACTCATCCCATACACGTGTGTACAAAGCATGACAATGGGTAGAGGCAGTTATGGAAACAGGAAAACTGGGGTTCAGGTCTCCCCTCTGACATAACAACTGTTACCCTAGGCAAGTCATTTCATTTTTCAGTGCCTCAGCTAATTTTCTAAACTGTGGCAGACCTGCATCAGTGGGGGTTTCCTCGCCCAAAGTTCTATATAAATATGAAATAAAAGTCCAGACCCCTACCCTCCAAATGTACATACACAAGTTCTGTGGGAATATAAATGGGAAATTATTTATCAGTTAAAATACAGTTTGCATATATTGCTAAATACTTATAATTTTTGGTAATCTATGCCAATAAATTTCCATACTGCTTTGAACATTCAAGAACTGACTTTGTGACATCACCGAAAATTTAATACAAAATTAAAGCAAGTTTAAAAAAGAATGCTTGTTATGTAAACTAAATAAAATAAAATATATAAAAAAAAGAATGTTTGTTAACATAATTATTAAAAGTAAAAACCTTTGGCAAAAACCTCAGCTCCTGAAGGACAAATTGTTTGCATGAGGTCTTCCTGACCCATTAGATTACAAGTTCCTTGAGAGCAGCTCCTGTTTTTTGCCCTCCTTTGTATCCTCAGTGCTTAGAGGCACAGTGTCAGGTACTAAATAAATGCTAGTTGGGTAACTCAACTCATCCTCTTCCTCTCCTCCTCTCCAAAGGAAGGTAAATTTTGATGGCCAGAAGTTGCCCACTTAACGTGGGGTTTACTGGCTACATAGCTAGATTCCTTCCTTCCTTTCTTTCCTTTTCCTTCTTTCCAAAACCTTTAACCCCATTCATTCTGAAGCTCTCAGATTGGACCACAATAGGTCCCAGCCCAAGCTACACTTAATGCTGGTATTTTGGGCCCTCCAGGCTTGGAGTGAATGTCAATGGTAACAGTTTCTTTATGCAAGAGCAAGCCTGAGGGTCTTCCCCTCCCAGCTTGTTTTTCTTTTTTCCAATTAAAGGGACCATCTCACGACTCACTTTTTAAAGAGGCCTATTCACGGAATGGGTGTTACCTCACTCTGAGTACCTGAAAAGGCCTCAGCCTAATAGGACTGGGTCTCCCATTGCATCCTGGGTCCTCTACAGTCATCCTGATGAGTATCAGGTCACTGGATCCAGATGGCTCCAGAGGACCTTGCCCAGCCCTCCCTCCCTCATACCAAAATCAATTGAAAGTCATGTCATCATTTCCCAGATGCCATGATCTTCTTCAAAAAAAAAAAAAAAAGGACGAATACAAGAACAATCTGACTTGATAATTCAAAGTAAGAAAAAAACCAACAAAGAATAAAGTTTATCCTCTAACCACCCTGTTCCTTCCATTGAGTATAATACAATGTAATTCAGTCTGTTTCAGAAAGCTAGGAGAGCCTCTTAAGGCAGAACCTGTAATGTTTTGGCAAACTGTAAATCAACTATTTAGAAGTTTCCTAAACAGGACACTTACCAAAGTGATAATGTAAATTACTATCCTTAGTGGTCTGATTTTAAAAATCAACAACACTATAAAACAATTTTAAAATATCCTAATTACCCAAGGAGAACTTTACCATAAATACTAAAAAATCATTTTTTTAAGTTACCTATAGAATAGGCAAACAAGTATTGTCTTGTAGCCAAGTATAACAGCTAGAAACAGGTTTAGGCATGATATTAAATATTAGGGTCTAGACTTCTTCAGGTTATTTTAAAACATTAACCCTCTCAGAGCCACTAGGTGGCACAGTGAATAGAGCACCGGCCCTGGAGTCAGGAGGACCTAAGTTCAAATCTGGCCTCAGACACTTAACACACACACACAAAAAAACACGCTGTGTGACCTTGGGCAAGTCACTTAACCCCAATTGCCCTACCTTCCCCCACCAAAAAACAACAACAAAAAAAACATTAACCCTCTCCCATATTCCGGTCTCACAAATTAGAAGTAACTGATTTAGATTTTTTTAGGATTTGAAAAACAGCAGACTCTAATGACATATAAATCAAAAAGAAAAAGAAAATATGATTATTGGGTTGTATGAGTCCTATTCTGTAAAGATATCTAAATTACTATTTAATCACAGCACCTCCTAAAAAGTTCATAAGGAATTAACAGTCTATCTTTAGTCTATCTTTGCCTTTAAAAAAATCTTAGGTCTACTTCAGAACTTAAAAGTGAAGGAAAAGTCTGTCTAGGATGCTTTTAACAGTGTGGAGAAGTTCTGATTACCTTCTTATTTTAATTTGTGCTCTTAACTCTGGTAATAATACTAAGTCTTTAGTATTGGCCCTTGGGAAAATATCCAAGATTGGCAAATGCGTCAATGCTGAACTAAATTTAAAGGCAAAATTATATAGATATTAAAAAAATGCTACTTAAGGCAATGAATTAATTTATGTTCATCCATCACCCTCAAATAAAGAGTAACAAGAAATTGTGATTTTCAGCCTACTTATTAATCTATAAAATCAAATTCTGACGTGCACATTAGCTACAAAGTATGGGTCTTTTTTTAAATCTAAGATTAAACTTTTATTTCTTCCTTCACTAAGAAACTGTCTCTAACTTTCAGGTATTGTAATTTAAAGCCTGAAGTGCTGATTTATAATGCTAAGGGAATACTCCCAAATCACTACTATTATACCTCACTCATTTTGGTATGATCTCATTTTATACAAATTATTTATTTCACATATTAAGTGTAAATTACAGGTCTGGTTGCTCACCAGAAAAACTTTTATACTCTATTCAAGCAGATAGTTACTTGAACACAAAGAGGTGAAAGTTGAGTGTCAGTTTTTTCTCCCAATGGAAATATAATACATGAGAAAAATTGAAAGCTAAAATTGAGATTTTAAATTATCTATAAAAAGACAGTATAACCAGTTTTTTAAGGGATAGCTAGAACTACTGAGAAAATATGCAGCATTTGCTCTATTGTATAACTCTCCACATGAATGAATAATCAATAGCGTGGACATTGCTCTGTGGAAGAGGAAACCATGAAAGAAAAAGTAACCTGTAAAAAAAGAGTATGGATTCTCTTAAGAATATACAAGATGTAATACAAGCAGAAGATCATCTCTTTCAATGCATGTGCACATTTTATTTTAAGACATATTTCCATGACAATGTTTTCTTACAAAGAATTTGCTTGGGCGCCATTTTTCAGTCTATATCTTAGATCCACCTTAGGTGTAAAAGGATAGTTTTCTATTCTATGAGTACACTACATACCACACTTTTTAATACCAAAATTAATGTCACAAAAAGACTTTATAAAATCATTTGAAAGAATATAAAACCCGGATAATATCTTTAACAGGACAGATTAAGACATAATTCAATGACATTTCTGGTCTTTCCTTTTTAAAGAAATGCATGCCCATAACCAATCCCACCATCTTTTAGCCAAGAATGTCAAAACCCTTGAAAAATATTTCATTTATTAATATTTCCTACACCTACATTTCCTACACCTAAATGTTTTCTATTATTTTTATTTAAATAACTAATAAATTCAAAGAAGTCAGAGTCTACTTTGCAAGGCCTTAATAAGCTGAATAAAAGCACAGACTGCTAAGTAGCAAACTTTGTGAAAAAAAGTTTAATAGTAATTCTGGATTGCCTACAAAATTAAGGAGGGAAAAATGGCTTGAACACACTTTATTGAAATGTTCCTTTTAAAAGTAATTTCCCTCTCCCTGCAAATCGTGGCATTCACATATTTAAATGTGGGGGGGAATAGGAGAGAAGGGGCAGTGAGGATGGTAATATTCCCAATTCTTATACAGAAGTTCTCTTGAATATCCCTAATCCCCAAAGGAATAAAAATGCAACCTAAGAAGAAAACAAATAACAAACACAAAAAATCCAAATCACAGTTTATCCTCATTACATTTACGCCCTCATCAACTCTTACCTGCGATCCTCAGATTTGGGGATGGGGTTGGTGCAGCGTTGGCTGTTATACTTGGCCACATATTCACATTGCTTGAAGGGGGCAGTCTTGTCCTCCAGAACGTGTCTGATACAGAAAGCGTAGCCGTTGAGCCGCCGCTGCTTGCACAGTTTGGGGCTATATGAGCACAAGGGCTTATTGTCAACCTCAGAGAAGTGTATGTGTTTCCCTTCATACATCACGTGACTCTATTCCTTGTGAACATCAGCTAAAAAATAGCCAAATAAAAAAAAAAGAATATGTAATAAAAATGTGTCAAAATGTGTAAAGTTTAAATTTTACATTTCATTGAAGAGTTCTGGCCATAAAGTCATACCTGATTTTAAATCTTCTGTACCATATCAATGTTAAGAAAGAGCCCCAAGGACACCACTATCCCAGAATGCTGCAGAATCAAGATGAATCAGATTGTCTATGAAAATATAAAAAGACTGAGCTGACAACTTGAAATAAACCGAACTACATCATTTAATTAAAAAGGTGATTTCTTCAATGTAATCCAACATCTTTAACCAAGAAAGTTTAATTTCCACTAAAAAACCAAAAGGCATTTGCAAAACTTAGCAATTTATTCCAAGACACCAAATTTAATAATTTGAAGTCAAGTTAAACCTTGCAAATACCAGAAAACTGAAGAACTTTTTCATAAATGAAGGATATTTTCACTGGTTACCAGTATCACATCTTGTACCCTGTTTAGATCTTAAACTTCCTTTATGTACAAAAGGAATTAACCCTAACACTAAAAATATTCATCAGAAATTCACTATTGGGTCATCTTGTAAAACCAATGGCAGGTTGGTTAAACTGTTAAAAAAAAATTCTCTGGAAAGGTCAAACAGTTCATTCATTTCAATAATAAAAATATAATGTTTTGTGATTTGCGGAGCACTTTCCTCACAATAGTCCTGTAAGGTGGGCAGATAAAGCGGTACTGTACATACATTATCTCATTTGATCCTTACAGCAGACTAAGGTAGGCAATTACATGTTGCAAGCTGGGAAAATTAAGGTACAAAGTGACTAAGTGATTTACTCAAGGTAATACCCCTCATAAATGGCAGCATCAAATCATCTGCCTTCCGATAAAGGGCTTTTTCCCCTACACCACACCACGATGTTTCTCAATAACAAAAGCTCCTTTCTTCATTAGATACACCATATTTCTCAGGTAATTTTGTATTTGTTTTATATTCTCATTGAGACTGTGGATTCCTAAAGGACAAAACCTACGCTTCTACTCTTCAGGTAACAACAGATCATTTAACACAGCAGGTCCTTTATAAATGTTACTACTAATAATATTGTCATATGAGTACTTGAGTAATTTTTTCCTCCCTTCTTTTCCAAAGAACTTTCCAACAGCTACCTTTACATACACTATGTCCTCAGGTATTAGTGATATTTTATAATGCTAAGCTACAGTATCTATAATGAATCAATCATGGACTGTTACAGCTGAAATAGATATTAAAGATCAACTAATAAACATTCATTTAACAGCTGAAGATACTGAAGCTGAGAGAAGTAAGTGACTTGTGCAGAGATACTAGGTTAGCCAACAGCATAATTTAATTATAAGGAATGAAATACTCCCTCTTATGAAAATGAACAGGAAAGCTTGGAAACACTGAATGATAATACAAGGATAAACACACATTTTCCTTCATACTGCCAGCTAGCTGTGAGAAGAGATAAGGGCAGTGAAGAAAGAAGAATATTTAAAGAAATATTTCTTGAATCAACCAGGTTCTCAGAGTGGTCTGAGGTTTCCTGGGGATCCCCTTCAGTCATTTTTCAGCCATGTCCTACTCTTCAGGCTTCATTTGGAGTTTTCTTAGCAAAAATACTGGAAGAGTTTGTCATTTCTATCTGCAGCTCATTTTACAGATGAGGAACCGAGGCAAACAGTTAAGTTACTTGCCCAGGGTCACAAAGCCATTAAGTGTCTGAGGTCATATTTTAACTCAAGAAAATGAGTCTTCCTCAATTTAGGCCCAGCACTCTATTCACTGCATCACCCAGAAGCCCCTTGAAGGGGTATATGAGGTCGAAACTATTTTCAAAATAATAAGAAAGCATCTTAATTTCTAAGATAGTAAATATTGATAGATATAACCCACATAGACAAAAGCATCTTGAAGTCCTCAATAATTTTTAAGAGTGTATAGGAGTTCTAAGACCAAAAAGTTTGAGAACTACTGAACTAGGGAACTTCCAAAGATTCTTTTGAGGAGATTTCTCAAGTAAATCTTAAGTGAAGAGGAAGATAAAAGTTTCATTTTTTTCTAAGTAGATTTTTCCTTCCTAAACAATAATAATAGTTAAGACTAAGATTCTTTGCTTCTTCCAAAAAAGCATCTAGGAAATTTCAAGTTGTATCCTTAAAAAGTGGCTAGTTATCCAACTAGTTTTTCCCTACTGAAAATACCTGTGCACTGCAAGAAAAAAATTAACTAGAAGAATTAGATTCATATCTCCACAGCCTATTTGTTGTTCCTTGGCAGATTCAGAACTTAACTGTATTTGGAAATTTAATTTTACATAAAAGATCTTTTCTACTTGGTACGAATTGGGGAAAGACCTGAAGTGTAATCACAATTCACAAACTATCCACTGAAAATATATCTTGTTACATATATAGAAGACACATTTTTCCCCCATTGGAATTGGACCCAGTCAGGTAAAACTTAATTAGAAAGCACATGCACAAGGTCTCTTTAATTCAGCAAGCATTTATGAAGTGCCTGCTGCATAAAGAGATCAGTGCTGAGTGATATAGATGTAGATATGTAGATATATAGATATATATAAAGCTGCAGATTCATTTCCTGGCCTCAAATTTACAATCTAGTGGAGGATAAGACATATACCCAAGAAATTCAAAAGGAAACTAAAGTAACTTCTTCCATTCCCAAATTACACAAAAATCCAGCCAGCGTCCCTCCAGCAAAGCCAATGCTCATTCAGCTAACCTCTCAGCAAGCCCAGAAACAATAGAATCTGTATAGCCTGTAAAGCTCCGCTTCTGGAGGCAGCAAAAGCTGAGGGTTCCACTAAGTAAACCCCAGAATGATTAAAAAAAAAACCATCCATAGGGCCTCTGAAGTACCTAACATTCTATCCTGAGAAACCAGAGAGGGACCAGGAAATTATTTGAACCTTCAAATAATACAGGAAGGTATACCCTGGAACGGGGAGGTCAGTCTAGAGACGCAGGTGACTCAGGGCATCCAGAAAAAAACAGTTCAATTACCATAGAACTATAGTTAGGTTCACAAAAGTTCTAGCAGCTTCTGCTAAAAAACAGAGATCATGGAATACAATATTTTGAGAAGTAAAAGGTATACAACCTAGGTATACAACCTTTTGCTTTGCAAAAACTGAGCATATAATTGGGAGTGAAAAATGATCCTTTAATGGGATATAGCACTTTCAAGCATTCTAGATGAAAATACCAGAGCTATGTAAGAACTCTGAGCAAATGGAAAGATTTCTATGATGATGTAGTTGCAGCAATCTAATCAGGGGAGGGGAGGAAAGAAACAAGTGTTACCCACCTCCTGACAGAGAGGTGATAGACACAAGATATACATCTTTGGAGATGGCCACTTCATGGATTTATTTTTGCTTTACCACGCTTATCATTACAGGGTAGTTTTTTCCTGTTTCTTTAGGCTAATTGGGGTAGAGGATAGGAATGAAGCAGGGATGCCAAAAAAAAGAGTCATAATGTAACATTTTAAAAAAAAACACACAGAAGAAAACAGAAGGAATTTGAGAAGGAAACAGGCAGGGCAGTTTTGAAAGAGTAAAATTTATTATATATTTTTTTGAAAGCAACCAATGTAAAATGGAAATCCAGAGTTTTAGAAAGAATTTTCTTTTTGTTATCTTCTTTATATATGAAATGCTCTTTTGGGGAATGTTTTAAGTTCAAAATTAAAAAAAAAATAAAGCAATTGATTCTATAACCCCTTACCAAAAAAAAGGGGGGGGGTCTATTAGGTGTCTAGCACTTTGCTACAGATTAGGGAGCAAATAAATTTCATAATCACAGCCCTCACCAGTTTACAATCTAGTGAGAGAGACAAGACTTAGAAAAATGAAAGAAAGAGGAAAAAGAAAATGGAAGTGGCACAACTCATAGAAGGGAGTAGAACAGAGCTATTAGCTATAGTTTGCCAATATCTTCCAACTAAAATATGTTCACCCAAAGAGAAAGGCATTAAGATATTCCTGACTGCTGTTGGTAATGTATTTTGTGAGTAAAGATTAATAAAATACGTTCTCATGCACAAAAATTAGGAGTCTGAAGCTTCTCTTAAGGAATTCTGAAGATTGCAAAAAACTTGGAAAGTTCTTGTATAACTGTAGAATATTTGAAATACCTCCATATGTGGCACCCCTGTAATTTGTATTTAGCACTTAACATCAAGGAATCAGAATTTTACATAAAATCTTAGTTCTAACAACATCCCTACAATGTTTACTGCCCATGTACTCAATTTTCTCCCCACTCTCCCAATATAGAAATCAATTCAGATCTCAGGATTTTTCCATATGCCACCAAGAAGTCAAGAGCCGATATAAATCACCTCTTATCTTCCATAATCACATAAATAGTCCAGCATATAATTTCTATCCTTAATATTCTTTAAAACAACAAATCACCATCTTTACTATCTTTTAATAAACACCTTTTCTTCACCTTTAAGATTCTAGAGAGCAGACCTTTGAGTAGGTCTTTTTTGCTGTGTCCTCTGAATTTCTGGTGCTCTTCTCTACCAGAAAAAAAAAATGTCTTTCACATGTTGTATTCTCATGTGCTACCTTAAGATCATCTAACTGTTCTTACAATTGCTACCTTTTGATTCTTCAGATCTTTCTTTGGAAGGGTCACTTCTCTACAAAAGATGTAGAATCTTCACCTTTATGACTTTAGCTCCCTGCTATAGTCAGTCTTATCCCATGCATTTTAGAAGAAAAGAGTGGTAAGGATTAGGGCCTTTATCCTTAGTATTTAACTACCTTCTACATGCATGTTTTTAAAATATCCAAATTATTTCACCTATAAATCTGGAAACAAACAGCAATCATATCTTTGGGAGTTTATATAGTATCAGTACTCAACTTGTTTTTTAAATTATGGGAATGGAGATGGGAGGAAGGGCCCAAGACAAAAATAGAGCTTGGAAAACAATCATAAATCATTTGCCCCTGATATAACCATTTATCAAGACCTGAGGTCCCAGAATCCCCCCAAAATATTTCATATAGGAATTATCTCCAACCTTTACTATGTGATATCAAGAGAGGAGAAATGAATACATACTACAAAAAAGAAGTCTATGAAATCTAGGCAGGTGCTTTAAAGATTCTGCCATGTAGAAATTATATTTAAATTTTCCAATGTTACCTCAGAATAAAAGTCACTTCTATCCTATGAAGAGAAATGGCTATAACTAAACTCTAGTTATTAACATATGTTGCTATAGATTAAATGTGAAATACTGGGGATGGGGGAACTCTATCTTTAGCTATGAAGTAGAGTCAACTAAATTATTCCTGTCTACAGAATCTAGATTGGTTTATGTTCCTTAAAAAAGAGGAAAACAAGTGATTAAACTCAAGTAATTAAGCACAAGCAAATCATTATTTAATATTAACAAAATAAAAAACGACTATTATGAATAGACAATGTGCAAGTAGATCTTTTCAAAATAAAGTAATATTTTCAACATCTGTAGGTACGTTAGATATTGGAATGGTATTGTAATAATGATACAGGCAGTGCTTTATGGCAAATAAAAATGAGTTGAAAAGACCTTGAAACTAGGTGTTGCATTTTTTGAAACAGAAAACAATTGACTTCCATAGCTATCTTTTTAGTGAAAGCTACAGTAGAATAAGACATCATCAGGAGGAAAAGAAGTGAGAAGAGAGGAGATAAGCTTTAACAAAAGCTGTCTGACAGCACTTTTAGGCTTCCAAAAGCAAGCATAAAACAATTTGACAAAAATATGGAGATTATACTCTTTGGGACCGCCAATGTGTCACCTCGATGTGGAAGCACTGATATGTCACTTCTGTTCTTTTGACTCTCATGTTTCAGAAGTATGGTCGTTTCACTGCCACAGCACTTTTCTTTTCCATTTGTAATTTTATATCCTATGACCTTTTAAAATTTGAGAGCAACAATATGCATGACACCTTTCCAAAAATGGGCATGAATCCAAGTTCTCAGAATGATAGTATAACAACAACAACAACAATAATAGTAGTATGTTCCTGGCACAGCGCTAAGCATTTCACAAGTGTTATCTCATTTGATCCTTACAACAACTCTGAAAGGTAGGTAATGCTATATTCCCATTTTACAGTTGAGGAAACTGAGGCAAAAAGAAGGTTAGCAACTTGCCCAGAGTTACACAGCTAGTTAAGTGTCTAAGGTAAAATGTGAACTCAAGTCTTCCTGACTCCAGACCCAGTGCTCTGCACACTGTGATGCCTGACATGCAAATGAAAAGAATCTTACTGAAGGGATAACTAAGATCGAGATTATATTAGCTAACATGATTTTTGGAAGGTATTAAAAAGTTTGTTACTTTTGCATGTCATTTTAATTCTTAAATAAATCAGGATATTAACAAATATAATGTTAACCAGCATTTTTAAAAGACATTAACTTTTAATAGTTAAAAACAAATAGATGAATCTGAAAACTGGTAAGCCTATCTGGCTTATGGCAGAACCCATTCATTTGTGAATTGTGAAATTAGCTTGTGAAAAAAAGTCTAAAATCTCTGTTTTAAAGGCTATCAATCTAGCACGATTCAGACAGCAAAAAAGATCTACTGAGTGGAGCTGGGGAGGAAAAGAATCTTATGAGCAATATTTAGCATGCACTTAAATATTATTCAAGTTATTCAAACTGGGATAAAAGAATTCAAGTAGAATAATGCTTAAACACCTTAAAATAAAACAAATTATATATTAAATCATTCAAATGGTCTATCATACTAGTTCTCTCTTATTTGTCATATTGTCTTAATTTTAGCTTCTATAAGCCTAAAGAGTTGTTTGCAAGTAAAGTAGTTTTCTGGATGCTTCAGGATAGTATAGTTCCTTACTATGATCAGCCATATATCTTCTCCATATTAATGCCTTAGGGTCCTACCTCCTTTAATACTAATTCCCAGTTTGTGGTTCCATTCAGAAAGGGTCTTTTGGGATTTGGGGATTATCAACCTAGTAAATCCATTAGGAAGAACTACCTTCTCTGTGAAGCCCTTGACACACAGGTTAATTTATATTATAACAAATATAAGAAAGTGTTCTGTATTATAATGCTATTTACATGAACTATGCTTGAAGATGATCAATAAGAACAGTATTTTGATGATCTGTTAATAACAAATTCTCTACAATGAATAACTCTGTATAACAAATACTATCTCAGCTCCTTATCAGTGTTAATTCCCTCTCTTCCATAAGAGGGGTGGCTAGGTGGCGCAGCGAATAGAGCATCGGCTCTGGAATCAGGACCCAAGTTCAAATCCGACCTCAGACACTTAACACTTACTAGCCCTGTGACCTTGGGCAAATCACTTAACCCCAACTGCTCTGCCCTCCCCCTTCCAAAAAAAAACCAAAAAGCATAAAAGTATCTGTTAGAAAAGAGAAGTCAAGAACAAGGTTATAGTTGAGCTCCTAAGCTCTTTTGTTCTGCTAACAAAGCCCATTTCTCACATCTCAACCATCACTGTCCATTTAAATCTCCAAACCACCAATCAAAATAAAAACATACTTAAAAATACTCCTGGAGCTTTAAGGAAGAAGCAACTGAGTAAAAATATAAACATAAAATGTCCTTCTTTGCCCATCTGCGCCCAGAACACTCTATTCACTACATGGAGGTTGGGCATCTGTTTCTTCTCCAGCTTCTAAAAATCTCAAATATTACATACATTTAAAAATTTTACTGCAACAAAAATATTTAGATTGTTCATGAAATTCATTATAATGGAATTTTATCTAGGATCATACATTTTTAAAGCTGTAAGGGACCTCTGATACCATCTGGTTCAAACCCCCTCACATTAGAGATAGGAAAACTGAGGCCAGGAGAAGGTAGGTTTCTTGTCCAAGGTCACAATTAACAAGAGCAACTCTGTCTACCAAACTGTCTCTGAAGCTGTTTTAGTGCAGGCTCCTTTGCTGCCTGTACATAACATTGAGTTTGATTCATGAAGACCCAATGCCCCTAGACCAATTATTTCATTCTCCCAATGAAGAACCCAAAGGTCAGAGAAGTGAAGAGTCTTGCCAAAGTTATGAAGCTAGTCAGTAGCAGGATGGAAGGGCTACAAGTCTCATCAATCTTCTTTAACTATGACCCACTGTCTTTCCTTTGCTTAAGAAGTTCAATAACTGCCAAATAACATCAAATTATCTAAAGAAAACATTCAAAATGTAAATCATAAATTGTAATAAATAACTTTGGGGATAAAATCTTTCAATTTGTCATCTCTCTGCAGATGACTCATAGGTACATATCCTGCCCCAATTCCTCCCTTGAGCTCCCACATCACTAGGTAACCTATTAGACATTTCAAACTGGATGTCCCAGAGACATCTCAGATTTACTGTGTTCACAAACCTTTCATCTCCAATCCCTTCCTTCTTCCAAATTCTCCTATCTCAAAGGCACAGCCATCCTCCCAGCTCCCAGTTCATAACTTCTGAATAATTCTCCCTTTTCACTGTCCCTCCCTTCACAGATCTAATCAGAAACCTTGCCATTTCTCCCTTTACAAAATCTTTCATATTCAACCCTTTCTCTCCACTCCCATAACTATCATCACCTTAGATCAGGTCCACATCTCCTCTCTCCCCCTCCATTACTACAGCAGCCTCCTACCTGTTCTACCCATCTCATTTCTTCCTATTCCAATCCATTCTCCACTCTGCTGTCAAATTTTCCTTAAGAGCAAATCTGACGTTGTGACTTTCCTACTTAACAAATTCCAGTGACTCCATTACTTCAAGGATCAAAAAGCTCTCTCTAGCTTGCAAAGCCTTATATAAGCTGGCCTCAACGAATCTTTTCAGCCTTACTGTATATTACTACTCCTTTCACACTGAATCCAGCCAAACTGGACTCTCTTCGTTCCTCATGCCCAGTACTTCATTTCTTGTCTGTATACATTCATGTCCCATATGCCTGGAATGAACTACTTCCTTACCTTTCCCTCCTACGGTTCAGCATTCCTTTCTTCCCTTAAGATAGAGCTCAAACATAGTCTTCCCTATGAAGCCTTTCCTAGGTCTCCCCAAATCGTTCCTGCCCTTCCTCTCACACTACCCTGCATCTGACTACTTTGTATTTATTCACTTTATATTTAGGCTGTATATATTGATATATGTCTACTCGTCTCTTCCCAGTAGGGATTGTTTTATTCATTTTACTTGTATCCCCAGTACCCAAAATAGTGCCTGTCACATAACATAAATAAATACTTGTTGGTTAACTGAATGCTAAAGCCAGAGTCTATAGTATCTGGCTTAGCTGTGCAAACAAAGGCAAGTCACTGCACTCCTTGGCATCTGAGATTCTTCATCTGCAAAATGGGAATAATTATACCTGAGGTACTCCCGTCACAGAGTTGTTGTGAGGCTCAAATGACAATGTATATAATGTTTTTTGGTATACATTTATATGTGCGTATATGTCTGTGTATACACACATACACACATACACACACATACACACACACACACGTCAGTTACCATAACTAAGGGTAAAGATAAAGTAGATGACAACATACCATGGTAAAATAAGAGAATTATATGATAACAGATCTAGAACTGGAAGAGATTTTATTTTATTTTATTTTGCTTTTCTTTTGGAGGGAGGAAGGCAGGGCAGTTGGGGTTAAGTGACTTGCCCATGGTCACAAGGCTAGTAAGTGTTAAGTCTGAGGCTGGATTTGAACTCAGGTCCTCCTGGCTCTATTCACTGTGCCACCTAGCTGTCCCGAAGAGATTTTAAAAGTCATAGAGCTCAACTCCTTCATTTTAAAGATGAAGACAATGGAGTCCAGAGAGTTAAGTGACTTGCCCAAAGTCATACAGGCAGGAAGTTAATAGAGCTGGTAATCAAACTCAGGTCCTGTGACTTTTCTGTGACTGATATGGATAATAATTTTTCCAGAAACAAAACTCTGCTTGGAGAAATGTTTTAGGTTATTACATTAAAATTATCTAAGTTTTTAATTTAGCATGAGGGACAATAATCACCTTTCAATTATGCTCAGATGAACTAACTTGTGCCTCCTTCTCTTTATCACCTACTGGGTTATGAGTTAAAAAGTTTGGAAAGGGTCATGACTGGGAAAAAGCCTAAGTGTCTAAGAGCCTATGGATAAATATGACTCTCTTATTTCATTCATAATGTAAGTGACTTTTAAAAAAATTATACACACCTCTGTTCATTTCATGAGCAAATTTAAAAAGAAAACTGTCTCAGCTAAAAACATACAAAAAATGCTTTCAAAGTTTTTACTTATAGTTATGGAATTCAAAATCTTAAACTCTACCTTACAAAAAAATTAGTTACATATATATATGAGAAAGGGAAAAATATAAGAATTTTCAATAATTGTCCTAGTCTTTAAATGGCATAAAAGTTTGAATATTTAAAGCTTTTTAATAGAACAAAACATTCTATTCTTAAAAACTGAACCAGTTGATCTCTAATCTTCTAGCTCTGATAATCTAAAATATTCTATGACCTACTTATTACACTAAAATACCAATGGTAAAAAAGAATATAACTTTACTAATCTAAAGTCAATCCAATACTTATTCCTCCTGTGAGTCTTGTGCTTTCATTAGTTTCAAGTACAAATTACTTTCTTTTCTAAGTGAAACCTACCATTTCTCTTGGAAGAAAAGTAACCTATCATGAACAAATTAGATGAATTGGGCTAGAGTGGAAAAAAGGAAAAAAAGCTTTGGAATATAATGTATGTGTGCACCTATCTATATACACGCTTTAAAATACTGGTAACTTTCCCACAAGCAATGTGAAATCACATATATCTGTTGTTATTCGGTCATGTTTGACTCTTCATGACCCCATTTGAGGTTTTCTCTTTTTTTTTTGGAGGGGGGAAGGCAAGTCATTTGGGGTTAAGTGATTTGCCCAAGGTCACACAGCCAGTAAGTGTGTAATGTGTCTGAGGCCAGATTTCAACTCAGGTACTTCTGACTCCAGGGCGAGTGCTCTATTCACTGCACCACCTAGCTGCCCCTGAGGTTGTCTTGTCAAAGATACTGGACTGGCTTGCCATTTCCTTCTCCAGTTCATTTTACAGATGAGCAAACTGAGGCAAACAGGGTGACATGATTTGCACAGTATTACACAGCTTAAAAGTGTCTGACACCATATTGGATCTCAGGTCTTCCTGACTCCAAGCTCAGTTCTCTATCTACTGCTGCCCTGAGCCACCTACCTGCCAATACATCTATAAATCAATTAACTGGAAAAGAAAGCATATGTTTTTAAAATCTTAAAGTATCAAGTTTAAAAAAAACCTAATCTCTCTCTTGGTGACCTAAAATAAAACGCTGCTCTTTCCTTTTTGTAATGACACCAAATAATTTTACCATGTACAATTGTGAAACCATGAATTTGGAGGCTACAAGGATGTGACCCAAATCAAAATGTAAACAAACTACTTTTGGTACCTGTTCAACTCCTTTTAGAGGCTGAGTGGTAGTGGGAAAGCACTGGATCTGGAGTCAGGAGAACCTGAGTTCGAATCTGTAGAAAACAGGATCATAAATTTAGATTTGGAAGTGACTGGAAAGGGATGAGATTTAGAACAAAAAATGGATCTTAGAAGTAATCTAGTACAGATAAGGAAACTGAGGTCAAGAGTTTCTAAGCAATTTGCCCAAGCTACACTAACAGAAAGAGGTACAAAATCTAGATTCATATGCAGGCCCTCCAACTGCACATCCACTTTTAAAAAATTACACTATACTACTTTCTGATCCCTCAACACTCACCAGTTTGACCAAATCAGTCGCCTTTTCTTATCGGCAAAATTTTAATATCTTATGTAAAATAATGCATATAAAGCACTTTGCAAAATTTAAAACGCTAATGTCCGTTATTTTTACTTCAAGGCAACCTTTGTGTACGCTTACATCATAAGATACTGTAACACTTTAGTATGCAAAAAAAAAAAACCCCTAAGGTCTATTTAAAGAAGTTAAATAGGTATCAGATGCATTTGCTGTTGTAATTTGTATCAAGTCCAAGAAATCTTTGCATTCAAGATCTTCAGTACTCCGCTAAAAAAAGGTTTGGTGTCACTCAGGTTAAGTTAAACAAAAACCTTTGTTTTGTTTTTAAGAAAGAAAAATGAAATACTTAATAAAAGTCACCTAAAGGGTCTTAGAAGTTAGACATAAGTAAGCAGTAGGAAAAAAAATTCATAGATTATCTACTGTTTTCCAAGTGTATTTTCATTACTTAATAGTATTCTGGAGGTCGAATTGTCAGGAAGTGAAATACTCTGCCAGCAAAATCCCAGCATGAAGCACTGGTACAGGACAGGAGGGAGCGTATGTGGAGACATACTGCCCTAAATTTACAAAAATAGCAACAAGAACAAATTGGGGGTGTGTGGGGGCAACAATGGAGAAGGAACTTGGCAAAAGCATAAACACTTTAACACTAAGTAACAAAATCAAAGGTAACTGTAGCTCCAGGAAAGCACACCCTGAAAGTAGGAAACCTGGGTTTCAAATTAAAACAATGTATTTGTCTTCTATAGCTCTTTCGAGGATCACAGACCCCCAAATAGCTAAAAATAATTTAAACACATATTATGAAAAAGTAAGCAAGATCACATTCACCAAACACAGTGTAGCGTTTAGGTCCCCTTCTTCTGACCCTACTACAAGGCAAGTACCATCTATTATATCTGATATCAAAACGAGTTTCCTTAAAATTCCCATTTTCCTATTCCGATGTCACGGCTAAGAATATTACATAAAAATTTTCACAAATGGAAAGAGCCTTGATTCATGAGTTGCTATACCTACGAATTAATTAATCAAGAAGCATTTTTAAGTGCATTCAGTGAACCTTCCTCCTCCTCCTCCTCGTCCCACCCTAAGCTATTTCTAACCCTTCATAGTGTCTCAGAACAGGGTATCTCCTTAACTCGTACCAGACACTGACTAAATAGGATCGAGAACCCCTGGATGTGGGGGCTGGATCCAGAAATCCCTGCCCACTATCAGTGACAATCTCCTCACTGCTCCCTAATCACATCCCTAAGCCCAAGAACTACCCAGACCGGTGCACTGCCTTCCCCCTCAACACCACTACCCCCCAAGAAATTACAAGGTCTAAAGACAGGGATTTCGGTGTGAAAAGAGCCACGCCAAGTCCCAGGCTGGAGGAAGGTCCTGGGTCTCCTCCCTTCCCGTCCCCCCCACCCCCACCCTCCCCAAAGCAAGCCCACAGGGGTTGAATGGGCAAACTTTTCCCTAAGGAAGGAGGAGGTTCGCCCTCTGAAAGCTCGGGGAGTTCTGTGGGGGAGGTGGGAGCAGGGCTGGGTCGGGGGTCCTGGTCTGGGAAGGACTCTCCGGGGGAGCGGGGTGGGGCAAGGCTGGGTTGGGGGACGCCGGGGAGGGATTACCCTTAGAAGCCTGGAGCCGGCAAGAGTTTCTAAAAACCCCACTCCGCGCGCTCCCTACCCGCATCCCAGCCGGAGATGGGGGGCTCGGGCTCAAATTCCGGGACCGGACAGGGAGACAAGCCCCCCCAACGCGGGCCTGAAAGGAAACTTTCGGGGCCACGGCTGCACCTGCCTCCCCACGCCCGCCCCACCCACCCACAGCGGCCACCCCGGGTCACGGCTCCGAGCTGGAGGGGGCGATGATGGCTGGGGGTGGGGGTGGGGGAGTGAGGATGAGCCGCTTGGCCCCCACTACCGCCCGCCAGGCCCCGCCACCCCACGGGGGCCGCTCCCGGGCCGGAGCGTGGGGTCTGGCCCTGGGCCGGGGCTCCCCGGTGCCAGCCCCAGGCCAGAGTAGGCCCGCTCCCCTTGGTGTGGGTGTGTGTGGGGGTGTCCTGGGAGTTCAACTAGGGGTCCCGGGGCGCCAGGGGGCCCGCGGTCACGGGGGTCCCGCCGGCCTGAGGCCTAAGCGGCGCCTCCCCCTCCCCTCCCCCACGCACTTTCACCCCCACCCTCACCCCCTAGGCCCGGCTCCCCAGCCCGCAGCCCTCTCTCCCCTCCTGCGGTAGAGGCCTGTGTTTGGCGAGTGGGGATCCCGGGACCCCCCCAACACCAGGGTGGCCGCCGCCCCAGCCCCCGGCCCCCTTACCCCAACATTCCCGGCCCCGGGCCTGCGGCGGCCCGGCGCCTCCCCGGCCTCACGTGAGCACGTCCGGCGCCCGCCCTGCCTCCCCGGCCCGGCCCGGCGCCCTACGGGAGCCCGGGGATGGGGGCCGGGCCTGGGGCCGCCTCCGCTTACCTTGGAGCTGCTTTTTTTCCCCTCCTCTTCCCCCCTTTCCCCTCGGCTGGGGCTGACAGACGAGAGGCGCGGAGAGAGGCGCTGGCCGAGGGCGAGGAGCCGCCGCCGCCGCCGCCGCCGCCGCTCCCCCCCGGGCTCCCCGAGAGCCTCTCCCGCTCAGGCCGGGGCGCCGAGCATCATCTTTTTATTGGGGAAACTCCGGAGCGCTCCCGGGGTCGGTGATTATTGAGGGGAAATCCCTGAATCTAGGCTCCAGCCAAGAAGGCAGGGCTGCTAGGGCTGCACCACAAGAGGAGCCAGCAGCCTCCTACAGCACCACTACCGGCACTGAGAGGACATAACACCAGACAGCCGCTCCTCGGCCCTGCGAAACGACAACTTTCCTACCATCTTGGAGCTGGAGAGAGGGGGGCAGGGGCACAGAGGGCACGGCGCCGCTGCCCAGGTACAGGACGGGGGCGGCGGCCCGCGACCCCCCGAGCCCGAGGACGAGTGCCCGGCGGGGCGGGGGCGGCGGCCCCTGTACGGCCGGCCTGGCGTGGCCGGGGAGGGACAAAAGGTGCCTGCTCTCCTGATGGGATCACTTTTTTTTTTTTTTTGCAAGAAACAGGTGTTTCTCTTTCTCCCCCTCCCCACCCCCTTTCTATCCTGATCCCCCTTCCACCTGAATCCCAGGGGGCGACTTTATTATTTTTTTTAAAGGTAATAATGATTTTTTTTCCTCCCCACTCCTTTACAGGTCCAACTTCAAGGACTGGTGGCTAGTAATTATTCTTACTTCCACCAGCCACTTTTATCATCCCTTCCTTCCTCCCTCTTCATCCTCCTCCCTCCTCATTCTCATCCTCTCCTCATTTTTATCCTCTCCCCATTTTTATCCTCTCCCCTCATCTTTATTATCATCCTTATCCCTTCTCTCCTTATCTTTATGCTCCTCATCCTCTCTGCTCCTTATGATCATTGTGTCTCCTAATCGTGATCTTCCCTTCTCTTCCTCATCATTCTCCTTAATTCTTATCCTCTCTCCTCTTCCTTGTGCTCATCCTCTCTTATCAGCCTTATCCCCTCTTCTTATCCTTTATATTTCTCATCTTTATGCTCATCCATCTCTTCATCCTTATACTCCTACGCCTCTCTGCTCATCATTATGCTTATCCTCTTTCCTCTTCCTCATCCTTCCTCTTCATCCTCTTCCCCCCTCCATACTCTGAAAACTGAGATTCCTGTAAGACCAAGGTAAAGAAAAGGATGCTCCGGGCTTCTTTTTTCTCCAGGCTGTGTAAACAGAACTTTGGACTATCCTGGAAGAAATAAGACTCAGCGGTTTCTTGTTTGTTTTCTTTTGTTTGCCCCTTCCCCTCCCCCCCACCTCAGTCTTCAGTGCAAAGAAAAGTAGAGTCTTGGGAACCCTCTCTCATCTAAGTAAGTATAACCAATTACCTTTCTTGGAAGCTATTCTCAGTCTGGTGTTTTCTCTGACCATGAAGGAAGGGGAGACTTGGACACTGATAGATAGTTTCTAGGTAGCTGGTGGGTTTTGGGGTAGTGTTTTGTTTTGTTTTGTTTTTTTATGATGACAAAGTTGTTTCAGAACTGTCTCCACTGGAAAATATTTGTTTGGGTTCCAATTGATTGGACTCTTTTTCCTCCTAGTGACTAGGAATACCTATGTCACAGAAGGAAGAGAGTTTTACAAATTACTTTTTTGGGGTTGTATAGATGCTATCTTTTACAAATAATAGCATTTATCCTGTTGCAAGTAGAGGTGGTTAATTAATTTTAGTTTTTTTAAAGAACAAAACTGCCTTCATAAAGTTGGACCAAAAGTACATCCATGCTAAAAAGTATCTTAGAGGTGAAAGACCAAGACTTTGCATCCTAGTGACTGCAAGCAGTAGTTTTCCAGCAGAATTCTTCTGGAGAGGTGAGCAATTGGGTTAGACCTTGCTGGTTTTTTATAAGAGGAATAAGCACTTTTTATAAGAGGAATAAGCACTTAGAAAACTATAATCTTCTTTTTGTAGCTTATGGAGATAAATGTTAAAGTTACTTGATACAGTTTAGCTAATGTGGAAGAAATTTAAAAGTGAAATTGATGTTTTTTGGTATTAGTGGTGGTTGTGAGATGGCATGGTATATAGTTTCACTCAACTTAAGTTTCACTTAATTTAATATAGAATATATCAGTTATTTTTGGATGACTTTACTCACTGTTGTTTTCCAAACCTTTAAAAAAAATTTTTTTTACCTGCAACTTTAAGCTGAGCTCTAAAATATATAAGTTAACATAGACATGGCAGATATATGTATTGTGTTATATATTATATAATATAGATACACACTTCATCACCTAAGGTTAGGCTTTTCAATAATGTTCCTCTTTTTTTTTTTTTTTGGTGAGAATAGAATAAAATACAGATTACCTGTCCCCTTTATCATTAGAAAACTCATAGATGTGACTTTGTGTTCTGTATGTTCCTAAGGCAATAAGAGCACAGAGCTTGGCAGTAGTGTTTAATAAACAAATATCTATTTGACTGAAATAAACTGAAGGACCGCTACTTAAAAAAAATCATAATAAGCATATCAGTTTAAAAAACCAAATTCTCATAAGATAAACAAGGGATTTAGACCTAGGAGTTCATTTCTTCCCACCCCACCTTTTGTAGAGTTCTGCTTTAATTGGAAAAGCATTATATTCTCCTCTACTAGATTGCATACTCCTTGGAGGGTATGGACGGTATGTATTCATCTTTATAGCCCCTTTTCACCAAGTGCTCTCCAGTGCATGTAATGTGCATTTAATAAATGTTTGAGTGATTTCTAGAAGAGAAATCACTAAGAGATAATAGCATGTAGTGGTTTGTATATGACTACACTTTGCTGATTCACCATTAGGAAGGACACATACTTTGAGTTTGTCCAGTTAGTGGTGATAGACTTTTTCATTAAACTTCACATGTTTATTTCGGTTCTCTTTGTAGTCACAAGATCCAAATTTGCAAGGTTTATGTCTAAGGCAGCAATTCTCAGAGCATGGTCCAGGGAACCCAAAACTTTCAGAAGTTTCATGAGATCAAAACTATTTTCATAATAAGAAGGCATTTAATCTGTAATACTTTAGCTATCAATAGATGTAACCCACATAGCCAAAAGGTCTTTGTGGGGTCCTCAATCATTTTTAATAGTGTAAAGGGGTCCTGAGACCAAAAAGTATGAAAACTATTGGACTAAGGAAAGGATGCAATTTCTGGTCATAGGGTAGACATTTTTTTCTTTTTACAAACCTTTATGGGGATCTCTCCCTTGACTTTGACTGCATTGGTGATGAGGTACAAGTCCCCAGAGCTTGTACCCCATCATTAGCACCGGTTTCCAGTCAACTTAACCAAACAACTAAAACCAAAAGGTCTGAAAGGAATGCCATTGAATTTGAAGTATCAGAAAAAAACAAAATAAGCGTTGTCCTAATCACCACATTGGTAAGTCAGTCTTTGCCCTTTACCTTCACCTGAGCACTATGGGATACCTAGGATCTGATATAGCCTGAGAAACAGTAGACTGCTTTTGCACTATAGGGCTCCAACAAGCTTACCAATGGGTTTTCAGTACCACTGTTGATTCTCTTTAGTCCAGGAACTTTCTTTTATTGCACTGTATGTAGGCAGCCAATGCTATGGGGAATTCTCCTTCGTCCTTGCAGTCCAGGAGAGCATATCAAGGCTTTAGGTCATAAGATACCAAGTTACCCAGATTATGGTAGAATGCTAACACAACTGTGTTCCACAAATGGGATTTGGGCAGTTAGTAACTGAGTCCCAGTGAGGTCAAGACAAGGTCAACCTGGTACTTAGCTTAGTTGTGGCAATTTCTGATCTTGAAGAGAGATTCAAAATTTTAACCAATTCTAATTCTTTTTATTTAGGAAAAGAGAATTCTTTTGTGATTTCTGTAGTGATCAGTTTATATTCTGGAGCATGGAAAAAGATTGTCTTTGATTCAGGTTGTGTAATTAGAAAAGTTCTTTTGGATTGTAAAGTAATAATAGTTATAAGTATAGTGTAAAGTAATATAGTGATTTTTTTAAGATCAAGCCTAGTTTTGAAAATGCTGAACACAGAACTTTATGTCTGATTCTGGAGGTAATAGGGAGCCACTGGCATTTATCAGGGGTGGTAACATGTTCATATATACATTTTAGGAAAATAATTTTTGAAGAGGAGTGGAAAGGGGAATGAAATAGAAATAAGAAAACATATGTAAGGCATTTTATAAATTTTAAAGCACCTTATAAATACTAGGTATTATTATAAATTTAGTTGTTCAACTGACTCTGGAAAAATGTAATTAACTGGTCATTATCTTCTGTGTACTTATATTCCTTTTAATTCCTACTTATATTCCTCATTTGTAATTCCTCAGTACTTAAAAGTACTTGTGATTTTGTACATGTGGGAATTACTTTTTACTAAAATGGAAATTGTAATCCTTCTAAATCTTAGTAAACAGTTGCATGAGTTGCTATGACTTTAAAAAAAATCTTATCATTTGATGATAATCCTACAGGTAATTAACATTTCCAAATTTAGTTAGATCTTTGGCTATTGCCAAATCTGTATTCAAAGCCTTTCCAGAGGGGTCACTTATGTTCAGCTTATAGTTAGCTTATGTTCCATTGGCATAGAATGTGGGAGAACCTTGGGTCATCCTATGTCATGATGAGGTATTAGAATAGGAATTTAGTGCAGACTTCTTATACAACAAATTCGTAAACTCCAAGACCCAGGGCAAACAACTTCAATTTTTTAAGATTTAAATATACTGATTTAAGAAGCCAAATTTTTAGAAATAAATGGACAAATTGACAGAACTTTACATTTTCATTATGGCATACAGCAAAGATAGTTGCAATCTCCTTTCAGATTTCTAGTTATTCATTCATTCCATAAGGACTTATTAAACTTTTTTGTGTTGATACTATATTCATCTATGTGAATATAGATGAAAAAAGCAAATGATAACCTCTGCCTATGAAGAGCTTGGGTAGCTGAGGAGACAAAAGCTGTAATATAGGATTTAGAACTCAAAGACAGGTAACTTGAAATCAAATAGTAGCTCATAATGGATCACATTTATATCACTTAAAGGTTTGAAAAGTGCTTGACATCTAACCCAGCCATGTCATTGAGGAGACTGAGACCCAGAGAGGTACAGAGTTTTTGCCATAAACCACATATTGCTGACAAGCCTAGTATTGCTGACAAGCCCAGGTCTTCTGCCTCTAAATTCATTTCTCTTTCCACAATATCAGAGCTGCCTCTCGTGTGCATGCATGAAACAACCAGAGAACAATTTAATGTTAAGAAAAATATTATCATGGACTAGGAGGCTTCATGAAAGACAAGGTAGATCAATGATTAGGACCATGTTGTGAAGGAAGTGAATTAACAAAGAGGAGAATGGCATTTGAGGAAATAGTATAAAGGCATGAAGACAGCAAGGAGCCCCATTTCTCTGGGAAATACTTACAACTAGGCTAACTGAGCTGAACAGATAATAAAAGATAAACACTGAATGATTAGGGTACTTAGCTCTTCAGCTTTAAAAAGGTGATATTCACAATATTCTGTTTCCTTCTATCTGTAGCGTTCTCTTCAGACCTTGCCTTTTCTTTGAAAATAAAACCAAAACCCCCTTATGTTTAGATACATATATACCATAAAAATGACTGTATAAAAAAGTTAGGGAGGCGAAAGTCACAACAGTCAAAATAAAGTGGTTTCCTGACTTCCACATGCTTAAGGTATGACATTATTGTTGAAGTCCAATTCTTGCTTTTTAATTATCTACTTCACATTGCATTAGAACCAACTTTTTCATTTTATATATTTTATGGGTTTCCTTATCATACCATACTCACGGTCCCATGATTTCATTACTGTGCTCGCACCCTCTATTGATCCAGATCTTGACCCTTTCATGCTTTAGCAAAATCAACATCAGACCACCTTATAAAAATTGAATCAGCAAATGTATAAATTGTCTAATATTGTTTCCTTTAATCCTTTAGAAAGTTACTTCTATGTAGATCAAGAGATGCTATTCCACTCTCAAAGTTCAGATTGGAAATTAATGATATAAACTACATATCAAGGATGTTACAAGGAAAGGAAGTACTGAATTCTACAAATGGGTTTTCTTTAAGTTTGTTACCAAATTATTTGTCAGTCAACAGTCAATAAACATTTATTAAGTACCAGCCATGTCCCAAGCACTGTGCTACACACTGGGAATACAAAGAAGGGAAAAATATAGTCCCTGCCCTTGAGGAGCTCAGAACCTAATGGGGGAGACAACATACAGACAACTAGATGCAAAAAAGCTCTATACCAGATACATAGGAAATAATTAGCAGAGGGAAATAAGAGCAATTGGAAAGGCCTCCTGTGGAATCTGGTAGGACTTAAAGGAACCAGGGAGGCACAAGTGAGGAGGGAGAGCATTCTAGGCATAGAGGACTGCTAGCCAAAATGGCCTGAGTGAAGAGATGGAGTGTCTTGTGTGAGGAACAATGAGAAGGCCTGTGTCACTGGACTGAACAGAACATAGTGAACTATAAAGTATAAGAAGACTGGGAGGGGGTGGGCGTGAAGGCAGGATGTGTTATGCCAAACAAAGATTTTGTGCTTGATCCTTTAAGTGATAGGGGAGCCACTAGAGTTTATTGATGCGGGGAGGTGGGTGTGACATGATTGGACCTGTGCTTTAAAAACAAATTTCTTTGCCAACTAAGTGGAGGATGAATTGAAACGGGAAGAGATTTATGGCAGGCAGACCAATCAAGAGGCTATTAACAACAGTCCCAGTGTGAAGAGGAGGGCCTGCACCAGAGTGGAGGCAGTATCAGAGGTGGGAGAAGGGAACATAAAAGTAAAATCGACAGGCCTTGTCCATAGAGTGGATATGGCCAGGTGAGAGAGAGTAAGGAGTGGAGGATAACAACTGGGTTGTGAGCCTGGGGGATTGGAAGGAGGGTGATACCTTTAACAGCAATAGGAAAGTTTGAAAAGTGAGAGAATTTTAGGGGAACCTGGAATTTACCTATGTTAGAAATATTGGTTAGATTCCTAGGTTACCAACAGAAACCTCTTTCAGCATAATATACCTGAAATTAACTTACATTTCCTCCTTCCAGTTGAGTAACCAGCTGTGAGTCATCTGTTGCTCTATGGGGTCTATTTCCTTCATCCAGAATCTTTCAACTACATTATGAGTAAATAAAACCTTTGTTTTAGGTAGAAGCACTGCCAACAAACATTTCCAAAATAGAAATGTTTAAGGTGAAACAAACATTTGTCTTTGGTTTTTATAAATATTCCCATAATCTGTATGCCACTCATCCCAACTGCCCCTTCTCTGTGTCTTTCTACTGGCCTAGGAAATTTTAACAAATCCATCTGTGCCCTTAGGAAGTTCTACCTTAAAATAACAAAATAATTCAATATTCAATTTATTCAAATTTATTCAGAATATTCAATTTAACAAACATTTGTTTAGTGCCTACCCTGTGCTAAAGGAATTGGAAGGGGGAAAATTAATGACATAGTTCTTACTCTTAAGGAACTTACCATGGGGAAAAGGTAGAGAGGAGGACTACATCATATATAAATAAGAATAATGGGAAGAAAAAAGGTCCAAGTTACCCTAAGAATTCAGAGCAAGTAGGCATCTTTTCTGAGTTGGCAGGGACCATCAGTCAAGTCTGCATAGAGGTGACCATATTTGAGCTAGGCATTGTACAATGAGTAGGATTTCACAGAACTGGAACTAGTATAGGGCAAATTGGACTTTGACATTTTTAGACATGTGATGAGGGAGGGGTACAACTTCCTCTCCATGGCAACTATTAGTTCCATTTCCATTCAGACTCTGCTACAGCACAATGCCATAGGCTGTCTTGCAAGGATGCCACCGCTGGGATACCTTCTTAGGGTCATACTATATCATAAGTTTCTCATCCCTTCTCTGACTAATTTTCCCCACATGAAAATACTAATTATGTCTCTACGATTTCAACTTAAGAGATGAAATGGTGGACATTACTATGATCAAAGGATATATTACTAAAAAGGATCATCTAGTTCAATACTCTCATTGATAAATTAAACTGAAGTTCAGGGATATTTTGACTTTCAAGCACAGGGAACAAAAGTGAACATTGTTGGGAAATGGTAACTAAACTGGTTTAGCTAAAACATAGGACATGTACAAAGGAAGAACAATGAAATAAGGTCAGGCAGGTTGATATTAACAGAGGGTCTGGCATGCCAGGCTAATGACTCTAAATCTTGACAACTTCTTCTCTCAAATTCAATTATCCCTACATGGGTGATTCCCAAATCTATCTATATTTGTTCATTTTTTTCATTCACATCTGACTCTTCATGACCCTATTTGGAGTTTTCTTGGCAAAGATACTGGAGTGGTTTGCCATTTCCTTTTCCAGCTCATTTTATAAATGAAGAAACTGAGGCAAAGAGGGTAAAGTGATTTGTCCAAGGTCATACAGCTAGTAAAAACCTGAAGCCAGATTTGAACTCAAAAAGATGAGTCTTCCTTATTCCAGGATTGACACTTTATCCACTGTGCCACCTAGTTGTCCCCAAACCTATATATCCAACTATAAAATTCCCCCTAAACTCCATTATTCATTACCTGTTGCTTGCTGGACATTCTTACTTATATGTCCCATCTGCATCTCTAACTCAACAAGTCCATAATGCAACTCATCATCTTTTCCCCCTATTCCTCCCTACTATCCCATTTCTGATAAAATATTGGTGCTTTTGTTACCCAGCTTTCTACTTTGGGATCATTCTTGACTTTTCTCTTCAAAACAGGAAGAGAGACCAATCTACTTCTGCAACATTTGTGATAGCTATTTATTTCTCTTCTCACAGGGCTACTACCCAAGCTGAGGTTCTCCTCACCTATCACTTAAGCTATTGTAATAGAACCAGCTGATCTCCCTTCTTAAATTTATTCCCTCCCTTGTCTATTTTCCACAGAGCTGCCAAAATGATCTTCCAAGCTACAGGTCTGACTATGTGACCTTCCCTACTTACCCCTTTCTGCCCTCCCCTCCCCCAAATACCCTTCAGTGGCTGACTATTGCTTCTAGGGAAAAAATACACTACCTTTCATCCAAAGGCTTCACCTTTCCAGTCTGATTTCCATCAAGCATTTAGGTCTTTACTATGTGCCAGACACTGTACTACATGCTAGTGATATAAAGACAGATATGAAATGATATTTCATATTACTTTCCTCCATACACTCTCTGTTCTGTCCAAACTGGGTTACTAATTGGCTCTAAAACTTGACAATTCATCTTCCATTTCTATGTTTTGCACATGTTTTCCCCTATGCCTAGAATATAAGATCTCTCATAATCCTTATCTTCAAAGTTTGACTTAGGCTCTTCCTTCTGTGAATTCCCTGGTTTTTTTATACTGTATCCTTCATCAAATTACCTTTTATTCACTTATCTCTGTACAAGTTGCCTCCCCTCAGTAGAATGTATTCTCTCTGAGGAGATAGGCAGTATGTTTTGTCTTTCTATCTCTAGCACAATACCTTGAACACATCAGAGACTTCAAAAATACTTATGGAATTGAATTATTCAGTTGGCATGGAAGAATCACAACACATTTTGTTTATATACATGATAATGGGCAATATGAATCGATGTACATAGTTTTGAAAATTTGGGGGACGTTCCTGCAACAAAAACTTAGCAGCCTATACACTTCTCAAGTGTTTCTGAAAGTATATCCTTCACGTGTAACATTCACAATTGCTCATTTTACTTTAACACAAAGATTAAAACAATCCATTAGGCGAAGCTTTTTAAAGGCATAGGTTATAATAATAAAATAGCTTGCCTTTATATAGTACTATAAGTAAAGGAGTGATGGAAATTATCAGATAATCCTATTTCAATGAAAGAGAAAAATCCTGAAAATTAGTCACTGGTAACAAGTAAAATAGTATTTCATATAAAAATAAATAATAGGATTGTGAAATTCACTCCTGAAAGAGACAACTGAATGGACAGAGACTTGAGACAGGGAGTCCAGATAAAAGGCTGTTGCAATAATCCAGACATTGATAAGTCCTGAAGTAAGGTTATGGCTGTGTGACAGGAAGGAAGGGGATCTATAGGAGATGTTGTCAAGGAAAATTACATATTTAACAACTGGATAGACATAGGGTGGCCCAGAGAGAGGAATCAAGGATGACACCAAAGTTATAAACCTGCATAACTAGAAAGATGATAGTGTCTTAGACAGTAATGGGGAAGTTCAGATGAGTAGTGACCTTGGGGGAAAAGATGAATTCTATTTTGGACAGATTGAAGTTGAGATGCCCAGTAGCCAGTTGGTGATGTGAGATTTAACAAGTTCAAGAGAGTTTAGGGCTGGATAAATAAATGTGGGAATCATTTGTATAAAGATGATAATTGAATCCATGTTAGCTAAAAATATCACCAAGTAATTGAGTACAGAGAGAACTGAGGAGAGGCCCAGACACAGAGCTTTGAGGGACACCTATAATTAGTATTATGTATAGCTATAGTATGTATGATATGGATGAAGATCAAGAAAAGAGACGGAGAGGAGCCAAGACAAAACCAAAAGAGAACAGTCATATAGAACCCATAGAGAGGGTTTGAGGAATAAATAATTAGGATATTGTTGATATTTTCTAAACTTATTATTATGAGGATCTATCTTGATTAAAGCTGATAGTATCCATGAGTAAAAAAATTTCATTTTCAGATAATTTTAATTTTGTAAAGATTGGAACATTACTATTATTACTGTCTAGCACAGGTTCAAAGTCCAATGGCCACTCAGGGGCCCTGTCTTCCCCCTGGGCTAGTTCCTCTCCATACTCCTTCCACCCTTCCCTGTAGATCACCATATTAAGGCTGAACTTAGCTCAGGTGAGATCTTCCAGCCTGGGTTTACAAGGCATGTGCCACCATGTCCTGAAGTAATGGTGAAATTCCAAACAACTTCCCCAACAATGACAGATTCATACAATACAAAATGCTATTTTGTACTATGAATCTGAACCTCAAGTATCACATGTTCTGATCACCTCACCTCCAAAGAGATATGACAGTACTAGAAGAGGCCTAGTGAATGGAGAAGGGAAAAATCAAATGAGTCAAAACTTTGCCCATGAGAACAGATTGAAATCATTATGATAAATCCAGGATGGTAAATTGAGGAAATGATTAAAACATATAAAAAATAGAAGAATGTGAATCAGATGAACAAACATTCACCAAGTCCTGCAATGTCTCTTTGAATTTCACAAGGGCAAAAGGAAGTAGGACTTTGTTTATCTGTTACCTTGGAATTAACACTATCTGAAATTGTCTCAAAGGTTAACTTTACAACTCAAGATAATGACAATAATAATAATAGCTAACATTTATTTATTGTTTTAAGGTGTGCAAAGTGTTTACATATATTATCTCATTTGATAGTAGAAACTTTGTACTTTTTCCATTTAATCACTATGTTAAATGTGTATAAAATATTGTGCTAATTGTTATGGGAAGTACAGAAGGAGCACAGAATATTATACTTAACTTCAAAGAGTTTATGGTCTAGCTGCAGAGCATATGGTCTATCATTGCATGCAGAAACACTAGGCCTTTACTTCCTTAGGATCTTTTCTAGGACCTGGTTCCTCAGACACCAAGCTTAATTAGGACACAAATATATACTATATGCAGTGTATTTGTAGGCCATGCAGTTGGAAATGTACAATAAACCATTGGTGATACAGGGCTAGAGCTTAGAAGAGACACGAGGGCTAGGATTTATATGGATATATGTCTGGAAGTAATATGCCTAGAGATGATAATTGAGTCCATGGAAGCTTATTAACCATTGAGGGATTGCAGAGACAAAGGAAAGGTCGAGGACAGTACCTTAAGATATACCTTGAGGAGAAATATGAATAATGGTCTAGAAAAAGAGCTTGAGGAGAGGCCAGACAAGTAGAAGGTGGGCAGGTAGAAAGAAAATGATGAAAGCATTGTCACCAAAAAAACATGGAAAGAGTTTCCAAGAAGAAAGAATAGTTAACCATGCCAAATGCTGCAAAGAGATCAAAAAAGGATTAGGACTGAGAAAAGAACATTAGATTTGACAATTAAGACATTGGAAAGAACAGTTTCTGTTGAGCGATGAGGTCAGAAACTAGATTGTAAAAGTTGATGAGTGGTTGAGAAGTAAGGAAATAGAGACAAATGTAGACAGCTTTTTCTTTTTAACAAAGTTAGCTATTTAAGAAAGTATTAGTTACAACCAAATTGAGTGTTTAAGAGGGTGAGGTTAATAAGCAAGGCGAATTTAGAGATCTTAAGCAAATTTTACCCCATAGGTATCACTGTGACTTGGTAGAATGAGACTTATTTTGCTCTGAAAGGGGGGGCATAGTTTATACAAAAGGAATAGGATGGCTAAAACTTCAGATAACAGATTCAGGACCTTAAAATGATCTTGATAGGCCAGAACATTCCCTGACCCTAAGATAATATTTGGTGATCTTTTTTTTAAATCTTTTTGGTGGGGGGAAGGCAAGGCAATTGGGGGTTAAGTGACTTGTCCAGGTAACAGAGCTAGTAAGTGTTAAGTGTCTGAGTCAAATTTGAACTCAGGTCCTCCTGACTCCAGGGTGTAGGTGTACCACCTAGCTGCCCCTAAGCAGCTAGAATAAGTGTAAGTAAGAATAAATGTAAAGTTTTACACTTGGATTAAAAAAATCAACTGTATAAATATAAAATGAGGGTTAGATGACTGGACAGATTTTTCTTAAAAAGACCTGGGGATTTTAGTGAATCACCAGGTCAATATAAGTCAACAGCATGATACAGCAGCCAAAAAATTATTGTCATTTTGCACCATATTTGGAAGTGGCCTACTGTAGATAACTAGGGAAGTGACAATTCCACGGTACTCTACTCTTATCAGACCACATCTTGAGTATTGTACTCAGTATCACATTTTAGAATGCTCTCTAGAAGAGAGCAACCAAGATGGGGAAATGCCTTCGGATTATGGCAGAGGAATCTTGGTTGAAAAAACAGGGGCACTTAGCCTGGTAGAAGAGAAGGCTCAAGGGTTATGTGCCAGGAAGATTGTGTAGACTTGTTCTACGTGGGCCTTAGAGCACAAAACTAGTAGCAAAGGGTAGAAGTTGCAGTGAAGCAAGTTTAGATTTGACAATCAGCGTTGTCCAAAAGTAGAATAGTCTGCTTCAAGAAATTGTAGGCATCTCCCTCACTGGAGCTCTTTCAGGATACTGGACAACCTTTTCATGCATGTCTTAGAAGAGATTCTTATTTATGTATGGGTTGGACTAGATGGTCTCTGAAATACCTTCCAACTTGGAAATTCTTTGATGCTTCTTGAACTCTAAGAAACCTGACCGCAGAGGAGACAAAAAATGTGCCTGGTTATCCGCTGCAATACTGGCTGCTCTTTTCAAGCCCATAATACCAGTAAAGGAGGAGCAATAGGCACCTCTCTCTTTCTCTCTCTCATTTTTTTAAACAAGCATTTATTTTCTTTTACCTCCTCTGAATTAAAAAAAGAACATCAAAACCATAGTCACAAATATTCATAATCAAACAAAACAAATTCCCAAAATGACTCTCTGTCAGGAGGTGAGTAGCATGCTTCATCATCAGTCTTTTGGAATCATTTGGAATCACTACATGTTTACATTACATTACATGATTACATTACAGTTCAGTTTTAGATATTGGGTTTCAGATACTAGAAGAACATTCAGGTGTAGATATCCAGACAGCAATTAGAAACACACAACCAGAGTTTTATAGATGAGTTGAAGATGGAGATATAGGAGTGATAATTGACCAAACCTAAAGTAACACCTTTGTGAAAGAAGTGAGAGGAATATGAGTCTATGTAAGAAACGGAGCAGGATCTGTCTTAGAGAATTAAAGAGAACTCTGAGATTATAAAGAACCCAAAGAGGGAAAGGACATCAAGAAGAAAGTGATCAATACTAGTAAATACTACAGGTAGGTCAAGAAGGATGACTTCTAGATGGAGTGATAATAGTCACCTTAGAGAGAGCTATTTGATCAGAATGATGGGGATCAGATTGCAGGTAGTTGCAGAATGATAGACTAGCAGGGAAATGAAGTGAGGATCCGCTTCTCTTCCTAGTAATGTGATGAGGAAGTGCAAGAAAGAGAGGATGGTAGTGAAATTTAGGGGTGCTTTAGGGACTTGGAAGATCTGAATATGTTTCTACACAGAGGAATAATAGTGATGTGGATACAAAGGTGCCCTAAGGGTTAATATTAAGGGTTGCTTTTTCAGTACCTTGGGAGGTCTTCCTGAGCTTGAGGGCATCCTAAAGTCTCTTCCCTTATCTTGAAATACCATAAAACTTCCCCTTTGAACTGGACCATGGAATTCCTTGTCTCTCCCTCCCCCCCCCCCCATCCTGGATCATAAAATTTCCCC
>CM053580.1:67903680-67946709 GCA_028627135.1 Pseudochirops cupreus | reverse complement strand
AAAAAAAAAATGACTCTAAATAATAGCATGTAGAGAAACAAAGGAGGGATGTTTGATGGAGCAGTATTAGAAGATACTAGAGGAAATAGGTGACAAAATTAATCTCATTAAGAAGGTTACCTCTTTCTCTGAAATGGAAGGGAAGAAAATGAATGAGAATTTTGAGAGATTTAGAAGTTTAGAGTTGTGGGGGTTGTCATGGGATGCCTTTGTTCTCAGTCAAATGGGAAAAGTCATCTGCTGGTGTTGAGTGGGGAGAATTCCAAAGAATAGAAGATGTATAGCATAATATAGCAGAAAGAGGCCTGGATGTAGAATAGAAGACCCAAGTTTGAATCTTTGCTCTGCTCATCACTTACCTGTACAATCTTGGGAAAGTCCCTTAACCCTATGGGCTTGTTCTTTCTTCTATAAACTGAGGGGATAGGACTAAACCCAAACTCAAAATCTTTGATATTTAGAGCTCCAAGAGGTCTTAGATTATGAAGCTGAACCACTTCATTTTACAAATGATCTCTAAAATCCCTTCCACAGGAGCAGCTAGGTGGCACAGTGAATAGAGCACCGGCCCTGGAGTCAGGAGGACCTGAGTTCAAATTCGGCCTCAGATACTTAACACTTACTAGCCGTGTGACCTTGGGCAAGTCAGTTAACCCCAATTGCCCTGCCTTCCCCCCTCCAAAAAGCAAATAAAATGAAATAAAATAAAATCCCTTCTACCTCTTAAATCCCATGAGCCTATGAACTGCTGGGAATGCGATAGTCAATAAGAAGAGAATGAATTATGCAGCAGTGAGGGCCCAGTTAAAATTGTGTAACATATATATGTAGTGAACACAGACAGCATATTTTATGTGAAAATATATAAGTGCAATTTCTTTGTGACTACTGTTGCTTAATTAAGAGATGGCTTTTAATTAGATTTAAATGAAAGTTGCTCTGAGATAATGAACATAAATTTTCTGTTTATGATCCTCTCCAAAGAAGACCAAGCTGATTAGAAGCATATCTGGAAAATTCTGATTATTGCAATAACCCTTGAGTATAATATTCCAATTAAGACATTCAGGAGTAGCAGTTAAATATTGCGCTCTTCATTTTGTATATTTTTGCTGTGAGTCATGTTGCTAAAGATAACTCAAATATGTATATATAGATATATTTTTAATGTCCAGAATGTAGTTTAATATTAGAAACCTATAAATCCAAAAGTTTATGAAGTAAGAGGAAGGAGCAGTCTTAAACAGGTCTTTCAATACAAAACATTTGCCCGGAGTAAAAAAAAGGCATGCATGATGTCTATTGTGCAATAGAAAAGCGTTTTTTTATATAGTCTTGTGCATGGGAACTCTGAATCATATTTGATTATGATGCTTTCAAATAGTCCCTTTTCCTAATATGTTGGACTTGCGAACTAGAGTATTTGTTGTTCCTGGTAATCTTGGTTGGTGGCTGTTACTTGACAATCATTATTCCCTGAACTCTGCCAACATTATGAATGACATTAGAACACAAGCACCCAAAAGCTGTTATGGCCGCACCAGTTTTGAGCAAATCATAGAGAAAAGAGATTACCACATGGAAAGAACTAAACAAAATTATATACACAAGATATTTCAGTCTTCTCAGAGTATTCCCAATGGCTAATATGACTAATTGTACTGTAGGAGCTAATGATGCTTGCCTCTGTGCTGTTTCCTGTACAAGACACTACATCTCTGCATTTTTACTTGTTATCACCCATCCCAGGAACTGCTTCCTTCTTCATGCCTGTCTCCTGACTCCCTTCAAGTATCTACTAAAATTCCACCTTCTGCAAGAAACCTTTCCTTGTCCTCCTTAATGCTAGTGCCTTCTCTCTGAGATTAATCCCAGATTTATCCTTTGTATGTCATTTGTATATAGTAGTTTGGATGTCATCTCCCTCATTAGAATGTAAGCTCCTTGAGGGCAGGGACTAGCTTTTTTATCTTATTTTATATTTTAACTTTTCTTTGGATCCTCTGTTCTTAGCATAATCCCTGGCCCATGGTATGTATTTAATAAATGCTCCTTGATTTGACAACTTGATTTTTTTTAAAAAAATGCATAAATTGATTTTTTTAAAACTTTTAAAGCCTTGAGCAACTAAGTGATTTTGCAATTCAACAGAGGTTTCTGTTTCAAATGGGAAAGAACTGACCATCCTATTTTGCCAGCAACCTTGTGGCGTGATGCACAGATGCTTCCTGTTGCCCTGTTGAAAAAGATTAACCTCAGAGGAGATCCGTTAAGCCACCCTATTAGTTAGGTAAGGAATACTGTTTTCCTTTATAAGTGTAAAAAATATTTCAGGGGTGGGGAACCTGCAGCCTTGAGGCTGCATGTGGCCCTCTAGGTCCTCAGGTATGGCCCTTTGATTGAATCCAAACTTCATAGAATAAATCCCCTTAATAAAATAAAAATGATGCGAAGTGATTTGTTCAGGATCTCACAGGTAGTAAGTGTCTGAGGTCAGATTTCAACTCAGGTTTTCCTGACTCCAGGTCAGGTACTCTGCTCCACTTAGCTGTCTCATTTAAACTAACTCTTCTAAAAATTCAAGACTCATGGAATTCTGTCATTTTTTTAAAATGAGGTTTTATTTCTATATTTTGTTTTTACATCATCTAGATTTCCCCTTATATACCTTCTCCCTCCCTTGTCATAAACCCATTACTTATGATAAAGAATTTTTTTTAAAGAAAAAGGGGGAAGGGGAACCAGCTATACCAATCGATATCATTTAAAAATCCAGTGTTATATGCAGTATTCCACAACCGTGGATTCTCCCCTCTGCAAAAGAGCCAGGAGAGGTGTCTTCTCCTAGTCTCAAAGACAGTTCTTTGAGATTTAGTTTATTCTTTATGATTTTACAATATTAATCTCCATTTGCTTGTGGTGGTTATTCTTTCCATTTACATGATGTCATTGTGTATTTTGTTTTCCTCAATCTAGTTCAATTTGCATCAGTTCATGTAAGTCTTTGCATGCTTCTCTGTATCCATTGAATTCATTATTTCATTGACATTCATGTGCTATAATTTGTTTAACCATTTTCCAATCTATGGGTGTTTACTTTGTATTCAGTTTTTCCTGCTGCAAAAAGTGCTGCTGTAAACATTTTGATGTATGTAGAGCAGTGGTTCTCAATCTTCCCAATGCCACGACCCTTTAATACAGTTCCTCATGTTGTGGTGACCCCCAACCATAAAATTATTTTCGTTGCTACTTCATAACTGTAATTTTGCTACTGTTATGAATCTATCTGATATGCAGGATGTATTTTAATTGTTACAAATTGAACATAACCCACAGGTTGAGAACCGCTAATGTAGAGACTTTCTTTTTGTCTTTGATCTCCCTAGGGCCCATACCCAAGTGATCTCAGAGTCAGTGAGTTTGGCCATTTTAGTTACTTTATTTTAATAATCTCAAATGGTTTTCCACAATGGTGTGCTAATTTACAGCTCCACCAACAATGCATTAGTAGGTCTGTCTTTCCATACCACCTCCCTCATGAACTATTCTTGTCTTTTGTTGTCTTGGCCAAATTAGTTGGCTATAAGGTAAAACCACAGAGTTTTTAATGTGCATTTCTCTTATGCTTAATGATTTGGAGCATTCTTTCTTATGTGGGGTTGTTTTTATGTTTTTGTTTGTTTGTTTGGAGGTAGTCAGGGTTAACTGACTTGCTTCAGATCACACAGCAAGTAAATTTGTGAGTTCAAATTTAAACTCAGGTCCTGACTCCAGGGCCAGTACTCTGTTTGCTGTGCCAACTAGCTGTTCTTTTTATGATTGTTAATAGTTTGCATTTTTTTGTTTTGAGAACTTTTTGTTTATATCTTTTAACCACATATTTTGGGGTATGACTTTTGATTTTAAATATTTCTGTTGGTTGTATATTTATATCTATTTCTGTGTGTGTGTGTGTGTGTATTGGGATAACAAACTCTGTTTTTAATTTTTATTTTTATTGCTTGTTTGGAGGGGCAATTGGAGTTAAGTAACTTGCCCAAGGTCACACGGCTCAGTAAGTGTTAAGTGTCTGAGGCTGGATTTGAACTCAGGTCCTCCTGACTCCAGTGCTGGTGCTCTATTCACTATGCCACCTAGCCACCCCAAGGGATAACAAACTCTTTCTAGAGATATTTGATAGAAAGATTTCCCCCCAGTTGAGTACTTCCTTTCTTACTGAGGCATTAATTTTGTTTGTACAAAAGCTTTTCAATTTCATATAATCAAAACTTTCTGTCTTATCTTTTGTAATGACCATATCCTTTCTTTGGCTAAGAATTCATCTCTTACCCATAGCTCTGAAAAGCATATAATGTACTTCTAACTTCCTAAATGCTAAGATTGTTGATATTCTATTGCACATCCATTTTTAGTTTATTGTGAAATATGGTATAAGGAGTTAACCTAAGCCTAATTTCTGCCAGATTACTTTGTAGAATTTCCAGCAGTTTCTGTCAAATAGAGTTCTTTTCTAGGGAATTTATGTTTTTGAGTTTAGATATCTTTTTTTCCTCCAAAAGAGTATTGTTATTATTTTATCTAGCTTTATGAAATATCTTTTTGCTAGTTTGATTAGCATATTATTAAACTTGCAAATTAACTTTGGTAGTATTTTAATTTTTATCATATTGGAAAGGCCCAGCCATGAGTACTGAATATTTTCCAGCTGTTTAAACTATCCTTTACTTTTTTATGCTCCAATTTGTAATTGTATCTTTGAAGATATTAAGTGTGTCTTGGTAAATTGGTTCTCAAATATTTTGTGCAAATTTGCAGTTATTTTGAATAGGATTTTCCTTTCTATTATTACCTTTGGATATTATTGTTATTGTATGAATGTAATATTGATTTCTATGGGTTTATTTTGTAATCTGCAACTTTGCTAAAGCTATTGTCTTAATTAGTTTTGGTGGTTGTTGCTACTGATTGTCTGGGATTTTCTAAGTAAAGCATCAAGTTAACAATGAATAGCGTGGTTGAAGGGATTTGCCACAACAGTGTATATGGAAAGAAAAACTACCACGAAACAATTGAAAAAATATAATGTTTCAAAATTGAAAGAATAAGCATGGCCCAGAGGAAGAGTTATGAGAAGACACCTCCTTTACAGAGATGAGAGGTTCTTGGATGTGAAACATGAATGTGTTTTCAATTTTTTTTTCCAATGTATTAATTGATTTTGCTAATTTCTTTTTTCTTTTTTCTTTAAAACATTCCGTTATATGGTGTGGCTTTCTGTGGAGGGGAGAAGGGAAAGGAAACAGTGGAAAATCTCAATGATATAAAAACAAAAGTTATCACTGAAATTTACTTTTAAGGACGAATTGGCCTCCAAATTATATAAACTGGATCTGTTCTAAGGAAGTGTTAATTCAAGAGATTTGAAAGTCCAACTTAATTCTATCTAAGTATACAATATACAGGGACTATATTAATTACATGCAGAATTATCCAATATATTTTGGATGTTGGAGTTGCCAATTCAAGTAATCCAAGCCTGGATTACATAATGTCTATTGTGACTTTTACTTTGTAAACTGTAGCTATAAATTTTTTGGACATTACATATGTATCCATATATATACATTATCCTTTCAGTATGACCACTGTGGCAGGTGTATTGATTTTGTTTTGTTTTTCCAGTGGTGAAGAATTAGTGTTGCTCAGAAATGGGGTGGCGGTGGGGGGCACTGTCTTTCCCTTAATCGCCTTTGTGTCCAAAGCACCAGTTGTTCCCAGTTACAGTAAACATGACAAGTTATAATTTTCCAAAATGCATGATTATTCTTCCTATGAAAAGAATTGAATTCCCATGCTCCTGAGTTACAACTGTTTGTTTAAATGGCTTCCTGAGAATGACCAGGCTAGAGCCAAATGAAACAGATTGGACACTCTGACAACCTTTTCTCTCTTAGATGCAAATAAATGCTAGCCCCTCTAGTATTCTCTGAATGTATCATAGTAGTAAGTCATGTGGGTAAAACAAAGATGAATAAGATAGGATACAGAAGTATCCTAATGATGATGCTTTTGACAATTTAACAACAAAGTTAATATCATTAAGGTATTCAAATGTTTCTATGTAGTCAATGTTACATCTCATGAATTGTCAGGAAGATAGTTTCTGTAACCAAATGAGTTTGCTATTGTTAACTTTTGAATAGCTAGATAGAAAAATTTGGTCAAGTACTCTACATCCCTTTTATTTTCTTTATTCCAGTGCTGAAAATTGACTTCTACTAATCTACTGACTTTTTTGTTAAGCATCCAAATCCTAGAGCACGAACTGAAAGCCTGGAAAAATAGCACCATCCGTAGGTATTGATAAAGGTGACTGACCATAGTAATTTTATCAATAAACCAGATCATTTCCCATTCATGGATTACAACTAAAAAAAAAAACCACTGTGTTCTCAATAGATGGGGAGATCAGACTTAATGTTCCCTTAAACATAATGAATGGAACCAGGACATTATCAACCAAAATATGTTACACTAAGTTTCACAGTGTTGCTGCTGTTGAAAACTGCCTCTTTAAAACAATGCCTTAGGGACCAGTACTGTTTCTTGATGAATCGTGTTTTTAAAAATTTATTATGATAAAAGGAAATATGTTAACAATGGAATGCCTTTCCAGATGTTGCAATGAAATGGTAGAGAAACTTCTAGGTAGGATATTAGGAGGGAGAGGAGTGTGACAAGGAGTAGGTGAGGGTCAGAGAATGGAAAGTAGTGGCAAGGGAAGCCATGGTTCTTGCTTAGTCAGATGCAGATTCTATACCTTGGGATTAGGAGAAATGGGAATTAGCTAGCCACAGGGAAGGGAGGTGATATGTTGTGACTGTGACTTCTGCCTTCATGAATACTGTGAATGGCAGGAGTCGATGTTACTTTGACAAGCACTGAAACAAAGTTGGTGCGCTGGCTCCTGTTAATAGTCTTTCTTGTAGATGAAATCCTGATAGCAAAAGGTCTGGTATCTGAGACTTGGGTTTTCAAAGCAGGGGCCTAGTGTTAGAGGCTCTACTTCTGCATGTGAGATAACCTGGAATCTGAGACTCTAGACTGGAGTGGGTTGTGAAGGTGAGAAGCAGGGAGTGTGAGAATGGGTCCAATCTAGCAGCAAGCTGGGACCCAGTCATAGCTCAGTGCTAACTGAAAACCAATAAAATTGCCAAACCTATTCACATGGCTTTTACGTGGGTTTATAAGAACTTGCTTTTATCCCATGGGATAGAGAATACTATTGACCCCATAATATATATTTCTTACCCCATAATATGTATTCCTTACTAAATACAATCACATAAAATTAAGATGGTGTAATAAATAAAATTAAAAGCAATAATAAAGACGTGATTTTTTTTTCTCCTATAGAGAAGGGGCTGGTGCAACATTTCTTTTTTTTAGCAATAAAATGCTATATGAGAGTACAATTGTCAACCAACAGGAAGGGTCATTCCTATCATACATCAAATGTGAGACAAGAATATAATTACCTAATGTCATGTTAATCAGCCAATATAATAAATACTTATTCAATACCATCTATGTTCCAGGCTCTGTCCTAAGTGGAAAAAAAAGAGGCAAAAACACAGGCCTCCCTTCAGGGAGCTTACAGTCTAACAGAGGATTTAATGTCATGGGCCGATATATGGACAATATACATTGTGTATATACAACAGCAGTTTTGAGGGGCAAGATGTTTTTCTAATGCCCCCATGCACAAAATATTTGGGATCTGTGGAATCTCAGACACTGGTACCTTTTAAAAACTTTTATTAATGAGCATGAAGAAAAGAGGTTGAGAAAAACAATTGTCCAAGGAAGAAATTAAGAGCTTTCTTTGGACCTTTAACACCATATTCTTTTCTGTATAATAACTGCTATCCTTGACAATAAGTTTTCATCTAGGTAATGTATCACAATGTGTGCTGAATCAAAGACTGTATAAACTCTACTTTCTGGGAGTATGGCTCCCAAAGGAGAAGGAATATGTTCTTTCAGGACAGCAGGGTCCTACTTAGAAAATTACGTCTCCTAGCATATTAATTGGTGTGCTGGTGCCCTGGAAAAGTTCCCATCCCCAGGGTAAGCAGGTTGCTTGCCCTGCTCAACACAGGCTCAGGCAAAATAATTGGAATTAATAGCATAAAGATATTACCATTTAAGGACATGTTACTGCACAGGGTATAAAATTTAGGCACAGTCTCTACCAAAGGGACAGCACTATATAGTCTGAAGCAGTAGAGTCTCTAATGATCTCTTTCATGGCTTGTCTGTCATAAAGATTTGTGGTCCCTTTTAGAGGTCTTTTATTCCTTCCCTCCCCCACTGATGTAATTTCCTGGCACATGTTATTCATTTATGCCACAAGGAATAAATGAAGTAATCTTGCTAAAAAAATAAATTTATAGAAAGATAAAATATGGATATTCAAGACATAAGTATACCATTTAAATAACTGAATGTGTGTATCTTCTGGCAACATATCAATCCCTACACTAAGCATACCAGTTTCTAAACTTTCTCTTTAAGGAAGCACCAGTGCCAACACCCACTATCTTTTATCAGAATTTTTCTATATTTAAATATGTAAATGTATGCTATGCCAAGTTACTGTGAAGCATTGTATTTGTGCAGTGGGAAGAGAATGGCAGGCATATAGCACTTTTGAAATTGAATATACAAATTTGTTTTGAAATCTGAAGAAAATACATAGTAAATCAGAATATAATTCTTTAGCACGTGCACAAGCCTCAGAGTGATACGCAGGACGTACAATAAGCAGAACTGAGGCAGACCACTCAGGACCAGTGCGTGAAAAGTGTGTAGTGCTTCTTGGGAACTGGCACTTGTAGACAGAGGGAACAGGAACAGTGAGGAAAGCACTGGGGAAAGTGAAAGATGAATGTGGTGAAAGATATTGGTCACAAACATAATGCAAGAGGAATTAAGCCTTAAACCCAATGACCTAATGAAGCATGTACATCTTCCTCTTCTGCCTCTATTTCTCTCCATGATGACTTGCTAAGGTTTGTCTGTGCCCCTTGGACTTTGTAAATATAAAATATAAGCAACACACTATCAAGGGGTGTGTCTATTTAGGAGTCTGTTAACACGACTTGGAGTCAGAATACCTGGATTCGAGTTTTTTAAATCTTTCCCACTCAATTTATAACCTTGAAAAAGTCATTTGGTCTTTTTGCTCTTTAGTGTCTTTATCTGTAAAATTAAAGCATTAGACTAGACCTTCAAGGTTTCTCCTACTTCTACCAAGTGTATATGATTATGTAACTAGTCAAACAAAGAAAAGTAGACATTGTCTAAGCATTATAAGCATTATCTAAGACTTTTGTTCTAGTGTTAGTTAACATTGTTTAAGTATTCAACTTGCTTATGAAGGCAGCATGCCTCCATTTCAGAAAGACCTGGGTTTGAGTTGTTCTGACACATTGACTGTGTAATCCTGGAAAATTACTTACCCTGTAAGTGTCTCAGGTAACTCCTTAATACTGTTAGTTGCAAAATAGTGACTGGTCCAATCTGATTGAGATAATTTCTTCACTAGAAGGAGTGTGAGAGAGAGAGAGAGAGAGAGAGAGAGAGAGAGAGAGAGAGAGTGAGTGTGTGTGTGTGTGTGTGTGTGTGTGGTGTGTGTGTGCATGTAAAATTTCAGGTATAACCTCTTTCTCAAAAAAAAAATCCAATATAGAATCCAAGTCCTTTCCCCTGAGAAATTTCTGTCTTAAAAAGAAATGAGTGATGAAGAGGAATGTAGATATCCCCAACAGAAATTTTGATTTCACCTTTGGCACAACCACTTGCACATAAATTGAATTAAATTTCATTTGACAATGATGAGCAGGTCTGCAGCATCAGGAGAAAATTCCCACACTGAATTAATCCCATGATTAGTTCATCAAAGTGCTGTATTACTGCATTTTCCTCTGGGATCTGAAACTCATGTTATGAAGTTTTGTCCCATTGTTCTTTGACTTTCTTCCCAAATACCACAGTGGTCTCCCATGGTAGCAAAGGAGGCTCCTTTCTCAGAGCAAGAGAGGCAAGTAGTCAGGTACAGCAGGTTTCTGCCCTGCTGAAAAATGTGTTATAAATATGTAGATAGGAAATCTCGGATGCTGCTTTACCACAGCTCACAGCCAGGCACTATGCTAGGAGCTTTTTACCAATACTATCTCTTGATTCTTACATCTACTTTGTGAGATAGATGCTATTGTAATTCTAAATTTATAATTTAGGAAACTGAAGCAAATAGAGGTTAAGTGACTTGTTCAAGTCACACAGCTAGCAGATGTCTGAGATCAATTCTAAAGTCAGGCCTTCCTAACTCCAGGCCTAGCCCTTTATTCATTGTACAACCAGCTGCATCTGAAGGGCATATAATATAGTAGAAAAAGTCTCTGAAATGTTAAGCATAAAGTTCTAAGCTCTAATTCCATATCTTTTACCATACCCTTGATCCAGACACCTCACCACAAGGCCCAGGTTATTAAAAGACAGAAAGAAAAGTCTTACATACACAAAAATATTCAAAAACTGAAAACAAAGTAGATACTCACTGATCTACAAATGGTTAAATAATTTCATACATGAATAGACTATTGCTCTACCATAAGTAACAATAAATATGAAAGATTCAGAGAGACATATGAATGGGTACAGGGAAGTAAGCATAACTAAGAACAAAATAAACACAAGTACAATGTAAGTTATTGAGTATGCAATCCCAAACTCAAAGCTGAATGATTATAATGACCATGTTTGTCCTCTCTAAAAGATGAGAAATACTCCCTTTTCCATCCCTGGAAGAGATGGGGAATTATGGGTGTAAAACATTACATAAGCTCATTCATTTGGTGTCTATTAGTTTTACTTAACTGCTTTTTTTTCTCCCTCATTTTTGTTCTGTTTCAAATGATGCTTGATGCATAGGAGAGGTATACATTCAGGAATGAAGGTTATATAAAGATAAATGATAATAAAATCAATTTTTTTTAAGTGGAGAGTTCAGAGAAACATCAAAAGACATATGTACTGATACAAAATATGTATTAAGAGGGAAACTATAATGACTAAAGCAATGGAAAGACTGAGAAAAATGATTGTGTCACTCTTAATAACCAATTCTTAATATTGGGGAGATTCAGGATTTTTTCTCTTTAAATTTCCTCATTCTGAACTGGGTCAAATCAGCTCCTGAAGAACAGGGTTGATAATGAGATTGGATTTTACCATTCTCCTCAATTTTGTTTAGACTTCACCAACTAGTGAAGATTAGTTCTGATTAAAGAGTAAAAAGAATTTATTCTGGGTAAATCACGGTCCATTGTGTTCTTCATAGACTTGGATGGGTGTGGGAGGGGATGGGTGTGGAGAACCTTTGTCTAGATTGTCCTAAGCTCAGGTGGCCTAGGAGTAAGTGATATTATCTAAATCATGTCCACTAGCCCCTCATTCAAAAATATCCACCTCTCATTATAATATTCTTCTTATTTATTGTTAACCAATTAGAGTTGATTACTGTTGGGATAGTCTACTTTTCTAAGGCCCTAGAAGCATCATTAGGCTGCCAAGTTCCATCTTTGGTTCAAGAGGGAGGGCTGAATGACTAGTCCTTTTATTAATTACTCAGTAGCCATAATTAACTAAATGATTCATTATCCAGACATAATATCTCTCCAAGTTTTCACACATCACAAAACAAAATACTGTGTAATGATACTGAACACAATCAGTTACAGAGAAGGTTGTGAAATATACACACACACACACACTCACACACACTCACACACCCCTAGGTCACATAGTGGATAGAGCACCAGGCTGGGAGACATGAAAACTAGCCATGTGACTGACCCATAGCAAATCCATTATTTTCTTTAGTGTTATTATCTGAAAAATAGAGATAATAATATACATATATTCCAAGGTTGCTGTGAGGATCAAATGGGATAATAATTGGAAAACCCTTAGCACAGTGCCTGGCACAGAGGGATGTTAGCTATCATCATCAATGATGAGGGACAGGCTCTGGAAAACCCCTTGAACAATCTCCCTGATGTGGTCCTCTTTGAGAATGAAGGACAAACACAACAATACCTGCCCCACATTGAGAAAGCAAGAAAATTTAAACTCCTGCTACAAACATATATAGTCCAGCAAAACAAATTTCCACACTGTCCATGTCAAAAAAAAAAATTTTTAATCTGTTCTCTGAGTCATCACCTCTCTGTCAGGACCTGGACACCATGTTTCATTGTGAGTCCTCTAGAATTATATCTTTACAATATTGTTATTATTATACAAATTATTCTGGTTCTACCTATCTCATTCTGCATTTGTTCATACGTGTCTTCCCAGGTTTCTCTAAAATTATTCCTTTCATCATCAGCATAATTGTAATTCATCACATTCATATGCCATAACTTGCTTAGCCATTTTCCAACTGATGGATGCTTCAGTGGTTTCCAAGTCTTTGTTACCACCCTCCTCCCCAGCCACACACACACACACACACACACCTTCTACAGCTATTTTCCTGCATATTGGAACTTTGCCTCATCTTTTGATGGTCAATTTGTCAATCTGATGGGTATGAGGTAAAACCTCAGAGTTGTTTGAATTTGCACTTCTCCAATTATTAACTTAGTGATTTTTTTCCTTATGGTTATTGATAGCTTGAATTTCTTCCTCTGAAAACTTTCTTCATAGCCTCTGACCATTTATCAATTATAAGATCAATTCTTACAAATTTCCTTTTCCTATTAATCTTGGAAATAAGACTTTTATCAGAGAAAGTTGCAGCTAAGATTTTCCCCCATTTACCTGCTTCACTTCTAATTCTAGACATATTGGTGTTTTGCTTGGGCAAAAATTTTATATATCCATTTTGCCTTTTGTATACATCTCTGTCTTTTGTTTGGTCATGAATCTTCTTCTATCCATAGATGTGACAAGTAATATCTCTATTGCTCCTCCAATTTGTATATCATGTAACCCTTTAAGTCTAAGTGTATACTCATTTGGAGGTTATCTTGGTATACTGGGTAAGATCTTATTCTGTAACTAATTTCTACCAGACTTCTTTCCAGTTTTCTCAAAGTGTGTTTTTTGTTTGTTTTTTTATCAAATAGTGCGTTCTTGCCTCAATAGCTGGGATCTTTGGGATTTTTCTAAAACTAGGCTACTATGCTCATTTGCTTCTTTATACTGTGTACCCAATCTGTTCCACTGATGTTCTCTCTTTTTCTTAACCAGTACCAAGTTATTTTGATAATTACTGCTTAGTGGTTTATTTTGAGATCTGGTACTACTAGATCCCACTCCTTCCCACTGATTTTCATTAGTTCCTTTGATCTTCTTGACCTTTTGTTCCTCCAGATTAATTTTATTTTTTTCTAGTTATATAAGGCAGTCCTTTGCTAGTTTGATTAGTATAAGACTAAATAAGTAAATTAGTTTAGATTATATCGTCAGTATATTGACTTGGTTTAACCAAAAGCAATTAATATTTTTCTAATTATTCAAATTTGTCTTTGTGCAAAAAATGTTTTATAATCATGTCCATATCTTATTATAATCATGTCTTCTATGTATCTCATTAAGTAGAATACCAAGTATAAGATTTTTTACAATTATTTTGGATGGAATTTCTCTATCTGCTAGATTTTGTTGATAGTATATAAAAATGCTGATACTTTGTATAGGTTTATTTTCTATCTTGTATTCAATTTTATTAAGGTTACTAATTATTTCAATTAAAGTTTTAGATTTCTTCAAGTAAACCATATTCCCTGTAAAAGGCAGTAATTTTTTTCCTTCTTTTCCTAGACATATAACCTTAATTTCTTCTCTTTTTTTGGTAGTATTGCTATAGCTAACATTTCTATCACTATGGTAATGGTGACAATGAATGTCCTTACTTTGTCCATGACCCTAATTTCCCTAACGGGAAAGGCCACTAGTTTATCTCCGTTGCAGATAATACTGGGTCTTGGTTTTAAATAAATGCTGCTTGTAATACTAAGGAAAGATCAGTTTCTTCGTATAATTTCTAATTTAGAAAAAACCAGGAATAGGCATTGTTTCTTGTTAAATGCTTTTTCTACATCAATTGATACAGACTGATACTGCTTTTTCTTCATCTGATTTTTATTGGTCCTGTTATTAATATGATTAAATGTATTTATAGTTTTCTTAATATTGAACCAGCCCTGAATTCCTGGCATAAATACAGCCTGGTCACAGCATATAATCTTTCTGATTCTTGCTAATATTTTATTTAAATTTTGTTTGTAAGCCTATCATCCTTTGCCTTCTAGAATATTGTATTCCATCTTTCCTCATCTTTATAGTGGTGGCTGCTGCATTTTGTGTGATCTTGACTATGACTTGAAAACTTTGGATTTTTAAGTATTTTTGTATTTGAATTCTTTCTTTCTGACTGCTTTCAGCATTTTTTCTTTGACTTGGTAATTCCAGATTTTGACTATAATATTCCCAAAGATTTTCATTTTAGAGTTTCTTTCAGGAAGTGACTAATGGATTTTTTCAATTTCTACTTTGCCCTCTGGTTCTAAGAGATCCAGGCAATATTCTTCTGTGAATTCTTGAAATATGGTGTCTACAACCTTTTTTGTCATAGTTTTTAGGAGGTCTAATAATTTAGAAATTATCTTTCTTCAATCTGTTTTCCAGGTCAATCATTTTTACTGTGAGATATTTTTCAAAAAAATCAGCTGAAAATTATAATTGACCAAATACAAGCAAGTAGCTCCATAAAACAACAGAAATAATTTTAAAAGTCAATAGACAGGGAAAAAAATATTTTAAAAATGCAAGATATCTCACAGTAAAAATGATTGACCTGGAAAGCAGATTGAGGAAAGATAATTTCTTCTAGGTTCCCACTGCTTTCTTAGAAGATAATGAATGTTCTGTTATTCTAGGATCTTAAGGACAGCTCAGGTTCAAGGACCTGAAATCTTTCCGTGCCACCAAAGTTTTCTGAACTAGGACAAAATTTGGTTTCTATTCTGTTCTGAGCTCTGCAAGTTCCTTACCTGGGTTTGGGTCTGTGTAAAATTCCTATTTGTCTTGCCTCTGGTTGGAAACTTTAGTAGACTGGTGCTGATTTTAATCACTATCATATTGTTCTTTTTTTTTTTTTAGTGAGGCAACTGGGGTTAAGTGACTTGCCCAGGGTCACACAGATAGTAAGTATTAAGTGTCTGGTCAGAGGCCTGATTTGAACTGAGGTCCTCCTGACTTCAGGACTAGTGCTCTATCATTATTAATCTGCTGGAAACTGCAGGTTCATAGTGATAGAACTATAGACCACTCTTTGGTCTGGGATTCCTGTTCTTGGTTATTCTTCTGCAATAAGACTGGGCTGGAGACTGAAGCTGAAACCCTATACTGCTTTTTGAGTCAGAGCCCCACGGTTATGACTTGCTTCTGAACTGGTTCCCTGCTGAGTACAGGTGACTGTGACCTGTGTACCACTCCTTATCCTGGGCACAAACCCCTTCCTCAGGCCACTAATGATCCATTACTTGAAACTGGAAAATAAGTGCTAAAGTTGCCAGGTAACAACTGTTCCTATATGAGATCTCTTCTTGCAGTCTCTTCAGTCTCTGTCCTTTTTCAGGCTCTGTGAACTAGAATGCTTAAGCTGCAGTTTTGGCCAAACCCTATCCCTAGCGTCCACAAGCCTCTCTGTTCTGATATGTTGACCTGCTGGGAAAATGACTCACTGTGGTTTTTTTTTTTCCTTGAATTTCCCCATCAGGACTTGGTCTGGTGCACTTTCTAGATCTTTGTGGAGGAGGTGTGGGGGAGAGCTCAGCTATTCTTCCTGTTACTTCACCATCTTGGCTCTGGTCCCAGAAATGGAGCCTCATCTATTTCATCACCTGTTCTCAGGAACCAAGATTGATCATTGTGATTAATCTTGAGTTTGGCTACTTTTAAATTAATTTCATTTACATTATAGTCTTTATGTGTACTGTTCTGTTGGTTCTGCTTTCTCCACTCTACATTTAAGCTCATATATTTCTTAATGTTTTCCTGAATGCCAAATCCTTGTCATATAGAATGACAATACATTCAGAACTGGTGTAAGGCCTTCTGATCAACTATATCAGAGGAAATGACACTCAAGATTTTTCAATTTGATGCCTTGCCTTCCAAGTCCAAACCCTAAAGCAAAATACCTGAGCAAATCTGGGAACTCTTGTATGCCTCAGAAATTTGAGTGCAACTTGGGTGGATGTTAAATGGAGAAGCCTGGCTAACCACCTTTCGTGCTTTGCTGATTATCCCTGTTAGAATTTTAATTACCCATTTGAGCCATTCTATCTTGCTTCTCTCTTCCTATGCTTCCTCCAAGAGCTGGGTGAAAAGCCATCTTTAGGGGTGGCTAGGTGGAACAGTGAATAGAATACTGGCCCTGGAATTAGGAGGACCTGAGTTCAAATCCAGTCTTAGACACTTAACACTAGCCGTGTGACCTTGGGCAAGTTACCTTACCTCAATTGCTCTGCCTTCCCCCCTCCAAAAAAGCAAAGATGCTTTAAAGCCATCTCTGAAACCCTCAGATGGAAGTCACTGCTTCCTTCTCTGAATTACCACATCACTTTGTATCTATCATTCCTTCTAACTAGCGAGAGTTATGCGTTATCTCCCCAACTAAACTGGAAGTTGCTTTAGGGCAAGGACTAAATCTTAAGTAAACTTTACTTAAGTAAAGTAAGTTTTCTTAAGTAAACTTAAGTAACTCCTAAGCACCATACTACCCTGCTCTACTGAATAAGGACTTAATCAGTGTTCAATAGAATTGCAAATTGTGGACAGTTAACTAATAACCCTGGTATGATGCTATGAGCACTAGACTCAGAGCCCCAGAGACTTTGGGTCAATCCTAGTTCTTGTATTTACTACTTTGTAACATTAGGCAAGTCATTTGCCCCTGAGTATCAGTTTCAGCCTCCACAAAATGAGGATGCTATCTGCTCTACTTCCTTCATGGGACTGCTGTGAGAAAAGTATTTTACAAATCCTACAGTGCTATAGAAATGTGAGATTATTACTCCTTAAGTCACTCAAGTCCTATTATGTTCCTCAGCATGATGAAGTGATGAGTCTGGGGTCCTAAAGAACAAACAACAGACTCTTATCAAGTGGGGAAAGGCTTCAGGTGTGCACAGGCTGAGTGGTGTTGGATTGTAACAAGTCTGGTTTCTGAGCACCATCCTAACCCAGTTCAGAGGCCTCTTGTCAGGTTGGCTGATGGATTTTTTTGGCAACAAAATAACTCTCAAACCATTTACAGAGTTATAGAGGGCTGAGATGGGCTTGGGGGAACATCCACACTGATAAAATCACAAATCCTTTACATATGTTGGTCAATGAAAGAAATATCAAGAACCTATCTAGAAAATTAGTAAGATGTTAATTATCACCATTAGGGCTTTAACACTTTTCCCTTCCTATGCATACCTCTTGCAGGCCTATGGACCCAAAGGATATTTGTTCAACAAATGTTCATTAACAACAAAAGTGATGGTATGGAAAATTTACAATTATTGTATTTTTAGCACATCTTTAGGTACCAAATTTTTTTTCAAACTACATTAACACATCAACTAATTGTGATTCCTAGAACATCTGCCACTGCTTGGCTTATTCCAAAATTTACAAATCTACATTAATGCCAAGTTAACTTGATTATTTTTAAAATGTTCCCACACTGTCAAAGAGCTCTGGAGATGTGAACTAAGTGACAAAAATATCCATTTAAAAGAGCAATATAACTTAAGGGCTTAGATTGTCTCAAAGGGGCATACTCTAGATAGTATAAATTTGAAATGCCAGTTGCAAGTAAATTAGTCTTTAGTGATGCCTGACATAATTTTTAAATAAGGTTTTACATTTATTGTAAATATTAAATATTTTGGAAATAACCTCTCTCACATGTTCTTAAAAGTCACAAGAAACTCCATGTTCTTAATTCAGGACCGATAGTCAGAATTGAGGTAGAGTTTTGCCTTTTACTTTGACCACCCTTGTGGACGTGGGTAAGGTAGGTTAGTTAGGCCAGTTAGGCAGTAAAATGCTGAATAACTAACTGTTCATGGTACCATTTGTCTACTTTTTAAAGAAATGTTAAGGGATCCCCAATTGATAAATGGTTGAGGGATATGAACAGGCAATTTTCAGATGAAGAAATTAAAGCTATCTATAGTCATAAAAATGCTCTAAATCACTATTGAGTGGAGAAATGCAAATTAAAACAACTCTGAGGTATCAGTGTCACCTACACCTATCAGATTAGCTAACATGACAGAAAAGGAAAATGATAAATGTTGGAGAGGATGTGGGAAAATTGGAACACTAATGCATTATTGGTGAAGTTGTGAACTGATTCAATCATTCTAGAGAGCAATTTGAAACTCTGTGCAAAGGGCTATAAAACTGCATACCCTTTGATCTAACAATACCACTTCTAAGTATGTATCCCAAAGAGATCAGAAAAATGGGAAAAGGACCCACATGTACAAAAATATTTATAGCAGCTCTTTTTGTGGTAGCAAAGACTTGGAAATTTAGGGGATGTCCATCAACTGGGGAATGACTGAACAAGTTGTGATAAATGAAAGTAATGGAATACTATTGTACTATAAGAATGATGAGCAGGTGAATTTCAGAAAAACCTGGAAAGACTTATAGGAACTGATGCTGAGGGAAGTAAACAGAACCAGGAGAACATTACTGTACACAGTAACAGCAACATTGTGTGACGATCGACTATGATAGACTTACTCTTCTCATCAATACAACAATGATCCAAGACAATTCTAAAAGACTCATGACAGAAAATACTATACATATCCAGAGAAAGAACCATGGAATCTGAATGCAGATCAAAGCATATTATTTTCACTTTTTCCTTCTTACGGTTTTCCCCTTTTGTCCTGATTTTTCTTCTATATAACATGACTAATACGTTTAATATGATTGTATATGCATAATCTATATCAGATTGCTTGCCAGCTTGGAGAGGGGAGAGAAGGGAGGGAGAAAAAATTTGGAAGTCAAAATCTAACAAAAGTGAATGTTGAAAACTATCTTTACAGGTAATTAGAAAAAATAAAATACTATTACATGGGAAAAAATAAAACAACCATAGACAATAAAAAAAATTAGGGGCATTTTAATTCTCTATTTTTCAATAAAAGGTAGTATGCTTATGAATATATGTATTTCCTTATTCTAAATAATTTTATTTGAACTTACATAGTATTTTATTTATTTTAGGCAGAAACATTTTATTCTATAGCGTGTATGTGTGTGTGTTTGTGTGTGTGTGTACTTACTCGTCTGAGAGGAGCCCAGTTTTCCATAGAAGGGCCAACATATGGATGACATATCTCCCTCAATTCCAGTACCTTCTCTCTGTGGTTATGAACTATTTATCCTGTATAATAAACAATATAGTTATTTATATATCTTCTCCATTAGACTGGGAGCTGCTTGCTTGAGAGCAGGTGGGTTTTGTTTTGTTTTTGTCTTTCTTTGAATCCCTAGCACTTGGCACAGGGCCTGACCCATAGTAAGCACTTAATAAATGATTGTTAACTTGGGATCTCTCTCATTCCTCTGCTTTTCACCTTTTTCTGCAGGTCCATACTATCAGTAAAGTATAACTTGCTACTCCTACCCATCCTTAACCCCCAACAATCCTGTTGCTCTACTTCCTTTCCACCTCCCCTCCATCCAATTATTTTTGCTCCAATTGAAAATATTTCCAGTTAGATATCTGCCATTGTAAGTTCCTTAAGGACAGGGGACTGTCTTAATCATCTTTTTCTCTTCCCCCAGTGCCTAGCACTGTAGGGGCTCAAGTGTTTGACGAATGAACGATGGATGATTCAAGGCATTTTCCATGCACACACACTCCCCAAAGCCCAAGTTACTTTAAGCATAACATAAACACAGGGTCTATAAAAAAGATGTTAGGAAGGGATTAACCTTTAAAATGTGCTATACATGGCATCTTTTACTTATGTTTTCATGTGTACTCAGTTTTCATAGCTGTATTGTGCCCCTTTGGAAAGGGTTACTAATGACAGTCTCTGACATCTAAACAAAGGTCACAGTGTTAACTTAATAAAACATGTTTCTCCTGCTTTAGTTGCTAAGCTTCTTTATTTTCCCTCCCCCAGGTCACATGAAGACTGACGCAGCAGTTTATTTGGGTGACCATAATAAAGCTGGCAGCTAGCACTGGCCTAAGGTTTTCTGCTGGAGAAAGAAACCAACTGTCTGCATCTGCATATTTCCAGAAGTCCCATAATTGGGACCCGAGGTGGCCGCTAGAGGTAGGAAGTTTCCCCTTTCAGCAGCCCTCCCAAAGAAGATATTCAGTGAAACTGGTAAAACTCCCATCACAATGGACATTGGCAAAGAAGGGTTCTACATAAGAATTAAATGATTTCCATGCCCCTAAGGATGGCCCTAGTAGCCAGACTTAGTTAACCTGGTTGGCCTTTCTTAGAAGGCCAGTTGTTTAATTTAAAAAAAAAATTCTTTTTTTTCTCATTCATAAAATGCTTAGATTCCTAAGTTCCTTTCTAGTTTACAATATTTTGTTCATTTTTACAATAAATCCTCTACAAGGAAGTCTGTGCAATAAATGCTTACTTGTTCTGTGTAATAAATAAACAAAATAAAAGTATCTTTTTGTCTTGTAAATGGCCTGTAAGGCAATTCCTTCCAAAGTTCCTCTCTCCTTTTCATCAGAGTCCAAATGTGATTTTTAAAAAAAAAATCTGTTAAAAATGGCCAAATGTGGCTAAAATAAAACAATATCTACCAAAGGAAGCATTTATATAGCACCTACAGCATACCAGGCACTTTCTTATAAAGATCTCATTTGATTGCCACAACAGCTCCATTTGACAGTTGAAGAAACCGAGGTTAAGTGACTTGTCCAGTGTTTCACTGCTAGTTGCTTTCAGAAATCAGATTTGAACTTGGGTCTCTCTGACTTTAAGCTCACTGCTCAAACCACTGTGCAACCAGCTCCCTCAGGAACTAGGAGGACGCTTTTATCTATTATGGTACCAGCCTTGCTCTATGGAATCTTAAGTATTGTTTTCTTGCCAATTCTCTTAGAGGATGGATTTAGCTAAAGTTCAGCCCTTGGCTTTAGATTTTGCAAATGTGATTTCAAGTCAGGAAATATATGTCTCTAATGTGTACCCATGCTGTGGTCCAGCAGTGGTGACAACCTAAGACCTTTCATAATAACAGAATTAACAAAATAATCTGTAGGTCTTAATGCTGTTTTTTCAAAACTAGCTTTTACTTGTAAATAGATTTGTTTCTTGCACCAAGGAAGTCGTAATGCTTTGTTTCTTAGGCTCCTCCAGAGCCTCTGATTTCACTGATAGCATTCTTATTGCCTTAAAAAAAAAATAAAGCATTTTTGGGTAGCATTTGTTTGTAGACCATCCATTTCCCTTTAACCTCTTTCCCCAAGGTGAATCCTACCTTGTAACAAAGAAAAACATCTAACCGGTAAATACTCCAATTCACATTTATAGCACCTCCCACCCCCATCGCTAATCAGTTTTGCTCCTTATTGTTTCACTGACTTGAAATTGATCATGACAATTAAATGAGAACTCCCTGAATATTTACATTATTGCAGTCATTTTGTATATCGTAGGCTTGATATATGCCCAGTGGTGGAATGTCTTGATCAATAGGTATGAACACTTTAGGTATTCACAGACAATTCCAAATTGTTTTCCAAAAAAGTTTGAACAAATTCTTGCGATAAGCCATGCATCAGACTTTTTTTTAGCTTTTATCATCTTTGTAACTTTGAGATATGTGAGGCAAAAACTTGAAGCTGTTTTAATTTGGAACAATCCTTCACATTTACAATCTTCTTCAATACTGTATGTTAATTTTGTTGGACCACTTACCTATTCGTGTTTAATTTCTGAAGTCCATTCTCATCCTAGAGCTTCCTTCCTAGGCTGGTATAGCATTCTCTTGCTTAGGCCCATTTTAACACATATATCCACGTTCACCTTAATATTTAACCATTTATTTATGAAGAGTGATTATAAAGTGCTAAGACCAACATTTCTCTGTGGCGCAACGAATCGTTCAACTGACAGTTTACATTGCAGTGGAAAAAAGCACTAGATTGTAGGAATCAAGAGATGTGGGTTTTAATCATAGGTATGTTGCAAGCTCTGGGACCTTGGACAAATCAGTTAACCACTGCATTTTCTTCACCTATACAGGTGTTGGGCTAGATGTTCTTAATGTCCTCTTCAGTAGTAAAATCCATTGAAGTATCAGACCAAGTATTTGCCAACTACGACTTGAGAGTTGTTCTTGACAACATTCCTTAGGCTTCAGGTAAAAATCTTAACTCCTAGGAATAATGGATTTTGAACTGAAAGAAGCCTTAGAGATGCAGTCCAGAGGTCAAGGACCTGTTTTACAAAAACAATACAGTAACTTAACTCCAATTTTAAAATAGAAAAACCATTCTTAGCTTGGGGGTGGGGCCTACAAAGCCCGGTGGCAGACCTTGCTGTTGGTTTGCCAACCCCAGCAGTATCTAATCCCAGCACTCTTATTTACAGATGAAGAACAGAGGGGTAAGGTGATTTGCCCAGGGTCTCAGTGAATTAAGGGAAAAGCTAGGACTCAGGCCTCATCATTCAGCAGATTCCTGACCAACGGTCATTTGGGGATAGCCCTTCCTTTGCTAAGAATGAAGTTTAAATCTGATACATAATTTATAGCAACTGTGGGTTTATATTGGGTAAATTTTGAAGCGATACCTAATATAACATGAAATCAGGTCCGTGGATGCAGAGTTGCTGTTAGAGAGTGGACAGATCCTTCTCTGCACAAGGATGTTGTTTTTCATTTTCATAACAAGGCTGATGATTCACAATTCAAAGGGTCTCTCTGGTATATCAGGAAAAGCATCAGCCTCCCACATCTAGGGTGATGGACTTTATCACTATATGCAAAAAGGAAAGTTTTCAAATTCAAGTTTTTTCCTCTTAAATACACATTAACCATTCATGACATTTCTGAAGTTGGGCTATGATTCCCAGGCCAACTGTTACAACTAACTTTCTTTTACTTTCTCTTTGCTGTGACAATGGAAGATTATGAAAACTGATGGCTTTGTCTTCCACTACTAACACAGCTGACCAGGGACTTAATAGATGGTGTTACATAATAAAGAAGATGTGATCACAACTAGAGTTTCATTTGTATTCCTTGACCTATGATTTGCCTTATTCTGGGTCTGTTTTTCTATCTGTATTAGCCTCTTTTTCTCATAACTTCCCTTACCTCCCCTACCCTCACAAAATAGTTCTGCACAGCAATTAGACAAAAAAGACAGAATGAACGTAGGAAGGACAAATGTAGGTATCAGTAAAACTTGTAAATGTAAATTCCTAGGAATAATGGATCACAACTGCCTAAAATGGACATATTCAATATGTACTTCTAAAAGATCAAATAATTTTTCTAAAAATGACATAGAATGCTTAAATATTTTTAGCTATAATGTAAAGTTCCTAACACTAGAAAGAAATGATTATTAACTTTCGCCCCCATCCACATTTTATCCCTGTAATAAATAAACTGAGACATGAAGATAAAAACTTTTTCAGTTCTCGTTTTCAGGATTTTCTCTGTATTTGCTTTTACAAAGACTTATTATTAAATCTTTGCTCTCACACAAAAGAACATCCATATTTGTATTTAATAAACTATGTAATTAACAATGTTTATACACAACCGAACACTTCAAATGCATAAGTATTTCTCAATACAGTAAGCTCTTTGTTGAATATAATCTCCAAGTAAGCACTGGTGTATAAAACCTTAAATATTACATTATTCAGACTGTTTTTATAGAGTGAGAAACCTCTGAGGGATCATCACAACATAATTTTGTCTTTGTTAGCTATCTGCAGCAAAACTGGGTTTCCATTCATTGTGTGTGACGTTTCAGCATATGGACGGCTCCTCTACAGCCTGAGCACCCTCAGTTACAGCTTTCACACACTTGGCCATTGTCTGTGATGCTCTGCTAATGGGATCTGTGAAGATATTGAGAAAATATTATATTTATTTATTTTTAAATAAAAGGCATAAAGTCAGTCAAGCTTAGAAGAAGTTAAAGTGGGGTCAATGTACTATGTACACTTAAGAGTTATTAATGTCAACCAATATATTTTGAAGATAGGGAGCTTATCACATATCTTATTAAGATGTAACATTTTTATATACATATACTTGTTTATTATTACGTATTTAAATATATTTATATGTAATATACATTTATATATACTTTCACATGCTATCAGGTAGGTGATCAAGCACAATGACCCAATAGTATTACTATCTTTGGCCTAGATACGTGATCTACTTCTCTAATATTTTGATCTTCAATATATTTAAGATAGCTCACTTAAACAGAGGGCACGCATATTTAGTTTGGACCTTGAAGTCATGAGTTTTCAGTTTTCAAATGTTACCATAGGGCATTGGTTCCCAACCTCAGAGACCTAAATTAGAGTCACTGAGGGTATAGAAAGATCCTCTGGAAATGCTTACAGTAGCAGCTAAGCAGATTTGGTCAGGTACTTACTTCCTGGACCATATATGAGATAAGTAGAAATTCTGGTGGCCACTCACTACGGTGATTGGGCTCATGGGATCTGTTTAGACTTTAACCTATATTCCTTAACATTTTATTAAAAACCAAATGTCCCTTAATTCACTTTACTTTATCTTAAAGCTCCAAAAAACCTGCCCAGTAGCTACTCCAAAAATATTACCTTAAATTTTATACTTATTTTATACTTTAGAATGAAACCTGTGCTAGGGAATGATTCAAAGAAATTTTACTGATTGAAAAGACCAGTTAATAACTTCTAATATTCAAGTATTTTTCCCTCATTTTCCTTATTTTCTAGAACCACTGTAAAAGTAATAACTACCAGTAGCTCTATTGACCAGCCAAAAATCCATTTTCATCGATTATGAAAGTTGGCTCTGCAAGGACATACCTGTCATATAGAAGTCTTTTATTGTGAGCTGAGGTGGAACGAGAGGCTGAGCAAGCAGTTCTTCATTCACTAGCTACAAAAAAAAGTGAGAACAAGAAGGGCAGAAAAATATAAGACCATTACACAATGTGACATACATTAAAACCAAACCAAATGACATCTAGCACAAGCATTTCATACCTTAGCTAGCTCACTTGCTTCTTGGAAATAATTAGCTCCCTCTACATCATCATATCGGACCAGGTTAGGGGACACTTCTTCCAATCTATTCCTCACTTGATCCAGTGTATCATAAGGAAGAGTCATACCAGCTATCTAGAAATCACCCAGACAAAAATAAAAATGCATCATGATGCTAAAAAAATGAAATGACTTTTAATTTTATTTAACATGAACTAAAAACACTATTACAACTTGGTATTTATGCCCATCAGCTATCAACTTTTTAAGCACTAGTTTAGAACACAAGAGTTATGTTATCAGAGCCATAATCTACATTGATATTGAATAAATTTTTACAGAAAATTGTGGCAACATAAATAACACTGTAAGATAAGCATCAAAATTATTAGGCCCATTTTCAAATGAGGAAACTGCAGTACTGAAAAGCTGAATGATTTGCCCTCTAAAACAGGGCTATTCAATGGCAGAGGTAGGGCTTGAAGCCCGTTGTTCTGACTCCAGGATCAGGGATCTCTTCACTTTCTGCTGTTTTTTCAGCTCACTGTTTTGTCTTGAGTATAACATCCACAGACAACATACCCTTAAAGATGAATTCAATCAGAAATGAGTGATAACTGGAGAGGCAGGAAGGTCAACAGGTGCAGAATGTTGCATGTACTTTCACATGCAATCAACATATTGATTTTACCAACTTTTTTGGGGGGAAAGGGAGTCTTTTAATAGAAGGCTCATGGATTGGATAGGAAGGGTATATTAAAAAATGACTGACAGCTCACCCTGGTGATTAATCACTTATAATAATCATGTAGAAATTAAAATTTTCTGTTTCACTACTGACATTTTTTCATAGTAAAAGCAAATGGAGACGTAGTGATGTTATTTTTCTGTCTTTGGAAAACCTTACTAGTGCTGTATATGTCTTTAACAAAAAGGAAAGAAAAAAGAATAATGAGAACACCAATCCTGAATGTTTGGGGGTCTGAGAACAAACACTTCGTAGTGTCTTCATAGTGATTTTCAAACTTTCACCTTAGACTTCTTTGAAAATCATTCCAACCTGATGTACAATAACATCCAAAGCCCTGGTTAGCAGTCTCACTTTGAAATGTCTTAAAAATCATACCTCAGAGAGAGCCCGGATAATTTTCCAGTCTTCTCTTGCCATGCCAGGAGGAGTCACTGCTACTTTAGTCTGCTGAGCTCTGCCCTCTGTATTGACATAAGTAGCAGACTTTTCTGTGTAAGCTGCTCCTGGGAGTATAACATCAGCTATAGGAGCTCCCACATCACCATGATGTCCTGCCAAAATAATGAAAACAGAAAATAAATTTAAATGAAAAATACTTTGATACAATACACCAGAGTTTTTCAAGTAGAAAAAAATGAGAACTTGGTTATTACCTTCTAAATTTCATTTTGATTAGGAAAAAAAAATCTCTCCTTGACGTAAGTTTAAAAAAAACCCCAACAACTCATTTATAGATGTTTAAAATGCACAAGGGTACTTTTCTGAGGCAGAGAGGATACAGGATTAGATGAGACCTAAGACAGCACGTAGGTCAACCTCCTTATTTTCCGGATGACGAAACCAAGGCCCAAAGAAGTTAAGTCACAAAGGCAGATGACAGTGGGATAGGATTTGAACCCAGGATTTCTAACTCTAAAGCCAATGAACTAAGGTCTTCAAACTCCCTCCAAATCCTTCTATTATATTACTTCTGCTACAATTAAAAAAAAAGGGGGATCACTAAAGAATGGAGTCTTCACAAACATTATCCTGTACAGAAAAGGATTATAAAAATCGTCCCTTTTCTTTCACACAGTAATCTGATTATAAAGTAACACAGTATGAAAGGCAGCAAGTCTGGAGTTAGAAGCCTTCAATCTGAATCCCCTGGCTCTGCCCATGAATGAGCTGAACTGTCTATCTCTGTGACCCTTAGGATGTTCTCTCCTATTCTCCAGGTTCTCATCAATAAAAAGAGGGGCAATACCTGTACTATCAGTCTCACTGAGGCGCTATGAGGGTCAAATGAGTAACATCAAATGGCAAGCCTCTAATGCTTCATGTTATCTTTTCCTAAATTAACTAGCTTGCAAGTTCTACAGGCTTAGATCAGGGGTGGTCTTGAGGCCACAGGAGGCCCTTTAGGTCCTCAAGTGCAGCCCCCTTTGACCGAAGACAAATTTCACTGGAGGACCTAGAGAGCCACATGTGACTTCCAGGCTGCGAGCTCCCCGCCTCTGGCTTAGATAATACCATCTTATTTAAAGCTTACATTTCCCTTAGCACAGGATTTTTTGAATGAACAAACAGAAATGGGGTATAGCTTAAAATGTGCTATAGGCAGAAGTTAGATTCATCTGCAATAAAGGTAAGGGTGATTCTCTGGTTCAAAATCTTCTTGATGACAGAATCTTAGGAGTTGAAGGGGACTTTAGAAAGGATCAAGCCTAACCTCCAATGTAGAAATCCTCTCCACAAGGGTCTGTCCCAAACAGGACTCTGTATAAAGTTACTGAAGGGAACTACATGACAACACAAACTTGCTAAGCAGATGGAATATAACTGAAGTCCAAAGAATGGGAAGCATGAAACGAAAAACCCACTCCTTTCTCTTCTTGCTTAGTGCATAAAAAGGGGTGAAAAATACCTGTGAAAAATGGGTAAGCCGTATAAAAGTAGTCAGTGTACTACAAAAGGGCAAACTTGTAAACGTCCTTGTTTTTATTTTCCTTCCAGGAAGGAAGGCAACCTAAAAACTATTCTCCAGTCCTCACTCTCCCCCAACCCACCCAATCCAATCAACTAGCAGATCTTGCTGACTGCTCTTTGACATCTCTTACATCCATTCATTTCTCTCTCATCCTATGACCATCTTCCTCTTTCAAGCTTTCATCATTTGTTGCCTAAATTATGGCAGTAAATTTTCTCTCTACCTCAAGATTCTCTCAGTGCGACAGACGACAAAATGATTTTCCTAAAGAACAGATCTTACCATGTCATTTTCTGACTCGAAAAACTCTAATGGTCTCCTATTGCCTGTGGGATCAAATATAAATTCAGTTTGGCACCCAAAGTCCTTTAAGTACTTGGCTGTAATTTACCTTTCTAGACTTTTTATGAATTACTCCCCTTCTAGCACTCGGCTGCCCACCTAAATTAGCCTTCTTGTTCTTCACATATGGCCTCTCTATCTCCTGTTTTCATGCTTTTGTACTGGTTTCTCTGGAATTCCTTCTTTCTTTTAAAATGGGACCCAGGTTCCATCTTTTTCTACATGAAACCTCTCCAGATCCCCCAGGCTGCCAGTGACAAAACTGGCCTATACCGATTGTGCATGTGTGTGCGTGTGTGTGTGTGTATACTTCCTTATGTCTGTTTTTTCCCAGCATTATTTATGAAATTTATTTTCTTTATATGAATTATGTATTTCTCTGGGGAGACATATGTATGTTTTAAAGTAAATATTGTCTCTACTGACAAAATGTAAGCTCCTTGAGGGCAAGACTCTTCATTTTTCGCTTTATATCCCTAGCACAGTGCCCTTCACATAGTATGCACTTAAAATAAAAGCGTGTTGATTTATGGGATTGAGAAGATTGCAAAAGTTTATTATACGTACACATGAAAGTTAAAGAAAAGGAGAGAAGGTATAAAGAAATACAGAAACAAAAAGTTATCATAGGATACAGCAGCTAAAAAGAATGCCTTTGACATACAGTATTTAGCACAAGGTTAGCCAGTATATCTCCATATAGTTTAAAAATATATTAAGCTGCATAGGAATAAAAGCAGTAAAATAAAAACAGATTAACTGGAGTAATTTTACTAAAAACCAAACAAACAAAAACCCTGGGGGGGAGGGGGTCCAAGAAAAAACAAAAGCCTTCAAAGTACAAAGCCTGCAGCTAATTAGTGCCCTGAGGCACAGCGTTTCAGCCATGCGGACTGAGTGTTTTAAGACTCGCAATGTTGAGGTGTTACAGAGAGGATGCCCAAAACAGCTCTGACAGCTAAATCTAAAGAGACAGGCCAAATTAGCATAATTTCCTCTTAGCATTTTTTGCCAAGATGACATTGGCTATACTTTACTCTTAAACCCTATTTCTCCAGCACTGCACACAGCAACTTTGCACATAAGCATTATAGTTTACCTTGGCGGCTCAAACTGCAAACATCATAAAAGTTAGGTTTATGTGAGTGAGCCTGATCTTCTAATATTCAAGTGGAATATGTTTAATTCAATAAAGGTATTTTAGAACAAATAGTTTTAGGAACATTAAAATAAAAGATTATAAATTTCAAGAGGGACCCTGCCTGACTGCATTATTCCCTTCTATTTCTATTCAGTTTCAATATATGTGCTGGTTACCTTGGTAGACAATGAAGCAATCCTTTGGCAAATCTGAACGTGTGATGCAACCTCCATCTGCTCCCAGCAGAAACAACATTTTGGGAGGGTGCTTGCGAATTGCCTCTACTCCAGGTTTAAAACCAAGGTCCAAAGCGGCTACCTGGCTTGCCACCCTGTGGTATGACAATAAAAATTTATGTTAAAATTAAATGCTTTGCATTCTATTTCCATTCATTGATACCAATGTGACCTTTAGAGCTCTTTCTCCTTTTTCTGGTTCATCAAAAAAGTGATTACCAAGAGAAAAAGTCATTTGCAATCCCTTCACTACTGGTGATGATCTGTCGCCCTCAGGTCGCTGTGTTTTTTCACAGCACAATATTTACCAAAGGATCCTACAGAAAACTCTAGAGATCTTTAACTACAATGTTCTCTTTGAGTGATTCCCATTTACCATAGCAAGAAGTCATACATTCTCAATATATTTTTCACAGGAGCTATAGAGTATAGACAAAATTTTACAGACAGGCCTAGCTTAACTACAGTTCAAAGTAGAGGGAACTGGGCCTCAAAGAAGTGAAAGGATCTTTCCCATGAGATAAAGCCATCAGTGTCAGAGCCCTGACTAGAGGTCAGTTTCTTTCTACTATTGCACAATTCTGCCAACTTTTTTATTAAAGGTACAATATATGGCCTCCACTACCCCCAGCAAAAAGACAACCACACACATCTATTGGTTAGATGTGAGAGGTGAGGAAGGAAGAGAGGGAAAACCAGACCTGTGATTTCACTGGAGTAGATTATGACTTGTGCAGGGTCACACAGCCAGTAAATGTCAAAGGCAGGACTTGAACCCAGGTCTTTCAGACTCCAAGGCAGGCTCTCTAACCACTGTCACAATATCTCTACTACATATTCTTTTTTTTTTTTTTGCTTTTTTTTGGAAGGGCAATTGGGGTCAAGTGACTTGCCCAAGGTCACACAGCTAGTAAGGTTAAGTGTCTGAGGCCGCATTTGAACTCAGGTCCTCCTGACTCCAGGGCCAGTGCTCTATTCACTGAGCCACCTAACAGCCCCCTACATATTCTTTTAAAATAAGTTATCCTTTTGAACTGTGATTAAAGGCTAGACTTTAGAACTCAAGAAATTTAGAAAGACCCACAAATATGAGTCAGTGACAAGATGTGGGGCCAAAAAAGGAGGAAGAATACACACTGCTAACAATAACCTGGAGTTACAGAAAATATTTTTGCATTGTCACTGGCCCCTTCTGTGATGCTGACAAACACATCCCTGTCTGTGTCATCCTCCCTTGAACCTACCTTTTTCCCTGCCAAACTCCCTGAAAAAGATTTCTACAATTGGTGCCTCCATTTCTTCTCTTCTAAATCCTTTGCAATCCAGTCTCCACAACTTCATCATTCAACTGAAACTTCTTTCTTCAAAGCTTCTGATTATCCCGTCTCCATCTTTCCTGACTTGAACGCAGCTTTGGACATCGGACATTCTTTTCTCTCTGGGTCCTCATGATTGTTCTCTATCTTTTGCTAGTTAATGCCCCACTAACTCTGCTTGTCCCTCAAGACTGTTCTGGGTTCTCACCTCTTTTCTCCCTCTTCTTTGGTGATTTCACCAGTTTCCATGGGTTCAGTTATCTCTCTGTAGTCCCTTATCACTAACCCTTTGAACTCAGCATCCAGACAGCATCTCAGACTCCATACATCCAAGCTCTCCCTGATTCTGCGCTTTCCTACTATCCAATGTGCCACCATCCTCCCAAGTCACACAGGTTTACAACCTGTCACCTGTGGCTTCTCTTCCATTCACCTCACATAAGTCAACCCACTGACAAATCTTATGGTTTCCACCTTTACAACATCCCTTACCTCTCCTTTTCTCCATTCACAGGCATCACCCTAGTTCAGGCCCTTATCTCCTCTCACATAGTCTCTTGCAACAGGTTCCTAATCTCATGTTTCTCTCAGTTCTAATCCATCCTTCCCTCAGATGCCAGTGATTTTCCCAGGGCAGGTGTGACCATGTCTTTTCCCTCTGCCCTCCCCTGGCTCCCAGTTACCTCTAGGATCATATATGAAGTCCTCTATTTGGCATGTAAAGCTCTTCACAACCAGCCTCTTTCTACCTCTCCAATCTTCTCATTCCCGTGATCCCGCCATACTTGGTTGACCTTCTGTTGCTTGTATACAATAACTGCCATCTCTGCCCCTGTACTCTGGCTTTTCACCCCTAGAATGTTCTACCTCCCAAGCTCTGACTCTCAGAATCCTCAGCTTAAGTAGACCACTCTCTGGGAGTCCTTTCTTGGTCCCCTAACAGCAGTGCTGCCCTCTCTCAAAGTAAAGTATTCTGTATTTATTCTGTTACTATGTGATGTTTCCACCATTAAAACATAATCTCCTTGAGGGCCAGGACTGTTGCGATTTTTGTGTCCCCAGGGTTTAGTACAGTGCTTGGCTAATAAAGAGTTTAATAAATGCTCGTTGACTGTTTCTCTATTTCAGAAACAAGCTTTTGATACAGTAAAAGTGACAGTAATGCTGTATACCATGTACTCTCTAAGTTTGAAGTAATCTGGATTTCCTTGTGTATTTCTCAAGTCCTCTGCAAGACTAAGTTCCTGGAAGGCACAGAACATAACTTATGTATGTTTATTCCCTGACAGCACCCAGTATAAGTACACTCTAGACGGGTATTTAGTAAATGTTTGTTGTTGAAATTAAAATCAATTTTCTAATCTAGTGAATAGAAAATGGAATACTGTTAGTTGTCTGCAAACTTTACTAAGAATTAGTATGTAGAAATGTATTTCTCATTACATAACTGATATTACTGAAAATAGATTTTAAATCATTAAGGGAAGTTTCTGTTAAAGGAAACCTAAAGTGAGTTATTTTTTTATGAATCATCTTAAATAATATAAAACAAATCCAAAAGAAGGAAAATGAAAGCACTTATGTTTTGTAAGCCCTGATCTGTATGTAAGGTTTCTTAAATCCAGACACACCTATACTGTGATGTGCTAAGTGTTGTATACCACACTACTGTGTCCCAGCTCCTAATAAACAGAAACCAAGGGGAGAAACTTCAGTTCTGAAGACTTTCTGTACATGAAGCTAGCTGCTCTTGTGTCTTAACAAATAACTGAAGGGAAAAGGGGACAACAAAGCTCTGACTATAATTTCCACTCTTCTTCTCTCAATAGATATTGTTGCTCTATGAAGACTTTTCTCCCTTCTTTCTTGATGAGCAGAAATAGGGAATGCTGAGGTTAAAGCAAACAAGTTAACAAAGACTTTACACCCCTTTTTTGGAGTCCACTCTTCCCAAAACTTATACAGATCAACCCATATAGCCTGACATTATCTTTTGGCCTTTGTCTGTTCCAGTTTCCAGTTAATGGCTTATGGTCCTGTGATTAGAGTATAAGGAGGAAAGAGGACAGGAATGGACATTACAAAAGTACAATATTTACAGTCCTAACAATGTGAGGACCAGCAAAGATAAAAACTTCTCTTTACTTTGCAGTGACACACAGGAATACCCCATAATTAAGGGAGGGTGAGAGGAAATGCCATTTCCAGAGAGAGGCATTTTTTCATTACTATTTTAAGTAATGTGAAAATTGGTATACAAACATCCACAATTTAACTCATGATTTTACTTCCATCTTACAGAGACAAGTTTGAGTCTTCTCATTTCATCAATGCAGGAAATGCCAACTATACCACTTAGCTGAGGTTATGCTGACTTAAATAAGTAATTACTTAAAAGACTTTCCTCCTAAATGCTACCAATTAAAATGTGATTTTTCTTCCCAAACATCAACTGGAATGGTTATCATTTCATAAAAGTGTTGAATTAATATGCAATCTGTATCCAACCTCAAGAATTAGATACTGCATACAATTCATAAAACAGAATGTACTGAAATTAGAATATGGCTAAAAATTTTCAACAAACCTATGAAGGATATTCATAATTTTCCAATCATCACCAACTTTTCTTTTTATCTTGATTTTCTGTGCAAGAGTAGAAACAGTTGCCAAAATTGCAGCTCCATCACTTCGTTGGAGTGCTGAGCTGCCTAAAACTATGATTGGTTTTTTGGCCTCATTCAGGACCTACACAAAATAAACAATGAAAATAGCGATTTCAGAGGCAAGAAACACCTTTAACATGTGTACGCATTCACACACACACACACACACACACACACACACACACACACACACACACACACACACACACACCCCAGTGTGCCCAAGGATAAGAAATGTAAAGAAATTGGATATTTAAAAAATGAACCAAAATTTGCACTTGTGATAAGATGCTATAAAGTGTAGGTGTACTCAAAACATACTCTTTACTAATGCAGGGTTACAAAGATGCCTTGGTTTATGGTCTTTACCAATATAATCTAACAGCCTGCTAAGGCTATTGTGTAAAGTCTGAATAAACGTATTACTGTAAAAGAACCTGGCTGAATGGATGGCTTCCAGAAGCAATTTCTTCAAGGATGTTTGGAGAATCTCCCAGGTGATTATAGCTGTATGTCAGATCAACTTTTGTGCCTACAAGGGCCACCTTTAAGTCATTATGAAGCCAGCTGGAATAACAAAGACAATAAAGTTTTAATTTTAAGTTAAGCAGTTAAAACTTTTTATTATTGCTAGTCCAATCAATGTACACAAAATGCTACATGTTATAAATACGAAACACCTAAATTTGCAATTAAACCCAAACCATTTAACATATCAACTGAATGGAAGTATAAATACTGCTCTCCAGAGAACAAGGAAGTAAATGAAAAAAATCTGCATGTTTTATTCTAATTTTCCCTGCCCACACTCCTGACCCAAACCCTCTTCTACTACTCATACAGATGCTCTGATGTAAATTATAAACTTCCAGCAAATAAGCTGCTACTCCTTCCAAATGCAGTGGAAGACTGAAGGAGCTTTCAACTATGAGAAATGGTAGAAAAGTCTTCCAGGGTATGTTTATCATTATAAATCCAAACACATAGTTTTGTTTTGTCTTTTCTATTACTAGTTCATATCACGTTCTTTTAAACACTAGGAATAAGCCAATACATGATTTTATATAAATCACAAAAAACAAGTATGTGTTGAAATATAAACAACTATCTTATAGAAACTTATTATATCTCTGGAAATACCAACCTCTTCCGAAGTCTAGCATTAAACAGGGGTGCCTCAAAACGTGGATTTGTACCAACCAAAAGGACAACATCTGCCTCCTCTATACCCGCAATTGTTGTATTAAGTAAGTAGTTAGAGCGTAAATCTGTGCTAGAAACACAATATACATATAATGTTATGGAAACTGAAGTGGTAAGATGAGGGGAAGGGAATTTGTGACTGATTAAAACAATTTTTTTAAAGCATATCATCTGTGAAGAAGCTATGTAGTATTCTCCAAATTACATTATCCTTGATCAAGTACTGCATCCATCTAGAGCAGTGGTTCTCAACCTTCCTAATGCCGCGACCCTTTAATAGTCGTATGTGGACGTGTCTATATGTGGGCAGACCTGCCTGGAGATGGATAGAGGAGGTTCCTAAGACCATCAGAAACATGTGTTTTCCGATGGTCTTAGGCAACCCGTGACCCCTGTGAAAGGGTTGTTCGACCCCAAAGGGGTCACGATCCACAGGTTGAGAACCACTGATCTAGAGTATCCAAGCTCCTACCGTTCTATGCTTAGGTCTTTGTCAATGATGGAATGGTTATAGGAGCACATACGTATGTCTATTTATAAGTATTTTTCCTGGTGTTCCAAATTTAAATGATTTGGGGGTTATCTTGTTATAATTCACACCTAAAATACATAAAAGATCCTACATGAGACCTTTAAAAAAAAATCTAGTTTATAAGTCGCTCACCCAGCTCCTGCAGTTGGGAAGACTTCTTCAGTACACAAGGAATCAGAGTCTACTCTATTAAGTAAGTCTTTGATAGATATGAGGGCTTCTGCATCCACCAAACCTCCTGCAATTGCTGCCACATCCTTGCCCTGAACTGTCTGTAACTAGAAATAGAAGATAATAATTCAACACTCAATGACTATTACAACAGGCTAGACAAAAATAAAGAAACTAGACATCATTTGAAAGTTCAAAGTAGGGGCAGCTAGGTGGTGCAGTGGATAGAGCACCAGCCCTGGGGTCAGGAGGACCTGAGTTCAAATTCCACTTCAAACACTTAACATACTAGCTGTGTGACCTTGGGCAAATTACTTAACCCCCCAATTCCCCTGCCTTCCCCCCTTCCGCAAAAAAAAAAAACTAAAACAGAAGTTCAAAGTTGAAATGTTTTCTAGTATAAAAAAAGCAGAACAAACTTCTGTTTTTTAAGGCTAATAAATTATAAAATCAATACACAGCATGGCAGGGAATCTTTAATGCTGCTCTGTAAAACTGCACAAACTTTAAATATATCTAAGATGTTGGGAGGAAAAAATTAGAAATAAAGGTGATGCCAAGACCAAGGAAAATGATTCTGCCGTGATGGGGAGGAGGGAAGGGGGAAGTAGACTGGAACTGAGGATTCCATTTAAATGCTATAGCCTTGTCAATCAGAAACATAATTCAGGGAGAAGCAGGAAACCAGAGAGCATTTCTCTTATTCTTGTGTGGGAACCTTTGGAAAAATCATAGTTACCAAAGTTTTTAATTGTAAGTTCCTTACCATTCCTGCTACACGAGAGAGTGCATCCTCCCATGAAGTGTAAGTTAAAAGCCCTTTCTCATTTCTGACCATTGGCTCAGTAAGTCGTTGCCGTTTCAATCCATCATAGGAAAACCTGGACAACAGAAATGATAATATTTATAGGGTCCTCCTAAACCTAAAGCAACAACTATAACTGTCAAGTTTAAAGACTTCATAGAGAAAATATGACAAAAATACTGCATTGGTTAAAGTATTCAAAACAGTTTAGAACTACTAAGTGTTAATAATGTAGCCCAGTTTTTGGAAACGAAAGACTAACACATAGCAGAAAATATCCGTTTACTAAAACATTAAAATTAAAATTTAGTATCTTCTAAAGTTTGGTCAACTCTGAAAATGCATACTTAAGAAATAAGCTGTTAAATCGTAGACAAATTTGGCAAACATGTTAACAACTTTGCTTTAGAAGAGTTTTCTTCCATTATCATGAATTTGACAAATGTCAACAAGCATGAACATTTTCCTATACAAAGAATACAAAAAGAGGACTGCAAATGAAATCATGAATTGCTACTATGTTTAACATGGTTGTTCCAACATTTTCCTGTTTTTCTGTGAATACTTTTACTTACAAATATTTAACTTTAGTATCTTTGTTTAATCGACATTACATAGTATGATGTATGATCACATAAATTTTCAAGATGGAAAAACTTAAGATTAAATTAATTCTTTGCCAACTGTCCAGTTCCTATACCAGAGCTCACATAGAAATGATATGGCAGACAGATAATAACAATCAAAAGCATCCCTTTAGGTGTTTTGTTAATATCAAACATCTTGGTTTAAAGGTGTGTGTGCGCGCACACACACACACACACACCCCTACTGTATGCCTCAATTAGTAGGCTTAAGGAAAATTGGTGCAGTTGCATATATACCTGGTTTTATCTGAGATCCATTCTTCATTGATGTCTTCATGCATCTTTGGCAAAATCCTCATCACCTCTCCTGTCCTTGTGCTGACAACAATGTTACTTCCAAGTGCATCCATAACATCAATAGATTCTGTCTTTCTGAGAAAGGAGAAAGGTGGTCATATAATTTCTGCTAACTCCAATAAGGAAAAGTGGATTAGAAATGAAAAAAAAATTAGCTTCAAACCTGCAGAAAACGGATGTTTCTAATCAATTTCTGACTTTCTAATGATCAAATGAAGATTTAAGACCAGTCTACCTGAAAATCTGAAGACAACTTCAATGATTGCTAGTACAGAAAATCAGCTTTGAAAATGACTACTTGCCACAGGAAAACAATGACATACCAAAAAGATAGAAAATAAAAACCTTTCATTTGTCTTCAATTTTTAAAGGACACTACTAAGGTCTCACCAAACCAACATAACTTAAGTTTAAATAGCTTTTAAGAGTATTTTTAAATTGTTGAAGAGGGATAGGGTCAGAAAATGGAACTCTAACTTCACTGGTATAGAGGACTCTGGCACCTCTCTGAAATTTATAGTCTTAGAGAGTCTCCTAGACTATTGAGAAGCTAATTGACTTGCCCAGGATAAAAGACAGTAAGTGTAAGAGGTAGGATTTGAACCCAGGTCTTTCTAACTCTCTAATCACTACACCATTTTCCTTTTTTAAAGTAATAAGTAATAATGAGAAAAACAAACATAGTGTGCAAATAAAGACACAAACCTTGTTTCCCAAGGGCGTGCAGTAAAGGCATAGGGCTTAGATGTAAGAGCCCCTACTGGGCAGATATCAATGATATTTCCAGACAGTTCAGACATGAACATTTTTTCGATATATGTTCCAACTTGCATTTCATTTCCTCTTCCTGTTGTACCCAAATCATCCACTCCTGCAATCTCACTAGCAAACCTAATGGATAAAAACATTATCAAATCCTCAAATCCAATATTACATACCTTCCCCCATTCATTAGTTTTTATTAAAAGAAAACGTTTTTTAAAATGGCAATTTATTTCCAAGAATAAGAACCTCCTAAGTTTAATTAAAAAACACCACCACCACTACCACCACTCCAAAGTGGTTATTTAATTCTCTATTCTACAAAGAACATAGAGAAAGAGAAATAAAATTAGAGACCAAAAATATGAAAAGTAAGCCATTCAGTACTCCCTTCCTTTGGCTATAGAACTTAAAAAAAAAAATAAGTATCTCCCTCACAGTTCTTTCTTTCTCTTTTGAGTTTTTATCCAAGCTACTCATTTGGTAATTAATACTTTCTCATGACCTGTGACAATAATGGCAACAACTCTGACTTATATATTATAATCACTTTATGGTTTATGAAGTACTTTTCTTACAGCCCCATGAAATAAATAGGGCAAGTATTTACAGGGGAGTCAACCAAGGTTCACAGAGGTCAGGGGCTTCTTCAGTCACAAAGTGTCAAAGCAGAATTATCAAACCTCGGCAGCCTGGGTCTAATCCTGGGTAGTGCTTTTCCTACCATACTCCTTGTCCTTGTATTTTCTTACATGATGCAATTCTTCAGGTATTTAAGTCTCACTTCTTCAGCTAAACTATAAGCTCCTCCCCATACATACCTACCTATGTAGGTGCAGGTATATGTTGTCTACCCAAATGAATGTAAGCTCCTTGAAGGCAAAGACTATTTTCACTTCTTTTTTGTAGTCTAGGCCTGAAAACAGTACCTAGCACACACTAAAGATTTAATAAACGTGTGCTGAATGATTCTATCTTTACTGAGCAATCTTTGCACGTACAAGGTACTTAATAAATGTTTACTGATATCTAATAGAGATTTGAAATCCAACCTAAGTTGAGCAAGTTATTTAGTAATACTTGACATTTTTATAGCATTTTATGATTTGAAAGCACTTTACACATATTTAGGTAATTTAATCTTTACCAATAGTTCCACAAGGAATGACTACAGGCATTATTATTATTATTTTAAATTGGGACTGAGAGATTAAAAGAGATGCCCATGATCACACAACTAAGTTCTATGCAGACTGGGTGTAGAGGTGACTCAACATGTTTTTTCATCTTCTTCATTCGTATATGAGAATATTTATACCTGTCCTGCCTAGCTCACGAAGGTGCCGTGAAAATTTAATAAGATCAAGTGACACTTTAGTACTTCAAAGATTTGTAATTTCATGGGTGAGGTGTACTCATAACACCTCAAACTTAGAATATGGTTTTCAACAGTTGCCACGGCCAAGGAAAGTCACCCTGCAGACAACCTAGTGGTATATGTGATAGTTATTTAAACACTGTGTATGTATATATTATTTTTGCTGCTTTGTCTATATAGTTTTTTAGCTATTTAAAGGTCAACAGATAAAAGCCAAAGAAAGCAAATATATAACCAAGTTCGGCTCTAACAATCACAACATGTGCGCTACTGCCTCTATGTTCTGTCCAAACCATTCCCTCTACCTGAAATGCCACCTTTGTTTCTTTCATCTAAGCTTCAAATCCTACTTCCATTTGGTCAATTCTGATTTTTAAGGAGTTATTTTCTTCAGTATTTTTTGTACTTCTTTTGTTAATTCTTTTTATATAATTGTCTTGTATACCTCTCATTTCTTTTCCCATTTTTTCCTATGCCATTCTTATTTGTTTTTAAAAATCTTTCTTCAGCTCTTCTAGGAATTCTTACTGGACTTGTGTTCAATCTGCATTTTTCTTGGAGCTTTGTTTATAGACACTGTCTTCTTCCGAGTTTGTGTCTTGATCTTCCCTGTCACCACAGTAGCATTTTATGGTCAGGCTCTTTTTTTGTTGTTGTTTGCCCATTCTTCTAGCTTATTTCTTGATTTTGGACTTTATGCTAGTGTTGAGCTCCACTCACTTGGGGAGGAGGGAAAGGAAGGAAGAGGTCTGGCCCAAGCTTGTCTTTTATGTCCCTCTATTTCTTTCACAGCTCAGTATGAGGGCCTGCAAGTTTTCAGTGCTCTGTGTTTGCCCAGGCAGTAGGAACTACTACATCAGAGTTTTCTTGAATACTCTTTATTTTTTGGTGGTTCCTAACCAGTGAATTTTGTGAATAGGACTATTTCAACTCTTCATAGCCTGTGTGAAAACAAACTGAATCCACTATCATTTTTAGTTATAGCAGTAAAAAATAAACAAGTTTTCAATTAAAAGAAAAGTTTTCAGTGCTTCCAAAATGATGCGATCTGAAGAGAAGTCTGTTCACTGCCCTCCTAGACTATGTTCTACAAGTTCCTGACCTGGTCTGGGTCAGCTGAATTGTGTGGCTGAGTTTCTGTAGACTGCTGCTGGACTCAAGTCACTGTTAACCTGCTGGAAAGTTTGGCAGATTCAGAGTGACTGAACTGCTAGCTCCCTCGTGCAGGTTTATGTACAGGACTAAAAATTAGAACTGGGTAGTCCCTTCTTTGTCTCCCCCAAGTTCCCCACCCCCAACCTCAGCTCTTGGCTCAGAGCCACACGTGGCTGGCATTTTCCATCAAGTGTCTGCATTGCCGAGAAGAGCTAAGTCTATCAAAATCAGTCCTCACATATGTTCTGGTTCTGCTTCCCTTACTAAGCATCAATTCATATAAGTCTTTCCAGGTTTTTCTGAAGTTTGCCTGTTCATTTCTTGTAGAACAATAGTACTCCATTACATTCATACACCACAACTTGCTTAGGCATTTTGGGATCTGTTTCTGTTCAGGTGTTTAGTCCCCTTGCTGTTCCTGGGTACCAGGCTTCTTCCCTCTGCTGCTGCTGTAATGTATCCCTGGCCAGCCCCAACTCCAGTGCCTAAAGACCCCTCTATCTTCCTAAATTGCCTTCTGCTGGAAAAGTGACTCACTGTATTGTCTCAGTTTTCCTGATAATAATTTATTTTCTAGGTTGTGGTGGAGGATGTGGTAAATCTAAGGCAAAACCGATACTTCTCACTCAGTCATCTTCACTCTGTTCCTCCCCACTCCCTACTTCTATTCTAAAACCTTCCCTAATGACTCCAAACTAAGGGTCCTATGAAGTATTGTAGACCTGTCTGCATTACTCATTTGGCATTGGGCATATATATGCCTTGCATTTTCCATCTGTCCAATCTCCATAATTAGATAAATTCCTTGATAATAAGGACCATCCCTCATATCATACCTTTCAATGTCCCTAAAGCCTAGTTCTTTTCTAAATACAATCCCATAATAATAATAATATAAGAATTGTGTCTATTAAAGTTCTCTTCATGTCCTGGTGGACCACTCATAGTAACAGTGCTTTGTCAATACTGTTACCAACAAATTTCCTAAACTGAATGTATATTCTGTCTCCCATCTATGGTTAATTCTCTATGACAAAATTCTTGATTTTATTTTGACTACATTGTAGGTGGAGAAAGAAAAGGTTCACTGAAATGTTACTAAGTTCTTTATAATTATTTTCTCTTAGTCTCTTCCTACTTTCAAATATCCTCCACCAATAAAATAATCCCTCACTAATAAAAGAAGTCACCTAAATGCTTATGCTATCCATTAATACAAACTAGCATCACTCAAGAAGATAAGAGCTCGAAAAGTGATATCAATGAATACACAACATCTCCCTTTTCCCCTACTGGGTTTAAAGCAATTCTTTTCATATACAAACTCATCCTTTACTGAGGGCTTAGTTAAAGAAGGGCTGTTTCCTGTCCAAGTCTTCAAGATGAAGAATGACTTCTTGAAATACAGGCAATATGTTAAAAATTACTCTACAACTAAACCATTCAGAAGCCTTAAATAGTTTATCAGGGGACTTTACCTGTAGAAAACTTTACTTTGCACTGTTATTATTCAACCACATTTTTTATAAACACTAAACAAACAATGAAATTAATGCATGGAACACAAAAAAAGAAAAAAGGAAAAAAATTACCTGATGCACCGAGTACACTGTATACATCTAGTCATAATGGTCTTTACAAGCGGACCAATATTCTTATCTTCCACAGCACGTTTTCTGTCTAAAAATCTGCTTCTATCACTTCCAAACATCATTGACTGGTCCTAAATGAAATCACAGGAGACAACTAAACCAATGCACCTAATAAAATCAAATCTGAGACAAGCCCAATAATTTATTAGACTACGTACCTGCAGATCACATTCACCTCCCTGATCACAGATAGGACAGTCTAATGGGTGATTTGCTAATAAAAACTCCATTACACCTTCTCTATAAGGGAAAAATAATGTGGAAAATTAATCAAATAACTACCATCACCCTGTGTTTACATGTTACTTTTTGCCCAAGAAATCAACACATTTCATATACACTTTTTCCTCAATTAATATTAATCCTTTGATAAGGAAATAAGGATAGGGGATATAAATCAAATCTATGATTTCAATGGCATATGAAATTCCCAGTTGAGAAAACTCCCTCTACCAATGTAGGCTGGCACATTGTTTGAAACTTATTGTCTCGGGGGCGGAGCCAAGATGGCGGCGTAGAAGCAGCAACACATTGCAGCTCTCACATAGCCACCCCAAAATACCCATAAAATAGGACTCTAAACCAATCCTGGAACTCCAAAACGCACACAAAGATAATTCCCACTAAAGTCAGCTC
>CM053580.1:67863628-67903180 GCA_028627135.1 Pseudochirops cupreus | reverse complement strand
GGGGGAAAGACGGGGAGAAAAGATGTAACTCAAAAAAATTTAATAAAGAATCTCATATAAAAAAAAAAAAGAAACTTATTGTCTCAGGGAGTTGCCTTGAGCACAGAGATGTTAAGTTATTTGCCCAAGGTCACAAATCCAGGATATGTCAAAAGTTGGGCCTTTGCATTCCAGTTTTGGAGCTGCCTCTTTGGCCATTAAGCCATGTTGATTTTCCTGACCCAGAAAACTAACAGGCAATTCTTTTTTAAAACTTAACATGAGCCAACACAACTATCTATTATTTAAGTGTTCTACTAACAAATAATTTCAGTTATGTAACCTAAAAATAGTGAAGGCACAGAACTTAAAACTTCATTGAAGAACCTGGAAAATTATGACCCGTGACAATAAAAATGGGAATTCATGTCTCACTTTCCCCCACAATTACAAAATCAGACCATTAGTATTGAGTACAATTTAGAATTAAATACTACAAAAACGAACTGGCAAAATTGCATAGGTGTGTATGATAGTGGTGATTAAAGTTATCCTGCAATACTCTTAGAATGCTTTATTCTCAGTGTCCCAGTTTTTCATCAACCTTTAAGGGCAACTTTCACAACTGTGAAGCTGAATCTTAGACTCATGGGATAAAAATCAGAGATTAACACTCAAAATATAGCAATAGTAAAGTACCTTGCTTTCCTGGACTTCTCTGAGTTTGTAAGGATGTTCCAACCCTTCATTACTGGCATAGCACAAGCAGCTACAGGCTGGAATTTCAATGGGAAAACCCATTAACACTTGCACCTCTCTGACAGTAAAAATAATAAGTTCTCTTTAGATATTTCAATCCAATATTTCACATAAAAAAATAACACAAGGCATCTGTAACCAGAAAACAAAATAATTACATGACAAACATGATGTGATAAGTCCTGCCTTTTGATCTTAAAAATAGTACAATACAGAATATCCTTAAATCATGAGTCCTAGAAGAAAATCTTTCTTTTCACTGGGATATAAAAGAACCACTAAGGTACTGTCATTTTTCTTAAACTTACAAACATTTTATGGCCATTTTCATTGACATCACTATTGCTAACCTGTTAAAACCTAGGTAAACACTGAAGAGAAAAAAAAATTCTTGTAACAAATAAGCAGTCAAGCAAAACGAATCCACTCAATAGATATGTCCAAAAATATGTATGACTTCCTCCATCTTGTGTCCATCAGTTCTGTCTGGAGGGGAGCAACATTCTTAAGAACAGGTTCTCTGGAAACCCCACTGGTCACTGTACCAACCAGGTTTAAGTCTTTTGGAGATGTTTTTAACAATGTTCTTGCACAAACTGTTCTACTGGCTCTGCTCACTTTACTGTGTTAGTTCATACTACTCACAGGCTTCTCTGAATTGTCTCTCTCACCACTTAAAGAGGAATAATATTTCATTACATCACATGGTACAATTTGTTCAGCCATTAATCAGTTGTCTAAAAGGCAATCTGAGGCACTGTATTCTACCCTGGTTTTCTTCTTTCCCTTCTTGCACCATCACACCCAGCCCAATGATACTTTTTTTAAAATTTGATATTTTATTTTTCCCCAATTACATGTAAAAACAATTTTTAACATTCATTTTTAAAACTTCTGAGTTCCAAATTCTTTCTCTTCCTCCCTCCCAATACCCCTCGAGAAGGCAAGCAATTTGATATAGGTTATACATATGTAGTCATGCAAAACATTCCATAATAAGTCATGTTGTAAAAGAAAACATAGACAAAAAAAACCTCAAGAAAAATAAAGAAAATTTAAAAGTATGCTTCAATATGTATTCAGACACAATAAATTCTTTCTCTGGGGATGGACAGCATTTTTCATCACAAGTTCTTCAGAGTTGTCTTGGATCCTTGTATTGCAGAGAACAGCTAAGTCATTCACAGTTGATCATCTTACAATATTGCTGTTACTTTGTGCACAGTACATTTCACTTTGCAATAGCCCATGCAAGGCTTTCCAGGTTTTTCTGAGAGCATCCTGCTCATCATCTCCTATAGTATATACTTGTATAGTACATAATCACATACCACAACTTGTTCAGCCATTCCCCAATTGATGGACATCCTCTCAATTTCTAATTCTTCGCCACCAGAGATAAGCTGCTATAAACATTTTTATACATATAGATTCTTTTCTTTTTTTTGGCTTTTTATCTCTTTTGGGATACAGATCTAGTAGTGGTATTGCTTGTTCAAAAGGTATGCATGGTTTTATAGCCCTTTGGGCATTAGTTCCAAATCACTCTACAGAACGGTTGAATCAGTTCACAGCTCTACCTACTGTGCATTAACGCCTCTCTTCTCCCACATTTGTCATTTACCTTTTCTGTACTACTAGCCAATTTAAAAGACATGAGGTAGTACCTCAGAATTGTTTTAATTTGCATTTCTCCAATAGATATTGAGTTAGAATATTTTTACATGGCTTATAGATAGCATTGATTACTTCATCTCAAAACGGGTATCTTTTGACCATTTATCAAGTAGAGAATGGCTCTCATTTTTATGAATCTGGCTCAGTTCTCTATGTTTAAGAAATGAGGCCTTTATCAGAGAAACTTGCTTCAAAATTTTTTTCACACTTATTGTTGCTAATTGTATTTCCCTCCATCCTATTCCCCCATTTAGTCTATTCTCTCTCTCCTTTCACCGTCCCTCAAGTATTTTGCTTCCAACTACCCCCTCCTCCTTTCTACCCTCTCTTCCATCACACCCCTTCCTTACCTTATCCCTTCCTCCCCTACTTTCATGTACGGTAAGGGAGATTTCTATCCCCAATTGAGGGTGTATGTTATGACCTCTCTGAGCCAATTCTGATGAGAGTAAGATTCACTCACTTCCCCTTCTTCCCCTCAACTGTAAAAGCTTTTTCTTGCCTCTTTTATGTGAGATAATTTGCCTCATTTTACATCTCCCTTTCTCTTTCTCCCGGTACATTTCTCTTTTACCCTTTAATTTTATTTTTTAGGTATTATCCTAATGATTCTTCAATTATATCTCTTTGGCCTGTTTTCTAGATAAAATATTTTTTATAACCGATCTTAAGACTTATTTTTGTGCTGTCCTGTGGAATTACTGATTTGATCCATTCCCGTTTTCAGGAACTAAGGTCTTAAGTACGGTCTAAAACGTTCACTTCTAAGCTATTTATTTTCCTTTCAATTTTCTCCTCGTGAATTTTTATTTCACTTGTTATGTCTTGTTTCATTTCTTTTAGGTATTCATGTAATCCTTGTGGAAAGTTCATTTTTTTCATTAAGTCACTATTTACAGTTGTTATGGAATTACTTCTCAGAAATCTCTAGTGTTATAATAATTTTTAATACTGGTCGGTGTTTTCTTTGATTTCCTCATCTTTCTAGCTTAAGTTCCTGCTGTGTCAAGGCCAGCTCATCTCTCTACTATGCATTTGTGTAGGCTGCTCATTTTGTCTGGTCTCTCCTTAGATTCCCGTACTGACATCCATCTCTAGGAGTTGGCCCCTACCCACCAAAACTCCAGATCTTTGAGGTTCAGTGTACTAAATCTTCAGGGTTTTCTGTTGCCTTTCAGGTCAGTTAGGAATCTAGGTACCTCAGAAACCCTGGGCCATCTGGGTTCAAGTGATGCTGTAGTGTGTTGGATGCCGCTGTTCCTTGGGACATCTAAGATCCCCAACCTGGGACTTCTTGCAGGGGCAAGAAGAGAAACAGGACTCTTAACTCTTGCTTATCCAGACACAGAGCTCTGCAGAAAACATGTGTCCCTCTCCTCTTTCTAGCAGTGCTGGGAGGCGACCCTGCATTTGTGCTGGCTTTGGTGGTAACCTGCTTTCTTATTTCCTTTTTGGTTCTTGCCCTCTTATGCATTTGGGGGGGGGGGAGGAACTGAAGAAGTCACTGTAGTTCCTCACTAGATTTATTTTTGCTTTTGTTTTTGGAGGAAGAAGGTGAGGCAATTGGGGTTAAGTGATTTGCCCAAGGTCACACGGCTAGTTTTTGTGTTAAGTGTCTGAGGTTAGATTTGAATCCAGGTCCTCCGGACTCCAGGGCCAGTGCTCTATTCACTGCGCCACCTAGCCACCCCCCTCACTAGATTTTTTGATCATTATTCAGTCTGGTGAGAACTTTCAAGATTTTGCTGAAGTATATTCTTGGGAACTGGGCTGGAAGTCATCTAAGGTACTTGTAATGCCCAAATGCTAGGCATAATTTAAGTTTCTATGAAGATCAAGTGACCTGCATTGCTGATACAGGTCCACAAATTATTAATTTCAAGAACAGACGGCGGCTAGGTGGCACAGTGAATAGAGCACCAAACCTGGAGTCAGGAGTACCGGAGTTCACATCTGACCTCAGACATTTAACATTTACTAGCCCTGTGACCTTGGGCAAGTCACTTAACCCCAACTGCCCCCTGCAAAAAGAAAAAATTCTTTGGGATTCCCAATCATTTTAGGGGCGGCTAGGTGGTGCAGTGAATACAGCACCGGCCCTGGAGTCAGGAGGACCTGAGTTCAAATCTAGCCTCAGACACTTGACACACTTACTAGCCATGTGACCTTGGGCAAATCACTTAACCCCAATTGCCCTGCCCTCTGCCCTCCAAAAAGCCAAAAAAAAAAATCAAGAACAGAGATAAAGTATGATGCTAAGTATGCACTATAATATTTAACACAAAAGTGATTTTTGATTAAGATTTTGAAAGCAACATAGGATCATAGATTTAGAGGTGGGAGGGATCCTAAGAGGACCCTTAGTCCAATCTCTTCATTTTAGAGATGAAACATTTGAGGATTACAAAAATGACTTAAGAGCACACAGGTAGCACAGCTAACGTTTGAACTGAGTCCTCTGACTCCAAACAAGTGCTTTTCCATTACAGTCCACTGTCAATTGCTATAGCTACTGTTTAAAGACTAGTCATAGCCACCTGGTAGTGAAATCTGTGAAACCTAAACAAGTTACAAACCAGGGGGCTTTTTAAAAGGAAAGTTTTTGTCCTCTGACATTAGGGTCTGAAAAAAATTGTTAAGGATTGCAAAGAATAAGGGAAATAAGTCTCACTGGAGTTATGATATTCACTTTTGGAACAGCATGGTCTATGTGGAAACAAAGCTTGTTGGCACTTTTTCTCCTATTTGCAAATGGAATAAAGCACACAAACATGCTTATGACATGGAGAACTCTAGACTCAGAGTAAGAAGACATCAGTGCAAAACCAGGTCCTACCACTTAACAGCTATGTGACTTTGGACAAGTCATTTCAAAAAATTAAAAGTTGTTTTCTCATCTGTAAAATGATAATGATGCCACCTGCTCTACCTACAAGGATCATATTCACTTTCACTCAAAAACATACTATAAAGCGTAATTATTTGCATTTTTCTCCTTTATAAAATAGAGTGAAATATTTTTAGATAACAATTACCTTAGGGGCCTTTTCTATTTCCACAAGACACATCCTACAGTTTCCAGCAACTGATAATCTTTCATGATAACAGAATCGAGGAATCTGCATGCCAACCTTCTCACATGCCTAGGAGATAAAAAGAAGTTATGTTATATGAGAATACTGAGTATTTAACTTTTAAGTTGACTGCTACATAGAAAGTGATTCCTTTTTCCCCCCTCTATGGCTATCAGTTATTTCTGTTAGGCAGGTGATTAAGTGTTGAATATATAAATCAATATAGAGAAAAAAATGCAATCCCTTCACTCCAAGTATAACTCACAAATTTAGAGCTAAAAATATATAGGTAACAAAAAAGTAAAAAAAAAACTTAAAGAGGTCCATGATATAGGAAGATTTTTATAGAAAACTTGCCCAGGACATATAATGACTTTATGTTAGTTAAAAAACAAAACTAATATATATTTACTTTCCTTTTTAGTGAAAGCCAAGCTGGTAATATTTTTAAACTAAAATCTGTTTATACTGTCTGTTAGAATAAGAAATGGATGCAACAGGACTATGAAACAAATAGTAATAGAATAATTCAGTTTGACAAATGTTAAGTATCTAGTTACATGGGTGGGGAACCTGTGACCTTGAGGCCACATGTGGCCTTCTAGGTCCTTGGGTCCGGCCTTTTGACTGAGTCCAAATTATACAGAACAAATCGCTTTAATAAAAGGATTCCCCACCCCTGATATGTATAATGTACTGTACAGAGTAGCTGAAGAGATGAAAAAATTAAAGGCCTCAAAATGCTTATAGTCTGGCAGAAGAAAAGCATGTACAATGAATAACCTTATAAGTTTAACATATGATTGGGTACATAGAAGGGGTAAAAGAGCAATGTGAGATATTTCAGGACAGAAAGATCACTTCCCTTCCAGGATGGGAAATGGGAGAATCAGAAAAGGAATTAAGAGGATAGGCTGCCTTTGAACTGGCACCTAATGGAAGCAAAAGATTTCAAAAGGTAAAGATATGGAGAAAAGCTATTCTTGGAATGAGAAATAACATGCTGAATACATGGAATAGGAGACAGAATAAATCTGAGTGAAGCATAGAGCACACAAAGGGAAGCAGTAGGATAAGGGCTAGTAAATCAATTTGGAATAAGCTGAGCCACTTCATCGCTATATCAAACTTCAATAGGTTTTTATCTTAGTTTCATAAATACTTGGCCATTATATAATATCTATCAAGAAATCTTGACATACTGAAAGAAAAACACTTAAGATAAATTTTATTATAAAACTAAAACAGAGAAGTACTCAGAACTTTGATTTCATGTTTACCTGGAGTACCGTGGTTCCAGGTTCCACCATGACAGGTTGACCATCAACAAACACTTCAATCAAGTTGCTGGCTGCTGTGGTAGTTGTTCGTACTGACCATCAAAAACATTGAGGTGGGAATTCAAGTTAACTAGAGTTGAATCTGCTACAGCATAGGATAATGGATTTGTTGACTCTAACCACTAAGCTAGAAAAACTGACTTTAAAATACTGAATTAATACAAGAGAGCACATATAGTAAAAAAAAAAATACACTTCCACACTTGTCTATGGTTATGTTGAAGAGACTAGTTATCAAAACAGATTAACTATACATGTTGGTAGGAAATCTGATAGCCAGTTATAGCAACATTCTATTCCTTGAGAAACTTGGTTGATTTCTTTTTACTTATATCTTTTAAAAATCTAGCTTTAAAAATTCAAATATATATTATCATCTAAGAAATATTCTATTCAATTTAGCCAACTTGTTTCTATTTTTGCGGAAACAAAATCAATTTCATACCCAATAATCTAATTCATTAAACATCTAAGTACCTACATATAAGACACTTTTAGAACCAGTCACACACGTAGGAAATTTCAAGAGTTATTTCTATTTAACAGAGTCAAACAGTTTAGCTCCACATATTTATTAAAGAACATTTTTAAAAAAGAATACTCACCGCATCCTTTAGGACACTGAACAAGGCCAGTTAAGGCCCTGCGTACAGGTAGTCGTAACATCTTGCTGAAAATAAAACAGACACGTCTTAGGCTTCTTCGTAGGAATATATTCTAGTCGCTAACTTGTTTTAGATTGCTAACAACTTCATGTTACAGTTGATAGTTCATAACAGAATTCCATTAAAATGTTATAAATTTTATATAATACTAGAAACCTCTAGATAGCTATAATTAATCTGCCCTTCTGCTAAGTAAAATGAAATTGCATGGCAAATGAAAAAAGATGATTAAAAAAACATAAAGTGCTATTTATTTTAAATAGCTAATACTAAGTATGGAATGTTGTTTCTTTGAAACAAAGGAGTTATCATTCACAAAGCTTTAAAGTACACAACTTCCTTGACATACATATATTTCTTCAGCCAAAAAGAATAGGATTGTCCAATATCATGAAGAACTATCTCAAAACACATACTGAAAAATTTTCCACACAATAACCTCAAGGCACTTAAAACTTAGCAACCAGGTAGGACCCTGCAATGCCAATAAAATAAAAACTTAAAAATCAATTCTCAATTAACCACATGTAGATTATTAACTGCATTTTTAAAAATACAAGAAACTGGTTTTCTTCCTCCTTCCATTCGTCATACTTCTGAGGTGCTTCCCCTAAGTTAGCAGGTGTCATGCCAATGTGGAATGCAAAAAATAGTTTTATCATCTGCTTAAGGAAAATATAAATAAAGAAGCTAAGTTTTTTGTACAAGATACTAGTTACAAAAAAAATTTGCTTTTCAAATATAAGGATTTTTAAAAAATTACTAGTAGAACGAATAATCGAGAATTGACTAGATATCATGATTTAACTGTGGTGGGCAGTCCTTTTAGCTCTACAGACTGTGACCTTCTATGATTTACTAAAAAGTCTAAGTTGCTGTGACTGAATAAAAAAATTTTTTTTATAAATATATATAAAAAATACCACAACTTGGTGATGATACATTTCTCTGCCACCTAGCCAGCATGGTCCTTCTGACCATCATAATAACGTCTTGTCCTTGAAGCTCTTCTAACTTGTTTACTAGCATTTACCAGAATTTGTGATTCAGTGTCACTGTCACAGTGAAATTGGTGTCACTTCTTTGCCACTAAAGGGCACTGACTTAGTGGATCACTGTATAAAATAGTATAAAAATAAAGACTTCCATTTACAACTCATCATTTTCTTGTTACACATTCCCTATTATGTTCGGAGAAGCATTCACCCCTCTCTACCTTTGGAGGGAACTGGTGATGCAGTAGATAGAGCACTGGGCCTGGAGTCAGGAAGACCTGAGTTTAAATCTAGCTTCAGATACTTCCTGAATGACCCTGGGTAAGTCAATTTACCTCTGCCTCAATTTTTCAACTGTGAAATGGGGATAATAATAATAGAAGCTACTTTTCAGGGTTGTCGTTAGAATCAAATAAGATATTTGTTTTAAAAAGTGTGTAGCACAGTGCCAGGCACACAATAGAGTGTTATATAAATGTTTTATTATCTTCACCCAACTTCGTGGGATGTCTTAAGTTTTCTGTAAAAGTCAGTCACAGCCCTTTCCTAACATTTCTAACATTTGTGTATTGTTTTACTGTTTACAAAGACCTACATCTATTACCTCATTTGATCTTCTCAACAACCTTGGAGAGCATTATAATTATAATTATTCCCCTTTTATATATGAGGAAACTAAAGCTCAGAGTAGTTATGTGATATTAGTGTGGTTAACTACTATCAGAGGTAGGATTCCAATCTAGATCTCTAAAATTCAAACAGCTTTTATTAAAAACTTTGAACATTGTCTTTTATGAGTCAAATAAATAGAAGACTGAAATTATGGACAAAATAGGATTTTCTAAATCAATGTTTTTCCCATTTAAAAATTTTGATCTCAGCAGTAAAGTAACATTATCAAAATAATTACAGAATTTTAAGTATATATCTAAACATAAAGTAAAAGTCTCATTAATTCAGAATCTCTACTCAGAATTTATAATCCATCACTTCCTACAGTATTGACTTCTGTAAAACAAACTGATTTGTCCTGGTTAGTTAATTCTAATCCAATCCCACTAAAAGCTGGCTGTTACTTTAGGCTTACCCACATTTCAAGTAAAAGTTACCTGACTTTTGACAGGTCTGAAAAATGACTATGGGAAAGGTGAAAACTGAATTACAATTCTCTGTTCCTGGTTGAGTTCCTTCCATTTTCTTGCCATTGTATTTCTGGTTTTGTTTTCACATTATTCATTATTCATCAATTTGTAGAAATTATTTGTTCTTGCTGCATAAAATGCAACCGAAAACTTGAATGTTTTTATTTTATAAAGTACAAAGTAAAATACTTTCATACAATCATACCCAATTTGTCCAAAAGGTCTTCCCTGACCAATTCAACTCAATAAGCATTTACTGAACACTTACCATATGCAAAGCAACTGGGGATACCAAGACCACTTCTCCCTAACCCCCCAAAGTTTACGCTCTCAAGAACCTTGCATTCTACTGAGGATATCCAAACAGAGGAGTCAATAAATTAACATCCAGATTAATTTTCAGACTAGGAGATTTCACATCTCCAAGGAATGCATTGCAACTTTGTTTAAATCTCGCAAATGTTATTATATGTATGTGTTATTATATGTATATGTTATATTATATACATATAGTTATATGTATATAATATTATATTATATGTACATGTGTGTATTATGTATAAGTATATATCTATAAACATATATCTATATATATACTTGTCCTCAATGATAACACTGCTTTCTTTCTTATACTATAGAAAATGCTGCTGCTGACAAGTGGAGTTTGCTCTGTAATTGCCTGCAATTTATTAAACACAGGAATGATTCCACATTTACTACCTCTCTCTATCATACCTAATACGATGCCAAATGATCTGTAGGAGCCCAATAATTAGGAGCTGGTGATGAAACATTTGTGACATTTTCAGAAATGGCACACAAGAAAGTGAAGGAAGTTGTCACTCTGACAACTCGAGTCTCATTTGCCAAGTAAGAAAGTTTAAAGCCTGATGATCTCTTAGGGTTCCTACTGACTTGACCATACTGTGATTCTACCAATAGCCCCTCTCTCTGAAAACTGATTTATGTAATAGATTGGGTCACTGAAAATCGAATCTTTCCTAGCCCCAAGTCCTCCTTAATCTGTAATAAGCTTTGCTCTTAGGAGGTACTGATAATGGCACAATAAACTCATTCTTCCAGCATCGTGGAAAAAACAACCCCAAACCAAAGAACTCTGCACAATTCAACACTGTGACTACTCAAGCTTATTCAAAGATTACCAATTCGGAAAAAACAAAAATGCAAAGAGACACACCGTGGTTTTTCAGTCCTGACCCCAGTGGGGTTTTCCTGGCAAAGATACTGGAGGGGTGGTTTTGCCTTTTCCTTCTCCAGCTTCATTTTACTGATAAGGAAACTGAGGTAAACGGGGTTCAGTGACCAGCCCAGGGTCACACAAAGTCCACATTTGAACTCGGATCTTGCTGACTCCGGGCCTGGCACTTTACCCACTTTGCCCCCAGCTGGCCAAAGAAACATATGACAGCACTCCGAAATTAACACCTGGGAGTCGGAGCTCCGGGTCCTGTCACTCACTCTGTGTGGCTTTGGGCAAGTCTCACGCCCTTTCTGGACCTCAGTCATCTCATCTGTACGATGGGGGGCACAGGACTAGCCCAGGCTTCCTAAATCCGGCTCTTGGTCTCCGAGGAGTCCATCGTCCTTAATTTCCCCCCTCCCCAATTCAGGGTCCCCCCGAGTGCGCCAGGGCCTCTCTCGGCACCAACAGAAATGGTGGTGGGGGTCGGCCTGGATGACCTCGGGCTCCCGGAGAGCGCTCTCGCCTCGTTCCGGATTCTCGCCCCTCTCCGGGTTCGGGGGCTCGCCGGGTGGCCCCTCTGGGCAACGGGGAATGCTCCCCGGGGGGGGTCTCTCGGGCTGACCCTCGCGTACGGCTGGAGTGTCCGGCCAGGGCCCCTAGAGGCTCAGGCCGCGACGGAGGTGACCCTGGTGCGTCGGCGGTCTGACCCGGGGCCTCTGCTCGGCCGAGGCTGCAGGCTCGGGCCTAGGCTTGGCTGCCTAGCTCGGCCTCGGGGGGCCAAGGGCAGCGGCGCCGCCCGGCCTTCAGCGGGGCCGGCTTCCCGCGGCGGCCCGGCTCGGAGGCGGGGACACTGACTGACCTGGACTCAAGGGCAAGAGGGGGCTGAGGGGTTCGAGGCCCCGCAGGCCGAGGAGCCAGCGAGCACGGCGCACCCCCCGGCCACCTCCGACATGACCCTCCTCTCCCAAGCCTGCCTTACCTTCTAGGTGGAAGATGCCGGCACCGTTGGGCCTCCAGGACCCGAGCAGCCCCTCAGCTCCCCTGTCCTTTATTCTCTATGGCGGCTTCGGCAATTTCCGTCCGCCGGCACGAACGAGACTAGGTTGCGCGGAGAAGGACTTCGGCAATTTCCGACCTGTGGGGCGGGACTGAACTCGGCCTTGTCAGTCAGGAGGCTCTAACGAAGGCGGGGCCAGCCTGGCTCGGCAATCTCCGGAGCCTCCCGATGACGTTCGGTAATCCTCTATCACTGGGTACCCAGAACTTCGAATGTCTCCGGGGCCTGTGGGGGAGGGGGCGGAGGAGAGCGAAAATTTTTCGAAATGACCATTTTCATTCTTTTCTATCCGCGCATCGGGGAAACAGGTGCAGGGAGAGCCTCTTGAAGTTTCAACACTGAAGATAACGAATTTTAAAAGCTAATTGGGAGCGGGTACCAGAGACCTTTGCCCTTTGAACTGCGCCCTCTCTTTTCCGGCGTGGCGGAGCGGAAGGATATACACTGACCTTATATAAGGAAGTCGCTGATCGCGCGCTACCCTTTTTTCAGTCGGCGGCCAGCGCTAGCGTGTTTACACGCTGCGCTGTTTCCGTACCCGAGCTCCGTTCCTCCGTCTCCACCGCTGCCGCTTTCTCCTCTCCCCGGTCCCTCCCACCACCACTATGGGCTTCGGAGATCTCAAGACACCCGCGGGTCTGCAGCACCTCAACGACTTCCTGGCAGACAAGAGCTACATCGAGGGGTGAGCGAGGACCCCGGGGTGTCGCCGGGAGGCCGGGCGGGTGCAGCGCGGGTGGTCGACGAGGGCACGGGGACGAGGCGGCTCCGGCCTGGTGGAAAGCGGGCTGCAGTGGCTCTGCGGCCACGGAGGTGGAGGAGAAAGCGGGGCACGTACGAAAGGTCACCCGGCGGTGGTGGGGAGGAAGAGGCAGGGCCGACCCGGGAGAGACACGTGGCAGAAGCTCCTGGGCCGGGGGTGGGGCCGAACGGGCCAGAGAAGCCCATCTAATATCGGGGGCTAGGGGGAGGGAGAAGGTGCATACCTGGTCATCCCCCTGACTACCGACGGGTTTGGGGAGCCGGGCCCTAAGCTCCGGCGCTGGCCACGTGTGCGCCATCCTCCCACAACGCCCTTGACCCTCCTGTGCCTCCCGGAAGGCCCATTAAAATGGGCTTTGGGGCCCCCTTAAAAGCAGCCGGGCCTGATTAACGTGCTGGGCCGCGGGGTACACCCGTAATCGCCCGGCTGGCCGGCGTTGCTTACCGGTTCCTCCTTCCGTCCCTAGGTTTGTGCCGTCCCAGGCTGACGTGGCAGTATTTGAAGCCGTCTCGGGCCCCCCACCCGCCGACCTGTATCATGCCCTCCGCTGGTATAACCACATTAAGTCCTACGAGAAGCAGAAGGCCAGGTACGGTCCTGCCGGCGTGTGCACTTGCTCCGAAGGAAAGCAGCTCGTAGTTAGGGTTTTCACATTCCGGATTTGGACCTGGGCTATTTTAATCATGCTGAGATGTTGTAAGCTTAATTAACTGCTTGTGCCACCTTGCTAGGCCAAGAGACTGAAGTCCTGCATTTTTTCACAGAACAGGTAGAACATGGACAACAGCCATTCAAGTTTTCCCCACACTGTCCTGCCAATATGCCTCGACCCTGACCTGGGGGGGCCACCTCTGGGGTGAGAGGGGTAGTTCATCTATGGCTCATTCATTCAATCCTTGGCCATGCTTCTGAAACTGCCAACAAGGGTGGAAGTTTGGGGAAGTGGACGACCAGTTCACTAAGAACGGAACTGAACATACTGTTATGAAATCTCAAACAAAAATGTTCATACTGAAAGATTAAATCATAGTGAGTATTCCATATACTGTCTCCCAGGGTAGCAGAGTGGTTTGGGTGTGAGAATCTTTAAAAAGTGCAAATATTTACAGGGGATAAAATAGAAATGTTAGATTTGAGTACTAAAATTGTATTGACTATCTTGTGATGTTTATAGAGCAGTTTGAGAGTTGAGAGGTCAATGTTCATGCACTTCCCCAATCTCCTGTAATTCCAATTCCTCAAAAGTAGGTCAAAAGTAATCCATTTCAGCTTCTGCATTAGATTTAGATTTAACAGATTAAATGCATCTTGATTGTTAGTAGTCTGAGTAGTGTTGCAGAAAATGCCTTAGGTCTCATCAGTTTGTAAATTGTTGAAAAGGCTGATGTGAGGTATCAGCCTTGGTAAAGACTTGTTAGTGTTTTGATATAAATTTGATTTAAAGACCTCAATTTTAGCGTTTGAAGTTAAGTTGAAAATGATAGTGTATTTTTCTTTTAAGCTTGCCAGGAATAAAGAAAGCTTTGGGCAAGTATGGGCCTGCCGATGTGGAAGATACCACCGGAAGTGGGGCTACAGATAGCAAAGATGATGATGACATTGATCTCTTTGGGTCTGATGATGAGGAGGTATGTTATGATAGATAATAAATAGAACATGTGGTGGCTTTTCTTTTTCTGGTTGTTAAGCTTAAAGTGCCCACAGATGTTTGCTCATGAGAATATATAATTAGCTCTCTTATAAGGGAAGCTCCTACAATTCATAAGATTTCTGTCAGAAGTGATAAAATTTATTACAGAAGAAAAGTTCTTTTGGAGTCATGGTAGATAATATTCAGTAGTTGACAGGTTACGCTATAGATTAGTGTTTTCATAGGTGTCAGTGGAAACACTGGTGTTAAATGCGTTTTGGGTATTTTAGAGGTCTTCAGACAACCAATTGGATCATATAGTTATGACTAGTTATATAATTAAGCTTTGAGTGGTACCTAATTTCAAAACTTACTGGCTACATGATGAATAAAATCAAATCACCATCTTTCGGCTGAATTCATGATGGAATTGCTTTTTCTGATTAGCTGGTCTATTTTCTATATGAATAGTTAACTAATTTTAATAGCAAATTAATGCCCTGAAATGTATTGGATTCTCTTCATAGGAAAGTGAAGAAGCAAAGAAGCTAAGAGAAGAACGCCTTGCTCAGTATGAATCAAAGAAATCAAAAAGTAGGTTGTCTTAAGGCTTGTCCTTACAAATTATAATTCCTTGAGAGGGAAGAGAACATGATATAAGCTCACTTTTCCTTGGTAAGCTTGAATCTTCTGGTTTCACCAACCTGTGCGTTCACCACTTAATGAAATTTTCAGAAATAAAGAAAAAGCATTCCACAGCTACTGGTCTGCAGCTGTTCTCATCTGTAGCAGTTGTTGTATTCCACTGTGGAAAAGAAACTGTTACACTGTTATATCACCTCTTTCTGATGCAAAAGAAAGTGGATTCCTTGTGTGACTAACACCTACTTACAGACATTTTAATAGCAAAAGACAATACTGGATGTCTTTAGCAATTTTATAAAGTAAAAGCTTTGTCCAAAATCAGAACTCAGTTTTTCTGTAATACAGTGACAATTCATTGTAATTATGACACTGAGGCACATCAAGTTTATGAAGTATTTAAGTAGACAGAATTTTTTTATTTGGTGTCCATCTGCTTTAAGTTCTTTTAACTTGAAGGGTCAAGTTAACTTTTTTTTTGAGGTGGGAAGGCAAGGCAATTGGGGTTTAGTGATTTGCCCAAGATTACATAGCTAATAAGTCATGAGCCCCAATTTGAACTTGGGACTTCCCTGACTACAGGGCCTGTGCTCTATTCACTGTACCACCTAGTTGCCCCAAAATTAACTTTCTTCAAGTTGATCTTAGTCTCTTCAGCTTGAGCCACTATTGGTCAATGTTTTAATTAATTAGATGTGATTAGTTTAGCATTTCTTCCACAACTAGTGCCTTGTCAGAATATGATGCTGTATGGAAAATGACTGGTCCTTCCCTCCATAAAGTCTACAGTTCAGTTGGGGAAGGTTATCTACATAAAATAGAAAGCACAGATTGCTACTACTTGGGGAAGAGGGTGGTGTTTAATTTGGACCTTGAATATGTAAGAATTATTAGTCAGTGAAACTTAATTTTTTGCTTTCTTTAGAACCTGCAATTGTTGCCAAGTCTTCCATCTTACTGGATGTAAAACCTTGGGATGATGAGACAGATATGGCGAAATTGGAGGAATGTGTCAGAAGCATTCAGGCAGATGGCTTGGTCTGGGGATCTTGTAAGTTGAAACATTAACTTAATACTTAAGTTACAGTACTTGATTGGCATCTGTCATGAATTTGTATTGGGATTGGTGCTTTATCTTTTTTTTTTTCCCCTCAGCTAAACTAGTTCCAGTGGGATATGGCATCAAGAAACTTCAGATACAGTGTGTGGTTGAAGATGATAAAGTTGGTACAGATATGCTAGAGGAACGGATAACTGCCTTTGAAGACTATGTGCAATCCATGGATGTTGCTGCCTTCAATAAGATCTAAAACCTAGGATCCTCAAAAATTACGTTGAAATAAAAACATTTGCAAGCAAGACCTTTTGGGTCTCTGGTCTTTATAGGCCAAAATTGTGTATTCACACTGTTACAGCATGATTTTTTCCATCGTTAGCTCAATTTCCTCTAATCCAAGCCACTTTCTTAGCTTTCATTGATTTCTCATTATCTACAGGAATACCTTAATAGGTTTTCCCATTCTCTTAATTAGGTGGTTTCTGGAATGTGATTTGTGTAATGGTAAAGGGTATTTACCTAAATTTTTGGAGTAGTAGTATTGCAGGAATTTGTATATCTTGGGGATTTTGAGCTGAAAGACTTCAGTGAATCTAAATTCGGAAAGGAAGCTGTTAAGAGAGGTGGCCTTTTAAAAAGTCAGATGCTCTTTTTCCTCAGGATTAAAGCATAGAGAATCAGAGTTTTAAGCTGAGAGAGTAATGATCTGGGCTTAAAACTTTTAAGGTTATAGGGTCATGTAGGTGGTACCTAAGTACTAGATTACCCCAGCGTCAGTAAGGAGCAATGTCTTAAAGAGTCACTGCCGAGTGCTTAGTTTACTATTAGAAGAGTGGTCTTAGTTTTTAGTTTATTTTATTTTCAGCAAAACAAAACGACCTATTAATTGTATACATGTAAAGTGTCCTGAAAGAGGGAATCAATTGAAGCCATTGCCATTTATTGAAAAGTTCAGGTATGGGGGCCGGTACACATCACATTAGAGCTAGTTGGAGATTAGGCAATTAATTTGAAAGGGACGAGTTAGAGATAAGTTACAAACATGGGTCATAAGGATGACTTCTCTTAATTGAAATAGGGAAAGTTTGAGAAGTAATGGGTTTTGGGGGAAATAATGAAATGAGTGATTAATATCGAAACTGTTCTCTATTCAATTCTATTATGGATCTCAACTTGTCCTTCCTGAAAATGAAGTTCCGAGCTGGGACTATTAGCTATCACTGCTCCTTGATCGTTAGTCGTGCTTCAATGCATTTCGGCCTTGAAGTCACCAGGAAAGAGGGGCCACAGTGACCGTCCGGTTTTCTCAGTGGTAAATGAAACTTCCCTAAGCATGATGAATGTTTTCAGCAGCCAATCTCTACAACTAAATGGAGTAGGTTGGGAGCTTGGTTCAGAGGGAAAAAGAAATGTTGAGACAAATTCCACAATTGCAGGTGCGCTAGTCCAGGAAATCTTGATTTGATTCCATATTTCCTTATGACCTGAAAGGAAAAGGAAAGATAGATGAGGAATATAGCTTTGCTTGGCAATGACAGTCACAAAGGGTGGCTTGTGTATTGAAAGATCTGTCTGATCCCAAAAGGAAGTAGTGTAGTCAAGGCTGAAAGCAAAATGATGCATATTGCATAGGTCCCTCTGGAGAGCTCATTTCTTAGAATGTTACTTTTTATAGCAATACAATTACTGTGCGTTTGGTGTTTTTTTTTTTTGTTTGATCTTGTCCAAGTTTTTCGTGCTTCCGTTTGCAATATTCTTGGTGAAGATTCTGAAGTGGTTTGTCATTTCCTTCTCTAGCTCGTTTTTTTGCAGAAGAAACTGGCAAACAGTTGAGTTGTCTTAAGGTCACAGCTAGTGAGTGTATGAGGCTAAACTTGACCTCAGGAAGATGAGTTTTCTGGACTCTGGACCAGATACTCCATCCACTTCAACATCTAGCTCCTCCCTCCTAATTTTTTTCAGTAGTCACTATTAATTCCTGATCTGTGCTGTCAGTCCTACCCGCTGCATGGAAATACTTTTAATAATATAACAATGGCATTTTTGCCAATCCTTTGGCAGTGTGGTTCATTGAGTTTTAGTTTAGGGCAGTGACACCACTTACTTATATTGAAATGAATGTGACGTAGCATAAATGTATAAAAAAATTGTCCCTTTCCTGCTACACTAAACAAAATTTAATAATAAAGCTTCCTATGTAGCTGCATAGTCTAGGAAAACATTTCCATATCTGTTGCAGCCAAAACACAAGTGATATAGACTCAAGCTCATCTTCATGAGGGCAAGTGCTATGTTTTTTTTGGACTCGTGATTTATACTGCTATTGAGATAGAGTCAAAGTTCTCTATGTTACCATTATAGTTCTGCTTACTTTGTAGTTCATGGAGATCTTTCTAGTGTCCTCCAAAATTGTTTTGTCACAGCACAATGATATAGTTACATTCTTAAGCAGTAATTTGTTTAGCCATTCCTTGATAGGTTACCTTGCCTTAGTTTCTAATTTTTTTTTTTTGCTGCTACAAAAAGAATTGCTGTAAGTATTTTGTGTTTGTATGTAGTTTCTTTTCCTCTTTAATCACTTTATGCAAATGAGTGCATTTTTAGTAACTTCAGGGGCACAGTTAAAATGGCTTTCCAGAATGTTGACCAATTCATAGATCTGTCAACAGTTCATCTATGGAGGATTTACTTTTTGATCATTTTTGGTCACTTTCAGGTAGTTCAATAATTTTTAAATTATCTCTATTGGATCTGTTTTCCAGATTCGTGGTTTTTTTCAGTGAGATATTTCACATTGCCTTCTATTTTTTAATTCTTTTGGATCTGTTTTATAATATCTTGATTTCCCGTAAAGTCATTAGCTTCTATTTGCTCCAATCTAATTTTGAAGGAATTATTTTCTTCAGTGAGCTTTTGAAGTTCCTTCTTCCATCTGGCCAATTCTCATTTTTAAGGTATTCTCTTCATTGACTTTTTGGACCTCTTTTGCCATTTGAGTTAGTCCATTTTTTAAGGTACTATTTTCTTCAGTATTTTTTGGGTCTCCTTTAGCAAGCTATTGACTCGTTTTTCATGATTTTCTTGCAACACTCATTTCTCTTCCCAATTTTTCCTCTACTTCTCTTACTGGATTTTCAAAATTCTTGAACTCTTCCATGGCCTTTGACCAATTCATATTTTTCTTGAAGGCTTTTGATGCATGAGTTTTGACTGTTGTCTTCATCTGGTTCTATGTTTTGATCCTCTTTGTCACCAGAAAAGATTCTATACTCTGATTTCTCTTCCTCTGTTTGCTCATCTTGCCAACCAAATATTTTGACTTTTGAGCTCTTTCCCATGGTAAAACTCCGCTTCCAGAGTGGAGAGTACTGTGTCCCAAATTTCTGGGGTTTTGTGCAGCTGTTGTCAGAGCTGCTTCTAGGGACCTGCCTCAGAACTGTGAGGAGGACTGACTCTTCTATGGAGGATTTACAGGGAAGAGATGATGAGTAAGTAGAGATGGTTTGTAATCTAAACCACTGGAAGAATCACTGATTAGCGAGGGTAATCTAGTCTAATCCTTAATTTTATAGATGATATAGGTTAAATTACTTACCCAGAGTTAAAAGGGATGGAGGAGGGATTTGACCCCAATCCTCAGATGTCAAATCCAGCGCTCTCTTAACTACACCATTTATCATTGAGTAGTACCAAGATAGTGGACTTGGTGTGAAAATGATTTTTTATGAAAGCAAAGAATGAAATGGTGGATTTCATTTACTGGAGAATAACTAAAAAGTCTGAGCTGTGAATGTAATGGAGTTATTGTACATAAGATGTAACAAAAAATGAATTCAGAGAAACAAGGGAAGATTTGTAGGAGATGATGAAAAGTAAAAGGAAACAGAACCAAGTTTAAGAGAGATTATTTAGGGCGGCTAGGTGGCACAGTGAATAGAGCACAGGCTCTGGAATCAAGAGGACCTGAGCTCAAATCCAACCTCAGACACTTAACACTAACTGTGTGACCTTGGGCAAGTCACTTAACCCCAACTGCCCTGCCCTCCCCCCTCCAAAAAGAAAAATAAAAGATGACAGCTCAGGGCACTAGAAAGGGCTGAACCATCCCCCAATATGACTTTCTATATCCCCAAAATTTCTTGCATCTGCCTCCTGTACCCCCAAGGCCATGAACCATGTTTAGGACTTTGTCAGCTCTCACTAGTTTGGATTACAGCTATCTTCTCTAAATTTGTCTCCCAGATTCTAGATCCTCCTCCTTCCAATCTTACACACAGCTGCCAAAGTAAATTTCCTAAAACGCCTTGGCACTTGTCTAACAGTAACAACAACTACTAACATAATGCCTGCTATGTTGCTAAGTGCTTTTACAATTACCTCATTTGATTCACACAACAATCCTAGCAGGTAGGTGCTATTATTACCCCCAGGAAACTGAGGCAGACAGGTTAACTGGCTTGACCAGGATCACACAGCAAGTGTCTAAAGCTGAATTTGAACTCAGATCTTGCCTCCAGGCCCAGTGCTCTGAGCATTGTTGAGCCCCCTACTGCTCAATAAACTCTGGTGGTTCCTTATTGCCTATGGAATCAAATATATACCTGTTCATCCTGTCTTTCCAATTTATTACACATTTCTCCCCATTCAATAGTCTAGCCTCTATCTCTTAGAATTCCTCTTTTCCTTTAAAGCTCAGAACAAACTCCCCCCACTCCCCAAAGCAGTTCATATTTATTTTCTATCTATTTTGTCTGTTATCTCTATGTGTGTCTGTTGTTTCCCCTGATTAAATGTAAGCAACTTGAAGGCAAGGACTACTTCATATTTGTCTATGCGTTGCCCCCAATTTTGCACAGTGCTTGGCCTATAATGGGTGCTTTATAAATGCTGGTTAACTGTTTATCATTTGCATGGCAACAAACAGGAGCTGCTTCTCTGAGAACATGTATGCCCCAGCATATATCGTGAGTAACCAATGAACTAGAGTAGGAATGAGTTAGATGGGAATCTGTGGAATCATTTATCTCATGGTTGGTTTTGTCTTTTTGTCAATATATCATCTTTGTACCAGGAAATAAATGTACCAACTTAGATGTCTGCCATTTTTTTAGGCTCGGTTTAAAGGAATCGATGCTGCATTATTTATGACCACCTCTAAATATCCAAGCTCTATTAGTAAGACACTGAGATCTGAAAGGGAGATGAAAGTTTAGTTCATCCTCCTCATTTTAGAGTTGAAGAAAGAGGCTCAGAGAATTTGTGACTTCCCAAAGGTCAATGAGGTAGCAACACAGGTCTAATTATATACTACTTCTACTCAATAAACTCTAGTGTGGCTTCCTATTGCCTCCAGGGTCAAATACGAAAATACTTTTTCTGGCATTTGATGCCCTTCATAACTGAATCTTATCCTACCTTTTGTTTTTTTTAATAATTAGTTTACTTATTTTTAGTTTTCGACATCCGTTTCCATAGGATTTTGAGATTAAAATTTTTTCCCACTCCTTTTCTTTCCTCCTCTCCAAGATGGCGTGCAATCTGATATAGCCCCTATTTATACATTCATATTAAGCATATTTTCACATTAGTCATGATGTAAAGAAGAATCAGAACTAATGGGAGGAACCATGAGAAAGAAACCAAACAACAAAAGAAAAGGAGAGTAAATAGTCTGCTTCCATCCACATACAGACGCTAAGCATTTTTTCATATTTAATTTCTTTCTTTGAAAACTGCCTATTCATATCCTTTGACCATTTATCAATTGGAGAATGACTTTCATTCTTAAATATTCGAATCAGTTCTCTATATATTTTAGAAATGAAGCCTTTATCAGAGACACTGGCTCTAAAAATTATTTCTCAGCTTTCTGCTTCCTTTCTAACCTTGGTTGCATTGGCTTTGTTTGTGCAAAAACTTCAATTTAATATAATCAAAATCATCCATTTTGCATTTTATAATGTTCTCTATCTCTTGTTTGGTCATAAATTCTTCCCTTCTCCATAGATCTGACAGGTAAACTATTCTTTGCTTTCCCAGTTTGCTTATAGTATCAGTTTCTATATCTAAATCATGTACCTATTTTGACTTCATCTTGGTATAGAGTGTGAGATGTTGATCTATGCCTGTTTTCTGCCATACTATTTCCCAGTTTTCTCAGCAGTTTTCATTAAATAGTGAGTTCTTATCCCAGAAGCCCTTTGGATTTCCAGAAGTCTTTGGATTTATCAAATTGTGGATCACTTGTGTTCCTAACCTATTCCATTGATCTACTACTCTACTTCTTAACCAGTACCAAGTAGTTTTGATGACGTCTGCTTTATAATACAATTTTAGATCTAGTATGGTGTAAGCACAAGCAAGGTGGGATTTTTGTTGTTTTTTCTTCTGTTGTTGGAGTTCAGTTTCCCAGGCTCAGGCTAAATTGCAAACATCTGAAGTATTCATTGTCTTGAACCCTGATAATGATAATTCACAGCTGTGCTGAGTCAAGTAGGTTTTGTGCCTTCTGGCTCTCAAACAGTCAGGGGCCTAGTTTTTGTTATATACTCTGGGAGATTGGCATTTTGCTTTGGGGTTACGCTCATGAGAAGGATCTTTTGATTTCCTGGTTGAGACTGGGAGTTAGTGTATGTATGTTCAGAGCCTCCCAACTGCTCAGATGTTGTCTGTGCTCCCTCAGTCCAGTGATGTATGTAAAGTGTATAGCAATATTGCTATGTCAGACAGCTGGAGCCCTCTCTGTTGGTCTTTGTGCTAATTTCTCTGCTTGTATTTTTTATTTGTATTTTCTCCAAGTTCAGGGTGCTGACCTTTCCCCTGAACTAGTGAATGTATTTAAAGTAGGATTGTTAACCCCTTTTTGGGCAGTCTTTCCTTTAAAAGCAGATCAAAGAACCTGTGCTAGCAGGCCATCCTGGGTGTGCTAAAGTGCTTGCTATTATACACAGCTGGGTCACCTTCACTTGCATTTCTTTTCATTAATTCCTTTGATATTCTGGACTGCTTGTTCTTCCAGATGGATTTAGTTATTACTTTTTCTAGCTCTATAAAATAATTTTTTGGTAGTTTTATTGATATGGCACCGAGTAAGTACATTAATTTAGGTAGAATTGTCATTTTCATTATATTAGCTTGGACTACCCATGAGGAACTGATATTTTCCCAATTACTTAGATCTGACTATTTGTGTGAAAAGCATTTTGTAACTGTGTCCATATAATTCCTGGGTTTGTCTTGGCAGGTAGACTCCCAAATATTTTATAATGTCTACAGTAATTTAATTGGAATTTCTCTTTCTATCTCTTCCTGTTGGGCTTTGTTTGTAATATATAGAAATGCCAATGATTTGTGTGTAACTTTGCTAAAATTATTATTTCAAGTAGTTTTTTACTTGCTTCTTTAGGATTCTCTAAGTATATCTTCATATCTGCAAAGAGTGATAGCTTTATTTCTTTTTTACCTATTCTAATTCCTTCAATTTCTTTTTCTTCTCTTATTGCTAAAGCTAATGTTTCTAGTATGATATTGCATAACAGTAGTGATAATAGGAATCCTTGTTTAACCCCTGATCTTACTGGAAATGCTTCTAGCTTTTCTCTGTTACATATAATACTTGCTGAGAGTTTTAGGTAGATGCTGCCTATCATTTTAAGGAAGACTCCATTTATTCTTATGCTCTGTGGTGTTTTTAATAGGAATGAGTGTTGTATTTTTTCAAAAGCTTTTTCTGCATCTATTGAGATAATCATATGATTTCTGTTAGTTTTGTTGTTGATATGGTCAATTATGCTGATAATTTTCCTAATACTGAACCAGCCCTGCATGCCTCATATAAATCCTACCTGGTCATATAATACACTATGTGTATTATCCTCACTGCTCATCATTTCTTATAGCTCAATAGTATTCCATTACATTAATATACCACAACTTGTTTAGCCATTCCCCAATTGATGGGCATCCCCTCAATTTCCAATTCTTTGTCACCACAAAAAGAGCTACCAGCAATATTTTTGTACATGTAGGTCCTTTTCCCTTTTCTTTGATCTCTTTGGGATACTGACCTAGTAGTAGTGTTGCTGGATCAAAAGGTATGCACAGTTTGGTTGCCCTTTGGGCATAGTTCCAAATAGTTCTCCTGAATGGTCAAATCAGTTCACAACTTCACCAACAGTGCATCAGTGTCCTAATTTTCCCACATCCTCTCCAACGTTTACTATTTTCCTTTTCTGTCATATTAGCCAATCTGATACCTGTGAGGTGGTACCTTGGAATTGTTTTAATTTGCATTTTTCTAATCAATAATGATTTAGAGCTTTTTTTTTTACATAATTATATCTAGAAGGTCTGTCGTTATTTCTGTAAAAAGTGGTTTGTAGTTGTGTCTACCATATTTCACTGCATAATTGTCACAGATTCTATGCCAAATTTTTCGCAAAAAACCGTTATATGAAGCTTTAAAAATTGTGGCAGGTATTGCTTGTCTTTTAGTTTTCCACCACTCTAACACCAACTTTAATTCACTGAAAACTATCTTTCTGCAGCTCTGTTTCCATGCTGTTCAGTGAACATAATCACTTTCAGTAGAATAGTTTTTATATTTACCCATAATCAGAAAGAAATGCTTCGCATGTTAATGTATCACTGGCAGACAAAATGTACAGTTTAGCAGGCACAAAAAGATGAAAATTTTGCCATATCACATGACTTATTCATGGCAGGTTTGGCCTGCCTACTAGCTCCCCTTGGGCCTAGGGGTTGAGTGACAATACCATTAGTATTGCAGTACTCTGAACAAACCACTCAAGTTGGCTTTCAGAAATATGTTGACAATGTGTGTGCACTGAGCATTCTAGGCTTGTGGCTCCCAATACGTGAGAGAGAAATGTATATCCATATGCCACTGGCTAATACATTGCTGCTCTGTTTACCTTTTAAGCAATGTGACAAACAGAATTATACCATGTGATGATGAAAATTTACAAATCAATTTTTTGGATTGAAAACTCCCCACAAACCCAACAGAATAGGACGATTATGCGATGGCGCCGATTATGTGGTAAAATATGGGTATGTAGCTCTTGAAGAAATCATCAATGTTTGTATAAAGTTCTAATAAAACCAGCGAGAGAGAGAATTCCATCTAACAGCTACACAATGTATAAAATACTTGGGAATCTAGGTAGTCACTTTCCTTGTGTACAAGGAAATGGAATGGAAAATGCTAGATTTGAAGTCCTGTTCTCAAATCCTAGCTCTCCTTACTTTCTACCTATGTGACACTGGACAAATCATTTAACCCTATAAGAGCCTCGGGTCCTCAACCATAAAATGAAGTGGTTGGGCAAATCACCCAACTCTTGTATTTGGGTACAAAATATCAATTTCACAAGTACAGTATGTGGAGACATAGTTAGAAAACAATTTGAAAAAGATCTGAGGGTTTAATTGGACTACAAATTCAGCATGAGTCAGAAGTGGGATGTGATAGCAAAAAAAAATGGTAGAACAATCTTGGGCTGCATGTATTAAAAGAGACATCACTGAGAATTGAAGAGATTTTTGTTTCTCTGTTCCCACACATTGTCAGTTCTCATTTAGAGTATTAAGTTTAGTTTAGGGCACTACATTCTAGAAAAGATATTGATAACTGGGTAAACTTTAGAGCACCCAGCATTAGCTTCTTGGAGCCACAGGTGAGAGCTGGGTGTCAGGTGAATGTCGATGAGCAACTCTGAAAAAGGCTGGTCAAACCTTCACACCAGAGGTGCTAGTCCTCCTTGAGCACCCCATATACCCCAAAGGAACTGAGGATGTTTAGCCTGAAGAAGAGAATACTGAGGGGTTACTTGGTAGCTGTATTTGAAGGGCTTTGGGAGAGGAATTAGAGTTGTTCTGTTTGACCCTAGAGAGCAGAACCAGGAGAAGTAGGTAGAAGTTACAAAGAGGCAAATTTCAGATTGTTGTCTGGAAAATTACTAACAATTAAAAAATGGAGTGGATGGTAGGCTCTCTTCTTCTTGGAGGTCTTCTAGCAAAGGTTGGATGATTATTTGTCAGATATGTTTTAGTGGGGATTTTCTTCAGGTATAGGTAGAACTAACTAGATAGTAAATGAAGTCCTTTCCAACTCTTTAATACTTTTATTTGATGAACTCTAAAATCCCTTATGGCTCTAAGTCTATGACCCTACAACCTCCTTCCATTCTCTATTTTTTAATGAGATCTTTTGTAGTCTGATCATATATCCATTTGGAGTTCATTGTAGTATAGTGTACAAGAGACGTGGTCTAAACCTAATTTCTGCCAAACTGCGTTCTAGTTTTCCTAGCAGCTTTGCCAAATAAGGTATACTTCTCCCAGTAGCTGGTATTCCTGAGCTTATCAAACACTGGACCATTTTATTCTATTGCTTCTGGTTCTTCTTCATCTAGTCTGTTTAACTAATTTATATTTCTATATATTAAACAAATGTTTTTTAATAACTGTTTTTTAACAATGTAATTTGGAGTCTGTTAATGCTATACCCCTTTTATTACTACTTTTTTTGTTCATTTAAAAATATTTTTATTGATTATCTTTTGTCCTTGAATCACAATCATTTCCTATTCAACCCACTCCAGACTGAACTCTCCCTTTGTGACAAAAACCAATTAAGTGAAAATATCTGATATAGTGATCATGTATGACTATGTATCCAGTATTTTTTCCTAATAACCCCACTTCTCTATCATATAGAAGGAGGTCTTTTTTAAAATCATCTCTTTTCTAGGATCATCTTTTAAAAAATTTCTCTGAATTCCAGTTCTTTAGTGATTTAATTCGTGTTTTCATTATGCATATTATTCTCTCTTCTGCTTGTTTTGCTCTACATTTACTTATACAAATCCTTTTGTATTTTTCTGAAAGTCATCATTCATAATTTCTTACTCTACAACAACATTCCAGTACATTAGTATATCATGAATTCTTTTAGCTATTTCCCAATTGATAGGCATCTACATTATTTTCAGTTCTTTGTTACCACAAAGAATGCTGTTATAAATATTTTGAAGCATATTGGGTTCTGTTTCTGTCTTTGACTTCCTTTGAGTACTCCTACTTTCTTTTAAAAATTTTCTTTGATATCCTAGACATCTTTTTCTTCAAATGAATTTTGTTATTTTTTTCCAGTTCTGCAAAGTACCTTTTTAGAAATTTGGTGTGGAACTAAATTTGTAAATTAATATCATTATTTTAAATATTACATTGGCATATCCCATCCAGGAGGACTGAATGTCTCTTCAATGATTTGTCTTCCTTTGCAAAGGTTTTTATAATGTATTTGTAGATGCCATTGATACAAATCTTGCCCACCTCTTTGTTGGTTAGTTCTCAGGTATTTTGAGCATTTTGTAGTGACTTGTTGAGAGGAATATCTCTTATTATTGTTCCTGGTTTTTATTTGTATTGTACAAAAATACTGAGGATTTCTACACGTTTATTTTGTGACCTGCTGCTTTACTAAAGCTGTTAGTCTTCTCAATTAGTTTCTTCACTGATATTCTGGAGTTAAAACATAGGTTTTTGCTGACTTAAGTTTATGAAAGAAGTAAAATTACTATATTCATTATGCTACCATTATTCAAAGCAAGCCTAGATTCAGCCTAATATAAAGTTTAGCTTGTTAGCACAAGGGTAGAGTCTACCTTAAGAGCCACCAGAGGGCAGCATTTATGTTATCAAACAATAGAGGAAGAGAATTTGACTTAGAACTGAATGTAACAGAAAACTGATTAGAAAAAAAAAAAAGGAAGGAAATCTACAGTAGAACAAGGCAAGATCTCTAAATGACTTAATCTAATCTTCCTTTCAGTTTTATATACCTTAATTTATTTAAGTATTTGGGCACCTAACTCAAAGGCATTTAAAAGACCACGTGTACTACTGAATCAGAATTGTCGAATTTTCAATAAAAATTGTGTATAGCTGCAAAAAACAACCAGATAAACAAACACTATGTCTTTCAATGGAAATTTCCAATTATCTAGTAATGCACAGAAGATCTGGTTTCACAGTGAAGCTGAGTGACATTGCAATAGAGGAAAAATAAAGCTTATCTGTAAGTAGAGACAGGAATTGATGGCATTCATATTCCCAGCAAGAGAGGAGCCACAAGGTAGCTGAGTGTTATGTTTGGAGTTAAGTCCAGTTGCCTGGCTTTGAATCTCTATTCTTCTGCTGTGCTATTGACCTGTTTGACCTTAATTTTTCACTTTCTGGTCTCTTCTTTCCTTATCTGTAAAATGAGTGGTAGACTATTAAGCATGGCTAACACTTACAGTGCTTGAAGCTTATTTGATTCCATGAGATAAATACTGCCATCAAACAAACTTTACAGAAGCGGAAACTGAGGTTTAGAGCATTTCAGTGACTTGTCCATGGTCACACACGTAGGTCCTTTCCAGTTTTAAATTAATGGTTCAATAGCCCTTTTATAGGGTAAGGTCTTTGTCTCTAAGAGTTTCCTTAATTTTTTCAGGGGGGAGCTACTTTCCCTATGACTGATCACATGCTACTATGAGCAGCAGTTATGGCTAAAGTCTGAATGTGAAGCTTGATTTCTTGGGTGAAAATCAAGTATAATGAATAATCTCTTCACTGCTATTTTCACTACTTCTTCCCCCGTAGTTAACTAAACATTCTATTTTAAACTCTTTTCTGAGCCTATAGTCTACCTTTATTAGATCACATCCCTAAGTTACTTTTCCTATTGCTTCCTTCCTACTCTTTCTCCTTTTCATTATTCAGATTTGTGGATGAGGAGTGGAATCATGACATTACATCTTGTTTTTGTAGTAAAAATGAATAGCAAGGACCTTTTTCTTTTTCTTTCCAAAGCAGTTGAATATGTTATGCTCTAACTTGTTCAATTGTATCCAACTCTTAATGACCCAATTTGGGGTTTTCTTGGCAAAAACACTGGAGTGGTTTGCCATTTCCTTCTCCAGCTCATTTTACAAATGAGAAAACTGAGTCAAACAGGATTGAGTGACCTGCCCAGGATCACACAGCTAGTAACTGCCAGAATTGGACTCATGATAACGAGTCTTCCTGATTCTTGCCCTGGGGCTCTATCTATTATACCACCTACCTCCTCATTCTCAAACTAGTCTATATTTTTAGGAAGCTCTATGGTGCAATAGATAGAAGATGGATCCTGGAGTTAAAATCCCACCTTAAACACTTACTGGCTGTGTGACCTTGGGCAAGTTACTCTACTTCTCTTTGCCTAATTTTCCTCATTGGCAAAATGAGGATATTATTACCTGTCTCTAGTATTGTTGTGAGGATCAAATAAGATATTTGTCAAATGCTTAGCACACATTAGAAATGTTAAAGAAGTGCTAGCTGTTATTATTATTGTTACTATTAATAGTAATAATAATAAAATTCTTTGACTTAGATAGACAGATACATAGTTCATCATTGGGACCACACTTCATTACTATGATGAGGTTTGGCTATACGTCATTAAGGGTATTGTCCGCCATGATGGGAATCTTTTCTTTCCTTACCTCTACCTCCGTATTGCCTTGGTCTCCTTCAAGGCTCAGCTCAAATCCTTCTCCACCTCTTAGTGCTCTTCCTCTTAGGTTACCTCCTACTGTACACTATATATATTTGTATATACAAAGTTGTTTGTTTATTGTCTCTTCCTTTAGAAAGTGAGTTTCTTAAATACATAGAGCATGTTTTTGCCTTTCTTTGTATCCCTAGGACTTAGCATAGTGCCAGGCACATAGCAGGTGTTTGTTGATGAACTAAATTATTTATGTAGCTCATTTCTCATGAGGAGCAGCGGTATGGTAAAGTATTTGGACTTGGTACAGAATAAATGGGTATGTCATTGTTCTGATAGCTTGCCTTTGAGTTGTGGTTGGTATTGACAGCTTTCATATGAATCTACTAAGGGATGAAATAATTTCTCAGTGTTTTGTGGGGTATGCCAGGACAATTCTAAGTTTTGTTTTTTTATCATTCAGGAAGTAAAATATACAGATTACTATTTAGGTAATAAAAATAGTATGTGATTAAATGCCCAAATGAATGTTCTTGGAGTTCAGAAAAGGATGAAGTAGTAAGGGATGGTTTTGCAGAGGAAGCGGGTCTTGAGCTGGACCTCAGAGGATGGAAAGATTTTTAGAAATTTGGAAAAGCAATTTGGTACTGTGCCCTAAAATGTCCTTTGTTATAATGATACCACTATTATAATGATTCCCTGAAGAGATCACAAAAAAGGGAAGCAATGCCTCTCTTACTGAAGGTCAAGATTGTGTTTGCTTTTTTGGCTGCTATTTAACACTGGACTCATGATGAACTTATAGTCCCTTAGGTCCACCAGATCTTCTTCAGAACAACTGTTGTCAAACCACTTCTTCCCCATCTTATGCTTGTGAAATTGACTTTTTATGCCAAAGTATAGAACTTTACATTTATTCTTATTGAATTTCAACTTTGAAAAGTAACACATGCATTTATTACTAAATCAGTCAACACATTGCATGCATGCAAATGAGCATGAGAAGTCTCTTCAGCAATAAGTTTCTTTATATTTGTACCTTAGTAGATAGCTCATACTTTTTATGAGGGGTGGTGGTGTGGTAAAATGTTTGGACTTGGTACAGAATAAATGGATATGTTATTATTCTGACAACTTGGTCCTTCTCCATTGTCTCTTTGAATTGTGATTCATGTTATTGACAGTTTTCATGTGAATCCACTAAGAGATAGAACAATTTAACTTATGTATCTTTGCAACAAATCTCTTTTTCCTAAAAGTCTTGTGGGAATATGTGCTGACAAGGTTGCTGCTAAACTTGTACCACAGTGGAAAAATAAATGAAAGAGGCTTGAATTTCATCTAATTAGATTTAGTCCAATGCTTTAGCATTTTGGATCCTGATTCTATCATCAAGTGACTTAGCAAGCACGATGTCATCTACAAATTTGGTGAGCAAACCATCCATGCCTTTATCCAAGTCAGTGATAAAAATGTTAAATAGCACAGGCTTGGTTGGCAAAAATGACCAAAACAAAGGAAATTTATCCTCATTGGAGGGATCATCTGGTAGGTGGGAAGGGGGACTAGGGATAGGGTAGCCTCCTTCTCCCAAGAAAGAAACAAAAAGAAAGATGATAACTGAAGCATTTTTTTTAAATGCTCAGAACAGGCCCTCAGTCAACAAGAATTTATAAAGCAACCTTACTCTGTTCCAGGCATTGTGCTAAGCTCTGAGGATACAAGAGAATGGAAATAAGGTTGGAAAGAATTACAGACAAGAAAGTCAGCTTTGAAAGTCACACATTGAATTAATTAGATACTTAAAAAGAACAGTAAGTTGTACATAACAGAGATTCATAGTTATATGTATATTCTTCTTTTTCCATTTTATTCTGGATATGGAATTACCTATTTTATTTGGTGCTTGTTAAGTTTAGAATAAAAATATACTAAAATATTTTAAAATACATTTTAAAAATAGAGGACCAAGCACAGATTCCCAGAGTACCTCATTGGAGATCTCCTGCCAGATTGACATTAACTACTTTTCGAATCTTGGCATATATCCATTTCTGAATCTTATTGTTTTATCATCTAATCCATATCACTCCATCTTCTTCATAAGAATTGTATGAAATAACTTGTCAAAAGTTTTGCTGAATTTTAGGTAAATTATATCCATAGCATTCCCTTTACTTATTACCTTAATATTCCTGCCAAAAAAGGAAATAAGTACTACCTATTTTTAATGGTCACACTTGTCTCTTTATAGTCATTGCTTCCTTTTTCTAGATGTTCATATACCATCCCTTTAGTGATCCAATTTCCCAGGAAGTAAAGTCAAACTCACTGGCCTGTAGTTGAAAGACTCCATTCTCTTTTCTTTTATAAATATCAGGACAACTTGGTCTTCTCCAATCTTATGTCACCTCTCCTGTTTTATATGATTTTTCAAATAGTACTATTAATAGCCCAGAAATCAGACCTGAGAGTTGTCTAGCTCCTGAGGATGTCGTTTATCTTGGATTTATTAAAGTCAGCCAGGTGTTCTCTCTTTATTTATTTTTAGTAATAATTTCCTTGATATTAACCTTATGGGATTATTATGAGGTATTGTTATTATTTAATCTCTCTGAGCCTTACTGTCCTCATTTGTAAAATGAGTATAATAATACCTTCAAGATCTACCACATTGGATTGGCGTGAAGAATCCCCTTTATTTACAGACTGCAAATTACTGAAGAAATATGAATTTCTACTATTAATACCTTTGCTACTAGAAAAGATTGTGAAACCTGCTTCTCATTTTTGTAAACAAGACCAGTCTTTCTTACTAAGGATGATTCCAATGGAGTCTACTTGGTTATAAATGGATGAATTAGACAGATTCACAAAAGGTTTCAATTTCATCCTCTATGAAACAAGAATTTAGGAGGAGAGAATCTCTAAGGCTCCTTCCAGATACATCAATTTGTAATTGCTCATTTTCATGGGCTTTTGGATCTAGGATCTGTTTTGTCCGATCCCCTTCATCTCACTTCCTCTTAAAGAAAACTGAGGCCCAGCAAAGTTAAGTGACTTGCCCAAGGTCACAGAAGATTTGATTCTAATTATGGATCTAGAGGTTCCTATTAGAGACCTTGCCTTTCGTGCTTTCATTTAATTTGCTTAATGGAGAACATTTTTCTTTCTTTCTTTTTTTTTACTTGCCCTTAGAGATACTGGCATATTTTTTAAATGAAAATAAGATCTAAACCCAGGAATTTCAAGAATCGAAGAGTTGGTGTCTATTAACTTGAAGGTTAACGTGCTTTAATATACTGCAAGAGCTCCTCATTTGGGGTTTCAGAATCATTAAATAAATGGTTTAATGTGTGTTGGCATTTGGCTTATTTGTAACAGCCTTTTGGGTAAAACAGCTCAGAAACAGAACTGGTCTTGTCAATTCTGATTTCTTAGCTCCGCTGGAGGAATCAAAACTTCAAATTAACAGTGGCAATCAGAAAAGAGGGGGCCCGTCATTTACTTTCATTTCAAAACAGCTTGGAATTGGAATTGTTGAGGGGAAGCAATAGGAAAAACAATTTCATCATACAAAGGGTTGACATAAAAAATTCATTTTTAAAAATTTCATTTTTTTTCCTAAACACTGTGATATAAGTGGAAAGAATTGTGAACACAGAGTCAGGAAAATTAGATTCAAATCCTGGCTGCAATACTCACCAGCCATGTGATCCTGGGCAGTCACATAGCCTCTGTGAGCATTGGTTTGCTCATCCATAAAATGGGTATATGAATGCTTGCACTTTCTGCTTCAGCAGGTTGTTTTGAAGCCAATACTTTGTAAACTTCAAGATATTAATACATTTTATCCCCCTGTGTGAATACTTCTAGGAAATGCTCCAAAGAATTTTTTTTCTTAAAATGATTTTTCTTGACTTTTCAAACTTTATTTAGAATTACAGAATGTCACAGCTGGAAGGAAGTTATAAGTCATCATGGCCGAAGCCTTCATTTTGCAGAAGAGGAAACTGAGCAACATGGCTAGCAAGAACACACAGCTAGGCTAGTGGAAGAAGCAGAATTCAAATTCAGGTCTTCTAAGTTTTTCTACTGTGCCAGGCTGCTCCCTGTTACAACTTTTTTTTTTCCTTTTTGAATTTAACAAATACACACACACACACACACACACACACAATGAGCTTTTTCAAATATCAGGAAGAACAGATAGCTAGGCATAGTAAATGAAACCATGAATTTCTATGATCTGTTTCTTTTTCAATACGTGACTTTCTGATGGTCTGTGTCTGGGAACAACTTCTGAAATGAAAGCTTAGTTCATTTCATGCCTGCATGATAACAATAGCTTCTCACTGGTCCTCCTGTCTTGAATCTCTCTCCACTCTAATCCATCCTCCGCTCAGCTGCAAAAGTGATGTTTCTAAAAGCATAGACCTGATCATGTCACTCCCTTCCATTACTCAGCGTACTCCACTGGCTCTCTGTCACCTTGAGGGTCAAACATAATCTTCCCTACCTGATCTTTAAAGCCCTTCACCAACTGGCTCCCTTCCAACTTTCTTACATGACTCCCTTCCACGTACCCTACAATCAGCTACTTTGACATACTTGCCGTTCTTCTACCTTTGTGCCTTTTGTACTCCTGGCTATCTCCCATACTTGGACTGATCCCCTTCCTTTCCTAGTCACTCCTCCCTTCCCTTCCTCCTCAACACTGCTACTGCTTTCCCTCTGAGATTTCCTTTCATTTATTTATTATTTATTTTATATGAAAGTAGTTATTTACATGTTTCCCCCACATTAGAATGTAAGCTACTTGAAGACAAGGACTGTGTTTTTGCCCCTTTTTGTATCCTTACAACTTAGTGCCTGGTATATAGCAAGCCCTTAATTAAATCTTGTTGACTAACTGAGGGATAGAATCCCTAGCTTACTTCAGGGCACAGCTCAAGCACCAGGCTCTACAAAGACCTTTCCTGTCATTCATCATGTCATATCTCCTTCCCTCACTCTCCAGTTATTTTGCACTTTGCTGAAATTAATTTATACTATTTAGTACATACTTTGTGTAAGAAGTGGTGTGGGTGTACTGTTGTGATTTGTCCTTGTAGGTTATACGTGCTCCTGTGTCTAGAATTGGCATGCAGGGAGGACAGAAAAGATAATTCTAGAGTCTCCTCCTCCCACCACCACCCAATCCTTTCCCAAGGGAGGCTTTGTTTCTTGACAGGATGGGAAAGTAGGAGGTTGGGGATAGAGACTGGCCACTGTGTGTCTGTGTGTGTGTGTGTGTGTGTGTGTGTGTCTGTGTGTCTGTGTGTGTGTCTGTGTGTGTGTGTGTGTGAAAGAGAGAGAGACAGAGAGAGAGAGAGAGAGAGAGGGAGAGAGAGAAGGGGAGGGGGGGAGAGAGAGAGAGAGGGAGAGAGAGAGAGAGAGAGAGAGAGAGAGAGAGAACTGCTATTTTTTTTATCAGTCTAGGGGAAATAACATTTACGTCCAAATTGAACTCCTGATCTCTGTCTCAATGGGAAAGCACTACTATAAGCTATATATTCAAGGTTCCATTCTTTTTCCTACCAGATGCTGGTTAAACAATGAACACATAGCAAACAGCAGATAAACCCATTTATTCAAATGATAGTAATCAGAAGTCAGAGAAAGTATACATTTGAGATTACATACCAGACAATATACAGAAAGAATGGGCTCTGGCTTTGGGAGTGAGATAATTCATTTCAACCAAGAGAGTCTCAGATCTCATCCAAGGGGAAATTTCCCAAAGTATCTAGTGTTGTAAACCAAAAACAGGGACATGATTGAAATGCTGGTTCCTCTATATATCGGTTTCTTCTCAGAAGAAAGTCTTCCTCTCTTCAGCAACCTAAAGAGATTCTGGAACAGCATGATTTCTCTCTTGAAGCTGAAAACCGGAAGACCAGGATCTTACTTTTTCTAGCTCTCACCAACTCTGCTTCATGGCGGGTGGAGATCATTGAGTAATCAATCTTTACCAAATAGGAGAACCTCATAAATATGCTTCGAGGCATGGGCTACCTTTGTATTTACCTGTGAACATTCCAGTGGAATGTAAGTTCCCTGAAGGCAGGAATTATTGATTTCTTTTTTGTCTTTATGTCCCCAGTACATAGCATGATTTCTTGCCTAGGGACTTACTTTGTTGAATTGAATTTTTATTTAAGATGACTCTCATACATTATTGCTTGAACTTCTTAAAAAGTCACAATATGGAGAAATAGTGGAATGAAGGTAATGCATCATCAAAGTCTTCATTTTATGAACTTATCATGGGATCATAGGATTCAGAGTTAGAAGGAACCTCACAGTTCATCTTCTATTCCAACTTTCTTTTTTTGAAGATAAAGAACTAAGGCCCAGAGTGGTTAAGTAACTTGTCCAATGTCATGAAATTAGTAGAGATCAAAGTCAATATTCAATCTCAGTTCTTTTGGCTCCAAATTCTATATTTTTCACATTACCTTTTGGCCAAGTCTATTTTCTACTTAGATGCTGACCTTGTGAGTTTACGTTGTTCTTAATGCGCGCGCACACACACACAGAGAAACACATACAAACATTAGTTTTGAGAATCTATTTATTTGTAGTAACAAACTTTAAATGAATATAACATACATCCTCTGGCAGAATGCATGAATTACATAAAATTAACAATAAATCTATTTGTGATATTGTAAATATGTCTATGAGGCTATCGGCAAAAATGAAAACAAATGTTAGAAGCAACATATACCTTAGTATTCTTGAAAAGAATCTATCTTATCTTTAATAATAAGCTCCAGGATCTTTTAAGTTATCCTAAGAAAATAATAAAAATGCTTCAACATCAGAGACTTATGTCAGAATAGCATAATAAGCAAGAATCAAATTAAATAAGCTTCTTCCCACATCTATGACAACCCTAAATGGGGCTGCTTCAGTCAACAGATAGAAAAATGGCCCACTGGGTATCTTGTAATCACATTTGATTCAAAGATATTTCAGTTAGGAGACATCCTAGTGGGCTCAATCACACACAAAGCTATACTGCTCAGTGGAAAAATAAGAGAACAGCCCACTGGCAAAGTTGTTAACTAGTCAGTATTTGCCTGCCTTACTTATTTTATCAGAGAAAAACAGTTGCTTCTTACTGTTACATCATGTTATGGTCAGTTTGGGTTTCTTTTGTTTTAGCTTCCATTTTGGGAACCCTTCTCATGGAGCCATTTCTAGGAGGCACAAGTTCTTGGCCTCTGAGTGTTTAAACTGTTCACTTGTCGTCCCAGACCAGCTGACTTCGCGTAACGTATGCTTTAAGAGCTCAGCAACTGAAGTCCGGAAGTGAGCCTGGAACTTCTTACTAATCAAGACATAAAGAAGAGGGTTCAGGCAGCTGTTGAAGAAGGCCAACCCAGTAGAGAGGGGGAGTCCTGCCTGAAGCACATGGTGGAAGTAGCTGCTGTGGTGAATTGACAGCTCCCAAATGCTAAAGAGGTGAAAGGGGGTCCAACAGACCACAAAGGCCAGCACCACCGCCAGTATTGTCCAGAAGTGCTTGCTGGAGGTCAGGGTTGCTCTCCTCTTCACCTGGAGGGCAAGAAGTGAGTAACAAATGATCATGGTAAGCAGGGGAAGGAGATAACCCAAAAGAAATTTCATCCAGGTCAGAACATGGTGCCTCATTAAAATGATGCCGGTATCATTCAGGTGGAAATTGTTGTAGCAAATAGTATGGTTGTTGAGATCAAGAGTTTCTCTGAAGTACAGGGTAGGACCACCAATCACAAACGCCACCAGCCAGACTACACCAATGACAAAAAGGGCATTCTTTAGTGTTCGGTAACGTTGAGAGAAGACGGGGTGAATCAGATGAATATAACGGTCCAGACTGATCACTGTGAGGAAGAACACACTGGCAAACATATTCAACAAGGCAATGAAGGAGTTGGCTTTACACAACCAGGTGCCAAAGGGCCAATGGAAATTCATGGCCACGTAGGAGATGTAAAGAGGTAGGAAGAGAACAAAGATGAAATCTGCGATGGCCAAATTGAGAAACCAGAGAGTGGCAACTGTCTTTTCCCACTTAAACCCTGTGAGCCAGATGACAATGGCATTTCCTGGCACCCCAAGGACAAATGCTAGACTATATAACACAAGGGAAATCCACTGCGCAGCTCCCAGGTGAGCCTTCTCTTCCAATTCCAGCTCTTCTTGAGAATACTGGAAGGCATCGGTGTAATTCTCAAATTCATCAAAGAAATAGTCAAAGTCTTCCATTATGTCTTGGTGCCTGGAAAATAAGGAAATTATAAAATAAGTTTAAAAACAAAAGAAAACTTCATTTAATGATGAGTACAAATGAAAGAACATTTTTCATCACAGTAGATCTGAAATGATGTCCTTAGTTTCTAATGAGGAGTTCAAATTATACTACAAATACAAGACAACACATTTTCTGAGTAGACACTGTGCCAAGCAAAACAAATACTGTATTTAGAAAAGTTACTTCCTTAGCCTCCCTTTCTTCATTTGTAAATGGGAAAAAATAATTATCATTCACTTAATTTGTTGAGAAATTGTAATGCTTTTTACTTATAAAGTGTTTATGGTCCCCTAAATCAATATCACTTAATTACACTGTTTTCTAGGCAGTTCTTCTAAGAATGTGATTCAGATTAAATCTGGGCTCATTAGAAGCTTTAACATATAATAAACAGCTTTTGTGTGCTTAATTTTTACACAGGGAGATACAAATAAAGACATGATCTTTATATGCAAATAATTTATGATCTATTTAAGACTACAAGTGCAAATTCCATGAGATCAGGGATTATGTTCTATAAATCTTGGTATTTTCCACCGTGATGTGCAACACATTGGCCTGTACATAGTAGATGTTGAATAAGCACTTGTTGAATGAATGAATGAAAGATTAATTTCTAGAATTTCAGAGCTAGAAGTGACCGACTCTTTCAATTTTAGGGATGAAGAAACTGAGACTGAAAGAGGTTAAGTGACTTTGCCAAGTTCATGCAAGCAGAAAGTAGCAGAATCAGATTGCATATGTTGGTCACCTGAGATGGAAGATGAAAGAGCAAAAAGGGCTTTGAAAAAGTAGGTAGTTAGGAGTTAATGCCTACAACATCTCACGTACAAAGGGATAATTCTGCTCACAAAAGGCAGAGCAGTCAAACACAAACCAGTTGTAGGGAGTTGAAGATTGAATGGGCAATGAAGAAGTAGAAGCGGCAAACTTGTGCTATCATTTTTAGAAGTGTAGTGGTGAAGGGAAGAAGTAATATATAAGCCTTGAGTGATCAGCAGTGTCAAAAGAAAGGTTTTGTTTTTTTTTTTTTTAGAATTCAGGAGACTAGAGACAGCTATGTTTGTAGGCAAAGGAGAAAGTCAGTAGAAAGGGAGAGAATGAAGATGAGAAAGGAAATGCCCAATGGAATGTGTTCATGGAGAAAATGGGATGAAAAACACAAATGTAAGACTTAGCTATGTCATCTCTTCTTTGCAGTACATCCCCCTTTTTACATATTCTTTTCTTTCATTTATGTTTCTCTATCCACCTCCTCACATGCATTTTCTCACAAGTGTGCTTCCCCTCAAGATTCCTTTAAATCTCATGGGTGTCTCTCCAGGCTGCTACTTGGGTTTAATATAGTAGGAGGAATATATATAGCTTGAATCCCCATCTAGTAAGACCAGGCAAATCACCAGAAGGCTAAAATCAAATCAGTTAATTGAGTATAGTAAAGCAAAAATAACAAATAAACCTATGTAATAAAATTGTCTCAGCCCCTCATGAACAAAGGAGAAATAAGGTGTGAGGCTAAATCTAATTTCTGCCAAACCATTGTCCAATTTTCCTAGCATTTTTTAATTAAATAATTAGCCCTTAGGAGTTTTTGAGTTTATTGAATACTAGACTGCTAGGTTCATTTTCTTCTTGTGTATCTTGTATGTTCTTCTGATCT
>CM053580.1:67833258-67863528 GCA_028627135.1 Pseudochirops cupreus | reverse complement strand
CTCTCTCTCTCTCTCTCTCTCTCTCTCTCTCTCTCTCTTTTTCTCTCTCTCTTTCTCTCCCCCCTCCCCCCATAACAAATTGGTTTCATCATTTCTGCTTTGTAGTATAGATTTGATATCTGATACTCCTAGGTCAGTGGTTCTCAACCTTCCTAATGCCGCGACCCTTTAATACAGTTCCTCATGTTGTGGTGACCCCCAAACATAAAATTATTTTTGTTGCTACTTCATAACTGTAATTTTGCTACTGTTATGAATTGTAATGTAAATATCTGATATGCAGGATGTATTTAAATTGAACATAACCCACAGGTGGAGAACCGCTGTTCTAGGTAATTTCCTTCCTACTTTTCCCCCCAATATTTCCCTTGCAATTCTTGACCTTTCTTACCTCCAAATGAATTTGGTTATCATTTTATTCTAGTACTATAGAGTTCAATCCTGTGGTAGGTTGACAATTTCCTCAGTCATCCATGATAGTGGAAATGAGAATGAATTACCCAAGTTGGGATGAGCTTCCACTCTGAGGACACCAGAGGGCGGGCTACTTCATGCTGTTGCTGGCTGCCATGCTTCTCAGGGTAGCTTCTTCTGCTGTCACCTGCTGAATTTGTGCATCCACTGGGGTCATCTGGGGGAAACTGACTCTGCAGCTGGTTCTCCTCAAAGCCCCACCTCCACAGCTGTCAGTTGTAAAAACCCTTAGCTCTTCAATTGTTACAGCCCTGCTTCTCTATGGCCATCTCTAACTGCCATTTCCACAGCTGTCAATCTCAGAAGCTGTTTTTATAGCCATATTTGACCCCACATCTCTTTTCTGCCACTGTAGCCCCAGGCTTACTAGTCACGTTTGGTCAACTCTCTCTGCTGCTCACCAGAGCTGCTTATGCTTTTTAGTGCTTTTCTTTTTGAAAGCTTAGACCATCCAAGCCACCTGCCACCGGTCTGTTGTTAGATCTAACACTCTTTATGTCTTTTGTTTCACCCAAGAAGTATCCAAAATGTCTTAGGCTATGGCCATATTTTTTTTCCTCTCTTCCCTCAACCTGAGGTCATGAGCTTTGACTGTCATCTAGGATAGGATGAAATGTTTAAAGTGATCTCTTTCTCATTCCAGGATATGGGCAGTGAGATAACCCTTAAGGGTGTTTCCAGTTGCTGCCTTCCTCTGAGACTTGGAATAAACTCATTCATCTCTCTGTGTACCCTTTTCCTTTCTCATCATGGTTATACAATAACAACACTGTGAAGACAAGCAAGAACTTGTGGCTATTAAAAATCCCTGTACTGATATATAACTTTGAAAGATGAAAGAATTGTGAACAATGCAATGACCACTCGTGATTCTAGAGGACTGATGATGAAACCCTATCTATTACAGAGAGATGGCAGAATAAGGATGAAAAATGAGACCGTGTGTTTTTGTATTTATACTGCTTGAGGGAAATTGTTTTGCTTGATTGCATATTGCAAAAAAATAGGTTTTTTTTTAATGGGTAGAAGGTAGGAGGGAGCAAAAATGGATTTCAGTTATTTATTTTTTTAAATAGAGAGGTTGGGGGTTACAGATGTGAAGTGTTACAGGCATTTTCAGGTGAAGTCACTATGTTATTAGTTTTACTTTTTTAATTTTATTACAAAAGACCTCTCACAAAGTAGAAGTGAATTGTAAATATATATAACATAAAAAGAATACAAAATAATAAAACTTTTTAAAAATCACAATATTCTGATTATACCATACTCCTATGTGTGAAGTTGGTCTCTTGTAAAGATACTATATATAAAGAGGCAGCTAGGTGGCATAAGGGATAGAACTCCATGCCTGGAATCAGGAGAGACTCATCTTTGTGAGTTCAGATCTGACCTCAGACACTTACTGACTGTGTGACCCTGGGCAAGTCACTTAACTCTATTTGCCTCAGTTCCTCATCTATAAAATAGAGAACTGGAGAAGAAAATGTCACAGTACTCCAGTATCTTTGCCAAGAAAACCTCAAATGGGGTCACGGAATCAGAAACAACTGAACAACAGCAAAACATGCTTAAACACTCACAGCAGGGGATTTTTGAGTGCTGAGTTCAGAATATGAATGGTGAGAATGGGTATGATGAACACATAGATGTTTGAGAGAAGCCTACTTTGCTTGCTAAACATCAGTTCGGGTTTATTTACAAAGAATCTCATTCTTGAGGACATAAAATACTTGATGAGCAACCTTTGTGGAGGGCTTATTTTTAAGATCTGTCTGTCTTCCTGGGGAAGTATGCTTGACCTACTTTAAAAAAGAGGGGTGGATGGGGCTTGATTAGAGTTATATCTGAATGTTTTTCATTTGGTGTAGAACATAAAATGCTGCCCCACCCAGGACATACTCAAAATGTTTGGCATCAATGATAATCTTAATTTCTCTTTGGAGGAGTGTCCTGAGGGAAGGATTACCAGAGGGCGCAGAGGCAAAGAATTATTTTACAAGGACATCCTGCCTAGCCACCACACAAGGGAGAGAGGGAGGGTGATGAAAGGATACTCATTCTGGAATCAGAGGACCTGGGTTCAAATTCCATCTTTGACATCACCCACATGACCTTGGGCAAGTCACTTTAGGCCTCAGTTTCATTTGTAAGACCCCGGTGTTGGGTTGCTTGGCTTCTGAGTTGCTTACAACTCAGTGATCCTGTAAAATGGGTTGGCTATTGTTGAAGATGACAATCCACTTCTGATTGGTAGTCTGTATCTAAGTCAGTTGAGGTGAAAAGGGTATTTCCTCAACCCAGTGACAGTATTCTTGCACATTCCTAATGATTAGAGTTTTCTGTCTCAGCATCTTTGCTATCCATACCAATCAATACCATATCATTGAATGTTCAATGTCTATCAGTGAGACAAATGCCACAGTGGTTCAGCATGAGGCCATGTAGGACTGGGGTTGCCAGTACCATTTGTGGGTGCTGAAATGTGGTCTTTATCCACAGCTGGTCAGCAGATTGGGATTCAGGCCAATAACTGGGAATGTGCCACCTCCTAATTTCCTTCATCCTTAGTGGTGTTTACCATTTTACATTGGTGATTGTGAATTTCCAAAGGAAGGCAAAGGTGACAAGTACCACCTATTGGGGGTGGGAGGTGGGGGTAGGGGTGGAGGTGGGAGAAGGTCACATTTATATAGCAATTCAGTTCAACCAATAGTAAGTGCCAGTTATATTCAAGGCACTGCGCTGAGCACTGGGGATGCAAAGACAAAATAAAAATGGCCTGACCCTGCTCTCCAGGGGCTTACATTCTACTCCAATGTAAGCCCTTTACAACTTACAAAGCATTTTCCTCACAACAACCTTTCAAGATAGGTGACAAAAACATTGTTGTCCCCATTTAATATATAAAATAATTGAGTAACTCATAGTATCATAGGTTTGAAGATGGTAAGGATCTTAGATCCAACTTCCTCATTTCACAGATGAAGAAAATGAGACCCAGAGAGGTTAAATAATTTCCCCAAGGTCACATAGCCAGCAAGTGGCAGAGTTATATTTGGATGCTTCACTACTGTAGGCTGTTCCCCTCTTGCCAGTGACTTGGAGCAACTACTCCATGTAGCCAGAAATGGGTAGCTTAGAGCAGGGGGAAGGATCTTAAGGCTGATGGTGGTCAATAACAAGGAAAAGTGACCATACTCTGAGAAGCCCCTCTGTGTCTAATGTCTATCCAATACACAATTCTTTTTCTAGTCTTTTCATTCATTCCAGAAACTGCCCACAAGCAATATTATAGATGTCAGCCTCTGGGATATTCAGATGATACTGCTAACTGGAGAACATAAGTCCCCAGTATGAAGACTGATTTGAATTTAGAAATCACTTATGAAAGTCTGTGTCTTGAATCACACTAGAAATTTAAGGAAAAAGCAAACAAAGTTGTCTTTTACCCCATATTCATGACAATGACTTGAATTTACTTTAGTTATTTAACCTGGCTAAGGAATCTACAGGACAATTAACTGGTTGGCTGTCTTTCTCTGGCCATGGTACCACAGAGATGAATCACACAAGACTATTTTAGAATTATGAGATTCATTACAGATGATCTAGTGTAAAACTTTCATTTTACAGGTATTGAACCTGAGGCCTGGGAAAGGGAAAGTACTGGCACACATCTAGATAACGGTGAGACTGTTTTTTAAAAAAAAAGAGCTGATGTCCTCTGACTCCTCATCCAGTGTTCTTTCCACTACTCCATATGACCTCAGTTCAGTTGTGCTGAATTTATGATCTTGCCTGGGTGCTGTTAGATGGCTTTCATCATTATATGATTAAGATTCTTGAAGCTCCACTTCCCATTCTGGAATTAAAATTCTAGCTTGTTCTTACACAGTACTGGGTTTCAGGGCAATTTGTTAGAAAAACAGAACAAAAAACCAAACCACATGATTTCCAAAGAATAATGATGACCCTGTCAACTGTTCATGATTCTTGAAGTGTGCTGAATGGTGACTGAACACTTAGAGGCAATGCTCACAGAACGGGTTGTGGTTTTTTTGAAAGTGTTTTCAGCAGCTACAAGAGGATAAAGGACATCCTTGTCCCCTAGGAAACTGATCTAAGGTCAGTTCAGAGATGATAAAAAAGATACTTGCCATTCCCACAGGAGTGGAAGGATTTGGCTCTCATTCTATAGAGCGGGAGAGGCAGGGACTAGGCATCAGTTGCTGAAAATAAGCTATTTTGAACTTAGGCTACATTATTAGAATTATAATGTTCACGATGAAGGGGAATAATAGTGTCATTGTACTCAGACAACATCTGAATCTCTGTGCTTAATTTTGGGTGCTACACGTTAAAGGGGACATTAACAAATGAGAGTGTGTCTGGAGGAGGATGGTCATGATACTGATGGTTCTGGAAAACGTATCATTTGAAGAATAGTTAAGGGACCTGGGGGTATATAGGTTAGAGAAAAAGACATTCAGAGTTCGGGGAAATGAACATGTTGTCTTCCAATGCCTGAAAGGCTTACTATATAGAATTGGAGTAGATTTTTTTCTACATTGTTCGAGTAAGAACAATGATCACCAATGGTTGGAAACTATAGGAAAGCAAATTTCAGTTCGAGATTTAAGTTTAATTTAAAAGCTTTCTGACATTAGAACTCCCCAACAACAAAACGGACTGCCTTACCAAATAGCTCACTCTCTGTCACTGGCTGAGACTGGCCGTCTGTCAGGGCCATTGTAGGGGGAATTCATCCGTGGAGTGAGTGGGTACTCTGATTGATAAGAATTTTTTGTTTTGGCTTTTCTACACTCACCTCCCAAGAAGGGGGCAAGCTGGGTTTTAGGCTCTGGGAATTCTTCCAGACCTTCTTCAACATTAGATTGGGGTTAAAGAGGGAAGAAGATATCTGTAATTCCATAGATAGGGTTCTGGGATAAAGGCCAATATGGAGTCTACTGGACCAGGCCGGTCTTGGGGCTACAGAGGATCATAACAACAACAACAAACACCACAACGATGTTATTGTTTGACCGTGTTCAGCTGTGTCTGACTCTTTGTGACCCCGTTTGATGTTTTCTTGGGAGAGATACTGGAGTGGTTTTTCATTTTTTTCTTTAGCTCATTTTACAGATGAGGAAACTGAGGCAAACAGTGGTAAGTGACTTGCCCAGGGTCACATAGCTGGTAAGTGTCTGAGGCTGGATTTGAACTCAGGAAGATGAGTCTTCCTGACTCTAGGCCCAGCGCTCTATGCATTATGGCTCCACCTAGCTGCCTCACTAATAACAACTAGCATTTTATATTGCTAGCACCTACTACACATTGAGCATTGTGCAGAGTACTTTAGAAATATTGCATTTGACACTCACAACAACCCTGGAAGGTAGTGCTATTATTATATCCCTTTTACAGTTGAGTAAAGTGAGGCAAACAGAGGTTAAGAGACTTTCTCAAGGTCACCAGAGCTAGCAAGTGTCTGAGGCTGGATTCGAAAACGGGTCTTCCTGACTTCAGACCCAGCGCTCCATCCACCGCACTACCTATCACAAATACTAACAGACCCTTTTAGAAGGCACAGTCAGTTTTTTGTAGTCACATTACTACATCCTTCAATTAACTTGGCATTAAAATTTAATTCCAACAGAGAGTGCTGGCTAACATTTGGGCAAACAAATGTTTCATTTAATTTTTAAGTAACTGTGATTCCTTCGTTGAGGAGGAAAGAGGCAGAGGGGATTTCACTTGTCATGAGGCAGTTGGCACTTGCTTGTAGGTAGGGTGGAACTAGATTAACTTCTAGTGATATAATTCTGGAATAAGGCTCTTCTCAGAAAAGGCCCTTGGGCACACATTGCTGTGTATATCTAATCACCACACACTTGGAAATTTAAAGAAAGAGGACACGGTTGAGAGCAAATTTAGAAAGTCCACACCCGTGCCCCAGTCATTTGGATCAGTAAATGCAGCTGTTACATTTGTACAGACTGAAGTAAACAACGAAAATGAATAATTGCCAGGGCATGGAGTGGGAAAGCAAGCAGGAGCATCTAAAGCAGCTGTTCTCAACCTGTGGGTTGTGTTCAGTTTGTAACAACGAAAATATATCCGGCATATCAGATATTTACATTGTGATTCATAACAGTAGCAAAATTATAGTTACGATGTAGCAATGAAAATAATTTTATGGTTGGGGGTCACCACAACATGAGGAACTGTATTAAAGGGTCACGACATCGGGAATGTTGAGAACCACTGGTCTAAAGGGACTTAGGTTTAAATTTGGTTTTGTCAGTCTTTCAGGTTCAAACTTCAAATACCATTGTAAGAATTGGGAACATTTTCTTGGTGCTCTATCATGGACAAAGGAGGTCCAAGGTAATGGTGCATCACTGTGCACCCCATCTGGGATTTTCTTGGCAGAGATACAGGAGTGGTTTGCCATTTCCTTCTCCAGCTTATTTTGCAGATGAGGAAACTGAGGCAAACAGGGTTAAGTGACTTGCTCAGGGTCACACAGCTATTAACTGTCTGAGGGTGGATTTGAACTCAGTAGGATGAGTTTCCCTTATTCCAGGCCTGGTACTCTATCCACTGTATCACCTAGCTGTCCCAATAATAGCTAGCATTTACAGAGAGCAAGAGGGCCTTTTAGTAGCATTATAATTTTTTTTAACTCTCTCAATCTTTCTCTCATTCTCTCTCTCTTTCCCTCTCATTCTCTCTTTCCCTCATCTATCTACCCATTCATCTTTTTATCTATCTACCCATCCACCCATCCATCCATCTACCCATCTATCTATCTATCTATCACCAATCTATCTACCCATCCATCAATCTATTTGCCCATCCACCTATCTACCCATTCATATATCATCTATTTGTCTATCCACCCATCCACTCATCCACCCATCCATCGACCCATCCATCCATCCATCCTTCTAAACATCTATCCATCCATCCATACATCCATCCATCTATCTATCTATCTATCTATCTATCTATCTATCTATCTATCTACCTATCTATCTATCTATCCATCTATGTATTATTATTCACAACTATCTGTGGCTTTGCTAGCATACCTGTTTAGGTGCAAAATCTTAATCTCCTGCCTGATTCCCATGATGGCTCTAGAAAGCAGGATGGGAAATGTTTGGAAATACGTGGTCATATTGATTACTATTGTAGCTCCAAGGTGCTAAAACCCAAGATGATTCAGAAGGACCTCTTTGAGATCACAGAGACTTTAGAAACATAAAGACTTTTGAGGACTGTCCCGAGATGACAGGGAATTTTGGGACCAAACTGTTCATAGGCATTCAGGAGCATTGTTTATTTTGGCCTCGTGGAAAGGACTTCTGCTTGAGTTTTTGAGTGCCATGCAGATGAGGTGGAGAAGTGATAAAAAGGTAAAAGCAGATGAATACATAGACAATTGAGTAAGAGGTGGGAAGACAAGTGCATTTCATGCCATTGAGACCAGGAAGACCTGGCAGTTATGGCACTCAGTAAGAGTGAAGTCTCGTCATTGGTGCCTCTCTTTTTGCAAAGAAAGATCCCTACTTTTCTTAAGGCATAGTGTAGGGAAAATTTCAACCAGTTTAAATCTCAGACCTTTCTTCAGCAAGTCTCTTCAATATTATCTGGGAAAAAGGTTAACAGAAGTCTTGCAGGTTTTCACAGGTCTTGTTGGAATGTTTATCAGTGTTTTTTATGTTACTTGTTTCTAAAATATAACATGGCCATTAATGATGATTCTTCTGAAGCCTATAAATTCACAATTTGAGATTGAGAGAGAGGAAACTTCCATGAGAGAAGAAATTTTCCCACTTTAAGTGGTATTATAATTTTTTTTAACTCTCTCTCTCAATCTTTCTCTCATTCTCTCTCTCTTTCTCTCTCTCTCATTCTCTCTTTCCCTCATCTATCTACCCATTCATCTTTTTATCTATCTACCCATCCATCCATCCATCCATCTACCCATCTATCTATCTATCACCAATCTATCTACCCATCCATCAATCTATTTGCCCATCCACCTATCTATCTACCCATTCATCTATCATCTATTTGTCTATCCACCCATCCACCCATCCATCGACCCATCCATCCATCCATCCTTCTAAACATCTATCCATCCATACATCCATCCATCTATCTATCTATCTATCTATCTACCTATCTATCTAGAGAGTTTCTGCAGTTTTGGTAATTTAATGAGACTTCCCCAAAGCACAGTCACTAGACTAAAGTTGAACCTGGAAAGAAGGAATTAATAAGGAGATGAGCCAGGAGCACAGAGGGATTTAGGTTGGTATGGTTGTTCTTAACTACCTCTGAAAGACCAGGCATCAAATTGCTAACCCCCCTTAAGGGCTATACTACTAATTCTGTACTTTTATACAACAAATGCCAGATTATAATAATTAGCAGTAATTTTAGCAAAGATGATAACTCCTTATTTGCGTAGTGTGACTGTCTCATGTGGCTTACAGGGAGGCAAGAATAGATCTCCTTTTCTTATCTTTCTCTTAGAAGACTTTGAATCCTGCCTAGAAGGGAAGCAGGAGGATGGGGCCAGGGACAGGCCACTCTGTTCTCAGGGAGAGGAAGTACCAGCCTAGAATTATATCTGTCTTCTCCCCTAAATATTATTAGTCTAAGGGAAGTAATATTTAGGTTTGAGCTAAACTCCTGATTGCTATTCATTAACAGGAAAGGAAGGGCCCCAATCTTTATATCCAAGACTTCAGCCCCTTCCCATCATACAAATAATCTTCAAGCCAGGAATTACATATTCATTTAGCACATCGGTTCTCAACCTATGGGTCGAGATCCCTTTGGGGGTCAAACGACCCTTTCACGGGGATCACAGGGGTCGCCTAAGACCATCAGAAAACACATATTTCTGATGGTCTCAGGAACCGAGACACCGCTCCTCTATCTGTCTCCATATGGGTCGGCCCACATGCAGATATGCCCACATGAGAGTATTAAAGGGTCACAGCATTAGGAAGGTTGAGAACCACTGCTTTAGCATTTTACAATTCACAAAGACATATTATCTCCTTTGATCTTCATAACAACGCTATGAAGTAGATAGGGCTATTTTTTTTTTAATGAGAAGGCCAAGGCTCAGAGAGTTGAAATGATTTGCACAGGGTCACCTAACTAGTAAGTGGTATAGTTGGACCTAGAATCTTACACACATGGTAATTCTTTGGTAATACTGATGAGGGAATCACTTATACCACTCTAATTAGGTTTCTTTTTCACTTGAAAATGACAATAACTGGGGCGGCTAGGTGGCACAGTGAATAGAGCACTGACCCTGGAGTCAGGAGGACCTGAGTTCAAATCCAGCCTCAGACACTTAACACAAGTGACCTTGGGCAAGTCACTTAACTCCAACTGCTCTACCTTCCCTCCCCCCCAAAAAGCAAAAAAAAAAAAAAGACAATAACCTAGGTGACAAATCCCATCTATTTTAGAGCTGTTAAAATTAAGCTTTCATAGCTTAAGACTGTACTAACACTTTTGGGATACCCTCCTGTATGATTTGTCTTACCCAAAAGATTGTGTCCCTCCCAATTCTGGAATAGAATGCAACATGGTAGGGCAACAGTGCCAGGCCTGGAATCAGGAAGACATAAGTTCAAATCTGGCCTTGGACACTTACTATGTGACCCTGCACAAGTCACTTAACCTGATTTGCCTCAGTTTCTCCATCTGTAATATGGGGATAATAATAGCACCTACATTCCAGGGGTGTTGTGAGAATTAAGTGAAATAATAATTGTAAAGCGATTAGCACAATGCCTGGGACTTAGTAAGCAGTATCCAAGTGTTAGCTATTATATGGTTATTATTGGTTATTTTTCATTGACTTGTTTACTTACTTTTGGTTTACAAGATTCAGCTCCACAGTCCCTTGAGTTTCAAATTTTCTCCCCTCCCTCTCCCTCCCCCGTCCCCCATGGCGGCATACAGTCAAGTATAGGATCTGCAAATACTTTCACATTGGACGTTAGTCTGGTTGTATAGAAGAGTTGTAACCAATGGAGTGGACGATGGGAAAAAAGAAAGAAAACCAAACATGGAAAAGAACGAGAGCATATAGTTTGCTTCAGTCTCCATTTAAACTCTGGTCTTTCGAGATCTTTCTCTGAATGTAGATCTCTCCTTCCGTCCTGAGACTTGTAGAGTTGTCTTATACCTGTGTGTTACTGAGAACAGTCCAGTTTATCAAGGTTGGTTGTCACACATAACGATGTGTCTGTGATTGTGTACAAATTTTTCCTGGTTCTGCTCTTCTCACTTAGCATCAGTTTGTATAAGCCTCTCCAGGTGACTATGAAGACCGTCTCCTCCCCATTTCTTATAGCACAATAGTATTCCATTACATTCATATACCACAACTTGTTTAGCCATTCCCCAATTGATGGGCATCCCCTTAATTTCCAGTTTTTTGCCACGACAAAGAGAGTTGCAATAAATATTTTGGTACATATGAGTCTTCCTCCCACTTCTGTGATCTCTTTGGGATACAACCCTGAAAGTGGTATTACTGGGTCAAAGGGTATGCACTTATTTATAGCCCTTTGGGCATAGTTCCAGATTGCTCTCTAGAATGGTTGCATCAGTTCACAGCTCCACCAACAATGCACCAGTGTTCCAATTTTTCCACATCCTCTCCGGCATTTGTTAATTTCCTGTTTTGTCATCTTAGCCAGTCTGGCTGGAGAGATGTGGTATGTGGTTATTATTGTTTGTGGCTGTTGTTATCATTAAACTCCAGACCAACGATTTTATAGAAAGCAAAGTGGTATTATGGCAGAAGCAGAGTTGTGAGACATGAGCAGATTTCTTGGTATTTCTGAATCTCAAGTTACTTCACTTCAGAGTGGGGATGATAGAAGTTGTAGCTTCTACCTCACAGGGTAGATGTGAGGCCCAAATGAGATGATGTATTTAATGCTATGTAAATGTGAGTTATCATTGTCTCTTTCTATCTGAATTGCTTACTAATAAGAGTCACAGGAGTTTGCAGAGTCATATAACATTATATTTCTGTTCCCTCATTTTTAGTTACATTCACTATCTTTGGCTCTTAACATTAATTTTTCTATATTGAAGTTTGGGTAAAATGATAAAGCAAAATATTTATCTCTCTGCCCAACAATCTTTTTTTAAAAATTATTTTATTTTATTTTTTTATTGCATTTGAGTTCTAAGCTGTTTCTCTCCTTACCTCCCAAGCCTGCATTAGAGAAGGTCAATATTTGAAACAGATATATATGTGGAACTATACAATCCATAGTTCTATATATCATTTCTTTCTCTGGAGGTAGATAACTTCTTCCTTCATTGGTCCTTTGTAGCTGATTTGAATATTCATAGAACTCAGAACAGCTTAGTCATTCACATTTACTCCTTGAACAATATTAGTTATTGTATACTCTTGGTGCTACTTGTTTCACTCTTCATTATTTCATGTAAGTCTTCCCATGTTTTCCTAAAATCAACCTGGTCATCATTTCTTACGGCACAGCAGTATTTCCTCACAATCATGTACCACAACTTATTCAGCTATTCTCCAATGGATGGGCATTCCCTCAGTTTCCAGTTCTTTGCCACCACAAAAAGAGCTGCTATAAATATTTTAGGACATATAGGTTCTTTTCCTTTTTCCCTGATCACCTCGGGAACAAACCCAATAGGGGTATTGATTAGTTACAGGGTATACACAATTTTATAACTCTTTGGACATAATTCCAGATTGCTCTCCAAAATGGTTGCATCAATTCACAGTTCCACCAACAGTATATTAGTATTTCATTTTTTCCCAACATTTGTCACTTTCCCTTTCTATCATTTTAGCCAATCGAATATGTATGAGATAGTATCTCAAAGTTGTTTTAATTTGTATTCCTCTAATCAATAATGATTTAGAGCATTTTTTCCTATGGCTATATATGATTTTGATTTCTTCATTGAAAAATTGCCTGTTCATATCCTTTGACCATTTATCAATTGGGAAATGACTCATTCTTGTAAATTTGACAAAGTTCTCTATATATTTATCTGAGAAGTCATCTATAAATTCTACCCTCTGCCTCCCCCCCCAATTTTTTGCTTTCCTTCTAATCTTGGTTACATTGGTTTTATTTGTACAAAAACTTTGTAATTTAATGTAATCAAAATTATCCATTTTACATCTCACAAGGCTATCTCTTGTTTATTCGTAATTTCTCTGATCCATACATCTGATAGGTAATATGTTTCATGTTATTTTAATTTATTTATGATATCCCCCTTTATGTCTATGTATAAATTTCGACCATATCGTGGGAAATGGTGTAAGATATTAGTCTATACCTAACTTCCACCAGAATGCTTTCTAGTTTTTCCAGCAATTTTTACTAGTGATTTCTTATCCAGAAAGCTTAAATCTTTACAATGATCAAACACAAGGTTATTATAATCACTTGCTATTGTGTATTGTATACGACTATTCTATTCTACTCTATTCCATTCCACCATTCTGTTTCTTAGCCAGTATCAGATAATGTTGATAATTACCACCTTATAATACAGTTTAAGATCTGGCACTGCCAGACTTCCTTCCTTTATATTTTTTTTTCACTAATTCTCTGATATTCTCGAACTTTTCTTCTTCCAATTGAATTTCATTTTTTTTTCTAACTCAATAAAATAATTTTTTGGTAGTTTAATTGGGATGGCACTGAATAAGTAGATTTGGGTAGAATTGTCATTTTTATTATATTAGCTTGGCCTACTCATGAAAAAGAAATATTTCTCTGATTATTTAAATCTGACTTATAATTATGTGGCATATAGTTCCTAGGTTTGTCTTGGCAGTTATACTCCCAGGAATTGTGTATAATCCATGATTATTTTAAATGAACTATTTCTTACCATCTCTTCTCGCAGGGCTTTGTTGGTGATATATGAAAGATTTATGTGGGTTTAATTTATATCCTGCTACTTTGCTAACATTATTATTTCAACTAGCTTTTTAGTTAAATTGCTAGGATTTTCCAAGTATACTATCACATTGCCTGCAAAAAACAATAGTTTTATTACCTCATTGCCCATTCTGATTACTTTAACTTATTTTTCTTCTCTTATTGCTGTTGCCAGCATTTCTAATACAATACTGGACAATAGTGGTGATAATGGGGATCCTTGTTTCACTTCTGATCTTATTGGGAAGGCTTCTAGCTTATCCCTATTACAGATAATGCTTGCTAATGGTTTTGGATAGATGCTTCTTATTATTTATACCTATGCTTTCAAGTATTTTTAGTAGGAATGTTATATTTTGTCAAAAAATTTTGTGCATATATTGATACAACCATGTGATTTTTGATACTTTTGTTATTGACACAATTCATTATGTTAATAGTTTTTCTTATATTGAACCACTCCTGCATTCCTAGTATAAATCTCACCTGGTCATAATGTGCAGTCTTTGTGATATATTGTTGTAGTCTCCTTGCCAATATTTTATTTAGGAATTTTTGCATCAACATTCATTAGTGAAATTGTTCTCTAATTTTCTTTCTCTGTTTTTACTCTTCTCGGTTTAGGTATCAGGATCATATTTGTTTCATTAAAGGAGTTTGGTAGGACTCCTTTTCCTATTATTCCAAATAATTTATTAAATATTGGAAATAGGTGATCTTTGCATCTTTGGTAGAATTCATTTGTAAATCCATTTGTTCCTAATGATTTTTTTCTTTTTTTCTTTTTTTTAGAGGGGTTGGGGAAGACTTCTTGCAGAAAGTGGGATTTTTAATTTTTTTTTATTTTTGGATGGGGGAGGTGAGGCAATCAGGGTTAAATGATTTGCCCAAGGTCACACAGCTAGTAAGTATCAAGTGTCTGAGGCTAGATTTGAACTCAAGTCCTCCTAACCTGAGGGCTGGTGCTCTATTCACTGGGACATCTAACTGCCTTTTACTTTTTTCTTAGGAAACTCATTTATGACATGTTCAATTTCTTTTTTTTAAAATAAGTTTATTTAGGTATTCCATGTCCTCTTCTGTTAATCTGAGAAGTTTATGTTTTTGTGATTATTCTTCCATTTCACTTAAATTGTTAAAATTATTGATATATAATTGGGCAAAATAACTTGTAATAATTGCTTTAATTTCATCTTCGTTAGTGGTATATTCACCCTTCTCATTTTTAATACAAATACATTGTCTCATTATTATAATTTTCTTTAGTAAAATTATTTATTGTTTCTATGACCTGTTCTTTAACCCATTCAATTTTTAAACACTAGATTATTTAGTCTCCAGTCAATTTTTAATTTGTCTTTCCATAGTCCTTTGTTAAATGTAATTTTATTGCATTGTGATCTGAGAAGGATACGCTTAGTATTTCTGCATTTCTGCATTTAACTATAAAGTTTTTATGGCCCAGCATATGGTCAATTTTTGTAAAGGTGCCACGTATTGCAGAGAAAAAGGCACATTCCTTTCTTGTTTTTGTTGAATCATTTTTCAGCTGTGTCTGACTCCATTTGGGGTTTTCTTGGCAAGGATACTAGAGTAGTTTGCCATTTCCTTCTCCAGCTCATTTTACAGATGAGGAAACTGAGGCAAACAGGAGTAGGGTCACACAGCTAAGTAAGTGTCTGAGATCAGATTTGAACTCAGGAAGAAAAGTTTTCCTGCCTCCAGGCCCAGCATTCTATCCACTGCACCCCCTAACTGCCCCATATTCCTTTCTAATCTCATCTAATTCTCTCCAGATGTCTACCATATCTAGCTTATCTAAGATTCTATTCATCTCCTTGATTCCTTTATTTTTTAATTTTTGGTTAGTTTTATCTAGTTCTGAAAGGCGAAGGTTGAAATCCCACACTATTATAGTTTTGCCATCTAAATCCACCTCCATTTCATTTACTTTTTCCTATAAAAAATTTGAATGTTACAGCATTTGGTGCATATTTGTTCAATATTGATATGACTTCATTATCTATGTTACCTTTTATCATAATGTAGTTTCCTTCTTTATCTCTTTTAATTAAATCTTTTTTAGCTTTAACTTTGTCTGAGATCATGATTGCTACTCCTGCTTTTTTTTTACATCAGCTGAAGCATAATCAATTCTACTCTAGTCTTTTATTTTTACTCTATGTATATCTTTCATTTTTAAATGTATTTCTTAAAAACAGCATATTTTCAGATTCTGGTTTTTGATCCATTCTGCTGTCTGTTTCTATTTTATGGTTGAGTTCACTCCATTCACAGTCAAAGTTATAATTACTAGTTATGTATTTCTCTCCATCTTATTTATCCTCACTGTTTATCCTTCTCTCTCTTTTGCCTTATCCCTTCTCAGATAATTTACTTCTGATCACTGCCTCCCTAATCTGCACACCCTTCTAGAGTCCCTTCCTTATCCTACACCCTTGCCCTCTTCTTTCTCTGTAAATTAAGAAACTTTTATACCTACCAAATATATGTTATTCTCTCTTTACTCCAGTTTTGATGAGAATAAGGTTCCTATGCTACCTGCCCTTTACCATGTCCTCCACTATTACTTCCACTCATGTCTATTTTATATGACATAATTTGTTCCATTTTACCTCTCCCTATTCATTTTTATTTCTTAGGATCATCTTATCATACTCAGTTCACCCCAAGTGAATTTATGTATATGCTTTCAAACTATCCTAGTAATAATAACATTCTTAAGAGTTACAAACATGATTTTCTCATATAAGAAACAAATGGTTTAAACTTATTAAATCCCTTATAATTATTTTTTTATGTTTGCCTTCTTATGTTTCTCCTGATTCTTGTAAGTTAAATTTTCTGTTCAGTTCTGGTCATTCCTTAAAGAATACATGAAAGTCCTTTAGTTCATTAAATACACAACTTTTTTCCTTATAGGATTATACTCAGCTTTGCTAGGTAGGTTACTTTTTGTTGCAAACCCAGCTCCTTTGCTCTTTGGAATATTATATTCCATGCCCACTAGTCATTTAACATAAAAGCTGCTGAATCTTGTGTTATCCTGATCGTAGCTCCACAATATTTAAACTGTTTCTTCCTAGTTGCTTGTAATATTTTCTCCGTGACCTTTCAAACTCAAATACATTATTCCTATGAGTTTCATTTTGGGTTCTCTTTCAGGTGGTGATTGGTGGATTTTTTTTTTCAATTTCTACTTTACCCTCTCTTTCTAGAGCTTCAGGGCAATTTTCCTTAATGATTTCTTGAAGTATAGTGTTTATATTCTTTTTTTTATCATAACTTTCAGGTAGTTCAACAATTCTCATATTATCTCTGCTCAATATGTTTTCCAGATCAGTTGTTTTTCTTTTTCTTTTTAAAATTTTTTTTGGAGAGGGGAAGGCGGGGCGATTGGGGTTAAATGACATGCCCAAGATGACATGGCTAGTTTTTTGTGTTATCTGTCTGAGGCCAGGTTTGAACTCAGGTCCTCCTGACTCCAGGGCTGGTGTTCTTTTCACTGCCCCACCTAGCCACCCAGTTGTTTTTTTAATGATATGTTTCACATTCTCTTCTTTTTTAAAATTCTTTTTATTTGATTATTTCTTGATGTCTTATGAAGTCATTAGCTTCCTTTCACCTAATTCTAATTTTTAAGGAGTTATTCTCTTTTGTAAGTTTCCAATTGGTTGACTTTCTTTTCATAATTTTCTTGCTTTTCTTTCTTGCCCCAATTTTTTGCTCCAAGTCTCTTATTTTATTTTTAAAGTCCTTTTTAAGTTCTTCCAAGAACTTTTTGGGCTTGTTACTATTTTACATATTTCTTTGAAGCTTTACAAGAAACTGTTTTGTCTTCTTCTGAGTTTGAACCCTGATCTTTTCTATTGCCATAGTAGCTGTCTATAGTTGCTTTCTTTCTCTGTTGTTTACTTATTTTTTTAAATGGCCCGTTTCTTGACTATTAACTTTATGTTAGAGTTGGGCTCTGCTCCCAGGGGGTAGGGGATAATGTCTCAGACTTCAGGTCTTTCATGCTACTGTTTTCTAAGCTCTGTCTGGGGGACTGCCTAGTGATCTTAACTAGGCTCTTGGAATTAACACTCACCTTCCTAAATTCTAAACTACTCATAGCAGCAGCAAATCCTCCAAACTTCATTTTCATAGACAGAAATTTCTAGCGGGGAACATAAGCACTTTTTATTAGAAAGAATGTAACCATTGACTTTGGAAACTAAGGCAGAGGGCTTGGACTCTGTGAGAAAATAACAGAATTGTTGCTGCTGTTGTTGATTATGCTGCTCCCATAATGTACCTCAACTTCCTAAGTCATCCTTAATTTGCATGGTCTCTGGGGGACACTTCAGTTCTTAGCTATCTACTCTGCTGTAATAAAGAAGTTAGTGGGAAGCTATGTGTAACCCAAAGTGTAAAATGGACCCTGAAACAAAATTCCCACTTCTTCCTTTTATTCAAAATCAATTTATTTTCTCCCAAACAAAGGGAAGACTGTTTTTCCTAAAGAGCAAGAAATAGCTAGGAACACCCCAGAACATAATGAATTCAAGGCAAGTTCTAGAATTCATCTTACCAGGGCAAATTGGTAAGTGAACTTTGTGATGGGTGGAGCAGAGGAAAACTTTTATTTATAGCAAAAGCCAACAAGAAAGACAAGATTTGAATGGTTTTGTCAGTTTGGTGAAGATTAAAGGGGTGAAAAAGAGAGTCTAGTAATTTCTGAACTCTGGACTGGAATTTTTCACAAAGGTTTTTTGGAGGAAGAAGTGTGGGATAAAATGAAATGGTGGAAAAATAGCAAACAAAATGCTAAATGGAGGATTAACCTGTTGAACAAAGTATGAGTTCTGTTGGCTGACTCATTTGCTGCGAAGATTCAGGCACGCAAAAACAACATCATTAGTTTTTTTGGCATTAGACTTTTACAACAGTGATCTCAGGAAGACGTTTCTTAGTTTTAAGGTCAAAGTGTTTCTTAGTACAAATATGAATTAAAAAAGTAATACTTTTCCTTGGTGTCTTCCCTCTCCTGGTACACTTAAGGAAGGAGCCTTCCAGCAGGGTTAGAACATTGTAAAGATAACTGATTCCTTCTCAGTCTTTTCTCTGTGGCCTAATTACCCTTTAGCCCCTGTGGTTACAGAGCATCTTTATTTTTTTCCTGTGGTATAATAATAGCTGACATTCATATAACACTTTAAGGTTTACAAAGTGTTTTTCATACATTTTCTTATTTAACACCTTTGTGAAATAACTCTTATAATTATCCTCTTACAGACAAAGTTAAATAAATAGCCTTTAATAACAACACATCAACTAGGTGCTGGAGATGGACTTTAGACCCAAACTTCTCCTGACTCTAAAGTCAATATGCTTTCTGCTACACCATGGATAACCTCGAACCATAGTGATCCCACAAGTCCAATACCCAGATCATAATCTATTCTCCTCTAGAGGTTATTCCTGATATTTTCAAGGTGATATCTTGTACTTTTCCAGGATTGCAGGCAATGCCAGAAGCACTGCCTGATTCTCCTATAGCCCATTTGTAAAACACCTCATTAAAATGTCTGCCTATTATATTATTATTATTATGATTATTGTTACTATTTACATGCAACTGGGAAATAAGATATACAGGCACTGGGGTAGGGAGATCCATCTTGCCCTATTGGCAAGTTAGAGGAGAGAGCAGATTGGGGGAGGGGTTATACAGTGAGATCGCTGTTTTGGGGTGGTGGGTAGGGGAAAGACAGGGAGAAAATTTGTAACTCCAAATCTCGTGGAAATGAATGATGTAAACTAAAAATAAACAAAAGTTAATTAAAAAAAAGAAATGAAAAAAAAGTTTGCCTATTTTCCTTCCTGCCTTGTATCTTTATTTTGCCTTGATTTGAAATCCAATGGCTAACCTGTTTTTCATAGAAACATTCCTGTACTACCTTCTAACATTTTGATATTGACCCACTTGTCATAATACATTTCTATTATCCAAAAGCAGTACCATCCACTTGGGGTTAATTCAGTCCACTCCAATCTATTAGTGAAACGGAGAATGAGGCTTAATTTAATTAGTCTGATAAACAAATATGATGTGATGGGTAATCCTAGTCATACCACTACAATGTCCTATATATCCTATACCCTCTTTTCCCTGTTGCTTCCTGAGATCAGTTGTTTGGTAAATTGAAAGATTTTCACTGTGTTACCAGATAGCAGTTCATTTATATCGATTTTTGGCCTCAGACACTTGATACACTTACTAGCCATGTGACTTTGGGCTAGTCACTTAACCTCAATTGCCCTTCAAAAAAAAAAGCAAAAACAAAAAAAAATTTATATTGGTTTTGCTTTTTATAGAGCAAGAGGATACTAACCAGAAATACATGCATACCTTTGGATAGAATCTACTGATAAAGTGTCACTGATCTGTGAGAAACAAAGAGTATTAAGCTAGTCTGGACTGTTTATAGAAGGTGAATGCTGGAATGCTTATCAACCCTTGGAAAACACAAAAAATGGATGCACATAGGGGCTTCAGGAGAGAAAGAGTTGGACCTATTACCTATTTATAATTTATAAATATAATTCATCCCCACATGTTCAGCTATGTCTATGCAGGGTTCTATTGGTAAGGGTGGAAACCTACTCCATCTCAGCCAAAGAGATAGTTTCTATTTCTTTCTATCTAAAAGAGATATTTGATCTGAGACCTTGAGAGACTGGCCTTAGTTTCATCCTGATGTATATCAGGCAGAGTAGTATAGTGGAAAGAGCAGTGACTTGGGTGTCAGCAGAACTGAGTTCTAGTTCCAGTTTTGCCATTAACTAACTTTGTGATCTTGGGTAAATATCTTTCCCATTTTGGCACTTAATTTCCTCATCTGTATGCACATGAGGTTTGCATGGAGCATTCATGGAACTTCCGTGCCTGATTGTGGTCAGCCACATTACTCTGGCTCGGTGCCTGACTATTCTGGAGAATACAATGCTTTTGGCCAGGCATGTGTGACTAGGCACTAAGAACACTTATGAGATGACAAAACAATCTCCTTATTGGCCACAGAGCAGGAAGAGTCAATGATGCAGTAGACCTTTAAAAGGAAGCAATCCTCCCTCAGTTGTCTCTTGCTTTTTCCTTCTTTCAAGCATAGCAAAAGATCTCTTCCTGTGATAGGTTATGAGGAAGAGTAGCTTACTTTTGTCCTCCATCCTGGCTAACACATGGCTATGAGCACATGGCTGCTAGAGCACATGGCTGCTAAAGCACATGTCCTGCCTATGTGAGCCTGGGACTAGATCTCAGAGCCATAGTTCCTTCTTTGGGTTTTTGAGTTTCTTTCCTAAGTATAGGTGACCGAATATAACCCTGAAATGGAAGTATATAGACTTGGTGGTGATTTTTTGTGCTCAATAAGTCTAGAACTTTTGGGCCAATCAGGGAGAATATCCTGGTAGTGTTTTAATCTGAGAAAATCCTCACTAACAAGAAGTAGAACTTAAACCATGGCCTAAATGGCCAATAGACATGGATTTTGAGAGGATACTGAAGAGCTGAGGTGAAGGATAAAAATATAGCAATCCTGCAAGTTAATTTATATTCTGACGAAGTTACTTGGAGAGTGAAATTATGGTAATAATTTACAGAATCCTTTTTAAGGTCTTTCTGAAAATGTTCACTTATGTTTTATGTTTAGCATTTCTTTTATGTGTAGAAAATAAATAGCCGTCCCATATCTGATTCATATGTACCTTGATTATCTTTCTATTCTTTTTTGGGGGGAGACCCTAGACATGAGTTCAAATCTAAGTTTTAAGTGATTTTCCATAGCTCTCTAAAATGGGATATGTAATGAGTCAGAGTGTAATAAAAGAAGTCTAACATTCTTATCAGCAGTCAGGCTCCTCCAGAACTGAACTCACTCCAGACTGCATACATGGGCTCATAGAAGAGGGACTTCTTAGTAGATAGAGGATACAGTGCCCCAGCCCCTCTGGTGTTTCATAATGTTAGATATAAAATGAAGAAGTTGTATGAAATGACCTCTACATTCCCTTTTAGCTGTAAGTCTACATGTCTATCTTCAATCTTACTCAACTATATGTCGATCAAGTTTCATAAACAGGAACAATGTCTTCTAGGTCTTTTGCTATCTGATTTTTTCTTTCCTTATACTCTGAACACACGCACATACACACATATACACACACACACACACACACATGCCTACTACAACTAATTAGAAGTTCACATATAGTAGACTCACAAAATCAGAGCATTTAGAACACAAAGACTTGTTATAGATCACCTAGTTCAACTCACTTGTTTTTACGGGTAAGGAAACTGATTCCCAGAGAAGTGAATTACCCAACGTCACAGAGTGAGTAAGCATAAGAGAACTATTTGTTAGTTGATTTTTATACATTGGCACCAAAAGCTGTGGAAAGTAGATCTATCAGTACATTCTCCTAAAACATTCTCCTAAACATTCTCCTAAAACCAAATCCCATCAAGCAGACACATTGTTCCTGACACTCTCCTCTACTTAGATAAAAACAGATAAGGCAGCCTTCCTCTTCCTTCTTTGGTCACACAAGCATGACAAGGCTTTTTGTGTCTCCATCCCTTTTTATCCCCCCACCTCACCCTCACCCTCCGTGTAATTTCATCTCTATAAGGGAATCATAGATGAAAAAACTCCTCCTACCGATGCATATCTGCAATAGTACTTAGAGGGCTAGTTGGAGCATTGAGAGGTTTAAATGACTTACTCAGGGTCTCACACAGCCAGTAGTATCTGGGATGGGACTTGAACTCAGGTCCTTCTTGATTCCTAGGCCAGCTCTTTATCCACTCACTATACCCTACTGCCTCTCGCACATTTGCTTTTCCAGGAATATTTCCTGTAGATATTTCAGGTTTTGCGAGATGCAGCCTTGTGCAATCAATCTCCTTAGGGGATTGCATTCTGTACAGAAGATACTAGTACCACCCTGGTGAGTCACTTTTCATAAAATATAACATCTGCAAGAAAAAGGTTATAAACATGCAGCAGTGCCCAAAATAGTTGGAAAGAGAGCAGAATTATACTAAAAAGAATTTCTCCTTACCAATTAAATTGTTTTTTAATGTTTAAATTTATTGGCTGGATATCAAGAAAAGAAAATACTTGGGACACACTGACTAATCTTGCTTTTTTCTCCCTCCCTCTCTCTCCTTTCCCAAATGAAAAAAAAAACTTGGCCTATTTTGTAAAAGTTGAATTTGAACTCTGATATTTAAAGATTCTCTTCCCTATGGTTAAACCATTTTTTATAGTACCATGTTTTATTCTTATCCCTCTTTGCTTCCGTTTGCCTGCCTTCGATCGGGAGTTGGAACAAAAAAGAAGAAAGTAATTCTGAGTTCTCTTGGCCACATCATTATGCAGATAGTTGGCAAAGATAAAAGATTATGTAGCAATAATATTCTAGGTTCCCGGAGTAAATAATTTTAATTTTCACTTTCCTTCTTTTATTCATTTCAGATATTATTGTCTACATCCCAGAAAGGACTATGACTTTGAGACATAAACCTTCAAATATGGATAGTTTATGGTGGTGGATACTCATGAGAGGGATGAATGGATGGTCATGTAAAATTGACCTGTTCTCAATGGCCTCAAGGCTTGGAGGCAACCCAAATGTCAAGTGTTCTGGTTACTCTGGTCTCAAGAAACCACCTAGAGAGAACTTGCTACCTATATGAACCATATAGTACATCTTGGTAGAAATGAAATACAAGCATTTTATATCCTGGCTGAGCAAACTTTTGGAAGGAACTCAGTAAAAAAAAAGTTGTCTTGTCCAGTAATGTTTTTAAAAATAAATCAGTTCAAATATTAGAACAATTTCTAACAGTTCTAGTCTATAACATTTTCTTTAACAGGGCAAAGCAAAAGACTCAGAACTGAGAAGGGTTTTAAATTTGAAATATAAACCTGTTTCTCAGGCACCCAAGTTCAATAGGTTCTCTGACAATTTGTTACAAGGAAATTGTTCATTTTTTCATCTTTTGACTCAGAAACCATTCTCCAAAATAGCCAGAAAAGCAGTTACAAGATCTATTATGGGTTTAAATTGTTTTTTCATCCCCCAAGTATCCAAAGATGATGAAAGTTTTATAAGAAGAAAGGTTTAGAACTGTCATTTTTCTTAGTCCATAAGTATGTATTGCTACCACAATGACCTGGGAAGTATGACTCATCCAGCACAAAGGCACCCCCAAAGTTCTTCAGACAAAACTATTACCCTTCTCCTCAAAACCTTCTTTGTAATCAGTTCTTCTTTTGTAGCATATCTTGCATAATGGAGTGTTTCTAGCTGTTCCTTCTTTGACAAGTTTCCCTATTTGGTACATCCACGGTAGAGATATTCCTGAACCAGGTTGCAAACTCTGGACATTTTCCCAAGAGGCACTTGGTAACACACACACACACACACACACACACACACACACACACACACACACACACACACACACACACTTAATTGATTATCTGCTCCATGCTTCCTTGCATTCTGCCTCAACCACACCTTTCTTGCATTTTAACCAAAGTAAATTACTCATTAAGGGCCCAGAGGATTAGTGACTTGTAGAACCTTATGCACGAAATTATACAGGTTAAACACCTGTTCAGATACAATCTATCCAGGTCCATGATCTCACTTTAATACCACGTACTAAAGGCTGCCTGGTTTTTGGAGCTATTGTATTAGGTGAATATGCAGAATTCTAATTCTAATTCAGTCACTCTATTACAGATCTATTTCTACTGAGTGCCCCTTCCCTTGCTTCTTAAAAATAATTAAACCAGCATTTTACAATCTTTCTTAAAAGCAGAGACTGGTTTTTGATTCTTGTCTTTCTTTATATCTGTAGTGCCTGGCAGGTGCTTAATAAATGCTCATTTTGGGCGGCTAGGTGGTACAGTGAGTAGAGCACTGGCCCTGGAATCAGGAGGACCTAAGTTCAAATCGGACCTCAGACACTTGACACACTTACTGGCCATGTGACTTTGGGCAAGTCACTTAACCCCAACTGCCCTGCAAAAAAAAGCAAAAAAAAAATTAAATGCTCATTTACTTGACTTGATTTTTATTGTTGGAGTGGGGTAGGGAGGCAGTGTTGGAAGGAATAAGAGGGAAAATATTTTTTTTTCCTAACAGGTTTCCGAAAACAGACTTTTTATCAGTCTAGATAAAATTCCTTCAAACTACAAAATTTGAATTCTATTTGAAGCCTGCCTTTGAGGTACATTATAATTCGGGTGTTCACTGCGATGAACACATGCCATCAACTAATTCAGGCATAGAGGCAAGAGGGAAGAGAATACGCACTTATCAAATACCTACTAAATGTCAGGCACTGTGCTCAACACTTTAAAGACATTATCTCATCTGTTCTTCACAGAAACCCTATGAGGTTGTTGTTTAGCCACGTCTGACTCTTTGTGACCCCTTTTTGAGGTTTTCTTGGCAAAGTACTGGAGAGGTTTGCCACTTCCTTCTCTAGCTCATTTTACAGATGAGGAAACTGAGGCAAACAGGGTTAAGTGACTTTCCCTGGGTCACACAGACAGTAAGTTTCTGAGGCTGAATTTGAACCCAGGTCCTTCTGATTCCAGGCTTGGCTCTCCATCCTCTGTGAGGATAGAGTTATGAAGTAGGTGCTATTATTATCCCAATTTTACATTTGAGGAAACTGAGGACAACAGAGGCTAAGTGACTTGCCCAGGGTCACACAGTAAATAAGTATCAGAGACTGGATTTGAACTGAAGTCTTAACAGCCTCAAACACACTACTGTGCCACCTAGCTTCCTGGGTAGGCAAGTAGAACAGCAGGTCACAAGGGAGTCATATCTATCCATTTTATGGCCAAGTTAATTCCATGAGGTTACAGGTGAATCTGGAGAAGTGATTACACAAATTCCTTAACAAAGCATCATGTTTGTTCATGTAATATGACCCCTGTGTGCAACTGCATTTGTTGAGTGATGCACATGTTAATTATTGCACGGCCTGAATTTTGCTGCTATTTCTTACTTTGCTGTTTAGGTGAGCACTGTAGCTTCGTTTGTCTATTTGTCTATTATGCATTGTACTGCTCCTTATTTGCATGTATTCTAATGTTTAATTCAGTATGCTCTGTTATTTTATAGGCCTATTGATACTGCCGCTCTAGTGTGCATTGTTTTGCTGTGGTGTTTTTTGTGTTCTATAGATTATGTATCATATCCTCTACATAATTTAGACTAATAGTCATTAAAGCAGCTTGTCAAGTGATGCTTTGCATTCTGCTATATCTCTTGCAGGTACTGTGGATGTGTATTTGCTTTGAATGGCACCCTGAGATGATCACCTGGGATAGCCATCATTGATTTTTTTCAAGTGTGTATGTTTACTTTTCTGCTGGGCTACATATTTTCAGAATTCAAGTGCACCCCTATTGATTTTGCAAGAGACCAAAATATTTTCTGCCTCTGGGGAGAAAGGTAAACCTTCCTTAGAGAGGAAAGATTTGGGGGAAGAGCTGATCTTTGGATGGATTCATCTTGACTCACAAAATTGCCTTCCTTCCCTTTGAAAATGGGAGTTATGGGTAGGAGAATCCAAGAGCCAGACAAACAGAAAGAAGGGACTGGTGCAATGAGCATGATAGGGAGCAGCTGCTGAGAGATAAGCTACAAGAGCCTATCAGAATATTTGGATTCAAATGGTATGGTGGGAGCATCAGTGCTTAAGAGTCACATCTGGGAGAGAGGGAAAGTTGGTCCAGAGGACAGAGTGGATCTAGACCCTTCATATTTCCTAGAAAAAGCTATTTTCTTCCTTTCTAGCTAGACCTTAGCCTAAAAGGGCCAAGGTCTCCCATTGCATCCTGAGCCACCTCCAGTTATCCTGATGAATATCAGGCCACTGGACCCAGATGGTTCTGGAGGAGAAAGTGAGGCTGGTGACCTTGCACCATGCTCCCTCACTCAAATCCAAGTCAACTGCAAATCATGTTATCATTTCCAGATGTCATGGTCCTCTTCAAGAATGAAGGACAAACATACAAGTTGGCCAAGTGTGCAAGTTAGTGGGCCAGAAGAAATGCTGACCTATGTGTGTATTTTATTTAAATTCAAATAGAGAGGTGATAAGATAGAGGGCATTTCTTATTCTAGAGAAACAAAAGGTTTGATCAACAGGGGTTGATATGGGAGCTCAGAGCTGTTAGGAAAAAATGAGAGAAAGCAAGAGGGAGAGGAAGAGAGACAGGAAGAGAGAGAGAGAGAGGGAGAGGGAGAGAGAGAGAGATGCATAGTTAGGATATTGAGTACCTTTGACACAGGGGAAAGAAATCTTTTATCCTTGAACTTCCATCTATCATCTCTGTTCCTCTCCTTATTCTCCAGTTCACTTCAAAAATCATCAATTCCAACATTCTCATTTTACAGATGAGGAAAATAAAGATTGAGAGGGATCTTAGTAAAGCTAGGGCAAAACGAGAGAAAAAAAATCCTGGCCTTAATTTAGGTTTTTAAAATGATTCCTTCCTCATCAATGATCAAGATTTGGATTTGATTTGTACGTTTCTGACACAGAGTAATAGGTCTGTGGCATTATAGACAATAGAGTCCTTGACTCCGGCTGATCCAGATGAGACATAACAACCTTGAGTCAGACTGGGGCCTCAGGAAGAGTGTGGGACAAGGATGGTTTAGCAAGAGAATAAGAAAGGACCATAGACAGGGAGACACTGAGAAGGTGGATGTCTGAGGGTGAGTTAACACACATAAACATGAGTGGTAACAAGTCATTACACCTGCCTCTTGGCAGAACTCACCTTTCCAAGGAAACTGCTGAGAAACTGAGCAGTGAATTAGTCCAGTGGAACTTGCAGATGGAGACTAAAGCAGCTGGGAGTGGATGAGGAGACTGAATAAGTGGAGTGGGGAATTTTCTCCTATAACAACACTTGAGGCAAATTTGGAAGAAGGAAACAAGGGCATTCTTATTGGGGGAGAGAGGCTAAAACTTGTCCCCTGGCTTTGTCTTTGTGTGTGAGACTATACTTCATCTTCAGGACCAGTTTGACAGGTTGCAGGGGCCACAGGCCAAATGGAGAAATGAGCTCATTTGTTTGAGAAGGCAATGACTGAAACTGAAGAGCTGGATGGATATGACTGTTGAGTTGCTTGCCCACAGTTTTGGTCTGAGAGTCCTGGGATGCTTATTTCTCCCCTCTTTTTGGACCATAGTTTGTGATCTCTGCAAAGATAACAGCATTGTGCATGGAGTCTGAAAGTGGCTGAAGCCTCATGTACAATGGTGGGTCCATGAATTTAGATGTAGCCATAGGGAGGCAGAAAGTATGCAGATGGGGGTGCTTAGCTTTCTGGGTAAAAAGAATGAAGACATGTATTTGTGCATCTATAAGTTTCCTTGACTAAACATTATATTCCCTTTCAATATATTTGGGTCAAAGGGTCTAAGAATAGACCCGGTGACTATTCTAAAGTTCGAATCCTGTCAAAATTATTTATTTTTAAAGCAAAATATTCAGTAACTTTCCATTCTTTTTCCTAACATCCTTTAGGTTCTAAGTTCCTCTAGGCCCTCTTCATCCTTACTTTTTTCTCTCACTTTTTTCCCAGACTTAATTATCCCTCACAAGATTTTTGACTTTTTGGTACTTCAAGAGAATTTTATTACTTCTCTCAAGTTCTGTGAAAAACGTTTTGGTAGTTTGGTATGGCGTTAAATTCGTAAATCAATTTAGGTAATATTATAATTTTTAATTGTGTTGGCATGTCCTAACTATGCACAATGATTACCTCTTTTCAATAGATAAGGAGTCAAAGGAGATGAACAGGTAATTTTTGGAAAAAGAAAAAAAAGGAAACTATAAACAAAGATTCCAAATGAGCAATCGTAAGAGAAATGCAAATTAGACTAACTTTGAGGTTTCAACCCGTACTCATAAGATTGACAAAGGTGAAAATGATAAATGTTGGAGGTTATGGGAAGATTGGTACACTAATAAACTATTGATAGAGCCACTGAAAAATTCAACCATTCTGGCAAACACACTAAAATGTTTGAAATCAGACTATAACACACACTCTATGGTACATACCCTTTGACCCAGCAATATTACTATTGGGCCTATACCCTATGGAGGTCAAAGACAAAGAAAAAGTTTCCATATATATAAAAAGATGTATAACAGCATTTATGTCTGTATGTAGTAACAAAAAACTTAAGGGAAAATAGGTTCCCAGTGATTGGGGAAGTGGTAGAACCAACTGTGGTATATGAATAAAATGGAATATTATTGCACTCAAAAATGACAAATATGAAGAATTTAGAGAAAATTAGGAAGATTTAAATGAATTGATGCAGACACAAAGGAAAAAGAGCCAAGAGAGCAATTAACACCATGACCACAGTAATATAAAGGAAAACAGCATTAAGACATATCATAACTCTAATCAATCTTGACTTCAAATGAATAGTAAACCCTTCTTTCATCAAAGAGAAGCTGCTGCAGATGAAATATTAGGTGTAAGTTAATCAGATATGCTCATGTGTTCAATTGTTTTGCTTAATTATATTTATTATTGGGAGCCAAGGTGGCGGTGTAAGAGCAGCAACATATCACAGCTCTCACATAGCCACCCCAAAACACCCATGAAATATGACTCTAAACTAATCCTAGAACCCCAAAACACACACAAATATACTTTCCACTAAAGTCAGCTCGGCGACGAGGAACCATATCAGCACTGCGAACCGAAACCAGCCAGGCCTGAAGCCCTGGCTGAGCCCCGGGGGCGGCTGGACAAGAGGAGCCGAGCCCCAGCTGGAGCTTCGGGTGAGCAGATTGGCGGCAGCTGTGGCAGGATTCAGAACTAGGTCAGTGGGCCTTGTGAGGTCGTGAGAGAAAAGCAGTCTGGCTGAAACACCTCCAGGGCTGAGAAGCGAAAGTCAGAGGTTCTGCACCCACCTCCACATTGTTGCTTCAGAGTTCTCGGCCTGCAAGGGGGACCAAGCGATCGTTCAGAGGCCAAGTGCTCTCACATTGAGCGGCCTGGATCTGGATCACGGTCTTGGACTTTGGTCCTGTGGTTCGTCTTTATTCAGTCAGCCGGAAGTGGCGGAGGGACCCAGCAACTTCCTAAGAACTCTGGCAGCTGGGAGGACCCCAGCAATTTGGGACAGAGCTTTCCCCTCCGGAAGCAGAGCTCCACAGAGATTTAAAAAAAAATCACAGTCTGACCAACCATGAATAAAAATAAGCATGAGAAGCAGGGTAAGAACAGCAACCAAACCTTGGATTCCTTCTTTGAAGAAAAGAAGGACCAAAGCAGAGAGCTGCAGGAGGACAGCACAGCCAGAGCTCCCCCACCAGGGGCTTCCAGTAAACATGAAGATTGCCTTAAAGCTAGAGATCAGCTGAAGAAGGATTTTGAAAACCAAATGAAAGAAGTGGAAGAAAAATTGGGAAGAGAAATAAGAATGTTGCAAGAAAATCATGAAAAGAGAGTCAGCAATCTGACTGAAGAAATTAACATGCTAAAAAACAGATTAATTCAAATGACAAAAGAGGCCCAAAAAGCCAATGAGGAGAAGAATGCCTTAAAAAGTCGACTTTGCCAGATGGAAAAAGAATCTCAAAAGTATTCTGAAGAGAATAATTCTGTCAAAATTAGAGTAGAGCAAATGGAAGCAAATGACTTC
>CM053580.1:67783395-67832758 GCA_028627135.1 Pseudochirops cupreus | reverse complement strand
GGGAGGAGGAGAAAGAATCTGGAATCTGGAGTTCCATAATCAAATGTTATGAATGTGCATATATGTGTATATATATATATATATATATATATGTGTGTGTGTGTGTATATATATATATATATATATATATGTGTGTATATATATATATGCATGCAATTATTATTATGATTATTATTGACTACATCCAACTGGAACTTGAGATACACAGGCACTGTGGTTGGGAGATCCATCCTGCCCTACCAAAAAGTGACATAGGAGAGAATAGACTGGGGGAGGGGAGACACACTGGGATGGCTGTTTTGGGGCAGTGGGTGGGGGAGAGGGAGAAAATATGTAACTCAAAATCTTGTGGAAATGAATGATACAAACTAAAATAAAATTAAAAAAAAAAAAAGAAACTGAGGCCCAGAGAGGGGAGGTAACTTTCCCAAGGCCAGACAGCTGTTAAGCAGCAATTAATGCACACACACACACAAAAAAAACAGAAACAGGAAAGTTTAAAAGAGGGAAGAATTTTATGGATAATACAATGAGTTTCCTCTTTATTGTACTGAATTTGATACAAAAGGACAGCCTTCTGGGGATGTCTAGTAGGAGGTTAGCAATGTAGGACTGGAAGTCAAGGGAAAGGTTAAAACTGTACATGTAGATCTGCAAATCATCCGCATAATGATGAATGAATCCATACAAACCAATAAGATCAAAGAGAAGTGTGTGCCAAGAAGAGAAGAGGGCCTGGGACAATGTTGGGAAGTTCCCATATTTAGTAAGGAGAAGAAGATGATACAATTTAGGAAACTGAGAAGGACCTGTCAGATAGAAAAAGGGAGAACCAATTGTAAGTGGTGTTACAGAAACTGAGAGAAGAAAGAGCATCCTCAAGAAGGAGGTAATTGGTGTGTCAGAAACTATAGAATAGTCCAAGCTCTTTCCACTACACTTGAATTCCACCACTGGCTTAAATGATAATGGAGACTGTTTATCATGTGATAAAACTGCATTTTTATTGATACTGTGATTAGAATAAAAAATTCATCATTTGCACTCCATGCCTCCATTATGTAAAAGAAGAAATTGTCTAGATGACCTGTAACATAGTTTTGCCTTTTACAACCTAAATTTCTTCAGGAGTATGAGAAAATAGAGAGTAGGACACATTATATTGTATATTTTAAGAATTTAACCTTTCATAACCATAAACAAAGGTTGAAATATGTCCCAATGTGTAGTAAATTATGAAACACTTCCCAGACAAGGGGAGAAGGAGGAAGTAAGAGCTTCCAAGATTCATCATCACAGAAAAATAACAATTTCTAGATTTTTCTTCAAACAGTCAATCCCAGGATGCAGCTTATTTCCTAAATGAAAAAAAAATTTTTTGTTATTCTTCCCTCCCTACATTATATCATTTCCTAATTGTACACAGGCCAATAGTTTCACCATTGCTTTTAAAACAAATAATCAAGAAGCATTTATTAAACTCTTAGTATGTGTCAGACACTCATTCTTTTACATTGTTAGTTGTCATGTGGAATCTTTCCCTCAATATATTTTGCTGTTTCATTAACACACACATAGATCTTCTTTGAATATTGCTTATCTCCATCATGTCTCAATCAGTTTGACATTAATTGACAAAATTTCTCATGCAGTAGTTCTGATTCTAATTAAAGAGGCAACCCAGCGTGGTAGGTAGAGGACCAGTCTTGGCATCAGAAAAACCTGGGCTGATGTACTGCCTCTGACACAACATTAGCTATTGGACCATGGGCAAATCATTTAAACTCTCAGTTTCCCCTCCTTCAGTTGATTCCCTAAGACTCCAAGTCACAGAGAAATTTCCCATTTGCAGCAGTGGAGGGAGGTACCACAGGGAGAGTTCTCTATACCCGTGGAAATCATAGGTCCAAAACAACAACAAAAACCTTTGCCTTTGCTATGACTGATGAGCAAAGTTTTAATTCTGCATAGTGGTTGGAAAGTGGTCCTGAATTTTGCCAGCTAAGAGCTGAAACACATCACGTGAAACTAAATAAAGCTATCAATTTTTAATCCTCTTGTATTTTTTCCCAAAATTAGTAATTGGATGCTACTTACAACTTATAGTCTTGGCTTGTGTTACTCGTATCAACATATCTACTCATTTCTTTATTTGCTGTGGCTTTGGATCTGTATATAAATTTCTTAAAAATATTACTGTAAATGAATCTTTTCTCACTGTATTTTACCGGTGTTCACTGAGTGATGCTAGCATATCTACTCCTCCATGGAAACTTCACTAAAGGATGATAATATGGACTACTTTAGTCCAGCGATCTGGGAAAATCCTTTTGATATTAGTTCACTGAGTAGTGCTGCTGGGTAGAACTTCTAGGATTCCTTCTCAATAAGTGATGATGTGTTATCTCCCACCCATCAGGTTGGCAAAGATGACAAACAAGGATAATAGAAACTATTGGAGGAAATATGGAAAAACAGGCACATTAATGCACTGTTAGCAGAGTTCTGTATTACTGGTTCAGTCATTCCTGGAAACAATTGGCAACTCTACTTATAAAAAAAACGACACTGTGCATCCTCTTTGACCCAATGATACTAAGCTTGGGCCTGAAAGAGATCAAAGAAACAGGGAAACGAGCCATATTATACAAAAATATTCATAGAGGCACATTTTGTTTTTGAAAAGAACTGGAAATGAAGGAAGTTCCCATCAGTTAGGGAATGATCAAATAAAGAAGGGTATAGGAATATAAAGGAATATTATTGCTCTGTAAGAAAAGATAAAAAGGATTGATGTGGAGAAACTAAAAAAGACTTGTATGAAATGAAAAGTGAGGAGAGCAAAAGAAGAACGATTTATATAAGGTCTACAACATTGTAAAGAAAATAACTCTGGACAAACTTCTCTAGAAGAATCTCGAAAATGAACCAGACTGGATCTTGGTGGGGAAATTTAAAAGAAGTCACAGTGAGTCCTTTGACTCTCTGCTCTTGGCACAGGGAGGTCTGGACAAGGTCAGCCCTGGAGACGGGCGAGCCAGAAGCTCTCTGTGTATACAGAATAGTTCAGCGTCTAGAGAGATGCAGCATACCAGACACAAGGGGAGGTCCTGGGTCTTTACTGGGGCCCCCCAGACCTACACTGGGCACCATGACAAGGGCAGGTGCCAACTGGCAGCTTTGTTGCCCACTACCTAGTAGAGTGAAAAGGGACAAAGGTTTCTGGTTAAGGAGGCCCTGGGTGGTATATGGAGAAAGAAGGAGCTTCAGAAACCAGCAGCAATAACAGTGATATGTGCCTGAGACTTCAGGCTCACAGCAGGTTCTCATTTCCAACATCTAGCCCAGATTGCGGAGGAGTAACCAGGGCCAGAATCCCAGACCAAAGGGGAACCTACAATTCCTGCTACTCTGAGCCAAAGGAGTTTTCCAGCTGATTGATACAGAGTCCAGCAGCAGCCTGCTCTTGCACAGACCTAAATCCAGGACAGGAACTTGCCAAGCTCAGTCCAGGGGGACAGCAAACAGACTTTGCCCTGGATCAGACCGCTTTAAAAGCTTGCAGTTCCCCAGCCTGTATCTCTGGTTCTGAGATCCTGGAATGATATAATGCTCAATACCCCCAAAAAATCAGTAAGAGGACCAGCCTAGCCCTTCATCCAGACGTGCCACAGAGCCCTGCTCTAACATAATGTCTAAAGTTAGGAAGTAAGTTAGAAGAATAGGTAAATAACAAAAAAGAAATGAATTCCAGTATAATGAGCTATTATGGTGGCAGGAACACTCAAGACACAAAGCAGAGAATGACTACAAAACATCTATAAGCATTACCTCAGAGAAAAACAGCTTGGACACAAACTCAAATAGAATTCCTGGAACGGATGAAGCAAGAATTCTTGTTTTGAAAAGAGTTTAAATGGTTTTCTATATTGAATGAGAGTGCTTGCAGGGCGGGACGGGGAGAGAATGGAAAAGAAATTAGAGCCATGTAAGAAGAAATTGGAAAGGAATTAACAGCTGGGCACAACAGGTACAAAATCTTATCCAAACAACAAATTCCTTGAAAATTAGAATGGACCACAGAGAAGCTGATTACTCTGAGAGTCAACGAGAAATATTTAAAAAGAAGCCACAAGGCTGAAAAAATAGAAGAAAATGTAAGGTATCTCATAGTAAAAAACAACAGATATGGAAAAAGACTGAGGAGAAAAAAAATGTAAGGATCATTGGACACCATAATCAAAAAACAAAAAGGGCCTAAACATCATATTTCAAGAAATCATAAAAGAAAACTGCCCAGATTGCTTTGGACCAAAGCAAAGTGGAAGTAGAAAGAATTCACCTGTTATCTCCTAAAAGAAACCTCAAAATGACAGGAACATCATAGCCAAAATCCAGAGCTTTCAAGTCAGAGAAAAAAAAATATTGCAAGCAGCCAAAAAGAAAAAAGTCAAGTACCAGAGAGCCACTGTGAGGATCACATCTGATTTGGCAGCCACTACTATAAAAGAGCAGAGAACCTGGATACATCCAGAGAATCTGGATGGTATTCCAGAAGGCAAAGGATGTGGTCTTAAAATCAAGAGTAACTTACTCAGCAAAACTGAGCATAATGCTACAGCAAAGGAAATAGACTTTTAATGCAATAAAGGACTTCTAAGCATTCTTGATGAAAAGACCAGAGCTGTGGAAAAACTCTGAAGTACAAATACAGAAGTAAAGAGAAACATTAAAATGTCAACATAAACAAATAATAATTAAGGACTAAACAAGGAAAAACTACTTACAACCAAATATTAGATGATAAATGTGTCCCTTCTGATCCATATCATCATCAGGGTTCATAGAGAGAGTCCAATTAGACAAGGGTTAGAAGTGGTTCTGTTATATCTTGATAATCTTAAGAATGAAAAAAGAGAGGAAAGGTAGTGATCATAATACCAAAGGAAGGAAAGAAAGAAATTAATACTACAGTAATCCAGGAGAGAAAGGATGAGGGCCTGAACCAAGGTAATGGCTATGTGAAGGAAGAAAAGGTGTTGAAGTCACTGTATATTGTAAAAAAAAAAAAAATTAAAAAATTTGGCAATTAATTGGTTACGTAGAGTGAGAGTGAGAAATTGAGATGATGCCAAGGATGTAAACCTCCGTCACTGGGAAGATGCTGGTGCCCTTGATAGAAATAGGAATGTTCAGAGAGATGTTGGTTTGGGGAGAAAGATTAATTCTGTTTGGGATACTCTGAGTCTGAGACGCCTGTAGGATATCCAGGACAATATGTCTAGTAGGCAAACAGTTAGTGATATGGATTTGGAACTCAGAAGAAAGACCAGGGCTGAACACATGGGAGTCATCTGCATAGAGATTATAACTGAACCCATGGGAGCTGATGAGATCACCAAATGAGGTAATATAAAGGGAAAATAGAAAAGGGAACAGGACAGAACCCTGGAGGGTACTCATAGTTAGTGGGAATGAGATAGATAAAGATTCAGCAAAGGAACTAAAAGAAACCACATGGGAGAGACAGAGACAGAGACTGAGACAAAGAGAAAGAAGGCGATGTCATGAGTATCCAGAGAGAAGAGAGCCTCCAGGAGGAGAGGGTAGTCAGCATCATCAAAGGCCACAGAGAGGTCAAAAAAGATGAGATTGAGAAAGGCCACTAAATCCAGCGATCAAAAGATCATTGCTATCTTTGGAGAGTTGAAGGATGAGGTCAGAAGCCAGACTAAAGAGGATTTAGAAGAGAGTGAGTGAAAAAACAAGTTGAGCCATTGACTATAGATGACTTTTTCAGGAGTTCAGCTCTGAAGGAATGTAAAGATATAGGATAACAACTAGTAGGATCTAATGAGGATTTTGTTTTTAAGGAGAGAGGAGACAGACATTTTTGTAGACTATAGCGAAGGAACTAGTATGTGAGGAGAGATTAAAGATAAAAGAGTTGGGATGATAATGATTTCAGTCTGCTGGAGAAGAGAGATAGGATAGGATCAAGGATAATGGGGAGGGGTTAGTTTTAACAAGGGGAAATACCACTTTGTCAGAGATTAGAAACGATAGGTTATAGTATCAAAGGGATGTAAGGTGAAGGTAGGGGAGCTCTTGGGAAAATGGCCCTGATTTTTAACTCGAAGTATGAGTTAAGGACCTTAGCTTGAAAAGATGGCAAGTAGATCTTAAGTGAAGCCTATGGAGGGAGTGAAGATTTGGAGTAGTCTCTGTAGTGAGTGGCAAAGAGAATCACTTTGGGAGGGGAAAAGGAATTGTCTTGCTGCAATGAAGGCCCGTTCAGAAATAGCTAAATAAATGCTTATTGACTGATTGACTAATGAGGACCCATAGGCACTAAGACACTAGTGCTCAACAGATCTTCCTTCCCATTCTTTACCCACTTTTCCAACCCAGAATCCTCATACCAATGAATGGGCAAATATTTCCGTTAACTTTGAAAGGATCCAGCTAATTGTTCATCTTTCAACCTAATACAATTTAATTCAACAAACATTTATTAGGCACCTAATGAACATTGACACAAAAATTTTAAATAAAAGGACAGAGACTACAGGACCACATCAATTATACACTAGGACCAGGTTGGATTTATACATGGAATGTGGAGTTGACTCAATATTAGGAAAACTATAAATATGATAAAACATATTAATAACAAGAACAACAAAATGTTATATCAATAGTTGTAGAAAAAGATTTTGAGTTAGTTACATAATACTGTATTAGATGCTAGGGATCAAAGGAAAGGGAAAGAGAAAGGAAGGAGTAAAGAGAAAAGGAGGGGAAAGGGGGGATAAATCTCTGCCGTCAAGGAGTTTATGTTCTGATGGTGTTATGGGGAATATGTCATATACAGAGATGAGTAAATACAAGAGAATTTGAGGGGAGAACAAATAACCAAGGAGATCAGGAAAAGCATCCCATAGGAGATGGTACCTGAACTGAAACTTCTAGAAAACTAAGGATTGTAAGAGGCAGACATAGTTCAGAGCAATGAGGCCAATTTGACTAGAATGTAGCGTTAATGAAGAGAAATAATATGAAATAAATCTGGAAAGATAGGTAGATGACTTTAAATACCAGGCTAAAGAGTTTATATTTAACCTACAGTTAAAAGGTAGCCATTGAAGCTTTAGGTGCTAAGTAGAAGATAGATTAGAGTGGAGAAACTAGTTGCAAGGAGACCAGTTAGTTGGCTATTAGAGGAAAAGTCCATTTTTTATTCTGCATTTTTTGTGTTACTATTCATTTTTAGCAGAAAAGGCAACAAGATTTTCTCAAAATCTTTTTTCTACAACTATTGATATAGCATTTTGTTGTTCTTGTTATTAATATGTTCTATAATATTTGTAGTTTTCCTAATATTGAGTCAACTCCACATTCTAGGTATATATCCAACCTGGTCCTAGTGTATAATTGATCTGGTCCTGTAGTCTCTGTCCTTTTATTTAAAATTTTTTGTGTCAATGTTCATTAGGAACATTGCTCTGTTTTGACTCCTTGGTTTTGGTAGAAAGAACATATTTGTCTTCTAAAAGGACTTAGTGAGATTCATTTTCCTATTTTTGCAGAGTTTGTATGACATTGGAATTAATTGCTTTGAAGATCTGATAGAATTAGCTTGTAAAGCCGTCTGGTCCCTGGGTACTTTTCTTTGGGAGTTCTTTCAGTCTTGTTAAATTCCTTTTTCTGATTTTGAGTTATTTAAAATGTCTATTTCTTGTTCTGTTAATCTGGATTTTTATATTTTTGTAAACATTAATTTCATTGAAGTCATCTGTTTCATTGGCATAATAGTTTCTAATAATTTCCTTTATTTCTTCATTTGTTATGAATTTCCTTTTTTATTTTTCATACTAGAAATTTGGTTTCTTCTTCCTTTTTTTAAAAATCAAAACAGCTAACCATTTGTTTATTTTATTGCTTTTTTGTAGCAGAAAAAAGGAAATAATCTATATTTCCAACAGTAGGGAAATGACTGGACCAATTGTAGTCTAATAATATAATAAAATAATCTAGTATGATAAAAAAGAGAAATATGAAGAAATATGAAACAGAAAAAATAGATAGAGAACTGGCCTTAGAGTTAGGAAGGCTTGGATTTAACTCTATTCTCTGTCAAATACTGCCTATATGATGGTGGTCATGGCCCTTAATGTCTTAATGCTCCAAGAAACTCTTTAAGACTATAAGTTGCAGCAAAGACACCTATCTGAATTGATAGAAGTTCCTCACTGAGAGCCACCTATAACTAATAAAATTATAAGCCCAATTTTATCTACCACAACCTCCAATAGAAAAGCATACTAAATAATGCAAACTAAAGAAGAAAAATTGGGGAAACTTATATACACATTTAATATAACTACATATTTTTTAGGTGCTTATGAATACAAATGGACAAAAGAAGAAAGCAGAAAGGGACTTTGAGGAAATAATGGAAAAGCTGTTACTACAAAGTTTTGAAAATTGAAAAAACTTAAGCATTGTTTCACATTAGCTTGTTAAGTTTAAATATTAAATTAGTTTTGAAAAAGAGTTGTCTGGTTAAATTAAATTTTAAATTAAATTTGTTTTCATGAAAAATAAAAAGAAGTATGTTTCAGAGGACATCAAGTCAGGTACCATATACAACAAATTATTTATAGCAGCATACTCTATAGCACCAAAGAAATCAAATAGATACCCAACCATTAGGGAAAGACTAAATAGATTGTGGTACACAAATACAATGAAATATTACTGCACTGTAAGAAATTATAAATATGAAGACTATAGAGAAGTATGTGAAAACATATGAACTGATTCAAAGTGAAGTCAGCAGGACCAAGAAAATAATATACACAAATAACTTTGTTGTTCAGTCATTTCTGACTCTTTGTGACCCCATTTTAGAGGTTTTCTTGGCAAAGATACTGAAGTAGTTTGCCATTTCCTTCTGCAGCTCATTTTACAGATGAGGGAACTGAGGCAAACAGGGTTGAGGGACTTGCTCAGGTTCACACAACTAGTAAGTGTCTGAGGCCAGATTTGAACTTAGGAAGATGAGTCTTCCTGATTCTAGGCCTGGCACTCTATCTACTGCACCACCTAGCTGCCCCTATACAGTGACTACAGCAATGCAAATGGAACTAATAAGAAAATGAACTGAACGCTATGTAATTCTGGTGGCCAACCTTGGCCTCAAAGAAGAGATAAGAAAATGTAACTTCCTCTCTTTGCATGTATGTACATCATCTCATGGATTACAGGACTTTGTTGATGTGATGTTTGTTTTTATTCAACTGTTTCTTCCCCTTTCTTTGTAACAAAGGATGGCTTTCTGGGTAGAGGAGGGTGGAGGAATATATTTGTAAATGAAAATGACATTAAAACAAAACACATCAATAACACTTAAAAACAGAAGAGTGTCACAAGTGCTGAAGCTCAGAATCATCTGAAATTGGGGATGGATGATAAGGATAACAAAAAGGGGTTTAGTTTAACCTGTGTTGAGGGAAAGAGGAAAATCAAAGAAGGGACAGGACCACTGCACTAAAACAATGTGTGAAGCTATGATAGATGACAGAATTCCTGAATCTCATCTAGTTTCTGTTTCCTATACCCAGAAAAAAATAATTTTGGACTGGGGACCAGAAAGGAAAGAACAAAAAAATGATTAATAAAGACTTGAAAACCAAAGGTAAACAAAGAGATTGCAAAAGAACAGCTAACTGCCATTAATTAGTTTGAGTCACCAGGTTCAGATGAACTTAGCTATTGAAAAAAATAGCAGATTGCTGGAAAATCAGGAACACAAGATGAAACAGACTTCCTGCGTCCTGACAGCGAGGTGATGGCCCTGAGACTCAGGATGAGACATATGTTTTTGGACTTGGAAAGTGTGGGAATTTGTTTTCTTTGACTATGAATATTTGTTGCTAAAGTTTGATTTTTCTCTTTTTTTCAGGGTGGGGTGATGGTAGGGAGAGAAAATAAATGCTTGTTAATTGAAAAAAGCTTTAGAACAAACCCTTAAAATATTAAAAAAAAGAAAAGGAAAAGTCATGAAGAAAAGAGGTATCACAGAACTAAAGGACAAATGTCCCCATTTTTTAAAAAGTGAGGGGGAATGAATGGAGTCAAACTGTGAACTCAACTTTAATTCCTGGTAAAATTTTAGAAGCTATCATAAACCATGTAATTCAGCTCCGGATTCAATGTGCAGGTTTTCTAAAGATAAGTATACATCCATTATCCCAGCTCAGCTGGGATCTTCTAACATCATCTGACCTCAGTTCATATCTAGCAAATAGACTAAACAAGGAATATATGTTGTGACAGGAAAACACCTATTGGAGACTAAAACAATTAGCAAAGAGATTGTTTAAAAAAAATTATTCACACACACTGGGATTTAGTGTTTCAACCCCAAGCAGATAGCAGAGAAATTGCAACCCTCTGATACTCATGCTCTACTATGGGAATGGCATAGAAATGGAAAATTTTGCTCATACCTTCTCTGTATTTCTGCTCAGCATGTTCACCAGGTCAATCACAGCAGAAGATTCTCTGTGTCTCTCTTTCAGCTTTTCCCGGTATTCAGAGGCTGTGTTACTGCTATTCCCCTTTTTGTACCAGGTACTTCCATAATCAACCTCTCCATGTACTTATTCTGTCTTCTTCTCTTCCCTAAATCTGTCTCTCTCCCAAAGCAATCACCTTGAGACACGTAGTCGCATGGGAAATGAAGTTCTAGGAACGTTAATCAAATCCAACCTTGAGGCCTAGAGTGTTCTTTTACCTCAAATGTTTCTCTATTGCAATATGACTTAAGAAATAGATTATGAACATTTGGAAAGGAGAATAATGCTCACAAAGAGCTATCATGGCTTGATCAAGAATGGGGAGATTACCTAGCTTGGTATGTTAAGAAGATAGCAGGGAGGAAATCCAAGGACCAAAACAAGGAAACATGATAGAAAACATTTTGGTGAAGATCAACAGAGGTAGAAAAAGAAATTATATTGTCATTGAATATACTATAGACCACCTGGACAGAAAGGGGAAATAGATGAGGAGTTCAGAAAACAGAACATAAGTTTGACCCAGAAGCATGACATAATAGCTATGTAGGATTTTAATTATCTAGACATCTGATGGAATCCCCTCTTTGTCCACTTGGTTTGTCTTTTTTTTCTTTTATTCCCCTTAATGATTAATTTATTCTTCAAAATATGGAGGAACTAACAAAGGAAAATCTTATTCTACATGAATTTCTGACCGAGTTGGAACTATTCACTGATATGGAAATGATGGCTATGCTAGACAGAAGTGACCACGATAGCTAAGCATTTGTCTTAGAGGAGAGAAAAATAGGTATAGTGTGGGATGCACCCTGTATTTGAGAACAGATTTCCAAGTGTTCAGAGAAAAGTATAGTTAGGGTCCTATGAACTAAAATTCCACTGTAAAAATTAGGCTGGATGGAATGGGAAGCTCTCAAGAATGAAATTCTAAAGACACAACTAGAAACAATTCTGGTACAGAGCGAAAAGAATGGCCTAAAGTGACCAATGTAGATGTATAGGAAACTTGCCAACTAATTCAGATTTTTTAGTTTTAAAGATGGAGAATGGGAGGGAGAAATGGGTCACCAAAAAAATCAATACCCAAACATTGTGGCATGTACCTTTTACTTCTCTTCAAGTTGTCTTGTTTTATCTCATTTTTTTTCCTGCTCCCATTCTTCCTTTTCTTCTTTTCCTAACATTCTTCACTTCCTCTTCAGCACATTTTTTTTCTTTTATGTTCTTTAAAACTTTCTTCTCCTTCAACTTACTTCCTTCTCCTTCAATTTCTCCTCAATACTCCAAATTTTTTCCTCCCCAAATCCAATTTCTGGTCTATGCAAATTTCAAAACCCTGTGCAAACCACTTTCTTAATTTGCTTTTGTTCTTCACTTTCTCTTTCTTCTTCAACTCAAGTTGTCTTCTCATTCTTTCCCCACAGAAACTAGAAGAAATAGGGCACCAAGCAAGATTTAAAAAATCATAAAGTGGCATTTGCCACTTTTTCCAGGAAGAAGATCACTGCTATTAAGCTTTGACCCTATGAGGTCATTTGATTATTCTCCTTACTTGGCACTTCTACCTTGTCTGTTGAAACCCCCTTTGATGATCAGTTACAAGACTGTGTTTGCCAAGGCCAATCAGCATGCCAAGGATAGAACTATATTATAAGTTGCTATGGATGCCCACCCAGAATGTACAATCATGCTCTGCCCAGGCTCTAGCTATGCTCCGCCCCTGCTTGCTCCTCAGATATTAATGCCAGGTCTGGCCTATCATAGGTGATGGCTAGGCTTCTCTGAAGGAACATGTAGGCCAAAGGTCCTAAAAACTCTAGTTGGACTTATCCATGTTGTAGCCCAATCATAAGAGAGTGGGTAAGGGTCTCATTCTATTACCAAATCTGTAGGAATGAATAGTCTAGACTTGACCAGTAAATTTTCCTCAGTTGATTACATTGGGAATGTAGATGGTGATGATACTTACATTTTAGACATCATACTTAGGTCCTGGACCTAAGTACAACTAGGGTCTTTGACCTAAGTATAACTAAGTATATAATATGTTTGATAACTTTTAAAAAACAATTAAATGTTCAAAAAGCTGACATGTTATAGTCATTACTTTGAAGGGGGAAGAAACTGGTGGAGTCAGCACTTTGTTCAGTAAACTAGCCTTCAGTAGGAAATCCATTGGTGCTCAAGAGATCTGATTTTTCTTCTTCCTACACTTCATTTCCTCAAGAGTCCTTTTTTCCCCCATCAGCCAGATATTATCTCAACCCTATAATTTGTGCCTCACACCCTAATGGTCTTTGGTGCAATGGTAATTTTTTTTATTCACTGGACAACTTTCTGAAAATGGTGTTTATTGCATAGTTTGGTGGGGTTAAAGCTTCAAGAGCAGAAGCAAAATGCTAAATAGACTCTTGCTTTTAAATTACACTAAATTCGTATCCATTGGAGACATTTTGTTCATATTAGCTGAGATTACGTGTTTCTGATGCTGTTACTAACTACTTCCAGGGAGTGTAAGGCAGGTCATTATTATTCAAGTTCAATCTGTTCATAAATCAATGCAAATTCCTCAGCATCCAGATTCATGGACCTCATTAAAATCAAATGGAAAATAGTAGCCGACCCAACAGCAGGACCACACCAAATAGCATTCTTGGCACTGCTTTGAAAAGTTGCAATATGATGGTTCATTATTTTAAATGTCTCATTATAGTAATTACATTTCATCAAATGTGCCTGAATCTTCCTATCACATCATTATCCAATTTTATGGAAAATTTTTCTAAATGGGATGCTGACACATGATCCCAGATTCTTTGTTTATGTGCCGATTTCTAAACCTACATCATATTAAACAAACTCTAAGCAGATATGGGTTAGATTTTAGTTATAGCCTTAGTATTCTAAGACTAAAAATTGTTGTAGCCAATCATATGAAATCAGATTTTACTTTTTTTAATTTCAGCTTGAGATTTCATCTTATATATAAAAGGAAGACTTGATAAGGTGTTTTTATGCCCATTGAAATGGTAATAAAATTCTCACGTTCAAAGTAACTCAGTGCCAGTGGAATGAGCATATTATGGCATATCATTGTTAAGAGGAAAACCTAATTTTAAGGTCAAAGGTTCTCATTCCTGAGATCAGAAGTTCTCCAACTTTTTTATTTTAGGCCCCCTTTATATTCCTAAAATGTATTGAGGATACTTTTGTTTCTGTGTATTATATCAATTGATTTTTACCATATTTGAAATTATAACTGATAATTTTTAAGATTACTTATTAAATCATCTTAAAATGACAATAACAAACCCATTCTATGTAAATAGAAATATTTTTTTTCATTTTTATTTTTTTTCATTTTTATGAAAACATTCATTTCATTTTATTTCATTTTTATGAAAACAACATTTATAAAAACAAAAGTAACTCAATGAGAAGAATATCATTACTTTACATACTTCTGCTAATCTCTTTTATGTTTGACTTAATAGAAGACAGATGAATTTACATATCTGTTTCTGCACTCAATCTGTTGAACTGTGCTGTTCTGGTTGAACTATATTATGAAAACAACCCAACCTCACACAGCCATGTAGTTGCAAAAGGGAGTACTTTATTATTACAAATATAGCTTTGACCTCATAAACTCCCTGAAAGTGTCTTAGGGTCACACTTTGAGAACAACTACCCTAAATCTTTGTCAGCCATGATCATGCTAAAGAACTCAGGCACCATATTTATAGCAGCTCTTTTTATGGTGGCAAAGAAGTAGAAATTGAGGGATGCCCATCAATTGGACGACGGCAGAACAAGTTGTAATATATGATTGTGATGGAGTTCTACTCTGCTATAAGAAATGATGAGCAAATTGATTTCAGAAAATCCTGGGAAGACTTACATGAACTGATGCAAAGTGAAATGAGCAGAACCAGGAGAATATTGTGCCCAATAACAACAATACTGTTAGATAATCAACTATAAATTATTTCATTATTCTCAGCAATACAATGATCCAAGACAATTCCAATGATGAAATTTCGTGATGAAAAATGATGTCCACCACCAAAGAAAGAACTGATAAGAGTCTGAATGCAGATCAAAGCATACTATTTCTGCTTTCCGTATTTTTTCCTCAGGTCTGCGTCTTCTTTTACAACATGACAAATATGGTAATATATTTTACATGATTGAACATGTATAACCAATATCAAATCACTTACTGTCTCAAGGAGGGGGGAAGTAAAAGAAAAAGAAAAAAATTTGGAACTCAAAATTTTTTTTAAAAATGAATGTGAATTATCTTCACATTAATTGGGGAAATAATAAAAATATTATTTAAAAATATCTTTGATACCTGTGGCAAGAGCTATAAGAATCACTTAATTTTTTTAAGTTCCTTTTTTTTGTTTTGTTTTGTTTTGTCTTTTTTTTGGGGGGGAAACAGGGCAATTGGGATTAAGTGACTTACCCCAGGTCACACAGCTAGTAAGTGTGTCAAGTGTCTGAAGCCAGATTTGAATTCAGGTCCTCCTGGCTCCAGGGCCAGTGCTTTATTTACTGCGTCACCTAACTGCCCCAGAGTCACTTAATTCTTTACAAGAAGTGCCAAAATATGTTCATTTCCAATATATATGTATGTGCATTGGCCTCAATCCTTATCAATTCTGTTCCTTTCTCATTTCTGTCTTTCCTCTTTCCTTCCCAGTCTTGCTCCTCAGCTCCTTCAGTCATCGGTCCTCAAAGGCACCATTTAATAATGTTGTCTTAACCAGGGTCAGAAACTTATATAGGTCAATTGGCTGTATGACCTGTGGGAAAATGTTTTTTTCTAAGAGTAGACTACTGTTAGTTAGCTATTTCTCTCACTTGGCATGCCCTTCTTACCTATCTAAAGTCTACTCATTCTCCCAGGCCCAGCTGAAGTTCTATTTCCTCTAAGATTCTTTTCCCAACCACTCCAGTCCATAATTCTGACCTCCTCCTATAAATTTTGTCATCTTGAACTCTTTCTTAACACAACTGCTTTGTACTGTGTGTTTTGTTTTCCCGACTAGATTTGTCAATCATTCAATTAATTTATTTTGCAATTCATTCACTTGCACTTATTAATGGACTGTGCACCATCAGCATTTACATCAACAAACATTTATTGAGTATCTACTTTGTAGGAAACACTCTGCTTGGTGCTAGAATCATAGAATCCCAAAGTTGGAATGGACCTTGGAGAACATTTGGGCCAATCCCTTGGCTAATATCCCTATGGGTGAAACAAAGAAAATTCTAAAATCTTATGTATAAGATATGATCCCTTGGTCTCAAGGAACTTAAAACTTAGATTGTAAACATAGTGTTGTATAAATAGCAGACACAATCATAATTGTTGGTTAACAAATTATGGAATTATGGGAATTCAGCTAGTCTACTAGCAGAAGTGGTCTGACTGGCTATGGTGCTAGAAAACAAATACTATTCCTATTATCAGGAAATTGGTTCAACTAGTTGAAAAAGGGGCAGATTTATCATGAGGGAGATGGTGAAGATTCATCCTTTTAAGACAAGATAGTGAGTTCTAGCAAAATAGAATAAGTGTCAGAGAATCTAGACTATCTTCTGACTTTATGGTTCACTTGTGAAGTTATTCTGACTGTCCCTTTGTGGCACAGGTATCCTTTGATAAGATGAAAATGACAGCAGTTTTTATTTTATACTAAGGGCCTTGTGATGAAATTATATATGTGGACTTCCTTCAATAATACCTATGTCTGTTTAAATTGTTTCTGAATACTAAACCATATTTTATGTAGCATATTATCTCTGGAATACCTGGTTCATGGATTATAATCTAGCTTTCATCTTAAACTTTCTCCTTTCCCAGGACTTACATCTTCTTGAACTTATGGCTTTCTTGACCTACTTCTTCCAGCACTGGTTGCAATTTCCCACATACCCCACTGACTCACTGGTCATAGTAGGAGAGCTGGAATACTCCTTGCTCCCCATTGCCACTTCCAGGTTTTCCCTCTTCTTTGAGGTTCATTAAATTGACTTTTATCACCCAATCAAGATTCTGATGGCTGTCATCTACCAATGTCCAAGACACTTTCCTTCCATCTTCAACAAGTTCTGTGCCTGGTTCACAGTCTTTCTCTGCTCCTCAGTTCTTGCCCTCATACTAAGGGACTTCAATGTACATGCTGATAGTCCCTCAATCATCCTAACCTCCAGGTTCCTTAACTTATTCATTTCCCATAACCTACTCCTCTACCCCACTACAGCTACACACAGAAATGGTCATACCCTTGATCTTGCCATGGCCCATGAACGTATCACTTCCATGTTTATACTTACTGGCTGTATGACCTTAGGCAAGTCACTCAACCTGTTTGCCTCAGTTTCCACAACTGTAAAAGGGAATAATGATAATAGCACCTACCTCCTGGGGTTGTTGTGAAAATAAAATGAGATAATACTTTTAAGATGTCTAGCACAGTGCCCGGCACATTTTCAGTGGTATATAATTCCTAGCTATTAACATTGATTGTAATATTTTTGTGCATTTGGAAATTCCTTTATCTGATCACAATCTGTTGTCATTCCACCTAGCCCTATGCCTTGCAACTCTCCAAATCTGTTCTTTGTCCTCTCTGTGACCTCCAGTCACTCCAGCACTGGCCACACTCTTCTCCCTTCTCCATCTTGTCAACCTGATGAACCAGTTCAACTCTATACCATCCTCTTCTCTCCATTCCCTTGTCCCCTTGTCTCATCAAAGACCTTACCCTGCAAAAAGTCAGCCTTGGATTAGTCCCAACATCTGTTGCCTTTGATCCTTCTCACACTGGTGAATGTAGATGAAGGAAACAATAAAACTGTACTAAGTAGGCCCACTATTATTTATGTTTATATTACATAAGCTCAACTGGGTCCTTACTGCAGCAAAGTGATTCTTTTATTCCTCTCTAACCAAATCTCTACCCCACTCATCATAGGAGCCTTTCCGAACGTTCCATCTTCATTCAAACCTCCCATAGCTCTCTCACACCCTACACTCTTTGCTGAAAACTTTGCCTTGTATTTCACTGAAAAAACTGAAGCATTTGCCAAGAGCTCCCTGTTCTTCCCCTTCTCATCTCACGTCACTCAGATGCCTTTCACTTTCTCCTCCTTTATTCTAGTCTCTCATGAAGAGGTGGCCTTCCTCCTTGCTAAAACAAACCCCTTTACTTGCACAAGTGAAAGTGAATCCATTCCATGCCATCTTCTCCAGCAGATCACCCCCTCTATCATGCCCACTCTCTCACTTTTCTTCCATCTCTCCCTATCTCCTGGCTGCTTTCCCACTGTCTACAAACACTCCTATGTCTCCCCCATTCTCAGAAAAAAGTTCACTTAATCTATGCATCTTGGCTAGCTATGATCCTATATCTCTTCTTCCTTGACTGGGTAAACTCAACTAACTCAACTCAAGTCCAAAACAACTCATCCAAGTTGCTATAGCTCTAAAGATATTGTACATGAGAAACAATTCACTCAAGTCAAGCAAGAATACAAGAAGAACTCTGTTCTTCTCACTGGGGAATAAGAGCTTTGTAGTACTTTAGTGATATAATTAGAAAGTTGTTGAATGTTGATAATGTTTGGTAAAATGCATTCCTGCTGACTTCCCTTGCACCTCAGACACTGTTTTTCTGACAGAAAATGGAACTGGTAAATAAAATCTAATATATTTGATAATATCATTAAGCTCACTTTGCAAAAAAACCAGCTCATCTTCCTGATGCTGTATTTCCGGAGGCATGAAAACTCCAGTGTGGAGTTGCTGGCATATCTCATCCCCACCCCACCCCCTCCACCTCACTACCAAATCCCAAGAGTTGCTTTAGTCATGAAGGCATTACAGTGCTGGGGAAAGTCTTGGCACTAGGCCAGTACCAGTGTTCAGTAGGATAAAGACCTCAAAGTCTGGCTTCCTGACTATGCCTGCCCTGAAGAAACAGGGCAAAGAATGGTACTAACATAATGAGGTAGTTGTCCTGCTGTTATGCCAGGAGAAAAGAAAGAAGTCATTTTTTTCCATTTTGACAAACCTTTTAAGATAAAGATAGCTCTTTTTTTTATAAAATGACCTCTTATCCCATGTATAAATTTATGCCAAGTGTTAAAGCTAAATAAACAGGAAAAATGGAAACGACTTTCATTAATAAAAATAACTTAACCTGCATAAGTACTTCTGTGATGTGATATAAGTTTCAGGGTACTTTGAGCGAGAGTGTTATTTTAGTGTTAAATAGTAAGGGGGAAATTTAATGATTTATTTGGGGTCAATATACTACAGCAAGAATTAGCAAGGGTTCAAGAATGGAGAGTCAAGTTGCAGCCCCTGTTCTTTCTCTGAGAGGCAGAGTCTGGACCAGTCTGGATAAATGCAAAGGAACATAGGAAATATTCCCCACCTCTAAAATATCTCCCATGCATATTACCAATTAGGAAAAATGTTATGATACCAACCTCTTCTTTAAAATATTCACATGATCAAAGTTAAGCATATCGGCTATTTCACATTTCAGTATGAATTACTTGAATCAGATACTTAGGTTGTTTTTCTAGCTAAGATCGGCTACATGAAGTAGTGGAAGTTTTAAGCATGGGGAGAAGAGAGAGAGAGAATGAGAAGTAATTTTGAAGCATGGGTTAGAAGACAAATTTGGGTGGAGAGCCAAAGTGGGAGGCTAGGAATACCTGGAGGGTAGCATGACAGCATCATGGGAGGAAAAAAGCACCTGGAAATACAGACAGACATAAAAAGAGAGGAGAGCGAATGTCTAAGGTGGGAAAAGTTATATCACCTTCAGTCTTTGGCTTAGTTTAGAATGCTTACTCTATCATACTTAAAGTAAAATTTTAGATTAAAATTTAAATTGAATTAAAATTTCAGATAAAATTCTGACAAAAAACCATGAGTATATTCTTGTATCCCGTCTATGGCTCTAAGATCTGTTCAGTCATCATGAAAAATGAGTCTCAAAATAAAATTCTTCCAAGAAATGCATCTCTTTCTCCCTTTCTTCTTTTTTCCCATCCTTTTATCCTTTCATTTCATCCTCCCTTCCTTTCTCCCTCCTTGTGGGAGTCAGTGAATAGTATGGGAGATATTTGTGTGAGTGTGTGTGTGTGTGTGTGTGTGTGTGTGTGTGTGTTTGTGCACATGTGTTCAGGACTTTCCTTCTGGAATTACCCCTAAATTGAATTTAGATATGAAAATGGATTTCAATGATCCATACAGATAAATAAATAGAAATTAGTTTTGAGAAGAGTGATGGTATATACATTGGTGCTAATGTGGTCACACTGAGAGAGGGAGTTACCTTACCTGGCCCTTGTTTTTTTTAAATAAGTTTTTTTATATAATGCTTTGTGGTTCACAAAGTGTGTGACATTTATTATCTCATTTGAGCCTCACTGTACCCCTGCTTAGAACCTACAGAATCTTCTTAATTTTTGCTTTTTTGGAGGGGGGAAGGCAGGGCAATTGGGGTTAAGTGACTCGCCCAAGGTCACACAGCTAGTAAGTGCTAAGTGCCTAAGGCGAGATTTGAACTCAGGTCCTCCTGACTCCAGGGTTGGTGCTCTATTTACTGCACCACCTAGCCACCCCAGCTGGTTTATTGATAAACAATAAGTTTATTGATACCTACAAGGTAAGGTGAAAGGATGAAGATTACCTCAGAGAAAAATGACACTACCATCTCATGTCAGCACCTAGGGCTAGAACCCCATTTCCACAGGCTAGTTATGGCTCTGGACTCAGGGCACAAAAAAATGGAATCTATGTACTCAACATGAGTCTCCCCTTGATTCCCTTAATCATTGACTGTGGAAAGAAGAAAAGGATCCATGTGAACAAACAATATATTTATAGAAGCTCTTTTTGTACTGGCAAAGAACTGAAAATGAAGAGAATACCAATCAATTGGGGAATTGTTGAACAATTATGCTATATTAATTTAATGGAATACTATTGTGCTGTAAGAAATGTAAAAGAGTTTCAGGGAAGTCTGGAAAGACTTGTATGAACTGATGAAGAGTGAAGTGAACAGAACAAAAATAACAGTTTATAGCATAATAGCAACATGTAAAGAAATACAATTCTGAAAGACTTAAAAAATCTTATCAATGCAGTTACCGACCAGAATTCCATAGGATCAAAGATGAAGCATGCTATCAATCTACTAACAGAGAAATAATGGACTCAAGGTACAGAATGAGATATATACTTTTGGAAATGACCAATGTGGGAATTTTTTTTTGTTTGACTGTAAATATTTTGTTACAAGGCTTTGGTTTTTCTATTACAATGGTAATAAAGAGGAGGAATAAATAGTTGTTGATTTAAAAAAAGAAAAGAAAAATATTAACATTAACTATAAATCTCTAAAATGAATCTGGCCTATACTTTTGATATATATATATATATATATATTTTTTTTTTTTTTGCTTTTTGGAGGGCAACTGGGGTTAAGTGACTTGCCCAAAGCCACCTAGCCACCCCTGGCCTATACTTTTTAAAAACCTATAACCTTAAAAAAAAAAAGCCTGACTTTTGAGGGATAGAATGGATTCTGTTTTAGCTCAATGCGAACAATATGATAAAGACTTGTCTTTCAATTGATTTATTGGTCAAAAGATTGTGGGTTCAAACATTTAGATGGAAACAGTCACTCTTCCTATTTGAGTTTTTGCCTTCTCATCTGTTTACAATGTCACCAAACAGCAGGAAATAGATGTTCTTTTTTTGTTCTCTTCACAAAATTGACAGAATACACATGTAACTCCCTGTAATGGAGTTCTCTGACATGGCTTCAAGTCCCTATGATGGAGAAACTAGGAAGCTAGCATTCATTGGAGTAAAGCAGAAGACATCAGAATCCTGTGAGACTTGTATCTGGATGGCATGACATTGGAAAAAAGATGGAAATCAGAAGGGAAACTACATAGAAAGAGAGTGTTCCTAAGCTGCCCTGGATAGCGTGCTGAACTGGAGCAATATATTGTTGTGGGACAAAGTCTGAGGAGCCAGAGAAGCTAGCATTTCAACTTATGTTCTGCCTGTTTGAGCTTTGTAATTACAGAGGGTGGGAACTCAGAAGATTTATTCCATATGAAAGGAACTACTAACCCAGAACCAGAGCCAAAGTAAATATATTTCCAATTAGCTGTATTAGATCTTCTTGCTGGTTATGGAAAGTGACCAGCTAAGAAGAGGTGGGGGAACAAGTGACATTCCTTTTCCTGTTCACCAAATTGCAGGAGGGATATTTTCCTACCCCTACATAAGTTTTCCTTGAGATTTCCCCCCATTCACCACTTCTGGAGATGTAGTTGCTTGTGCCTTTGGTGAGCTGAGAACAAATCTACTACCTGATTATTTTCCCCTTGTTATCTATTTTTTTTATATATTTTGTTTATATTTATGTTATCTATTTTTGATGTCTAAATTCAATGCTTTACTATTGAATTTGGGCTTACTTGGTCTCTGAGTAGAGAATATTTCATTGATGGGGGCTCAGGCCATAACTTGCATAACTACTCAAAATATCCCATATTGAACTTGGAAAAAAATAGCAAGAGTATGAGTGTAAATTCAGGACTATATTTTGTTAGTGGTTTGGTAATTCAATCATAGGTATTAGAATTGGATACAATAAATAATTTGGTCTTATTTCCAGGTAATGTTTTCTTTTCTAGATTGCTTTCTTTTGCAAAATCCAAATCACTATTGATTAGAGAAATGCAAATTAAAACAACTCTGAGATATCACCTCACACCTATAAGATTGGCTAATATGTCAGAAAAGGAAAATGTTAAATGTTAGAGAATATATGGGAAAATTGGAACACTAATGCATTGTTGGTGGAGTTCTGAACTGATGCAACCGTTCTGGAAAGCTATTTGTAACTATGGCCAAAGAGCTATAAAAATATTCATACCCTTTGACCAAGCAATACTACTTTCTAGGGTTATATCCCAAAGAAATCATACAAGCGGTAAAAGGATCCATTTGTACAAAAATATTTATAGCAGCTCTTTTTGTGGTGGCAAAGAATTGGAAATCAAGGGGATGCCCATCAATTGGGGAATGGCTAAACAAGTTGTGTTATATGAATGTAATGGAATACTACTGTACTATAAGAAATGAGGAGCAGACGGACTTCGTAATATCATGGAGAGACTTATATAAACCGATGCTAAGTGAGGAGAGCAGAACCAGGAGAACATTGTACACAATTACAGACGCATCATATATGTGATGACTGACTTTGATAGACTGGGCTCATCTCCACGATGCAAGGTTATAAGGCAACTCTAAAGGACTCATGATGGAAAAGGCTATCCACATCCAGAGAAAGGTTTATGGGAGTCTGAATGCAGATTGAAGCAAACCGTTTGCTTTCTCTCTTTTTTGTTTTGTTTTATTCCTTCTTTCTCATTGTTCATTCCATTGGTTATAATTCTTCTTTACAACTTGACTAATGTTTAATGTAAAGGTATTTGTAGCACCTATGTTGGATTGCATGTCTCCATAGGGGAGGAAGGGGGAGAGGAGAGGGAGTGGGAGAAAATTTGGAACTCAAAAGTTTGTGGAGCTAAATGTTGTAAACTAAAAGTAAATAAATTAATTTTTAAAAAAAGAAAATTATTCATATGATGTCATATCAGACTGTGTTTCTCAATAGAATCAAATGGTAAAATGAGAGAAATAATTACTAATAATTATTAATGATAATTATTAATAATCATTAATAATGATATGGGGATCCAAGATTTTGGGGTACTTTTCCATTTCTATTTTCTCATTTAATAACTAGGTCAAGATCTTTGAAGGACAGGACAGATGATGAAATTGAGTTCAATCTTGAGTGGGACCCCACCCAAGTGGGAAAGTTTAGTTCTGTTTACAAGGTAAAGACCATTTTATCTAGTGAATTCCAGCCCATTGTTTAACTATATAAGTGGTTTGGGTGGAGGATAGATGCTTTTGTATAGATTCCTGGAAGCAAAATGATCTGAGTGAGATGGGTCACTTTATCTAAGAGTGACATAATCAGTAATGCCCTAGGCTCTCATGAGAATCAGCCCAATCCTCATTATAACATTCATTCTGTCATTAATTGTTAACCAATCAAAGTTGATTTCCACCTATCAGGAATACCCAGTCTTCCAAAGCATTCAGGGGACCCCAGAGTTTGTCTTTGGTTTACAAGAGAAAGCCACTGACCTCAATCTATTAATTTACTTACTATAATTAATAAATTTTTTCTTAATTACCCAGAAAAAAAGGAAAATTGTTCATAATTTTCAAGTATTTATTCATTGTAGAATAATGGTTTTTAATAGCCCTACATGCTACAACGACTTACTCCTATAACTGATTCCAGTTTTTGAAAAAGATTTTCCTCTTCATTCCTAGCTACAGATTTACATGATTGAAGTGAAATAGAATCAAACAATTATGGATTTATGAAATGTGGATAATTCACAACAACAACAACCAAAAAAAAACCCAAACCCTTCGTGACCTGAATCATCTAATCAGGGACTAATTAACCTTTTTTTGTGTGTCATGTACCTTTTTGGTACATTAGTAAAGCCAATGGACTCCTTGTCAAAAGAAAGTTTTTAAATACATAAAATGAAACATATAGGGTTACAAAGGAAACCAATTATATTAAAATAGCTATTTAAAAAATTCAAGTCCATTGAGTCCCAGATTAAGAACCCCTCATCTAAAATGACTGATGATGCTATACAACGTAGATACAATGTATAAATGTTCAACTGTACAGCTTGTTTTATAATAGTAGAACGTGGGATAATCAATAATAAGAAGAAGGCCTTTGTTGTAGCCCTTCTCTGAAGCACCAAAATATTTAAAATCTTCCCTGCTGTAATCTTCTGCCATGGAACCTCAGTGACTGGTGGCTCCCTGCCTATGACATCAGAGGTGACAAGCTGATTAGATGCACCTTCATTAGACACTCCCTCCCATCCTTCCCTATGAGATACCTTTGCTGTCTTGGGTATCCCCATTTAAGCTACTTGGGTCAGTTAGCAAGGACAACAGTAACTCCTTTGAACTTCATCACGCCCCAGGAACCTCATCATTCTGTAAGACCGCATCAGCCCTGGTACTCATACCTCACTAGTACCCTCAGCACCCTCTAACTGGAGGGCTTAGAAGAGAGCTCCTCCCAAAATCTTCATTTAAGGAGGGAATAGGGCAAGCCATCTATTTTCCACCCAGGCACAACTCCTCTGGATTTCTCCATCATGATCTTCTCCCCTTCTTTTCAGGTTCCTTTTGGGTGTTGTCCTTCCCCTCAAATTGTAAGCTCTTTGAGGGCAGAAACTGTTTTTCTTCTTCATATTTGTGTCTCCAGTACTTAGCATAATGCTTGGCACACAGTAGGCATTTAATAAATGTTTCTTGACTGGTTAATAAGCATTTATTAAGCTCTTACTATGTATCAGGTGCTAGATAAAAGGGTTTATTGCTTTCAGCAGTGACTGGGTTGTCTGGTTTTATGTAATCCATCTAGTCCTGATGGCTTACCCAAATAGCTTTCAGTCATGTCATATATTTCCAACCTACTATTTTTACCAATTTCTTTAGATCAATATTTTAGATATTTAGATTTTTTTCTTATTAAGGTCCTTTATTATAAAGGTAGCGAAAGAACAGTCAATTTGGTATCAGAAAACCTAGATTTGAATCCCAGCTCTATTATTTATCACAAGCATGACCCCAAACAAATCACTTAATTCTAACCCTCAGTTTCATCATCTCTAAAATGGGGCTAATTATACTGGCTTTGCCTACCATATAGAAATGATGTGAGGGTGAACTGAAGTAATTTGAGCAAAACATTTTGCAATTGTAGGTGCTATATAAATAGCAGTGATTATTATCATTAGACCTCTGCTTATCTTTGAAAAAAAAGTTCACAAAAGCCAGTAGTAAGGGGGCTCAACAGGGCCAGAGTTCCACCCCATCAGTTACTTCTAAGTCTTGCTGCACACAGATGTGCTGGAAGGGTAGGGGTGGAGGTGGGGATATTCAGCAATGAAAAGCAAAGTTTCAATTTTTCCAGAGCAGTTAAATCCTCCAAATTGCCCAAAGCTAGTCTTAAAATACACAGGGCAGTTCCCTAGAAATGAAACCATTTCTTATTCTGGTGTATTGGCATTCTTAAGATAAAAAATTAATTATTATCATGAATTCCATTGTTAGATAAAATTCTGGAGATAGATAATTGGCAAAAATTAATATTTCCTTTACTCATTAATGGAACACAAGGAAACTGGACTTGGTTGGGAAATCTGTAGGTATATTTTTATCACTACCTAAAACAACATATCTGAATTTGAAATGATTTCCTGCAATCCGCAACCATAAATAAAACTCATTTCAAAGATCTTTTGAAAAAGCCCTATCTGGAATTTCTAAAACACTTTGTCACCTCCTTATGTAATGTGATTTTTTTTTCAATGGTTCCATATATATATGTGTGTATGTATATATGTGTATGTATACCTATATATCTTTGCTCCAAAACAGAAATGCAAGTAAAAAAGGGAAACTTTCTCCCTTGTTTAAACTGCTCTGTGCAACCCACAATGTCAATTTCCTTTCAGAAAGTAAACTAAGGTTACTCATATACACAGGCACCCAGACCAAAATTATTCCATTGTGCAACATGCATGTTGCCTGTCTTCCAAAGTAGATGATTATGGAGAGCGGCAGGGGGGAGGGTAAGAACCACATTCACAACTAGTTCCAGAGAATTGTATAAAAGCTGCAGAACTAGCATCCTTCCTCATCCACCGTGTCATTTCAAAAGCCAAGTGAGGAGGCTGGGAAAGCTATACACTACAGTGCTCTGAAATCCACACTGTTTTTCATTCTGGACTCCAGAGGTTACACCCAGGATCACAATAACCTCTCTCGCTGACAGAAAATTAACTGGTAAGTAAGTTCATTCTTGTATTTTCTTGTTTGCTTTCTCCATAAGTTAACACATTTGCAGTTGACTTGATAATGATTTTTGGAAACAATTTATTTACCTAACAGGATTAGAATGAGTAACAGCTGACAAAAAAGGGCTCATGATACTTAAAAAGAAAGAAAAAAAAAAAGAAAAAAGAATTCTCTATTTGCAGACTCACTGCACACTCATATTCTTGGTCTTATGTCAAAAGTTAAGAGATCATACAGGGTTTGCTGCAGCTGGAAATTAACTTTGAAATTTCAGAAAAGAAAAGAAAAAAATAAAGCAAGGAGAAGAAAAAAAATTTAGACACTTCAAGTCATTTTCTCAGCCTTTACATAAGTAAAAAACAGGCTATAAGTTTAGATTTAGAATACTTGAAAGCCCAGAAATAGTCAAATAACTTTTGTAAAGCTCTTTGTTGTGATTTTTAGCACAATTGTTCATCTTAACTAGATGATAAAATAGCCAAGAATATAAATCCAATTAGCAGGTGGTTATTTTAGGAAGGGGTTCTACAAAAAGGCTTCACTATATTTCTTTTGGTGTACCTGGATTTATTAGCTACCACAATTAATAGCATGCTGAAATAATCGTGCATACAAGTGACATGAATAGTTCAAGTCTGGGTTCTTCCTAATGAAGGACTAACAGTTAATTATAAGATCATGGTTTATGGGGCTAACTAAAGGTTAAGTCATTTTTGCATCCAGTTCAGTTAAACTCTACAAACCTGTGACCCCACTGTGTTCCAGGCATTTGCAATTAGTTGCCTCTTACTAGCAAGGTTTCACCTGTAATTTCTCTCTTTAGTATCCAATATACTCTTTCCTGGTTAAGATCCACTTTCTCAATGAGGAATCCACAGGCTTGTTACAAAATTTCTTTCAGGATATTTTTACTAGCCAAAGTCATTTGTTTTTATTTCTTCCAAAATCCAGTCAACTGCCACTTCCCTGTCTTAGCTCTCAGGGGTAATTCTTTTCTGAATAGTTCACAGACTGTGTCCTTTTTAAGTCATTAAATGGCTTTTAAAAATTCTCAGAATCAGATGAAAGCCAGCAAGTCTATTTAGTTTCTAAGAAAGCTTCAAGCATTTTTCTTACCTGCCTTTCTTTACCAAATAAAGCTATCCTGTCACTCTCCCAAGGCTTTATAACAAAATATCTCAACATCCTCCCTTCAAAATCTCTCTAACTTCTTTTCTCTTTTAGTACTAAAGTTCCAGCCCTCAGGTCCTTCTGATGAGGAAAAACATAATGGGAACTTTCTCTATTAATTAGTCTAGATGTAATGTTCATTGAACCGCAGACGTTAAACCATTAGACTTGAGTAGACTTTTCAGTCCTAATTCACTTCCACTTTTTTCTGGATGACCCTTTAAATCAGGGCTTCTTAATATTTATTCACTCATGGACTTCTCTGACAATATGGTGTAGTCTAGGGACCCTTTATCTCAGAATTATATTTTTAAATAATTATAAATAAAATACACATATAAAATATATAGGATTATAAAGGAAACCAATTATATTGAAATACAGTTATCAAAATATACATATGTATATATTTATGTGTGTGTATATATATACATACATATACCATGTACACAAACATATGCAAGCCTTATTGAAGTAATATGATGTGTGTATATATACATATATGTATACACATGTATATATAGTATGTATATGCATGTATATTATGTGTATGTGTATGTAGTATTATATGTGTGTATATGTACGTATTTGTATAAATACGTACATATATCTAATACTACTCCAATAAGGCCTGCTCCCTATTCTTTTCTGTTGGACACACAGTGTTGTCCAGCTTCAGCTAAAGTCCTCAATTACAGCTCCTTCTGTTCCTTAGAAGAAGAGTGGACTCTGCAATGATCCTTTATTTTAAAATATCAGGACTTAAAAAATAGCTCCCCAAAACAAAAACAATAACATACAATTGGGGTGAAAATAAATTAAATTAGGGGGGAAACCCAGAAATATCCCTGGCCATGGACCCAAAAGAAGTCTGGAATAGGAGGGGGGAGGAAACTTTTCCAGCTATTTTTCCTTAAGGAAAGGCCTACATTGACCCTGAGGTCCCTTACATCTCCGAATCTATGACCCCACACTATCCTTATGGACCAGTTGGAGAGATGTGGACCAGATGCTAATACAGTGTATTAGCTTTAAAACTGCTTGATTGATTGGATTCAAAGTGAGTTAACAAATGAATTGATGTCAACCTGGACTGAGGTCTCTGCTGTATTGCCATAATACTCTGCCCTTTACTCTATATTACTCAATAATTTTGTACAATAGATGTATATGATCACATTTGTAGGTGAAATGAAACTGGAGACACCAGCTAATACGTTGTATGTGAGAAGAGACGTTCAAAAAGAATATTGACAGGTTAGATTAAAGCTAATAAAATGAAATTTATTCTTATATCTAGGTTTAAAAAAAACCTACATGAACAAGATGGGAAAATCGTGGCTAGAAAGTAATTCACATGGTTTTGGAATTGAAATGGCCTTTGAGGTCACTTGGTCCAATAGGAAAAAAAAAGAGTGGTTTATCTTGTTCCTTTCAGAATCTTGGCAATAAGGTCTTCTATTCCCAACAGAAGATGATTTGTAGCAGGTACCAAATTCCCTAGGACACAGAGCAGGGTTCATCCAGCTAGCTGGTACCATCAGGCTTAAATTCCTAAAGCTAGGATCTCTCTGTTGTATACCTCACTTTAGCTTAGGCTGGGCATTACCTGGGTAACAAGACTCATACTGAAGCCTGGTGTGTTTTGTGTCCCAACTACTTAGGCACGACTCCAGCTTAGTTGAGAGAATTGTTAGTGCAAAACTGTGTATCTAAGTGAGGGACAGAGTTGATGAGAAAGGTTTGGGGAAGAGGAGAGAGCATTTATCTTTGAGAAAAGAAACGTGATGCCAGATTGTCTTTAGGACCAACTCTAGACATATAAAGAGAAGAAGAAAGATTTTGGAAGCTGCAGATGTGTAAGGGAAGCCACCTCCTCAATACTTTCTTGATTTCCAAGTGCCCCCACACTCCCACCCCAGAGACTTTGGGAAATTTCCTCCTGGTTGAGATCACAACCTTTCTCTTGGTATCTCACTTTGTGTATTTTTTGGTATGCTCTAATCTGTAACTGCTCTGATTTCTGTTAGTTATTTGTTTGAATAAATAGGTTTATTTGCAATCCATTATTTGTGGTGGTTTTCTGTATAACCAGTATTTGGGTAGGAAAGAATTAAACCTACAGGTATAATCTCAGGACTCAGGACTTTTCCCCAAGATACTTAAATGTGTCTGGGAAGCAGCTTTTGTTTTGAATTAATCATTCCTCTAGACTAGCAATGTATAGATAGACAAAAAGACATAATGCAAACCTCATGTGGACATACATATCTTGCATGAGCACACAGTGCACACATCGTTCAATGATAGCTCCCACTTTTAACCTCTGATGACAAGACTACACCTACCCATCTTCCATGCATATAGAGACATTATTCTTAACAAACTGCCAAGGCTTCTACAATTCCTCAGTTTGTCAATTCCAAAATCCCTTCCACTCTCCCATGCAGATCAATGGGTAGGGGAAAAGGCAGAGAAACAAAACTAAGCCCAGGGAGCAAAGACATTATTTTTCTCCAGCCTAGTCTTTCCTGCCTTTAATATATATGTATATATGCACATATAGAATGTGTAGACCTACATATATGTACATATGACATATATACATATATCTACATAGAGGGAGATATGTCCTGATATATATACTGATATATATCAGTAAAGCCTTAAAAAGCTTTAAGTTTCCAGCACAAATAGGTAGAATTGTTTCCAAATAGGACTCCAATACTCTTGATTCTACCTCACCAACCTTAGCCAGTCACTGTCTTGTTGGTTTTACATCAATAATCAATAAATTATATTGATATTATATGTGTAAGTTATATATAATCAATAAATTACATCAATATCAATAAATTATATTGATAGAGTATACATAACATGTAAGTTTTTATTTATATATATATATATATATATATATATATATTAAAATCATTGTTACATCAATAACTACATCTATTCCCTTCTCTTGGCTCACACAAACACCACCACCCTAGTGGGGCCCACATCCCCGTTCTCCAGGATTACCACAATTGCTTCTAATTGGTCTCATAGGCAGCCTACAATCTCTCCCCTCTCCAATCCATCCTCCGCACAGCTGGTTGGTAAATTGCTGTTCTTAAAGCACAAGTCTAATCATGTCACTCCCCGACTCATGAAACTCCACTGGTTCTTAGGATAAAATATAAACTCTTTTGTTTGCCGTTTAAAAACTCTTTTTAGCCTCACTCCAATCTATCTGTCTAGACACATTTCACATTACTTCCTCTCAACTCTCTACCTTCCAGCCAAACTGCTCTTTTTTTGCTCTTCCCTGTACATAATACTCCATCTCCTGCCCACACACCTTTGCCTCCTACCCTCACCCCTTTCCTGGCAGGATCACCTTCCTTACCTCTGAGTCTCGGAATCCCTAGCTCCCTTCAAGGCTTAGTTCTCCTCTACATTAAGCCTTTCCTGACCCTCTCTCTTGTTATAATGCTATCCACTTCTTTGAATTTATTTTTATTTTATATTTTTATATTATATTTTTATATTTTATAGTTATTTCTCTGTATAGATGCCCTGCCTCCCTCAAACACCTCTAATATATGGCAAGCTCCTTGAAGTCAGTGAGCATGAGACCCAGCATATAGCAGGTCATCATGATTGATACTATCTACCATTAATGTAAAGCATTTTAAGGTTTACAAAACACTTTACATATGTTATCTCATTTGATAATAAGTGCTTACTGAAAAATTTCAGTATACTCTCTTAACTTGTCATTTGGCATTACAATGAGGCTACATCGACATGGTTCTCATCGCCAGAACGGAACTCCAACAGGTCATGGCATAGGGGGAAAGCCTTGAATTCATGGTTGGTTGACCTGAGGTCTAGTCTACATTTTGCCACTTGACTAAGCTGCGTCCTCCCTCTGACCTACTAGCTATCACTGAACTTCTGAAGGCCCTAGGCCAGGGATATCAAACCCGGAAATTTTGTTGTTGTTTTTTGAGTCATTTTAGGCATGTCTGACTCTTCATGGCCCTATTTTGGGTTTTCTTGGCAAAGATACTGGAGTGGTTTGCCATTTGCTTCTCCAGCTCATAAACAGGGTTAAGTGAATTGCCCAGGGTCATTTGGCTAATAAGTGTCTGAGGCAAGTTTTGAACTCACGTCTTCCTAAAGGAAGGCCTTCCACGCCTGGCACTCAATTCACTAGGCTTCCTAAGTGCCCTCAGATTGAGATGAGGACCACTAAACAGTACATAAAGATCCCTAAACCATGTATAAGCATCCTTGGGACTACATATTGATTTAGAAAATCACATATTAAACATTATCTATGTTCTATTGTATTTTCATTTATTTAACTATTTCCAATTATATTTTAATCTGATTCAGTCTGAGCTTGGGAGTGTTGTGGGCCACAGTGTAGCATTTGATACCTCTGCTTCAGGAAGCTCTCTAACGCTATAAAATATAGAGAAGGTGCTGACCTTTCATTGGTGGAGGGAGTTTCCTCCCCTGGAGGTTCCTATACTAATGAAATCACAGGTCTGGTTCCTATCTTGATAAAAGAAAGGAACTAGACTAGATAATCTCTGTAATCCATTTCAGCTCTAAAATTCTACATTTATTTTGGTCTGTGTGAAAGTTTTATGAAAATAACAAAATTAGGGGCGGCTAGGTGGCACAGTGAATAGAGCACTGGCCCTGGAGTCAGGAGGACCTGGGTTCAAATCAGACACTTAACACAAAAACTAGCCGGGTGACCTTGGACAAGTTAGTTAACCCCAGTTGCCCTACCTTCCCCCCTCCAAAAAGCAAAAAGAAAAGAAAAGAACAAAATTGCGAGGGAGAGACAAAAAGGCTGAATGTCACGGCCAGACATGAAGGCGCTTTGCAAAGGCCAGATATAAGTGACTATCTGGACTGATAAGAAATAAGGCATTTCTGCTAAAGCATCTGTGTATAAGGGACTCTTAAGTGTGAGTTCAAGCAATTTTTTAAAGTATAGTACAGAGCTTGCAGTGACCAAGTACAAAACAGGGAGCATTGTTAGGTTGTCCCTTAAAACTCCGCATAATATATTTATAATATTGTCCTGCTCTCATTCAGTTTCCCATTAACCTTGTCATTCTTGTCGTGATTCCTGTGCTTTTTATTTTATTTTTTGCTTTTTTTTTTTGAAGGGCAATTGGGATTAAGTGACTTGTCCAAGGTCACATGGCTAGTAGGTGTGTCAAGTGTATGAGGCAGGATTTGAACTCAGGTCCTCCTGACTCCAGGGCCGGTGTTCTATTCACTGTGCCACCTAGCCGATGCTGATTCCTGTGCTTTTTAGACATTGGTCTTTTACTTTTGCAAAGAAATTTGATATGAGTAATACAAGTTAAGTTACTTTCTAAATTTTATAACTTTGAAACGAACATGTAATTTGGTTTCCCCAGGAGAGGGAATTAAAAAGGTACTCTACGTACAGCAGATGTAGGCGACGGGTATTTATTTCCTCAGACAAAAGGAATGACGATAAACAGAACATTCCCAAGATGAAAACCAACTTAAAGCAGGCTTCCTTAACTTATGACTACGATTGCAACTCTCTGGGAATTATCAGTACATAAAGCCACATGTGAATGCTGATTAGGCATTTCATATCTGCTCTCCAGTGTCTAAACCAGGAGTCGACAAACCGTGACCAAATCAGGCCTGTGGCCTGTTTTTGTATAACCTGATAGCTAAGAATAGTTTTTTAAAAATATTTTAAATACAATAAAACTATATTTAAAATTGTTTTAAAAAATATTCTTAACTCCTGCTAGCTGTGCAAAAACAGGCAACAAATTGAATTTGTTTGTCAATGCCTGGACTAAACAACTCTGGGTATATGTTTGATAGTTAAAAAAAAGTCCAGGCTTCAGCCAATCCCAATGTAAGTGGCCGTGTTTTCTGATGAGGACTCTTTTTCTATTGGACTCGGGACTTCCTGAACTCTCAAACTCATAGAAAAGGAGCCAGGAGCCTAAGAGCAAATTCAGTAAATGCTGTGGGAGCAATGGTGGAATGGGAGGTAAAGAGTCTCCCTTCATGAGGAGACTAGAAACAAAGCACTTAACTGGCTACGTGGGTGAGCAGAAGCACAAGCAGAAATTGAGATGGAGGGATTCTCTCCTTTTAAAAGGTCCATTGAGTCATTAATTCCTCTAGATCTGCCACCAATGATTGTATCATGATTTCAAAGTACCTACGCCCTTCCACCCTCAGCTAGCACAAAGAAGCAGCCAGAAAAAAGTACATCATCTCTGATGTGCCCAAATACTGAGTCACTCTATCCTCAGAGTCCCCAGAAGTTTCCAAGGGAAAACCTGTTAGATATCTAGGAGGGGCCTGATAGGCCAGTTCAACTCTGCAAAATGGTATTTTGAGATCAGATTGGCAGCTAGGTATAAGTTGGAGAATGATATGGTGTTGCAGGTAAAAATTGAGTTTAAGCTTTCGTAGGCAAGCAGGATGGGAAGGCACAGGCCTGCTGTAGCCTTAGAGGCATGCTTCTACCACTGAGGAAAACCAGATTACCTCTTGGATATATTGTTGTTCCAGATTCCTCACTTGTTCCATCTCAGTATGTCACCCTCTTTCATAAATCTCTGCTTGGGTCCAGGCAGAAGTTTCTGCCACAGCCCACAAAGACTTCCACCCAGACCGCCATCTTGCTTCTCTCTTTCTCCATGAGTCTCTTATGTACCTACCTGATTCAGCACCCCTCTCCTTTGAATGCCGTTGAGGTCCTCGGTCTTGTTTTTTGGGCTTTTTGCTTCATTGACAACAACCTGTGGTGGTGTATTTTTGACTAATGCCTTTAGCCAGGGAATCACAGTATCTCAAAGTTGGAAAACACTTCAGAGGTTATGAATTCAACCCATGATTCACATGAAAATTTTGATAACACTCCCCAATCAGTTGTAATTGTTAGGCATTTATTTTTTCCAAAACAGTAACATTAAGACAGTTTCTTGTAGTTTCTACCCATCATTTCTAGTTCTTTCCTCTGGATCTGGGCTGAACATGTCTAATTTTTTTTCCATATGACAAAATACTTGGAGACCCCTGTCATGTAACCTTCAAGCCTTCTCTTCTCCAGACTGAATATCCTTAGGTCCTTCAACCAACTGATTCACAAGTGACCTAGGTTCAAGTATCTTCCACCATCCCAATTGCCTTCTTTTAAAAATAGCTCATCCTCCTGAAATGGGATGTCCAGAAGACAAATATAATATTACAGATGTTTTTCGCCTAGGACAGACTGCAATGGGTCTAAGAGCAAACTCAATAAATGCTCTGGGAGCAATGGTGGAATGGGAGGCAAAGAGCCTCCCTTCATGGAGAGACTAGAAACAAAGCACTTGACTTGCTACGTGGGTGAGCAGAAGCAGAAGCAGAAATTGAGATGGAAGGATTCTCCTTCTCCAGACACTCCTTTAATGCAACCTAAAATCACATGAAACGCAAAATGAAGGGCTAGATAAGGACCAGTGTCTGGCATCAGAGAGGAGAAGTCTTGATATGGTAGGAGTCATATTATTTGCCTCTGCATCCTTGGCAAAGATACTGGAGAGTTTCGCCTTAAACTGTATTAAAAACTCTCCTCAGATTGGGTTAGGGGATTAAGGCTCAGCAATTTACCTGACCTCTTGGTCATCCAAGAGTATAAAAGCAGCCTGCCCAGATGAAGTAAGGGCCTGACACACTTGGCCGATATCCCCAAGTCACACAAATGACCACACCCTCCCCTACTGACCAGATTCTTTTTCTATATTGAGGCCAGAGGAGCCTCGTTTACCCAAGTTAAGTGCTATATTATTGTTATATTATCCCTTCTATGCTATGGGTAAGTAAATTTTTTGCTAACCTGTGATTGTATAAGTGAATTCATCTTCTTAGGAGAGACATATCCATCAGCAAGGGTATGATGGCCATGGGTCAGAGACAGGAGGACAGACTGAAAGGAAAGAGGTTTATTAACATCTTAAGGGATCTGCTCTTGCTGGTAACGGATTCAGATTTCTGGATTTGGTTTTTACAACCTTTCAGGCAAGCTTGGAGTACACAGCCAATCAGCAGCATTCAGTGGCAACTTGAAACAGAAAACTAATGCATTTCATAGGAGAGAGATGGGTGACAAAAAAGGGGGACCAGACAAATAAGAAAAGGGGAATATTTGAAATGCAAAGTGGCAAGGCTTATAATCAGAATAAGAAAACACTTCTTGTTCAAGGGCAGACCAAATACTTTACTTTTACCAAATACTTTTATAATGGTGGAAGCAGTCCCTTTATCTAAGGACAATAGGTAGTAGTTAAAACAGAGGATAAGAGAAATCATTCACTTTACTGTATCTTTGCATAGTGATCAGGGACTTTCTAATATTAGGCCACTAGGCGGTTGGGGGAATTTCTATATTGTTAGTACATTAAAACATCACAAAATAATGGTGGTTCAAAAAAAATAAGAATAATTGTGGTTCTGTTCTTATTTTCCCCCCAGAAGTGTCTCTCTCTTATTTTTTTTTTTTCGCTTTTGGAGGGGAGACAGCAGGGCAATTGAAGTTAAGTAACTTGCCCAAGCTCACACAGCTAATGTGTCAAGTGTCTGAGGTCAAATTTGAACTCTCTTTCTCTCTCTCTCTCTCTCTCTCTCTCTCTCTCTCTCTCTCTCTTTCTCTTTCTCTCTCTCTCCCTCTCTCTCCTATCAGGCCTAAAGCCAGATGGAGACTAGCCTTAATCAGGCCTTTGCTAAAATACCCGGTTTAAATTCTGTCTCTGGTATATACTATGTGACCATGGTCAAATATTTTAACTTCTCAGTACCCTAGCAATGCTCTCTTTTACATATTAAAAAAGTATTTTCAATTAGCAGAAAACCTATTTTCACTCCCTCCCATCTCTCCTTACTCCACTGAGAAAAAAGAAAAAGAAAAAGGAAGCCCTTGTAATCAATAATCATAGAGAAGCAAAACAAATTCCTATATTGACCTTGTTCAAAAATGCGTGCCTCCCTTTGCACCATGAGTCCACAACCTCCTTGCTAGGAGCTGGGTCCTCCATCACTGGTTCCCTGGAATCATGATTGGCAATTGCAATGATCAGAATCCTTAGGGGTTTCGAAATGGTTTGTCTTTATAATATTGTTACTATATAAATTGGTCTCCTGGTTCTGCTCACTTTGTTCAGTATCCATTCATGCAGGTCTTCCCAGGTTTCTCTGAAATTATCCTTTTCATCATTTCTTACAGCAAAATAGTATTTCATTAAATTTATATAGTATATTATAATTTGTTCAGCCATTTACCAACTGATGGGCATCCCCTTAGTTGCCCTTTTTTTGCCACCACAAAAAGAGCTGCTATAAGTGTTTGTTCATATGGATCCTTTTCCTTTGTCTTTGATCTCTTTGGAATAGAGGACTAGTCACAGTATCCTACACGGAAAAAAAAAAAGATGTCCTGACTGTCATGTAGCGTGTCTATTATCCCTCTTGGCTTTGTGTCATTTGCAAATTGAACAAGCATGACATCTTATATTAAATGATATAGGGCCAACCACAGGTGATTGGGTACTTCCTTCCGTATTGGTATCAAGCTATTAATTTTTAAATAATAGTTTTTCCCAATTACATGTAAAATAATTTTTAACATTCATTTTTAAAACTTTCGAGTTCTAAATTCTCTTCCTTCTTCCCTCTACTCTCCGCTCCCTGAGGTGGTAAATAATTTGGTATGTTACTACATGTGCAATCATGTAAAACATACTTCCACATTAGTCATGTTGTAAAGGAAGACACAGACCCAAAAAAACAAAAACAAAATTAAGAAAATGAAAAATGGCATGCATCGATCTGCATTCAGACTCCATCAATTCTTTCTCTGGATATGGATAGCATTTTCTATCATGAATCCTTTGGAATTGTCTGACATCAAGCTATTAATGACTATCTTTTGGGTTTGGTCCACATCGCCATAGCTGGACAATTATCTGTCCTTCCTCTCTCCACTATGTCCAGTCACACTCTGTCTATGGCACTGAGGTTAGTATGCCATGACCTCTTCCAAGTGAAGTCATTCCTGGCTCTTGATGATCACTACTGGCTCCTTTGGACATTCAGTAATCATCCCTTTAAAAATACATTCTAGAATTTTGCCAGTAATCAAGGCCAAATTCACTGACCTATAGTTTACAGACTCTACTGTTCTCATTTTTTTATTTTTGAAAACCAGGACATTTACTCTTTCCAGTCCTGTGGCTCCTGTCCCATTCTCTTCAACCTGGCAAAGATCACTTCCTTAGCAATTACATCATTGGGTTCAAAATTCCGAAATGTAGTTTCCTCTGGAACTGAAGACTTGGATACATCAGGGGGAGGCTGTCTCAACTATTACTCTCTGTTATCTATTTCTGATATTTCCTGTTCAAAAAGTAATTCTCAGTGGAGGAAAAAAAAAAGAAAAATAAATGTTGAATAGTTCTGTCTTTTCACCACCATCTTTTATCATTCTTCCCTTCGTTTCCTCACACTCACCTTTTCAGGTTCCTTTTATGAAATTTTCTTCCCCCTATTAAAATGTAATCTCTTTGAAGGCAGGGACCACTTTCAGTTTGTACTTGTGTTCCCAGAGCATAGCATGGTGCCTGACATGTAGCAAATGCTTAATAAATGTTTATTGACTGTTAACTATTATCATCATTCTCTTTACCCTAAGAGGTTCTTTCCCTTCCTCTTCCCAAAATAACTAAAGTAATGTCAATTTTGCTGACCTTAAAATTCATTTTCTACCCCAGTTCATTCTGAATTTCTGTTCCTAATACTGTTCTTACAAAAATTTCCCTCTCTTTTCTATTCCTCTTTTAAAAATTAAAATTGATTTCCATATCTCTTTGGATAGTTCTCTCATTTCTTCTAAATTGTAATGATTTATTTTTGTGTTTTTAGAATTTTACTCTTGAGAGCTTCTGCTCCTTCTTATGCTTAGGGCATGGGGTATGGCAGGAAAAGGACCATGCTAATGTACTGTTAATGGAGCACTGAATTGGTCTAGCCATTCTGGAAAAGCAATTTAGAATAGTGCCCCAAAAGGTACTATACTGTGCATATCCTTTGACCTATCAATATCACTACCAGGCCTATACGCCCAAAGAGATCAAAGAAAGAGGAAAAGGACCCACATGTACAAAAATATTTTTAGCGGTTCTTTTTGGGGTGGCAAAGGACTGGAAACTAAGAGGATGCTCAGCAGCCAGGGAACAGATGAATAAATCATTGCTCAAGAACATAACAGAATACCATTGTGCAGTAAGGAATGATGAAAGAGATGGTTTCAGGGGATCCTGGGGAAACATATAAACTGATTGAAAAAGAAGTCAGCAGAACCAAAAAAACTATGTTACAACTTTGAAATACTCCAGAACTCTGATCATTGTGATTGCCAAACACAGTTCCAGGGGACCACTGTCAGAGTATGCTACCAAACTCCTAATGATGGACTCAGGATATAAATGGAGGCTCATACTTTTTAAAAATTATTTATTTATTTTTAGTTTTCAACATTCACTTTTATAAGATTTTGAGTTCTAAATTTTCCCCCTCCCCAAGACGGCATGCAATCATGTACAATCATATTAAACAGATTTCCACATCAGTCATGTTGTGAAAAAAGAAAAAGAACAAAAGTGGAAAACCACAAAAAAGAAAAAAAAAGAGAAAATAGTATGCTTTGATCTGCATTCAAACTCCATAGTTCTTTCTCTGGTTGTGGATAGCATTTTCCATCATGAGTCTTTTGGAATTGTCTTAGATTTATTGCATTGCTGAATAGCACTAAGTCTATTAAAAGTTGATCATTGCACAATCATTGCACATCAAACATTGCTGTTGATATGTACAATGTTCTCCTGGTTCTGCTCATTTCACTTAGCACCAGTTCATATAAGTCTTTCTAGGTTTCTAGTTTCTTCTTAACTGAAATCCAGGACATATACTCTTTAAATATGGGCACCATGAGAGTTTGTTTTGATTGGCTATGTATAGTTTTTTTAAAAGTTTTGCTTTTTTTTCCTTTTCTTTCCCTCAATAGAGTGGGGGAGGGTAGGAAGTAGAGAAATCAGATGTTCTTATGTTAATTGAAAAAAGTTAATTTAATAAAAGTATATTTAAAAATAAAGAATTTTAGGCAAGGGGATTGCTACCTAACTTTTCTTTAAATCTGAGGGCCTTAATTCTTTGGACTATAATCACATTCCTTCAGGATATCATGCCTCACTTTTATGCCAGCATGGTCCCTGCCCATCTTCTGCCCAAAAGAGGTAAAACAGAGAACATGGGGAAACACTGAAAGCAAAGATGCTAGTTAGATATTTCAATAGTCTATGCACAAGATAATGAGGGGCTGAACTAGAGGAACAGCAATCAGAATGGAGAGAGGAGGTTATGGATATGAGAGATATTAGGAAAAAATAATTGATGTAATGATGATTTATTGAAACTGGGAAATAGGGAAAACAAGGCATAGATAGATCCCTATGGATTTGAATTGAATAGTAGCATTGACAGAAGTAGGGAAATATGGAGAACTAATTGGATTTCTGAAAGATTAATTTAATGTTTGAATTGAAATGCTCATGGGATCATGAAATAGGATAGCTTCTTCTCAGGAGAGTTCTTCAAACAAAGGCTTCAAGATGACCATTTGTCATAGCTTCTTTGGACCTCAATTTCCTTATCTGTAAGGTAAGGATATTAGCCACGGTCATTTCTTAGATCCCTTCTACCTCTAGCAAACTATGATTCTTTGAATTGTCCCTCTCTCTATGAAAAATAATTTTTGTAACAAATTTTTTTTTTCAGTTGTTTCAGTTGTGTCCAACTCTTCATGATCCCATTTGGAGTTTTCTTGGTAAAAATATTGGAGTGGTTTGCCCTTCTTCAGCTCATTTTACCAATGAGAAACTGAGGCAAACAGGGTTAAGTGACTTGCCCAGGGTCACACAACTAGTACTAGTGCAAAGCCAGATTTGAACTCAGGAAGATGAGTTCTTGACTTTAGACCTGGCACTCTATTCCCTATGGTGCCACCTAGGTGCCCCTTGTAATAAATTGTCATCGAAAATGAAACCAGATTTGTGTAGCCCTATCAGTATCGATTTGTAATACGTTTTGCCCTTAAGAAGAAAAATGATGATGTTGAAGTAAACTTTCATACCTTATGGAATGGTTCAAGACCAAAGAGTTCTGGTTAACTAAATATTCTGGTTGCCAAAGAGTAACCATAGACAACTTTCATAAATTAGCAATGTCAGAGAACAAAAATGCGAGGAAAAATGCAATGTTACAATAATACAGTGGAAAAAACACTGGATTTGGAGTCAGGGGATCTGAGGTACAATCCTAGTTCTCTCACTTAACCTCCCTGGGTCCTACTTTCCTTATCTTTAAAATGAACTCGGGAAATATGGAACATTCATAACAACAACAAAATTGCTTCCTGGGGTGAATCATCTAAGCAAGTGTCATCAACTTTTCTTTTTTTCATGATGGACTCCTTTGGCAGCTCGGTGGTTCGACAGCTAGGCCTGGAACTGGGAAGACCCAAATTCAAATCCAACCTAGCTGTGTGACCCTGGGCAAGTTTCTTAACTTCTGTCTCAGTTTCCTCATTATGTAAAACGGAGATAATAATAGTACCTACCACCCAAGGTGCCGCTAGTGGCCCCATAGTGCATAGAGTGCCAGGCCTAAAATCAAGAACTTCCTGAGTTCAAATACTAGTACTAATACAGATTAGTACTAGCTGTGTGATCCTGGGCAAGTCACTTAACCCTGGGAGGGTAAAATGAGAAAATATTTGTAAAGTACTTTGCAAACTTACAAGTGCTATAAAAATGCTAGTTGTTATGATCATTGGTGTGCTATTGATAGTTGGACAAAGCCTATCAACCCTTTCTCAGAATAATATTTTTATATGTAGAAAAATAAGATAAATCACATTACAAATGAAATAAAATACACCAAAATATTGTTATCAAAATATTTTTTAAAAATAAATTCACAGGCCCCAGGTTAAGAACCCCTGCTCGAGATACATCCTATACAATTTATCTATTTAATTCACCAGAGATCTTTTACTTCTTTTTATATTTCATGAAAATGAGTGCAACATTTAGCCATCTGATATCCCTCAATTTCATATAGGACTGACCCTTTTTCCTTTCTTAGGCTATGTATGTCTGTACTATTTTTATGGCATCTTTTTTGTAATTGTCATCATAGTTAATAGGAAACAGCCTAATTGCCTCATGGTTCACTGACACCTGTGATTCTTTTGAGGTCATGGTGCTCCATGCTTTGTACCTATATAGCATCTACAAGAGAAAATTTCTATTAATAGTGGGAGTCAGGGATTTGATGGAGTCAGAAGATTAGGATCATTGAAAATGCTGCACAATTTAGCAGACGTGACCTGGATGAAGGTCAGATAGGTAGGAGGAAAACCGGGAGAAAAAAGTGCTGGGAAAACCAAGAAAGAAGAGAATGTCAGGGAGAACAGATTTATCCACAGTGTCAAAGGCATCCAAGTGGTCAAGAAGGATGCTGTAATGCCATGCACAAGCAGCTTCCCAAAAGAATGCTACTGTAAACAGCTTTTAAGGTTCTGAATACATAGTATAGTGAACAAAGAACAAACCAAAGCAAAACATTCTCAGAAAATCACAATATAGTGTTCACAACAGTTTATCATTAAAATGGCCACATAGTTTTCACCAAAGTGGTCATGATATTTAGAACAAAGAACAAAAGAACAATCACCTAGCATCCCTAAGGAGGTTTGCCTCCTTACTCAAGTCATTCAGCCATCTCAAAATACAATAGTTAGTCTTCCACTCATGGGGCAACTAGGTTAACTTAATCAATCACTTATCTAGCAATCAGTTACTAAGTATCATTAATCACTAAATACAATCATTAGAAAATACACAAACTCTCCACCCCTAGGTCTCTAGAAAACCGCAATTTCATCACAGCATTCAATACCCAAGGAGAGATCTTTTCTTCATGTTGACTCAGGGTAGTTTCTCAGATAGCCTGGATCCCCTTCCATGGTCCCAGCTCCTACCTGAATCCACCGAACAGTCACTTAGATTCAGAGGCAGACAGTTCCCAGGTCTTTGTCCAGTCCTCCGGGCAGTTCCTGCTACACACTGAAGTTCACAGGATCCAGTACATTTCAAAACTTTCACAATTTCTATTCCCGGGAATTCAAGGATCAACCAAGCCCCAAACAAAAGTCTTAGCATCCTGGTCATGCTTCCTCAGTCCTCCAGCAGTTCAGCTGGCCCTAGGATCCAGAAGAAATCTCAGCCTTCCAGGTGGCAGCAGCAACACTGGCCTTCTGGAAGGCTGTTCATAGTAGCATTCTTTTGGGAAGCTGCTCGTGCATGGCATTACAGATGCATCCAGCTATCTTGGTCCTATTCAATTCTAGGCTCAGCATATTATCTGTCTTTAAGTCTTAGCCAAAAAATACACATTGATAGACTAACCGACTCAGTGAGTTACCCATCCAACTGCATGTCATATTCTGCACAATGTATCACTCATCAATAAGCATGTGTTAATCCATTACTATTCATCCAGCACTGTGCTAAGCACATCAGATAGAAAGACAAAGACATGGTCCCTGCCCTCAAGGAGCTTACATTCTGATGGGGGAAACAACATGCAAAAAAAAAAGTGTATATACAAGATAAATATAATGCCATAGAAAGTCATGTGAGAGGGAAGGCAGTTGTAATAGAGGAGAGGGTAGAGGCAGATGACCAGTAAAGGCCTCTCGCCGAAGGTGGAATTTTCTGGGTCTAAGGGGGCCAAGGAAGCCAGGACACAGAGGTGAGGAGGAGAAGCACACCAGGCATGGGGGCAGCCGATGGATAAGTTTTCACCTCTTGTTTTTTCCTGTGTAAATGGCTAGGCTAGTCTCCATCATTTATCCTTAATGAATGAAATGACATGAAAGGATTTCCACTTAACTAAGAACAAAAGATTCTGAATTATTTGGCAAATATAAAAGTTCATGCTATGCCTGCTCAATATTAATATTATCGGCCTCATGAGATGCTATCCTCACTTCTCTCTTAATAATGACGGCTTCTAGCCAAAGGCATGAAAAGAGCAAACTTCTCTGGAATGAGAGACACCTCTTCTCAATTCTCAGAATTCTTTCACCACCTTTAAAAAGAAGTGAAAACAGAAAGAAATGGGTTGGATAATTAGTGTAATTAGATAATTAGTATTAGAGTTTGCTTACTTTCTCTCCTCAAAATCTCTGCCAAAGCTCTGAGAGGTGTGTCTTCAGTTGTCCACATGCCCAAGTCCAGTCTTTCTGAGCCTTTTCTCTTGGGTCCCCACAGCTCAAAAATAACTAACCATTCCAGTGACAAAATACAAGCAGATGTAACCCCTCTTCCAAAGCCCATTGGTGGGGGACTATTTCACAAACAAACACACAAACAAAAAGACAACCCAACAACCTGGTCACTTGGTGTCACATACCCAAAAGAAGTTGCCTAAAATTTTTACTTTTCAGCTTTCTGGTGGTTTTTAAAATAAGCATTTATTAAGCGCCTACTATTTTCCAGGTGGGCAGCGAGGTGGTACAGCGGATAGAGCGCTAGGCCTGCAGTCATGAAGACCTGAGTTCAAATCCAACCTCAGATACTTACTAGCTATATGATCTTAGGCAAGTCAGTTAACCTGGATTGCCTCAGTTTCCTCATCTGTAAAATAAGTTGGAGAAGGAAATGGCAAACTATAGCAGTATCTTTGCCAAGAAAACCCTAAATGGGATCACAAGGAATCAGACACACCTAAAACTAACTGAACAACAAAATGTTCTGAGTAGTATCATAAGTGCTTTACAAATATTGTCTCATTTGATCCTTACAACAACCCTACAAGGTACATGCTATGATTATCCCCAGTTTAGATATGAGAAGACTGAGGCAGAAGGAAGTTCAGTGACTTGCCTAGGGTCATGCAGCTAGAAAGATTTTGAGACAGGATTTGAATTCATGTCAACTTATTGTATCGCACCATAAGGTTGCAAAATGCTTTCAGATTCAGCACCTCGTTTAGTCCCTGCACCAACCTTGTGAAGCTGGAAAGATTCAGTAATTTATAGATGAGAGGTTAAATCACTTATGCAAAGTCACACAGCTGGTAAGTGATGCAGCTGGGACTCCAGCTTTGGTCTACTGATTCCAGGGACCATGTTAGCACACTGCCCTGTTTCCTATGCAGTCTCAGTCTCTGGGTTCAGTTGCCGTTCTCCATTCTCACATGACTTGCATTGAGAGCTGGAAGGAAATCAGAGAAAACTGTTCTTCACAAACAAGCCATTCACTTCTGCCTTGATTTCCTTACCTGACACTAAAAATATCAGCCTCACTCTTTAATCCCAGATTTTCTCTAACACATCTAACCACAAGGTTAGGAAACAGATAGTAAATTATGTGATGCGAAAGCTCTTGAATTTGATGGTAAGAAAAGCTTTACCATGTTACTGCCATTTTACATGGTTCCTTTCAGAGTTTTCTTTGACACAAAATGTCTATTACTGCCAAACCACCTGGAGGAGTTTCAATGTCTGTAACAAAACTTCTATAACCACCAGCCTGTCTGGAATGGTTTCAATAAGCTTGGAATTATATACAAATTCTTAATTATATACAATTGTATAAAATTCTTAAAATGTAAGCAATGGCCCGAGGTACCTTTGGGCTCACATGAATTGGGCTTACTCTTGGGGCTTCCAGAATAATTGTATAATGACTCATTTTGCTCCCAATCAGTCTTTGCCCTGGGAACATCAAAATTTGCTTCATGCCACCTTCCAGGATAGAAATATCATAATCTGAGCTCATGCTTTTCACTTAAAGGGGCCTTAAGCTGCCTGGCAAGTACTAGGCAAAAAAACGAAAAAACAAAGGAAAAAAAGATCTTACCTTTTATTTGTCATTATTCATAAAGGGCTTGTACTTGAACCCATAAACAGTCAAGAACAACAGCCCCTTCCTCTCTAGTGGGCCTCTCTCTACCTTCCCCCTGGACTTATACACATATGCAAACTTATTAAACTACCCAAAGAAAAAGAACTTCCAAACTCCCAAGGGGGAAAACCTATGGTTACTCTCTGAGCTTCAGTTTCCTCTGTAACAGCAGTTCTCAACCTGTAGGTTGCGACCTTGGGGGTCGCCTAAGACCATCAGAAAACACATATTTCTGATGGTCTTACGAACCGAACCAAGACACCGCTCCTCTATCTGGGCCGGTCCGCCCACATGCAGATACGCCCACATACAAGCATTAAAAGGTCGCAGCATTAGGAAGGTTGAGAACCACTGCTATAAAATAGGAGGGAGTCAAAATGGATAAGATTTTCTTCTCACATTATTCCCACTTAAAACCAAATCTGGCTCTCCCCAAAGCAGAGTACAATATTAAATCAAAGGATTTTTTAGAACAAAAAAGGGCCTTTGAGATGACCTAGCCCAGTCCCCTTCATTTTACCGATGAAGATGCTGAGATCCGGACTAGTTAAAAGAGTGTGATTAAACTGTGTGATTCTTAAGAGCAGACAGTCTTTTGCTTTTGTGTTTCCAGCACTTTAGCACAATATGGGGCACATAGTGGACATTTAATACTATTTATTGACCGTCTGACTTACTAGGTGCTCCTCTAGGCTTAGTCTTAGTTATTCTCAATTTCATATTAGCTCACCAAAATATTCAGAGTATAATCCATTTTTTTAAAATAGGCCTATTTATTTGTATTCCAAATGGACCAATTCTTCTAGCTGCTGACTTGCCAATTTCTTAAAAGATGGTTATTTCTGCCTTAAATAATCTTCAGTAGGCCAGCGAACAATTCCTTCATCAAATTAAAGAGGAAAAAAAAACACCTCTCAACTTTTCTGAAAAAATACTTTCTCTTGTTGGAGCTGACAACTGGTTTGTTCTCTCTTACAGAAGGTCGTGACAGTAAGAAACCAGGTTCTAAAACACCAAAAATCACCAGGAGAAAGGACTAAATCTAAAAAATTCATTTGGTGCAAGATAAATAAACTCTCCTTAATAGAAGATAATCAGAGAATCATGACATTCTACTTTGTAAAGGAATAAACACAACTTCAAGTTAGCAGCAGGAAATAATGATCCTAATGGAGTGGTATCAATCAGTTGACATTTCTTTTAGTAAAAAACACAGATCCAAAAATGTTATCTAAACTAACCACAAATAATGTTGTAAAATGAGCTCTTGGATTACAGCTGTTGACCATTAAATAAGCTGGATGCCCAAAGGAGTTGCTACTTTTCAACAAAGACATCTGTCAATGGTTCCCCGTTTCTTGCAAGGCTTTTTTAATAATAGATCCAGTAGAGAACAATTATCAGCAAAGTAAAATCTGTGTTGATGTTTCATGTTTTGTTTGGTTTTTTTGTCTGTGCTTCAGAAAGATCTGCCCTTGTTTTGACAGCTGTGGATGAAATAAAAAAAATTGTTGGGGGAGGGATAGGGTAATGGTGCAAGTAGAAGGAGAAAAAATGTAGGAGAAGAAAATAAGAAGAGTGAGAAAATAAGATGATGGTGGGTGAGCTGTTAAAAATGAGGAGAGAAGAGAAAGGAAGGAGGAAGGCATAACTGAATGTGACTGTTAATGGCTATGCAGAAACCCATAACCTGGCAGGGAACTTCCTTTTCTTATCATCATGGAGCTCCAACACTCAGCTCACAAAGACCAGATTCAGTCCTGGGAGTGGTGGACTCCAAAGAGAAGGGTCAGGCATATTCTCACATTCTCTGGCTTATTATGCCCCGACCCCAGAGCAGAACTGGGAAGGGGGAATGGGAAATCTATTTTTAAAATGGATCACTATGAATATTTTTGGGAATTAATTAAGAATGACGTCTAGACTATATCCAAACAGGGTCCTCTCTGGTAAGGTCCTTAGTGTACAAAATAATTCAGGTATATGACAGTTATTTGTTTGCTCCATCTCAAAGGAAATGTTTAAAATGCAAAAGCATCATATGTTTGTTGAAAAAAAATCCTTAAAATATGATGCAGTAACCCATCATATATTAAACTCTCCCCAAGAGGTTGATGCTTAAACCATGGAACACTTGGTGAGGCTGCTCAACAGGTGTTTCAGTCTTGCTTCAGATCTGTACTGTCCTAGCAATTCACTCAAGGTCTAGATTTTCTGGGTCAGGCTTTCTTAGTCCTTTAATTTGTAGTATCATCCTGGTAGTATCATCTGCAAGAACTTGTTGTGGACATCACCTCCTTCTGAGGAACCAGAACCTGGACTCAGGAAGCTCCCTTCTTCTTGAAGTTGTGATGTTGTCACTAATGTTAGGAATAGTCATCTCAGGGTCACCTGTGCTCAGGGAATGAAATTCAAAGCAGAACAACTCTTGAGACCCATTCTCAGGCTCATCTGAATAAATACATGTCCACTATTGCTGCCATAAGAGTATTGGAGAATTGGGCTATTAACTCAGGTAGATGATAGGAACTAGAAAGAATTTCAGACCCTAACTCAGGTTTAGACTGAGACAACTGTGGAAGAGAAAGAGAAAAGTAGATCCAAAGATCAGGCTAAATCATGGAAAGGCTTCTCTAATTAGTTTGGTTTTGCATCACAAAAAGAGTTTAAGATCCAGAAGGCCCTTGCTCCTATATATGCAGCTATAGAGAACAGCAGCAGCAACTGAGGAAAGGAAGGCGCCATATTATGCCTTATTGGAGCAGAGAGCAGCTCTGCGGAGATCCCATCTAAGAGCAGCCAGATGATATCACCAGAGAATGGTTCTAGAGCCCTGGAGGCATCAGCTGCCCCAGCCACGCATGCTCCCTGGTCAGAATGTGTGTTCATACATGTTAAACCCAAGTTGTCTTCACTACCTTGCTCTTCTATTTTTTTTTTGTCTTTATTAATTTTTTGTTTACTTTTAATTTACAAGATTCAGTTCCACAATCCCTTGAGTTTCAAATTTTTTCGCCTTCTCTCTCCTCCCCCCCCCCCGCCCCCGCCAAGGCGGCATGCAATCAAGTATAGGATCTGCAAATACTTTCACATTAGACATTAGTCAGGTTGTAAAGAAGGATTGTAACCGATGGAATGAACAATGGGAAAGAGGAAACAAAACCAAACAAGAAAAAGAAAGAGCAGGTAGTTTGCTTCCATCTGCATTCAAACTCTGTAGTTCTTTCTCTAAATGTAGATGTCTCTTTCCATCATGAGTCTTTTGGAGTTGTCTTATAACCTTGCATTGCTGAGAAGAGCCCAGTCTATCAAAGCTTTTCGTCACACATACGTTGTGTTTGTAATTGTGTACAAATTTCTCCTGGTTCTGCTCTTCTCACTCAACATCAGTTTGTATAAGTCTCTCCAGGTAAATATGAAATCCATCTGCTCCTGATTTCTTATAGCACAATAGTATTCCATTACATTCATATACCACAGCTTGT
>CM053580.1:67754178-67782895 GCA_028627135.1 Pseudochirops cupreus | reverse complement strand
TTCCAGTGGGGATGGGTGGTGGGGGAGGAGGAGAAAGAATCTGGAGTTCCATAATCAAATGTTATGAATGTGTATCTATCTATCTATCTTTGTATGTATATATATATATATGTGTGTGTGTGTATGTGTGTATATATATATATGCAATTATTATTATTATTATTGACTACATCCAACTGGAACTTGAGATACACAGGCACTGCAGTTGGGAGATCCATCCTGCCCTACCAAAAAGTGACATAGGAGAGAATAGACTGGGGGAGGGGCGAAATACTGGGATGGCTGTTTTGGGGTGGTGGGCGGGGGAAAGACGGGGAGAAAATATGTAACTCAAAAAAATTTAATAAAGAATCTCATATAAAAAAAAAGACGGGAAACGAAGAGCAGAACGAGCGATGGGGGTCAAGGGAGGGTTGAGAAATGGCTGCCAGGGTCTTGGTGCGTGTACTTCTTTCTTGTCCTGCACTAATGTTGTGGAGACCATGAGAAAAGGTACTCTCAGGACTGAAGAGGATCACAGAGATGCGGTGTCTTGTGGGAGAAGCCGGGTTTCTTTGTGTGCTAGCAGACAGCAGGAATATGTCCATGAAGGTGAAGGGAAATTAAAGATAAAATAGGAGTTCTGATGGACACAAGCAGGGTGGAGACTTGGTCAGGTTAGGAGTGAGGTAGGTGGGTATGGGAACTTGAAGTGGTAGCAGGAGAAGGTAGTTTTTGTCTAGGTAGCTGAGAACCTCAAAGCACAGAGAATGTTAAAAGAACTACATGATAGTTTAGTAGTTATTGGACTAAGAAGCACAATTTGACTGGACTCGTATCCTGAGAGGAAATATAGTGCTCTAGAAATGGCATTGAATTTGGGTCATGCTGTGGGTTCAAATTCACTTCTGCCACTTTCTACCTGCTTGATTCTGGAAAATCATTTTAACTCACTGAGTTAATTTCTTCAAATGAGGGAATTGAATGGATGACCTCTGATGTTCTTCCTGCTTCAAGATCTATCATTTTGTGGTTTTAACAATTCTGTTATAAGGAGAATGTTATTAATTTTGTTCACTCTCAGATACCAGGATTAAAAGGAAATCTGGCCTGTAAAAACGGTGATCAGGTCCCTAGGGGCCTGATTGAACTCATATTCAAATTCTAGGGCCTTTGCCTTTTATATACAGTTAGAAGATATCTTTCATGGGGAGCATTTACTTGGCTTCTGGTCAGCCCTGGTGCCTGAGACCCTATTTCTAAATTAAGTCCTGGTTTCTTAGGTCCTGGAGGAAGCTTGGCGTTTAGCTGCTTTATGGTTTTTTGTTTGCTCTGCTTATGTGGTTTATTGAAAGCAGAAAAAATTAATTATTGACAGTTGATTTAGGTTTCCAAATCCAGTCATAGGTCAGTGGGTGAAAAAGAAGGACTGTGTACACCATTTTTGTGGTGATGACAGGGTAGAGTAAATGTAGCCTCAGCAAAGTCTAGAATGAGGATGTTTCCTATCCCTAAGAGAGGTGGGATTAATTACCTGTCCCCTTCTCAGTTTTAGACCATGATTGGGAAAGGAGGAATAGGAGGGGTGGGATTCTTTGTGCTCATCTAGAACTCTACCTGCTTTGGTGCTCAGTGGTAGTGGAGGACTATGCCATTGTTGTGGTGACTGGGGTTAGAGTGGGTGTGGCCTCTGAGCAGAGTAAGTAGATTAGGGCAGTAGATTTCTAGAACTCCAGGAAATCATGGTTCTAGATGGGGCATCCTTCGGGATAGTGGAGGCTTCCACATGCCTGGGAACTTGTTGCTAATGAAAGGTCTTTTTTCAGTGATTCAGTGCAGAATTGTAATAGACTATAGGGCAGTGTGTTCCCAAGATTAGTGACCTCCAAATTCTGGCCCTAAGTGAGCAAAGGATGGCGCATGTACTCTTATTGGTCATGGCAAGGGGCACTAGCAACTATGTTATTGTGTTCTTTTGCTAAGTCAGTAACCAATATCTCTATGAAATAATAAATAATAAGCCTGCCAAAAATTAGTGCTCTTCTGGAAAATGCTAAAAGTCTATTTGGAAAGTCTTGTGCTTCATCTGCATTGACCCATTCATTCATTTTGTGCAGACAACCTGGCAGGTCTTATGAGACTGGAAGAACTTGAAGTATGCGCTTAGTGATTAATTGTATCTGTTATCTGAGTTACAATTAAGTTCTGAGAGGCTTATCAGTAGAGTTAGGCTACCAAATGATTATTTTTAGCTGTATCAGCTTATGAACACCATCTATTAACACGGAAGGCTTTCCATCTGTCTTTAAGCAGAGTACATCCGCCTAGTCTTTTGGATCATACAAGCCTGCTCTGTGTTCAGCACTAGAGTGAGTCCTGAGTAAACTTAAAAAGCGAACATTTTCTGGTTACGGCAGACATGTTAGCTGGCTTCCTTCTGTGTTGGGAAGTGATGAAAAAAGAAATTAAAAACATGGAACTTAGAGCGCTTTGTTAGAGCACCTAAAGGGCCTAGATGGAGGCATTTGAATTTGGTACAGTGGATAAAATGGAACCAAACCACTCTTGAACAATGGAGTGACATAAAGGTAACAGTGTTTGAAGTATGCTGGTCTGATAAAAGTATGTATGCATAGGATGAAAATGTATAGACTTTTGTGAGGGAAACTACAGTTAGGTCATTGTTGCACAAGATTGGGTAGGATCCAAGAATGGGGCAGAGGAAGAGGAAGGAATGAGGAGCCTGTGATTTCTAAGGCCCAGAGATCAAGGAAGGTTCAGGCCTCCTTATTACCATGAAACAAAAACAAAAATTTATGTCTAAATTGTAGGTTGTGCTTGAAGATATTTATACACTTATCTGTTACTTTCTATAATGATAGTAGTGGAGTGGCTAAGTATCTCGTAGTTTTTAGATTATCTGCCAATATTAATTTAACTGATTGTACTCTAAATGTATAATTCTTTTCCAGTGGTCACTGAGTGTTACTACTTAATCATATCCATTTTGACATTCTCTCTACAAGTAGACCCGGAAGATAGAAGTTACAGATCAGTGGAAAGATAGTGCTCAGTATCTCTTTGGAAAAATAAAGGAGTTGGAGTTGTGCTCAGATGCAAAAAGAAACTTCATTTCATGGAAAACTTGGAGATCTCACCTTGCAGTTCTTATAGAGAATATAGGAAAAGAGAAAGCACAAAAAATGTAGCTTATATGCTAATGTCTATTGTAGAAGATGAAGAGACATTATTTAAAAGTTTGATAGTATTTTTCACATTAAGACATACATCAGTACTTGTTGACTTCCATGCAAAAGTTGGCACAAGTGAGGAAAGTAAGAAATATGGTAAAAGATGTAATTTGGGATCAAGACATGAAAGAAGCCAAAGGATTGTAGATTATTCATGTCTGTATATCATGAATACTTCCTTCAAGAAGAGAGTTGGAAGATGCTGGATATAAGATGCCAAGCAATATTGCACAAAATGAAATTGATTTTAATAAGTGGTCAACTAACATTTATTAAATGCCTGTTATGTGTCATGCATTGTATTAAGTGCAGGCAGGAAATATCACCACTATGAGAGTTATTTCAGAATCAACTCTGTATGTGTAGACACATTATTGAGTCATTAGAAAGGGGTAAAAAAACAATACCAAATTAGAAGAAAGAATAAAAATGGGAAAACCTAGTATTACAATTCTAACCTTTTAACAAACTTTTCACTCCCTTGGCAGGTGGGTAAAAGTCAATATATTGACCCTAACTCTAAATCTTTTTTTTTAAGAGAAAATATAACTAATAAAAAAAAAGTGTTGGCCCACAGTGAGGTCAAGAGTATCAAAACTGCCTTAGCTAGGAAATACTTGATTTCCCACACTTAGAAATGTGGCAAGCAAAGGCTGTATGCTTATTTTTAAAACATTAGGATTGCAGATTGGTGTAAGATTACAAATAGTAGTGACACAATAGTGAACATAAGGTGAGGGGAAAACAAACTGGTAAAAAAGCTTGGCATGATATCTGTCTTAGACATTGTCCTGAAAGACAGATACAGATGAAATCACGACAGCAAAACAGATATAAAGTGAAACTTCAGCTGGGATTTTTATGGTGCTAAGTTTTCATCAGCAGTGATAGTGGATTCTACTGCTTTTGATCCTGCTGTACTATGTTAGGAGCTGGCAGTAATACTTTAGAATATGAGATCAGGAAGCGTGATTTAATCTGACCAAATAAACATGGAAGAAATCCACATTGGCAGTAACAAAATTTAAAGACACTTGGGGGCTTGGTTGTCATTACATTCTAACGAGGGAAAGCTCCCAAAAGAATAGAAAAAACCTCCCAGAAAACAACCTCTAAGAAAGTATTAGCAACTAGTGAGTCATATGTCTACTTTCTTATTTCTGTAACATCTTTATAAGAATTGTTTTTAATCAGGAGTTTCCTTGATAAACTAAGAGAAGAGGACACTCTTAGGTAATGTTGTACAACAGACTGCATCTAACACAAGTCACACACTTGACTGAGAGGCAAATCTGTTGTAGATTACACAGACAGCTTTGGATTTGTTGGAATAAAAAGTAGCATTAAAAACTGTCCTCAAGCAATATGTTAGTCCATGAATATTTTGAGATTATACTTGATTCCATGACAGGTGTTCCTACAGAAATCATTTTGTTCTGCAACCTATGGAGTATCAATATCAAGTGGGCATAAAACATGGAGATGGAATTTTAAACATTTACTATTGCAACAGAGGTTATACTTTGTGAAATTTAAGTAAAAGATTCCTTAATGTTGAAAACGAATGTCCCTTTTTATGGATGGAAGAGCCTCTGAAAACTATAGGACCTCCTCAGTGATTTCCATGATTATGTCAAAGTAATTAACTTAATATCCCCAAGTAGGTTGATGGTTGGAAAGTTGCCAAAATATTCATAGCAGTTTTGTGTTAGCAAAGCAGATACCCATCTATTGGCAACTGGCTAAGCAAATTGTGGTACGTGAATGTAATGTAATTATACTGTGATATAAAAATAATGAAGGTGATGAATTTAGAGTATGGCAGGAAGACCCATGTGCTGATGCAGAGTAAGGTAGATAGAACCAAAATAATGTTATCCAGTGACTACAGCAGTGAAAATTGAGGTATCAAAAAACAAGTAACAGGTTATAATAACCAAGCTTAATCCTGGAGAGAGTTGAGAAAATGTACCTTCCTCTCTTTGTAGGAATAGAAAACTATTACAATATTAAATCATTGTCAGATTGTTTACGTGTTAATTGTTTGAACTGCCTTTTTTTTCTTTTTAAATCTTTGTTATAGGAATGACTTACTGAGTTGGAAAGGGGAATGAGGTAGAGTCAGAAATAAATGTAATCTAAAAACCAAAAGATAATAATATGTTTTTTTAATTTCAAAAGAGGTTTAAAAAAGTGATTCACCATCCCCACAGGAAAAGTAAAGTCATTGAAGAATGCTTAGTCTTTATGTTGCCTAGGTTATGGACATATAATTGGTCAGGCAACTAAATGGGTTAGTCCATTAGTACACATGTATTGGGCAGATACTGAAGACGAGCAGTGAGATAGGCCAGGTCCAGGAAGAGGAAATTGAACTGGACCAAATTGGAAAAAGTATTAAGTGTTTTACAAATCCTGAGGTGCTCATTACCATAGAAATCTTCCTTTTTGATACCAATATTCTTCCAGCAACACTAAAGGTGATACTGTATAGAATCTTAGACTATCAGGATCTCAGAAGAATAACAATTTAAGGTAACCCAAAAAATAATGATCAGGCAGCAATGTGTTACCAAGGATGACCTTTATAGATTTAATTAAGGGTATGTCTGACTAGGAAAGACAGACTGACCATGGAGCAAGAAATAAAGTGTAATATGGATAACCAAATGTTCTGCTGGCATCCACAAAATAAAAGAACCAAAGTATACCTTCCAGCACATTCAGAATCCTTGAACAAAAGTCACACAAGATAAAGCATGGGTGGATTATGATTTATGTCATTAGAGTCAGTCTAATGAGATCTGTTGAATTCAGCAGTTCAGCAGATTATCATTAAGCATCAACCCTGTGCAAGGCAGTCATGATGGGCAGTGGGATACAAAGAAAAAAAAATAGGGTCTTGAGGAGCTTAAATTCTACTTTAAAGTATAAAATACCTACATGTAATCAGTGATCATAAAGCCAATCAGAAGTGAAACGAGCAGCTTTTTTGAAGTGTGCTGCTGTTTTCTGTACATCAGTGAAAGTGTACTTCTTACTCAGCCATACCTTAGACTTGAAAGTTTGAGAAACAAAGGAATTCATACATACTTCTCTGGCATATACACAGCCATAAGCCTCAGAGTCCCTTGTATCCTTGGAAGGGAAGAATAACCCTGTTCCACAGGAGAAAATCAGAAAAAAGCAGTTGAAGCTTCAGCATTGAAGATTTATAGGCCATCAAAGTAGGTTAGGCCTGTTTAATAGTTTTCACATTGTATAAGATGGAGTGAGATAAAATAGGGATGAAGTTAATACCTGGAGAAGAGAAAGGATACTCTGCTCTCTTAGCTTGCAAATATACGTGCGTCTATAGTCTACTAGTGAATATAAATCAGGCAACCAGACATAAGGAAGGAAAACAAAAATAACAAGCAGTCTTTCATTTGTGAATTGTACGTGATCCTGGGAACTGATGAAAAGTTTGCATCAGGTATATTGTGCGATGACCTGGGTGATCTCATTGAAATAGGCCAGGGAAATTGGTAGAATTAGTACTAGATTATCCTATTTAGGTTTTCGTTATAGTTTCAGGCTAAGCATCCAGTGTAAATGACTTTATGCTTAAAAACAAAACCGCTGTTCTGTTGTTTTGACTTTTGCAGAATTACAGAAAGCTAATAAAATGAGTAAGTCTACTTGGAAATGCTTTATCTAAATTTTAAAAAAAAACACCAAATACTTTAATTTACAACATCATGGTAGGCACAGGCGCAAAATGAAACATTCCTTATTCTCAAGTAGTTTATATTGTGGGGATATGATAGGGAAAATGTAGTAAATGGAATGTTGTATCTGTAAGAAGGCCTGAATTCAAATTTTGCCTTTATCGGCTATCGCCTATTACGTATGTAACATACCTAAGTTCCTTTGGCCTCAGATTCCTCCTATCTAAATAGGAGGGTTTGTGCACATAATCTCTAAGGCCCTTTCCAGTAAAAAACTGATTTAAAAAAGAAGACAGGTAAGCATCAGGTAAGTTGAGAGCAGGAATGCTAACAACATGAGATTTTCAGAGAAGGCTTTTTGGAGGGTGTAGCAACTAAGCCCTGAAGGGAGCTGGAGATTCTAAGAAGTAAAAGGGTAGGCTAGGTGGTACAGTGGATAGAGCCCTGGACCTGGATTAAGGAAGACAGTGTTCAGATTTGGCCTCAGACTCTTATTATGTGATCCTGGTCAGGTCACTTAACCTCACATTTCTCAACTGTTAAATGAGGATAACAACACCTACCTCCCAAGTTTGTTGTGGGAATCAAATGAGAATAACTATGAAGTACTTAGCACACTGCCTGACACATAATAGCTGCTTTAAAATATTGGGTGTTATAAAGAAATGGTTCATTCCGGGATTGGGGTATAACTTGTAAAGGAATACACAGAGAAGATGGAATATAGCATGTGAAGTTTAGTCCTATAAAGTAGGACTAGAAAGATAAGGTTGAGCCAAACTTCAAAGTTTTAAAAAAATGACAGGTTGAGTTTATTTACTAGGATTATTATGTAGTAGAGGCACTAGATAGTAGCCACTAAAGATTTTTTTGAGCAGGGAAGTAGCATGGTTAGATCCATGACTTAGGAAAATTATTTTGGTATCTGAAGGATAGATCAGAGAAGGGGGAAATGGGAAGTAGTCAAATCAAATAGGAGACTTGGAATAATTAAGGGGAGAAGTGATCTGAACTTGTGATCTAGGGTAGTGATTACATGGATTTAAAAAAGACACTAGATGTGTTTAAGATAGACTTGATAAGGAACGTGACTAGACTTGGAGACAGTGAGTGAGAAGAGTCAGGAATGGTGACACCTTCCATAGAATTGAGGAAGTTTGGAAGACTGTTGATTTAGATGGGGTAAGTTAATGAGTTCTACTTTGGGAAGTACAGAATTCCTTCCCTTCTACCCGATTACCTGGGGGAAGTTCACCTGGCTCAAAAACCTTTTCTGAGTTCCTTAGCCACAATTGGACTAGAAAATTGATATGACTAAAGTAATGGTTACTGTTCTTGTGTGGCTTATTGATTAGTTTTGAAGAGAAAAGACTGGATCATATCTTTGAGATCTTATATAATCTTGTGTGATTTTACTCAGTAAATATTAATGGTTTAGTCTGATTAAAAGCTTGAAATTTAAGTTATAGTGTCAAATACCAAGCTGTAGCACAGTGTTGTTCACATTAGAGGTGTTAAATACTGATTTATTATTAATATCTTAGGTAACGGTGTGGCAGTTTTCAAACTGCTTGATGCTTTAAGGCATTGGTTTTTTTGTTTTTTAAATTTGGATCCTTGATTTCTTTGGGTAAGGGGACCTCCCAGTGTGTAAACTTCCTCTACCAATATAGATCAGAAATTCCTTTATAATTTATAGTTTTAAAAAGTTGTCTGTGACAGAGAAGTTAAATTACTCATCCATTGTTTCACAGTGGTGTATGTCAGAGGTAGGACTTGAACCCAGATCTTCCATATTCTAAGGCTGGTCCTTCATTCTCTATGCCACGCCACCTATCAGAACTGTTAACTTTTCATAATTGATAGAGACATACATGGATGCAGTGATAATTCTTTATGTCCAAAATCCTAGTTATGCCCAAACTTTTAAAAATGGCACTTAATTTTACCATTGTGTTTTGATTTAACGTGTATGTGGACGCGCGCGCGCACACACACACACACACACACACACACACACACACACACACACACACACACACACCAGTAGTGTTCAAACTCAAGTATCGCATTGTTATATTACTATCAACTTAAGTATAAAAATAATCTCCCAAGACTATTACTGCTATTTTGATGTTATTCTAACAGGATTGACCATGTAAAACTTGTTTATCAGCATAAGGAAAGGTCAAAATCTTTTATGACTTTACTGCCATATTTATTTAGAAGGCCAGGAATATGATTGAATGACCTCACCCCACCCCACCCCCACCTTGGCTTACATTTTTTCACGTTTTTAGTTAATATATATTGTAAAAGCAAACCTGTTGGGTTTCTAAAAAGATTCAGCAAAGAATCAGACCAACACAGCTCTTTGGAATTTTCCATGGCAGAACTCAGAAATTAATTTGCAGGCATAATAGCCCCAGTTGGAATCAATTCCTGGCAGCAGGAATTCTCACTCTAAGAATGAAATCTGACATAACCAAGCCCTAGACCATAAGGTTTTATTTAAAAGGAGACCTGAACTGGTGGGCTTCAGCTTTTTTATCTAGAGTGAGTCTGCTCTGAGTTCTAAAGAGCTTGGCAGTTGGAGTAAAGAATGTCCAACTGGAGGTAAAAGGCTCTTAGCCAAGACTGAAATGAACAAAATGGGTAACTCCCTAAGGGAAAAGCTAAGAAGCATTTTTCTTAGGGAAGACATTGGTGCACCATTACTGGTTGTTGCTTTTCTAAAAGAGCTTAAAAAAAAACAAACAAAACGATAGAGCCTATTCTCATGAGAAAGAGGTAGTAAGTACCATAGCAAGAATTTAAGCTGATTAGAAGATCTGGAAGTACAGAGATGCTCTGCAGCTAGCCATATGCTCAGTGGAGATGTGCATGGCAGGAGCTAGTGAAGACTGCATCTACCAGAGACTAATTGTTCAAGGGAGTATTGTTTGGTGGAGATAATGCATCCAGCAGATGGATGTCTGGTGGAGACCAAGGGAGAGCAGACCCAATGAGAGCAGCATGATGGCATCACCAGAAGATATAGGCAGCCTCACATCGTCAGAGGTGTGAGTTGCCCCTACATATTTTTGCCCCCAAATTTCTCACACATGCATCCTTCTATATGTACGCTCAGTCAGGCCTTATATATTCCGTATGTGTGTTCCCTACGTGCTTTCCATTCTTCCCATTAATGATATGTGTACTTTTTAGAGAATGTGCCCATTTCCCTAAAGGAAAATGTTTTACTCTTACTTTCTTACTGTTTTATTAAATATCCTTGTTTTGAACTACTTGTGTCCCCTGGCTACTTAAAACTAAGTGCGTCAGAAGAGGTTGGTAAGCTATGGTTTTAGTGTATTTGGACACACAGAGTACCTTGAATCTGGGCACCCTTTTCAAGGGGGTTTACCTTGTGAATTAGGGGATGCTCTCAGACACTATATTAGTAATTTTTAAAAATCTGGCTATCATATAACCTGAGAAAAACTATATGAAGTTTTAATTATTTAAAACATTTTCATTTTTAAGCTCATTTCAAATGCATATAAAAATAATATATTTGATTCAAGATAGCAAGCAGTCATTAAAGAGTATCAGCAAATCTAGAAACTGAGAAACTACAAGAAGATGAGGTTCAAAATTGGAATATTTAGTTATAAAATGTTTATGATGCATTGAGGGCATCCAATTTTGTGTTGAAATATAAAATTTAGTCAAATGGTATCAGCTGCCCTAATGAATAAGTGTTAACTGTTGAATAATAGGAAATGTTATAGGTTGGTAGAATTGCTAATTAGTGAGGACATTTCCTTTAAAAATACTTTTAGGTAAGAAAAATTGGCAATCTGAAAAAAGCAGGAATAATTGAAGATCACACTAAAGCATTTAGTCAGTTTCACAAGTAGTAAAAATTTAATGAGAGAATTATTTGCTTAAAATGATTTCATATAATTCATCATGGATAATGCAAGGTTTTTATTAAGACCAATTGCAAGAGAGTTTCCATGGCAACATTCTTCACCCACTGCATTGTCAATGAATTGAAAGAAATTCTTTTTTCATTTAGTTTACTGTTAGGACCCCTTTCTGGGCACAACACCCATCAGATGAAATGTTACAACAACAAATCCCTCACCCTTCTGCCCTAAGGGATTGTTTACAACATTCTGAGTATGACTTTCTGCATGCAATTTATATTTGATATGAAAGCTTGTGTTTGTACATATGGAACACACTTTCCTATGCCTGATACGTTAGGATAAATGTTACCTTTACTGATTCATACAATCCCACCCAATATTTTAAATTGCTCCCCTGAGACTAAAGTGTCTAGAAAAACTACCAGTCTCAGGGTTGCCCCCATGAGCACCTGTAATAGGTAATGGTATTTCATAGGGGATTACCTTCTAAAGATCTCTCCTACTCTAAATCTGTGGCCTCATGAAGATAAACATTCCTTACCATTCACTAGACAGAAATTATACTCAGGGTGAATGTATATTTGCAAAGCTGATTTAGGAAATGTTCCATTGTATTGTTGAATTTTTTTAAAATGCTATTTCTTGTGTTTTGGACATACCCTGTCAGAAACATTTTTATTAATCAAAATTCTTATCTAAGAATTTTTCTGGTAAAGACAGAAATGGTCAAACTGTCAGAGTCTCTTCATGTCCTGAGTTCCCATATCTCTCAATACAAGTAATTTTGAAGTTACAATTTAGAGGTTTCTTGAATAAATAAAATTTGACAGTCAAGACTTAGAAAATGTCCAAAGTTTAGGTTGTAGTTTAGTTAACAGTTTGCTTCATCAAACAGAAAAAATCACTTAACATTTAGTATTTCCTTGGAGAATCATCTTCCTAAAACTATTCATTTATTGTTTGATCAGTCCCTTCAAGGTCTCCTTTCCAGGTGTTCGAAGGTGAATTCAAGAGGAGAATGAGGCCAAGGCGGTGGAGTAGTAGGAAGAAGTATATAGCAAGCTCTCTCTCAAAACTCCAAAATGATCTAGAAAACCTGCTATGTTGAATCCTGATCAGAAAATTTAAGAAAAAAATCATTATGAGTCATTTTTCTAGTCCAGGTCAGCATCAGTAGAGAGATAAAAATCTGTGAACCCTAGAGGTACAATCTGACCATGAAACCACTGTATGGAACAATAATGCAGCTTAGGAAAGGCTTTACACCAGGGCAAAGAGGTCACCAATGCATACTGGAATCCAGTGACCTCAGCATCAGTTGTATGGCTCAACTTCAGGAGCATAGCTCCAGTTCCAGCCTCCAGTCCAGTCTGAATCCTGAAGTGAAATAATCAGGGCAGGAATTATAGATCAAAAAGGAGCCTTACAGTTCTTTCACTCTAAACCAACTGACCTTTCCAGCTGGCTAATAGTAGCTGAATCCAAATATGGCAAGTACATAGGCCAGTAGCTCAAACCAAAAGGTATATGAGGAATTTGCAAAATTCAAATCAAGGGAGCAGTGATCAGACTTTGCCCTGGATCAGACCACTTTGGAAACACTGAACTTTGAATCCTGAAGACTTGTAGGTCCCAAGCTTAAGTAGTTCCTGAGACCATATGACACTAAATATTCCCAATAAAGCAACAGTGGGGCCATCCCAGACATTCCTCCAAGAATACACAGAGGCTGGCCCTAACAAAGTCTGAAGTCAGGAAGCAGGCTGGAAGAATGAGCAAAAAAAAAAAAATCCCACCATACAAAAGCTATTATAGTAATAGAGATGCTCAAAATCAGAGGAAGAGGATAACTCCAAAATATCCACAGCAAATTTTCAAAGAGAAACATAGCTTGATCACAAATCCAACTAGAGTTCCTAGGAGAGATGAAGCAAGAATTTAAAACGAGTTAGAAAATGTTTTTATAAATTATAGAAGAACATTAGGGGAAAAAAATGGAAAAGAAATTAGAGCTATGGAAGTAAGAATTGGAATGTGAATTTACAGCTTTACATAAGATGTAAAACCCTCAGCCAAACTCCCTCACAAGTAGTATGGATTAACTAGAAGCCAATGACTCCATGAAACATCCAAAAATATTTAAATAAAGACAAAAGACTGGGGAAAAAAGATGTTAAGTTTGTAAAAACAAAAACAGTTGATCTGAAAAATAGATTGAAGAGAAAAAATTTAAGTCACTGTACTACTTGAAAGCCATGACCAAAACCAGAAGTTAAAAAAAAAATTTTTTTTGATTTTTAAAAAAATCTTAAAACTTATGTGCTAGGGGAAACTGAAAGAATACCATGGTCACCTCCTGAAAGAAATCCCAAAATAAAAACTCTTAAAAACATTATAGCAAAAATCCAGAGCTTCCAGGTCAAGGCAAAAATAAGCAGTCAGAAAGAAAGAAAATTCAAGGAATGAGAAACCATAGTTAATCATACACTGTTTAGCAACCCCTGCTGTAAAAGATCAGAGACCTTGGAATACGATATTCCAAAAACCAAAATATTTAGACTTACAGCCAAGAATAACTTGCCCAGCAAAAGTAAATGTAAACTTAAGAGGGAAGAAAATGGATCCTTAATGTAATAATATCTTGATTTTTTATAAAGTCATTAACTTCCATTTGCTCCATTCTAATTTTGAAGGAATTATTTTTTTCGGTGAGTTTTTGGACTTCTTTTCCATTTGACCATTTTGCTTTTTAAGGCATTCTTCCCCTCATTGACTTTTTGGGCCTCTTTTGCCATTTGAGTTTATTTTTTTAAGGTGTTATTTTTCCGCAGTATTTTTGGGGTGTTCTTAAGCTGTTGGCTCATTTTTCATGATTTTCTTGCATCGCTCTCATTTCTCTTCCCAATTTTTCTTCTACTTCTTTTACTTGATTTTCAACATCCTTTTTGAACTCCTCCATGGCCTGCCTCCAATTCACATTTTTCTCAGAGGCTTTTGACTTTGTTGTCTTCTTCTGGTTCTATATTTTGATCTTCTTTGTCACCCAAGAAAGGTTCTATAGTCTGATTTCTTTTCCTCTATAAAACTCTGTAAGTTTTCCTCTGTAAAACTCTGTAAGTTTTCCCAGTTAATTACTTGGCTTTTGGGCTCTTTGCCATGGAGAACTCTGCTTTGAGAGTGGAGAGAGCTGTGTCCCAAATTTCTGGGGTTTTGTGCAGCTATTGTGAGAGCTACTTCTACGTATCTGCCTCAGAACTGTGAGGAGGACTTCTTCTCCACAGCCACCACAGACTCTGCCACACCAGCACTCCTTCTCACTATAGAACTGTCACCCAAGACTGCAACCCAGATTCGAGCAGGGCAAAGCAAGAGAATCCTGCCTCAGCACCAGCAAAGAGATTCCTGCAATTGCCTTCTGATCAACTGCTTGATCCCCCCACCATCTGTGGACCTGGAGCTTTGGAAGCAGCTGCTGAAGCTACCACCTATAACCACTTCCACTTCTGCCACCCTGGGGGCAGGGGCCAACCCTTGCTCTTCTCTCACCCAAGTACAACAAGGTTTCCCCACTGACCTTTTACTTTCTCTTTGGTGTTTGTGCATTGAGAAGTCTGGAAACCATCATAGCTGCTAGTGATTCAGTCCTCTGAGGTCTGCTCTGGCTTGGTCTATGCCACGGTCTGTGCTGTCACGGCCCACTGTGCTCACTCCCAGCCCATTGTGATAGACCCTTCCTTTCAGCTAACCAGGCTGCTTTCAATGCATTTCACTCTGTCATTTTGTGGGTTCTGTAGTTCTAAAATTTGTTTAGAGTCATTTTTACAGGTATTTGGAGGTGATTGGGGGATGAGCTCAAGCAAGTTCCTGCATTTACTCCGCCATCTTGACTCTGCCCTCAATCTTTACTATAATAGAGCATTTCTTATGAAAAGATCAGAACTTTGTAGAAACTTTGAGGGACAAACACAGGACTCAAGAGAAACATAAAAAGGTCAAAGGACTAAACAAGAATAACTGTTTACATTCTAATATAGGAAGGTGATGCATGTGTCTTGTGTGAACACTGTTATCAAAGGTCACAGTACTCTAATTAGACAGAAAACCAGGTAGTGGTTGTGTTGTGTCTTGATTATCTTAAAAAAGAATGGAGAGGGGAAGAAAAATATACTAGAGAAGAAAGAAGAAGGTTAGGGTCAAGTAATTGGGTTGCACAAGTGCAAATCTATTTAAACACAGGAAGTAATACTTGAATCTCTTGTCTGAATTCATTAATCAAGAGAAAAATACACACATAGTTGGGTCCAGAATCACATTTTACTCAACAGAAAAATGGGGGAGAAAGGGAAAAGAGGCAGAGAGAAGGCAAATTAAGGGAGGGATTATTCCTAAGCAAAAAAAAAATCAAAAGAGAATGCAAAAATATTATTAGCTATGTTCACAGTGACAAAGAATTGGAAAATGAGGAGCTCCCATCAGTTGGGGAATGACTGAACATGTTACAGTGTATAAATGTGATGAAATAGCAGCCCCTGACAAAATGATGAAGGTGACGGCTTCAGAGAAACTTGGAAAGACTTGTATGAACTGATGTAAAATGGAACAGAACCAGGAAAATAATTGACACAGTGGCAACAATATTGTAAAGATGAATGAATAGCTTAGGAACTCTGATCACTGTAATTACCAACCACAATTCCAAAGTACCAATGATGGAATATGCCCTCAATCTTGTAAAAAACTGAGAGACTCAGAGTCTAGAATGACATTTTTTTAAAAATGTGGCTAAGTGGAAATTTGTTTAGCTTGACTTCATATTTAAGCAGGGGTTTTATTTTTCTTTCTTTTCCATGGGGAGGGAGCTGAATGGGAGGGAGAGAAGGATTTTAGCTAATTAAAAAAAATAGACCAGCTATTCTCTACACATTCGTTCTGCCATTTCAGTGGTCTCACATCCTATATAATTTATATTCCCTTCGTCCCTTTCAGAATTCAAATCTTCCTTCAAGTCTCAGCTCAGGCTTTTTTGCTTAGTCTTTCCTGGTCCCCCACTTCAGGATTATTATCACCCTTCTCAGATTAGCTTATATTTATTTGAGATGTTTATTGCAATGATTTTCATGTTTTGCTTTGTATCCCAAGTTAATAATAGCACGGTGCCTTACACATAGCAGGTCCTAGATAATTTTTTTTTAATTTAAATCTATAGAATCATAGAATTTCATCCAGGTTAAATGAATGAGTGAAAAGGTCCCCAACCAAAGAATCTAAAAGTTGAAGGGAACTTAAAAAACTATTTAACCCAACCCATACTGGAACAGGAGTCCTCTACAGCAAATCATAATCTAGTCTTTGCTTATGATCCCAGGGGGCGTATGAAATATATCCTTACCCACACCAGACAGTAAATGTTCTGCTAGAATAGAATGTTGTATATATGATCAGATGCAGTCATTATGTTTGGTGATTTTACTTATTATTTTTTTGTTACAAAGGAGGGTTCATTTGAGTTGTAGAGGGAGTGTTTCCAGAAATGAGTAATGTAAAGATAAAAGACACTGATAAAACATTTTTTTAAAAAGTGAATAATAGAAGTGCCGTTCTTTCCTGGAATAATAAAAACACTCAGAGACTTGTCCTTATGTAAGTAATTCTGGGCTGGGGCTGACTTTGGTAAGTGCCCTGATAGTTTAGATCCAATGTGGGAACTAAAAAGAGATCTTTTAGATCTTTGTGATCTCTTTGTACTCCAAGTATTGTCTTCTATTAAAGATTGTAAGCTCCTGAAGGGCAGGAGCTACAATCATTGACACTTTGTAGGAGCTTAATAAATGTTTATTGATTGGTTACTCAACTGATCTGGAAGTGATGTAAAAGACCCAAAGCCTTTAGACCCTTGAGCCAATTAAGTATCAAGGATAGTTTCCCTGCTTTTTAAGGAAAAACTATCCTGACTTGCATGAGGGAAAGGAAGATCTAGAATATTGCTTCCACTAGACAGACCAATGTTAGCTAGTTGGACCCAGGAAAATATATGCAGCATTTGCTGGAGGACATTTGAACTACCACATTTGGGAAATAACAATATTAATATATAGCACTTATACAGTGTCTTGAGGTTTGCAAAGCACTTTATGTATATTATCTCATTTGATCCTCACAACAATCCTGTGAGGTAAGTGCTAGTATGAAGTCCATTCTGCAGATGGGAAAACAGAAGCTGAGAGAAGTTCAGTAATTTTCTTAGGGTCACACAGACAGTAAGTGTCAGAAGAAGGATTTGAATTCATCACGGTAATTCCAAGTCCAGTGTCATATCTGCTACATCAAGTAGTGCCCTCCACAGAGGGCAGGTAACAAGCAGTGCTGTTGTGAGAGGAGAATAGACAAAATACAAAGCAGGGGCTATGGAGAACAATGCCAGGGCTAATCTGAGTTTTATGATCTTGTGTGGTTATAAGAAGAACTTACTGTTGGGAATGTCATATTCCAAGGTCACCAGGGTTGGGGGAGTGGACCAGGGAAATGAAAAGCCCCCAAAGTATAAAGCATAACTGAGCTCTTGGTGCAAGAAGGGAGTTTGTGCCATAAGGGTTAAATGTAGAACAGGCCCTATATCCGGACAACAATGCCCCTCATTGTTATTTCATTTAAGCTACAAGTGTTACCCTGGAATCTATGAATTTTCTTTAAAAATTGATAACTACACTTGAATGTAATTGATTTCCTTTATAGTCCTTTATATATAACATGCATTTAAAAACAATGCTCTGATAAGGGCCATGTAGACTTTACTGGACTGCCAAAGGCTTGGCTGAGGTGCCCAGAATGCACACCAAAGTTAAATACCTCTGGTAAGGTTAGTACTTTTCTCACTGCATAACATGTTGAACTAACCATTTCAAATTCTCATGAATATGTCAAGCTTTCATTGATAGTTCCTTTTTGAAATGTTCAATTATGTTTAATAGCAAAGGAAAATGTCTGATTCTTTTCCTTTTATTGTATTTAACATAGAATTCTGTATACATAGCTCCATTATATGCATATGTACTTGCTTCTGCTCTGAATATATTCCAACCATCATACATGTACAGAGAGGTCACACATGTTAGGGACATTGTTACATGATACTTAATTGCCTAAATTATGACATACGTATTTCATATTTCATTATGTTGGTTTCTAGAAAGTGAGAGGCCCCAATTTGTTAAACTATACTCTACTTAGAGCAATACCTTTTGAATCAGCAAATTTAATCCAAATAATTTTTTCCATGCATGTATCCTTTCATATTTTGAAGTGTTAGACATTTTATCAACTAAAATAGATTTATTAATACTTAAGGTAAATCTTGGGGTAAGATTGAAACAAATGTCCCAGAAGCATTTTAATCTCACCATGTCCAAAACAGAATTCATCTGCCACTCTCTACTCTGGCCTACCCTTCTTTCAAACTTTCCCCATTACTTTCGAAGGCATCAACATCCTTCTAATGCATTAGGTCTGTAACTTCTTACTCTTATTCCATTTATCAAATCATTTGTCAAACTTTGTTCTTTCAATGTCTTCAGAACCTTTTGCATGTATCCTCTTCTCTCTACTCACTGGCCATCACCCTATTTCAGGTCCTCACCATATCTTGCCTTGCTTACTGGACTTCTATTTCTAGCTTAAACTTCTCTTTACTCCAATATAATCCTACATGTAGCTGCCAAAGTGATTTTCTTAAAGTGAAGGTTGGTTCACGTCATTCACTATTTAAAAATCTGTTGGCTCTCTATTGCCTCAGGGATCAAATAAAAATTTCTTTATCCAACATTAAAAGGTCTAACCCTTTCCTAATGATCAGATCTTCTAATACAGTGGTTCTCAACCTTCCCAATGCTGCGACCCTTTAATACTCGTATGTGGGTGTATCTGCACATGGGCGGACCCACCTGGAGATGGATAGAGGAGTGGCATCTCAGTTCCTAAGACCATTGGAAATATGTGTTTTCTGATGGTCTTAGGCAACCCCCAAAGGGGTCGTGACCTACAGGTTGAGAACCACTGTTCTAATACTTCAGTACTATACTTGCACTCTGCCTTGCATCTATACTGCTCTATTCACCTATACATGATGCTCACTCTACAGTCTCTATATCCATACCTCTACCTTTTGTAATCCCTAGTTTCCTTCAAAACTCAGCTCAATTCCTTCTTTATGAAGCCTTTGCTAGGTGGTGCAGTGGACAGAACACTTGGCCTGGAATCAGTAAAACCTGAGTTAAAATCCAGACATGTAATAGCTGTGTGATCCTGGACAAGTTACTTTACCTTGGTGCCTCAGTTTCCTTGAGTGTAAAGTGGGGATAATAAAAGTACCTACCTTGCAGGCAATTGTGAGAACAAATGAGATAATATCTGTACAGCATTTAGCACAGTGCCTGATGCATACATAGTAAGCACAATATAAATGCTTATTCCTTTACCTTTCCTGGCCTCAGCTGCCATTGTACACCCTCCCTCAACTATCTCATATTTATTTTGTACAGATTTTGTACATACTTACATGTCTATTTTGTTTTACCTCTGTACTAGCACTTAGCACTGTGCCTAACACACCATAAGCTCTTCAAAAATTGTGTCGATTGATTTATTGCACACTGAGAAAACTTCCAACACCTGAAGGAGTATTTGCACCATAAGTCTCAGTGATGAGCCACTGGGAACTCTGATCCTCTTTCCTCTTGATTTGGGACCAAGGCTAATAAAAATGCATTGTCTCATAACCCCTCCTGGTCAGGGAGGTAGGAGTTCTTGAGCCAAGATGTTGGAAAGAGTGAAGTCCATATAAGTGAATGCTAGGAGAGTTGTGGGGGATGTAAATAAAAAGAACTGCGTTAGAGAAGTGCCAGTGAAGAACATGATCAGGTGGGGACAAAATAAAATACTGAAATGCAAAGAGGAAAGTCAGAAAGAAAAATAAGCTGAAAACCTTTTCCCCATATACTCATAAATCTGCAACATGTAGCTATTTTTATAAAGTCACTAGCTTTATATCAGCTTCATAAAGAGAAGTTTAAATGTACAAGAACTATACAGTAAGTCACCAGCTACTCTAACATTCCCATAATTTCCTAATTTAAGTCAGATTCCTGCTGCTTAAAAGGATTATGAAGGACAGAAAATATTTGGCAGAGAAAAATAAGAAAAAAATAAAGATGAAAGGAGCTGAGATTGTTGGAAGAGTCATTGGCAGCTTGTCGATCAATAAGGTCTGATTTGAACCAACTCCCTCAGGTTTGGGTCTGTGCAAGACTAAAAAGCACCATGTATTTCTTTTACCATGGGTGGGTAGCCCTCTTCTTTTCCCCCTAGTTTCAGCTCATTTAAACTAGCACTTTTTGCAACTAGATTTGGGGAGGAACATTGTACTCTCCTGGTTTCGTTCACTCATCATATCAAGTCAAATCAGTAAACATTTGTTAAGCCCCTACCACGTGCCAGGCAAGCTGCTAAGCACTGGGGATACAAAGAGAGGCAAACAAAAGTAAAACATGTAGCCTTCAAGGTCCTTGGATGTGGCCTTTTAAGTGAGTCCAAGTTTTATAGAACAAGTACTTTTATTAAAGGGATTTGTTCTGTGAAGTTTGGAGTCAGTCAAAGGGCTGCACTTGAGGACCCACAGGGCCATGTGTGGCCTTGAGACCATAGGTTCCCCACCCCTGAGTAGCTCTCAAGGAGTTTACACTTTAATGGAAAAATTATTTGGTTGTAAAAGTGGTTTCCAAAGAGGGAGCACTTCGGTGCTGTGACTTGACCCCAAAAAGTATATGATCATCCAGCGGGAGGGAGGGAAGAATTGAATTCCATTTTTTTTGTAATAGCCAATCATAGAACTTGTCTCTAACATGAGCAGTTCTACCCTCTGCCTATTATCCCCCAATCCTCTTCCATTATCCTCTTATACTGCTATCCAAGCTCCCAACCTCCCTACCTTCTGCCCTAGCTATTGGGCCCTCACGGGGATATTGTAATCTTTCCCAGACCTCTCCAACAGCAGCATAGGTGTCATTGAGAAAATTTCCAAACCCAACTCACTTCTTCCCTGCCTATCTTTTTTGGCAAGTAGACTTCACATGAACTCTGGACAATGACTGGTAAGCCCCTATTCTGGTGCATTCTCTCTATTTCAATGGCCAATCATTAGGATCCCCATAACATTTAATAATCACTTATCAATTAGTCTTTACCAAAGAATAATTGCTAAGGAGATATTGCAGCAACAGCATAAATATTTTGTCCTAATGCCAAGGGTCATACTATCTTCTAGACTACCTCATTCCCTAGGGAAAATGAGCTCAAACTCAAAGAAGTTGCTATGAAGTATTCAGTCCCAAGCAAGTTTACTTCCAAATGTAGTTTATCTCCTTCATGTATCTTTCCTCCCTACCCTAACCACTAACAGGTCTGGGACTGTTTTCTGGGATCTGAATAAGTGCTTTGGTTCTGTCCTCTATGTGGAGAGTTTGTTATGTTTTGTGATCAAGCATCATGCAATATTTATAGTCATGGTCATTATCCTGATTGTGGGCACTGTAAATGTTGCACTGGCACTACACCTTTACATCTGAGCTGTTGGGGAGCTCTGAACATATGGCCACTCAGAATCTCAACCAGGGAGTAACAAGGTCCTTCTCATAAGTGAGCCCCCAAAGTAAAATACCAACTCAGAGTATATATACACCTCTCAGAGCCAGATGGCATCACAACCCTCATGATTCAGTGCCTAATTAGAAATGAGCAAAAGGTGTGAAAGCCTTCCTACAAGCAAGCCTCCCCGTAGCAAGCTTCCCTTAATAGGTTCCACTGTGAGGCATGTTAATGAGCAAGGAAGATATTAAATCCCATTAACATTACACCCTCCCAATCTGGTCTTCTACACATGCCTAGACTGTACTGCTCCTTTCCTTTGATTCATACTCTCTCTTCCTTTAAGATGCAGCTCAAGCACCAAATTCTACATGAAATTTTTGTTGATCCCAACAGTTAGTGCCCTCCCTTGCAAACTACTTTGTTCTTATATTTAATTAGTTTAGCTTTGCATTTATTCTATGTATATTTATACATGTTTTTATCTCCCCCGTTAGAATATAAGCTTCTTGTAAGTAGGGATTGTGTCATTCTCCATATTTGCATCTTCTATCTCCACCCCAGCTCTTGGCATAATACTGTCACATAGTACACATTTAATAAATACTGATCATTTGATAAATGTTTTTCTTCCAATACTCCCTAGCACAATACCTTCATTCTAATCACACTGGTTTCTCTTCCTCTCTTTCATTGACATACACATATGAGCGCATGTACACATACACACATATACAAACACATATACACACAACACCAAGCACATAGCTTATTCTTGCTTCTGCAGTTTTGAACTTACTCTTTTCCCACTTGAAAGATCCTTTTTAAATTTTCCTTTCTGTCAATCCAAATATTTTATTCCATTTAAAATCTATTAAGGCATACTTCCTCCATGAAGCTTTCTATGATAATTTCCAACCGTTTTGACCTCTCTCTTTTCTGAATTTTTGTGGAATTTATGATCTGAATTATACAATCTAGAATTTGAATATATAGATGTCTTCTATCTGTTGCCCATGTTTCACTATCAAATCTGCCAAAAGTCAGCATTTAGCCTAGTGTCTGGCTCAAACAGTAATCACTTAATAAATGTTTGTTGATCCATTGACTAAAGGAAGAAACACTTTTGCTCTAGATAAATATTTAATAGGAATTAGCAAGCATGTAGATTTTGGGAAAAATTTTCTAGCTCAATAAATACACAAATGCATAAAAATGACTTTTACAAATTAAAGATATAATTCTTTGCCCTATAAAACCTTAACACCAACCCTAAAGATACGGTAACAAAAACATTTTTTCAAGAGGATGGCGCTGGATTACCAGTTGTTCCATGTGTTTGTTCCAATTGGGCTTCCTGTGGAAATACTAGGAAAGAGACAAAGAAAACAAAACTGAGTGATGGTCTGTCGCTCTGCCCAATAGGAAAGGGCTCCCAAAAAATAGTGAAGATGTAACCTGTCATTGGCTCATAAAGCATCCACCAAAGTCTTCTGTGGGGCTGTTTCATACTATAGCTTGTATCTAGGTCTCCACACATGTGGGTAAAGACATCCCCAGACTCTACATCAAACACTTAAGATAACAATATATATATTAGATACAGATCATCCTGTAGATTGTACTCCTTTCATAAGGAATTAAACTTGAACTTGTTAGCAGGTGATATTCCCATGGGTTGACTTTCCTCCCTTACAGGTAAATACAAGAATCCAACCTTATCAGGCTGAAGGCAGCACATTTGGAACTGCTAGATGGGTAATCTGTTTCCTGCTGACCCACACAGTCTGAATATCTCACTATAAAACTGGAATGCAAAGTCCAGGTCCCTTTTTTACCCATATTGTGGCTCTAGTCCCATGCCATCTTAACAGCATCAGGGACCATGTCCAAGATTCTTTTCTTCCAAAGAAGAGCTTCTTAGGAACTTTTCCCTTCTCTGAAGGAAGCCTGAATTTCAGAAAATTGCAATGCAATTTCAGAAGATAGAAACTCCTCCTTCTCTAAGGAAAAGACTAGATTTCCCTTCTCTTCCTAGTATTTTGAGGTTCAAGACTATATGGTCCCATGACTGCCATGTAGTTGAGAGATTATGCCACTGCAGCTCCAAGGCTGGTGCAAGACCTCTTCCCTCAGGACACATGGAGCACATGTAACTCCCATGTGCCTTGGATCAAAGCAGCCTTTAACATTTTCTCAGGGATAGCACCTTCTTCATCCCTCCAGGATCTACCATCTGCTCCTCATTCTGTTGTACTTTCAAGACTCTGCAGAAAAAGTGAAATAGGTGAAAAAAAGATAAAAAGCTTCTATTTCCTTTTATGGGCTAACACAGAGTAGAAGTTCCTCTAATAGTTTGTCTCACAGGAGTCCAAGCCAATTAATTCATCTCTAATTACCAAGACCCCTCCTCCTGACTGCAACAAGATGAATTCTTCTACTCTCTTTAGGAAGATACAATAAAGAGTGCCCCCAAAGGCTCACCATCCTGTATGCTCATCTTTTGATCAAGAAGCTCTTTTGATTGACCTACAAAGAGATAGTCTTAAGAAGACTTAAGTTCTCACCACTACAGTATAGTCCTAGGCTACTTGGGTAATATACAATTATCTTCCTTCTTTGGAGCCTGCTCTTCAGTATTCTCAAAAGGAAAGAAGCAAAATAATAACTTTGGCATTTAAAACTCTAGGCCAGACCTGAAGACAGTTAGATGCAGCCCCTCATTTTAAAGGAACTCCCCAAAGAAATAATCACCAGGGCTTTACTAACTAGGGCATTTTTCTTTTATTGATTGGCCTGTGGCCACAGGAGACAGTCTCACTGCAGAACTCCAGTAGGTGTGGATAAGAAGGATACCTCAATAGACAGAGCAAAGCAAGACTTTAAGTTAAGTCTTGGGTAAACAAGTCAAAGGATGAGAGGGAGAAATCAAATGATTGGAGGCTAAGTATAAGAAAGGCAGGATCTAGAAGTTTGGGAGATTAATGAGTCTGTAAAAAAGTTAATGAAATCAATGAACACATTTAAAAGTGAACCACTAAAAAAAAAAGTGAACCACTGAGGTTTGGCAAGTTCTTAGGGAATCTCTGGAAAATTCATAGAAAGGTAAAATATTAGTGCATTATAAAAATTATATAAGCAAGTCACACAAGTCTTTGATTATTTGGTCTAGAGATAGTAACCTTCCCAGAGTTTTCCAGATGTGTAACCCCTAAGGTACCTTGAGTCTTTTGCAATAATACTAGGCTTTCAGGAGCACAACAAAACAGCAGGCCTAGAAGTTAGATATGCAATTTTCTATCTAAATTTAAAGGACTTAGACTCCTGACCCCATGAGGTCATGACCTGTTGACAAAAGAAAGCTGCCCCAATCAAGTCATATCATTTATTGGAGCCCATTTACCTCAGACCTACTGTTCTGGTTGGAGTCAAGAGAAGGGGTAGAAGAGGAGGTAAATTATTACAGAAGTACAGACTCTCAGAATTGGAAAGAACCTCCCAGGCCATCCAGTTGAAACTACCTGAATTGGAATTCCCTGTATACCAATAAGTGCTCATTAGGCCTTTGCTGAAGACCTTAAGTGAAGGGAAACCTCTTACCTCTCAAGGCAGCCCAATAATTTGGAGTGTTTCTGATTGGTTGCAAGTTATTCCATATATCAAGTCTCAATGTGCTTCTATCTAATCCCATTGCTCTGCCTTCGGCCTTCTGTTTTCTGCTTCCTGAAACCAAGCATACGTTAGTGCTTCAAAAATACAAAATACATAGTTATCATATTATTCTGGTGTCAAACAGCTCGAAACACTCCTGAGTGAAGCTTAAAGTGAATGAAAGTGTAATTGAAGAAGTATTTAACAGAAAAAATAAAAATTTATGTTTTCAGTAGAACATATATAATGTTAATATATGGTTTTCTAAGTCAATATGCAGCCCACAGATATCCTTATGTAGAGTTTAGTGGCCCCTGTTTCTATTTGAGTATAACATCATTGCCCTTCACAGGCGGGGAACCAACAGCCTCCAGGCCACATACGACCTTCAAGGTTCTCAGGTGTGGCTTTTTTGACTGAGTCCAAGTTTTACAGAATAAATCCTTTTATTAAAAGGATTTGTTCTGTGTAGTTTGGATTCTCTATATTAAACATCTCAGTCCTGAGATGACTATCATCCTCCCAACTCCCACCCCCCAAGTCTTTGACATATCAATAACCTTTCTACAGTGCTTCAGATACAGTCTGATCTGGTCAGAATAACTATCACCTCCATCATTTTGTGCCCTAAAAGGGCACAGCCTGAGCCCCCTCAGCTTTTCTAGTTATTTTGCACTGTTGTCTCCTATCACTAGCAATCTACAAAAACCCTCAGGTCTTAGATGAACCTTATGAAGGTGAAGTATGGGATTTTAGCTCTATCTCTATGAAATCTAATCTTAATAAACTTAGTCCATAGTCCTAGTGTAAAGAGGTCATCTTTACATCCAGTGTGTTAGATGTCCCTTCTAGCTCTATCTCATTGGATAGGCAGGTTATCTATCCTTTCATCTAAGTCAGTGAGAAAAATGTTAAGTAACACAAGGTCAAAGACAAACCCCTGGCATACTTGACTAGAGATTACTCTCCCATTTGACACTAACCCATTAATAACTATTCTTTGGGTTTGATCATTCAGATAGTTCCAAATCCCTCATGTAGCTCATATCTCTGCATCTCATCCACAAAGGTAGTGTGAGGGGTAACAAAGACCCTTACCCAAATTAAACTCAGAGACTTCTCCAGGTAGAAAGTAGAAAGGAATTTATTACAATCTTGCGAGAAAGGACGACTCACACCAAGTGCATTCAGCACATTCTCTGTGCCAGACCATGTCAGATACAGAGAAGACAAATTCTTTTATAGATCCCTAATCGCAATCCCCCTCCCTAAGCCTCTTCTTGGCTCATTCTCACGGGCTTTGAGGGCACAATCTATTAGGCACAATAGATCTACCTCAATGACACTGATGAAATACATAGTAAGCAGGTGCAGTTATTTTGTAAGTTTAGCAGTCTGTTAACTTTGGCACAATTCCTACATTTTTCAGGGCTCCTTTTCTTTAGATTAATGTACTTTAGATTAATGTGATCAAAGCCTGTGTCCTTGTCCTTGTTCCTGAAATACTTCATGGTCAGCTTGCCCTTACAGTATAACTGGGCAAGGAACCAAGCAGATATGATTATCCTGCAAATTTAGTATTCTAAGAATTCTTGTACAACTCCTATCTTTGTTAGTCTCTTGACCTGGGTAAACATGCAGATGTGTTCACATCCTGTTTTCCTATCCTTTTCTCCTGGAACACTTCAGGGTCAGCAGCTTGTTTTTACAGAAAAACTGAACTGAAAACCCACCCTTAAATTCTATGAGGGTCCATGAGGGTCCCCTAGCCTAAAAATCTATGAGGAGTCTTCACCATATCTCACACAGTAGCATGAGGACCTTCACATCATACTTTGCTGAAGGCTAGATAAAAGATATTTACAGCCTTCCTCTAACCTGGTATAGTAACACTGTCACAAAAGGAAATGTTATTCTGGTGTGACCTGTTCTTGGTGAAGCTAAGTTGTTTCTTAGTCATCACCATCTCCTTTTCTAGATGTCTCCTATCCTATTCTGAGCTGCTAGAAGGTACCTCAACATGAATTATAATTTTAATATTATCAAAAATGGTGAAGCAGACAGGATCCTAAGGAGGCTGTGGGGAGTGTTCCCTTTGCACCAGCCAGTCAGGTTGAAGGAGAGAGGACCTCGGGCTTTGAAGTCACTATCATTGAACCAGGTAATTGAGAATCAATTATGGGAGCAGAAGTATGTACCTGATTCCTGGGCAAACTTTGTTAAGGCCAGATATCTGCTGGAACCAAAATGTAAAGGCAAAACTCAAGAGTGGAGGCATTGTGTCTGGCATTTTGTTAGAGCTGTATTGTAAATACAACTGAATTCGCTTTTTCCCATGGCAGGTCTGAAGTGGGTGGCTGTGCAAAGATGAAGTTCAACATCTCTTTCCCAGCCGTTGGCTGTCAGAAACTCATTGAAGTCAATGATGAGAGAAAGCTACGGACGTTTTATGAGAAACGTATGGCCACCGAAGTTTCTTCTGATGCTCTGGGTGATGAGTGGAAGGGTTATGCGGTCTGAATCAGTGATGGGAATGACAAACAAGGCATGCTGCTCAGTAAAGGCCATTCTTGCTATTGCCTTCGAAGAACTGGAGAAAGAAAACGTAAATCTGTTAGGGGCTGTATTGTGGATGCCAAACTGAGTGTCCTCAACTTAGTTATCATGAAGAAAGGTGAGAAAGATATATCAGAACTGACAGATATGACTGTGCCTCATCACCTGGGGCTCAAAAGAGCTAGCAGAATCCACAAACTTTTCAACTTGTCCGAAGAAGATGATGTCTGGCAGTATGTTGTGAGAAAGCCCCTCAACAAGGAAGGTAAGAAACCCAGGACCAAGGCTCCTAAAATTTCGCATCTGGTGACTCCTTGTGTTTTGCAGCACAAATGTATTTGCATTGCTTTGAAGAAGTAATGTACCCAGAAGAACAAGGAGGAAGCAGCAAAATATGCTAAGCTTTTGGCCAAGAGAATGAAGGAGGCTAAAGAAAAATGACAAGAACAGATCTCTAAGAGGCATTGTCTGTCTTCCTTGAGAACCTCCACCTTGAAATCTGAATCCATTCAAAAATAAAGTTTCTAAAAGTATGTTAGAAATAAATAACTTTTGTCAAGTGGGAAAAAAAGCAAAAACTACATCTTATCCCATGATAAGGAAATCCTGTAGTATTCTCCTTTACTGTGGTGGGACTGGACCAATGATAGAGAAAGATTTTCTCTGATTCATAGCTAAGCTTTCCTTATAGAACTAAACTGCATAAAATGGCCACAGGAGCCATGCTGGGAAGCAGTATCACTGCCACCATCTGGTGGCTGCAGAGGGAAACAGGAGCTACCCAGTGAGAAATTCTAAGAGGGGACAGTTACTGGGAATCTTGTTTTCTGGTTGAGCAACAGTAACAGAAGCTACACTGGGGAGGGGCTGGTGTATCAGCAAGCACCCTAGCATGCCTAGGGCGGCTACTAGCACAGGTTCTTAGATCTGCTTTTCTAAAGGAAAGCAACTCAAAGTGGGTTAACAATCTTACTTTAATCAATCAAATACCATTTACCTAGTTCAGGGGAAAAAGTCG
>CM053580.1:67724620-67753678 GCA_028627135.1 Pseudochirops cupreus | reverse complement strand
AAAAAAAAAAAAAAAAACCTTGTTCAAAGAATCATTAAATGGAGTTCATGGTTCTTCCTTGAGCTACCCACATTGTCCAGTCATTTCTTATTCACATCTCCAATCATGCTTAGTGCTGGACACTGAGCAGCCCATGACAAGATATCATCTACTTTAAGCTTCACCCTATAAAGTATCCCTGCCATAACACATCTGGAAAAGGGTTATCAGGTTTTGCTTGATGAATTCTGTACAGGGAAACACCACCTCTCAAGACAAAATGATTCTACTTTTAATCATAATAAGAGCTAAATTTATATACCATTTTAATGTTTGCAAAATTTTTACATATATTATGCCATTTGTTCCTCACAATATTCTTGTGATATATGCTATTATTATCTCCATCCTACAGGCCAATCTTCCTGGCTCAAAATCTGGCTATCTATCTATATGCCACAGCTCTAATAATTATGTTTTTTTTTCCTGATGTTGAGCTTAAACTTACTTCTTTGTACCTTCCTCCCATTGCTCCTTATTCTTACTGCTAGGATTGAACAGAAGACCTGAGTAACTAGTTTAAAAGTTTCAAGAAGCCCAAAAGGTAAAATTCTATATAAACAAATATCACTACAATAAAAATCTATGTTTAGTGAAAATATTTCCAAGCTTCCATATGTCATATGCCACATACTCAATGCAGTAGTTGATGCATAAGAGAGATACAAAGAACACTAGATTAGAATCAAGGGGCTCTGGATTTGAATTTTGAATTGGTACTTAATATTTGAGACTGGGCAAATCCCTTAACTTCTTAATGCCTCCTTTTCTTAATCTGTAAAATAAATGGGTTAGACTAGATTTCTAAGGTATCTTTCAGTTTTCAGTTCTATGATGCTATGACATGAGAACATGAGAACTGCCAAAGTCAGGGCAATTCCTTAGAGAGTAACACTGTAGGCTGCGGTGGGGAGTTGTTCAGCAGCAGCTAATTTACAGGAATCTGGAAGATAGAAAATAGATAGGTACATAATCCCTCGAAGAAACTGACTGGAGCAAACTGTGTGAATTCTTCCGGAAACTAAGATTCCTCTGTTATTCTGGAAGTAAACACAGGAGTATAGCTCTCTTACCTCCCACAACATATCTCCTGCATACCTCACTTACAACTTTTGACTGATTCTGGTTACCAACCTCTGCCTTTACTTCTGGTTTCACTACTCAGTCCCTTGTATCTTTGGTAATGATGAAGAGCCAATCAGTTGAGTATTTCTGGGCCCTCTGAAGTAGGGTACCTTTTGGTATGATTGTTATTGGATCTCTAATTTAGGAGACTTCAGCCCTAGTTCATGGCAGATCCTATCTCTATCCTAGCCCAAGAAGGATGGTGTACCAGTCTAGTATCATACCTCTGTCAGTGGCACCAAAGGACTTGCTTTGAAAGAGCATTAGTGTATCCATGATAACTTAAAAAGTTAGAGGCATACTCCTCAAACCTGCTAGCTTATCTTAATAACTCATTATGGATCTATGATCCATTAATTTATCTGACTCTAAAATTTTGATCTGGCAATGACTATTTTTTTTTTGTTACATCTGTAAATAGTATAATAAAGCAGATTTCTGTGAAGCAGATCACAGTTTTCCACAGGAACAATGAACTGCAAGTGAAAAATGAAGGGAAGAAAATTTTTTTAGTAAATTTCTATTTTAAGCAATACTAGAAGAGTACCAGTTACACCTTACTATTATTGCTGATAAAGTGTTAAATACCCTTATCACTTCCACAAAATGTTGCTCTAACCAGCATATAAATTTAGAAGCTTACATTCATTGAATCCTTTGCTGCACTGAATTCTTAACTGTAGGTTAAGAGGTATTAAAGGTATGTGTGATATTAAATTCTCATCATGTGATTTTTTTTTTGTTTGGGGCTTTGTGTTCAAGTAAAGTCAATAAGTATTTATTAAATGTTTAGTATATGCCAGACCCTCTGTTAAATGCTCAGAATATAAACTGAAGTGAAAAGATAGTCCCTGCCCTTAAGGAGCTTATATTCTAGTGGAGAAAGATGATACAAAAAGCAAATCTGAAAAGGAGAGGGAAGAGGGAAAAGTGCCTCTCTGTGTGCATGGTGGAGAGAGAAGTTCATGGATTCAGGAAAAGGGCCCGCAGAGGAATTAAGGGGGTAAACACAGCTGGTCTGAGCCTTTCCTTAATATGGAAGTTGTAGGACAAACTGACCAATTGGAGGAAGACATACTGGGGTGGAAGGCTCTTCCAGGGTGAGATGGCTGCTGGAACATGTTCCTGACCAAGGACTTGACAATGAAAAGTAACATGTTATAAAATTAAAGATGCAACCATAAACTCTATAATTTAAAAGAGTAAAAATAGTTCTTTGTAATATATACTATCTGAAGTCCTCTAAAATAGACATAAATGGCCATTGAAAATATAATGAATGAAAACTTTTAAAAATAATATCATCATGAATTTAGACATTTAGACAGATGATGTATAAAATTTATTACAAAATTAAGTCTAAGTGAGGCTAATGGGTATTTACTAATTAGAATCAATAATGTGCTACTCCACTCCTCCCTCCCTCCCTTCTCTCACATTAATCTGTTGATGAAGCCTGTCAATTTTACCTTTATAACATCTTTCATATACATCCTCTTTTCTCCTCAGATACTGCCACCATCCCAGTGCCTTCATCACATCACACCTGGACCACGGCAATAGCCTGCTGGTTGCTCTCCTTCACACAAGTTTCTCCCCACTGCACTCCATCCTTCACTCAGGTAGCAAAATGTTCTTCTTAAAATAGGTCTGACCATGTCACCCCCTCATATTCAATAAACTCAAATTACTCCCTATCACCTCTGGATTAAAGGGCTTTTTAACATTCAAAGCCCTTCATAAACTTCCTCACTCCCAACTCTGCCATGTTTCTAATCTTCTTATACCTAAATCATCCCTATATTCTCTGCAGTCCAGTGACACTAGCCTCTTTGCTGCTCCTTGAATAAGATGCTCTGTCTCTTGACTCTGGAACTTTTCTGTGGTTGTCTCCTGTGTCTGGAATTCTCTCCCTCATCATCTCTATCTCCTGGATTCCCTAATTTCCTTCAATCTCAGCTAAAACTTCACCTTCTACAGGAAGTCTTTTCTGTTCCCCCTTAATGCTAGGGACTTCCTTCTACTGATTATCTCCAAGATATTCCATATATATCTTGCTTATACATCATTGTTTGCATGTTTTCCCCATTAGACTGAATTCTTTGAGAAGAGGAATTGTCTTTTGCCTTTCTTTATGCCCCCAGCACTTAGCATAATACCTGGCACATAATAGGTACTTAATAAATGCTGATCAACTGGCTATGGATTTTCTAACAAGATGTGGGAAAAAACAAATTTTTTTTAGCAAGGAGGAGTTTTGCACTTCTTTTGGCAGAATAGTCCTCAAATTCCTTAAGAGACAAATATTTAGGCTATAACTAGAGCTTGTCTTGGAAATATACAAATATTTGCACTTTTTAGAATGATTAGGTCCAGAAATCATACAAACCAAAGGTTAAGAACATAATTCACATCAGTTCTGTGTATGGATCAGTAATGGCCAACAACATCTTATTAGTAATTTTAAATTAAACAAAAAAATGGAAAAGTTTAATGTTGAACATGACAAAATATCACCAAGGTTTCAAAACATTGGAAGGACAAACAACAACCTTTGTGAGTAGCAGTAGGAGCTGCCCCACTGGGGACCCAAGTGGAATTGGCCATTTGGGCAACATAGCTCCTTCCTTCCTTCCTTCCTTCCTTCCTTCTCTCTTTCTTTCCTTCCTTCCTTCCCTCTCTCTTTCTTTCCTTCCTCTTTTCCCTTTCCTTCCTTTTCCTTCTGTTCTCTTCCCTTCCTTTCCATCTGTCCACATAGGGTATCATACCTTTACCTGTAGGTGCTCTGCCCAAAGGAATGTAAATTTTCATCACTGAAACCTCACAACATATCTTGGGGTTTAGGGATTAGATTTTTTTTCTTAAGGATCATGCTTTAAACCCCCAAATCACTGTAAAAATATGTCTGGGAAAATTAAATGCATATCATTTGATAGCAAAAATGATCAAGATAGTTCCTTTGAAGATGTGTTAGACATAAAAAGGCATTTTCTAAACTGGTGAACTGAATTATTCACAAAAACTCTAGAGGATATGGTGTCTTCTATCCAGACACAGTTTTTTCCTTTAAATCTCCTCATGGTCTAAATTATAAAGCCCATTCAGCTCTATTACACCTTTTGGATGCAGGAAGGGCACAGGTTTGTGTAGAAATAGCATTGGATCTACCTATGACAGAGAGTGAGTGACAGGGGAAGATAGTGAAGGAGCTACTAGACTTTGATGAATTCTCCACTTTCTTTTGCCAGGGTTGGACTATTTTCCTGGAATAGATTGGGAATATCTCATGAGGTTATGCTGTAGGGCAAAGCTTCATTCAGAATGGGGCTTTGAACACAATCGTGGTTAGAACACTGGTTCTGGCATCAGAGGAACTAGGTTTAAATTTTCACTCTGTTGGGCAGTTAGATAGTGCAGTGGTTCAAATCCAGCCTCAGATACTGGGCTGTCACTTAATCTCTGTTTGCTTCAGTTTTCTCATGGTAAAACAGGCATAATAATAGTACCAACCTCCCAGTGTTGTAGGCAGGATCACATGAGACACTAATTGTAAAGCACTTAGTACAATACTTGGCATGTAATAAGCACTATATAAATGTTAGGTGCTATTATTAGTGGTGAGACCTAGGAAGGGTCATTTAACTTCTCTTGACCTTACCTATTATTCTCTAATGGTATCCAAGGTCCCTTCTGGTTCTGAATCTTATAGTTTCTAGATAACAAATTTTTTGAAGGATGAAGAATGATACCAGGATAATCTGTAGACTGAAAGAAATTTTTGCAAGTCTTAAGTTTTTTTCTCCAAAGATAAATTTATGAGTCTGTCAGATAGCATGGGAGAATTCCTATTAACCAGATCACCTGCAGGCCTCATATCAAGCTAATTTTATTCATTCCTGCTCAAAGTTAAATAGTGAATGATAATAGACTTCAGTGGATGAGAGAATCTTGTATAAAGCTGATTTATATGAACTCTCTTATTAGACAATCCCTTTACCTTTTAAACAAAATTTGACTGCTATCAAAATAAATTTTTTCCTCCTTATTTAATGTACTTTTGCAATTAGGATGTTGTAATTATGATGCCTATAACACAGTGAATCAAATAGAATAATATTTTTCTCTGATGAAACTCCTATTAATGGGTTCCTACACAGTAGATGCTTAATAATTACTTTTTGTCAAGTGCTTATTCCTATTGTGCATCATTTTACTATACTTTTAGGACACTTAAGTTCAACCCTGTGTACATCATCACCACATTCTGGTTTATCCCTTTTTTGATTAGTAACTCTTTGTGTATCTAGCATTGCATATTCATCAATGTATGGGAGAATTAAGATTAAGGTTTATATATTGGCAAGGTTAGACTAGATTTCAAACTATTGGTAACCTATGTTATTCAAAATCAATGACTGCTGATCCTTGAAATGTGATATTGTATGGCATTTTCAGACCTCAAAAAGAATGTTGCAAAATTCTCAAGAAGAATTAAATTTTGAGTACATTTTGATTTCTTGTGAGGATGGTGATATACCTGTACCCTAGCTGAACAGAGAAGGTCCAGATTTATCATGAAATGAATGAAAGAATCAAGCTATGTGTGCTATGTAAACTATTCCTTGACAACTCTATTCAGTCAATCAAAGGCACAGACTAGGTGAGAAAGGTCCTTAAGTAGTTTGGAAGAAGAGAAATGCTTCTTGCCTTTAGGATGGGATGACATTACACTGGAAGAGTATTGGTATGGGTTAAAGAGACTCAGTCATACCTTGTCAGGCTCTGAATAAAGTAACAAGCCAGCTCAGAGTCCCAAATTCTAATGAAGGCCAATAGTTTGGTGGTAGATGAAATTTAGCTGAATCCCTGAAAGAGAATCACCTTGGGGGAGAGGAATAGAATATTTCTGCCCCCTTGCTGCCTTTTCTCCTTTTCCCAAAAGAAGATCTTGTGAACTTTGAAAGAAGGTAGAAGACTTGGAATTCACATTGTGAAATGTCCCTAGAATTGCAATGACTGACAATGGTGTCTACAACAGAAGCTGAGGACAAGCTAGACATAAAGAAGAAAGGCAGTTTGAGGGAAAACTTCGAGAGGACTGTGGGAGGGAAGGACTACCATCCAACAAGGATTTGTGAGTTACCCCTTTGTCCTATGTGCTCTGAAAGCTTTAGACCACTTTCCTCTGGAATCTGGTATGTACTCAAGGGAGAGTGTGCTCCAGGGATTGTGTGTGTGTGTGTGTGTGTGTGTGTGTGTGTGTGTGTGTGTGTGTGTGTGTGAATGATTTTGTGTGAACTGCTCTTAATAACCTTAGTAAATATTACTTTGTAAAGGCTAATTGATACCAGAGAGATGTTAACTGAGTGGGTGGGGGTGGGGAAGAGAGCAAAAACCTCCTAAGCCCACTGAATTACTCCTAGACTCCTGAGGGGAGAAGTAATAGCTACCCCTCTGAGAATAGGACAAACAATGTGAGTAAGACTTGGGAGAATGAACCCAGAGCATGTAGTATACATAACTATACAACTCTGTCTGTCTATCTTTCTCCCCTTCCTTCTCTCCCTGCTATCCACAGTTAAGATTTTTGGATCACCTTGAATGTGTGTATACACACATACCCAAACACACTCTCACACATGTGTTCTTCATCTATGGAGAAGTGGAGTCTAGTTCTAATTACAAAGAGGTTAGAAATGGTTTTATTCCTAAAACTTTCCCTTTCCTTTTCTTCACTGCAGCTCTCTAAAATGCTCTCTTCTCTCTCTCCTACCTCTGTACTTGATTTTATGAATGTCAAAAGGTCAGAGTATTTCAACTCTGGATGCAAATCATTCCCTTCACTAGTACGAAAATGCCTTTATGTCTAACATAACATCTTCAAAGGTATACCCTGATCATTTTTGTTATGAAATGATATAGATTTAATTTCTTCAAGCATATTTTGAGAACCAACAGTTAAGTAGCCAATGAATGTAAGGTCCCAAATTTGGGTTTCAAAGCTGAATTTGATGAAATTTGTCAAGGTGTATAATGCTCTATCAATTGTAATAGTAAAGTGTAATTGGCACTCTTTTAGTGTGGTTTAAAATAGCATTTAACTAAAATTAATTTCTTCCCTTCCCTTTCCACTTAGGGTCAGATACCTATCTCTATACATCTATATCCATATTTTAAATCGAGCTTACAAACATTGTTGTACAATTGACAGGGCTCTGGCCCCCAAACAAAATGCTTGCAGCATTTAATTTTGAATGATCCTCCCAATGTTTTGAAACCTTGGTGACACTTTGTTATAAGTTCAACATCGAACTTTTTTTTTGTTTACTTTAAGAGTATCAATAAGATGTTGTTGATTATCACTGATCCACACACAGAACTGATGTGATTTATGTTCTTAACCTTTGACTTGGATGATTTCTGAACCTAATCATTCTAAGAAGTACAAACATTTGTGTATTTCCAAAGAGAAGCTCTAATTATAGCCTAAATATTTGCCTCTTAAGGAATTTTAGAACCATTCTCCCAAGAGAAGTCCAAGACCCTTTTTTCCTATGAGTCAATTTTGTCCCATGTCATGAATTAATTAGCAAATCCATAGAATTGAGTTTGGTCACTCTAGATTTAATTAAAAAAACAAGCAAAACACCTTTTGCTAATATTTGAGGTAGTTACTTCTTGGTTTATGGGATATGTAAAACAAATAAATCAGAAAGATATTGGACGGCCCTTACTATATGCATTCTACTGTTGCTATGCTTATTCAAATATTCAGTTTGTCCTGTGGGGAAATCCTATACTAGCACTGACCCTGGCATTTCTCTTCTCCTTAATAATACTATTACAGTCAATAGACTTAATAGACTGAGGTGAGGCTTACCACCAGGAGTTCCCTCAGTTGAATGACCTCTTGAATGAATGAGGATATTCTCTAATCACAACATGAAATGGATAAATACATAGATAAAGTACAATATTTGAAAGGACCAAACGGGCACTTTCATGATTTCCAGGAGGACCGTAAAAACTCATCTCTACAAGAGACTGGTGAAGTCATTCAACCAATAGTCACGGGCTTGTTTGATGATTTACCTCAAGGCCCAACCAACCAGAAGCTGATTGCTCCTCAAGTTATGTGTGGACTAGCTGAATGGCAATTCTAGTTGAAGATCATATGAGAGAGACTACTTATCAGCAATAATGCCCCATCAATGGTATACTTGTATTTAGAGATTTCCAAAATTACACGAGTGATATCAACCTGGAGTGAGGTGTGTGTATATGTGTATATATACAGAATGTATGTGTATACAGAGTGTGTGTGTATACAGAGATATCTTTTTGAATCTTCAACAAAAACTTTTGTAAAGGCAAGTTCGATGGTTACTGTCAGTTTTACAAGCCTAAATAAGAGCTAGTGAACTCTTAAGACACTTGGAAACAGCTACACTGCAGCCTAACCTTCAGACTAGACTTTGGTGTACTTATCCAGTTTAGATTTGTAGATACACCTTTTTCCATACATCTTGTATATTGCATATGACAGCAGCTGCTGTTCTGCTGAGCATGTTAAGGTGTTCCAAGTCCACACTCTCTGGCCGAATTCCATAACTTAGGATGAAGTTTCAATGACATGGCCAGATCACAGATAGAGACAGGCTCAATGAAATGCTGTCAGTTTATGTTACTCTAGTGTCTGGCCTGTTATGGCCATATCATCTCTCAGGTATCTATCTATTCAAACTAGAAAATATACCTTGGAAAAACCAAATGAGAACAGGTAGGGTTTGAATGAGGGAAAAGTTTGGCATCTTCTCAGCATTCATATTTCTCTTAGGGGTGCAACAGATTTCCTATTGGGAGAACTGGGAAATTAGGGAAAGAAGGGATAGTTTCTTTTATTCCTATGAATCAACCCACAGCTGGATAGGGCTAAATGCATATTTGGTGCTTCTTAAGTATTTGTTGAGTGAATAATAGCTGGTACCAGTCTGACTACCAGTCAATGGCAAATTAATTCTGGAATTTTAGATTGTATGTACTGTGGCACTGTGGCTTGTGTTACCTTTTCTTCTGGTCATCTTAGCTTACAGGGAGAGGATGATGATGATGGTGATGAAAAATGATAACCCAAACCAGGGGTGGGGAGGCTTCTGCCTCAAAGTCACAAGTATCTCTCTAGGTTCTCAAGTGTGACCCTTTGACTAAATCCAATTCAGTCCTTTGGGGGTTGTCCTGTGAAGTTTGGATTCAGTCAAAGGGCTGCACTTGAGGTCTTAGAGGTCCATATGTGACCTCAAAGTCGAAGGTTCCCGACCCATGATTTCAACCATACCAGCTGTGGCTCAGAATGTGAATAATATCCATTGTTATATCGATTTTACTTTGATGTCAGCAACCAAGGAATGTTTCATCACAATTTGTTCCATTTTTTTTTCTATTGGTGACACCCATCAAAAGAATAGAATGAAAAACATGTAAATAGACAGATAAGATATCTTCCAACTTTACATCATCCTAGACAACCTCTTTGACCTTAGTTTATTGGTAAAATCTCTTTATTTTTTAATTGCTCTTTGGTGTGACTTTTGCTGACTCTTCCTTTTCCTGCTTTCCTACTATTTCCCGAACTCCAGGCTTTCTTTTGGGTCTCATTCTTTATATATACTCTCTCAAGAAACTCCAAATGGTCTATAGTTTCTCTTATCATGTATATATAAGATGACTTTCAGATTCTTCTTTCTTCCCCTAATCTTGCTCTATTTCCTGTTCCAGATCTTTCCCTTAAACTCCCTCTCCCTCCCCCCCCATTCTTCTTACCTGAAATCGAAGATGGCAAAGACAAGTTTCCTCTTCTATTAGGCCTTTTTGTTAGCCAATTGATCATTCCAGTCAGCAAAATCAATATCCTCTTTCACAACACTGTATTCTTTTTATTGTCTCCAGTCAAAATGGCTTTGGCATTGTTTTCCTCAACCATGGACTCACTAAGCCTAGTTACTCTCTGTTTGGGGCATTTTGACCAAACACAACCATCTAAAAGTTCCCAGTTATCCTCAGGACAAAATTCTGACCATGATCAGCATAGCTCTCCATCAGTTAACTTCCACTTCACCTATCTGCTATTACTCCAACAATACCTTAGAGTCCATGAATGTTTTATTCTAGCCAAAGTTTCCTTGTTATTGAGTCTTATCTGTCTATTTCTCTCTCTTGCTCAGAGTCTTTGTTTAGCTTGTGTCAAAGCAATGAGGAGCAGTGTAGAGAAAAAAACCTCCCAACAACATGGGAATTGATGCTAAAAGATATGGGTTAGGGCTTCAGCTTTGCCATTGAGTGACTCTGGGCAAGTCATTCCATAGGAAGTCCTTCCCTTCAAATATATTTCTTTAAATATTGTAGTTATCTGCAAATAGTTATATTATTTTGATTAGAATGAATAATAACAGCAATCACTCATATATCACTTTAAATTTTGCAAAATGCTTCACAAATAGTATCTCATTTGATCCTCACAGTAACCCTGGGAGGTAGGTGTTATCATTGTTCCCATTTTATAAAAGACGAAAAAAACTTGAGACAGACAGTGACTTGATCAGAGTTACACAGCTAAGTAAGTGTTTAAGGCATGATGTGAACTCAGGGCTTCCTGAGCGCTCTTTGGTGGTAGTGGTGCTATCTAGCTGCCTTCCTCAGCCAGACTATATATTCCCTCAGGTCAGAAGAGGACTAATCTTCACCATCCACATCTTTCCCTTCCCCCAACCTATAATAGTCCTTTCTATCCTTTAAGTACTCAATCAATCAATCAATACAATCAATGGCTGATAGGTTTATTTCTTTGACCCTTCCTGAGGTAGGGCTGGGGCAGCTAGGTGACCCAGTGGTCAATGCTAGACCTGGAATGTGGAAGACTCATTTTCTTGAGCTGAAATCTGGTCTCAGATTTTACTAGCTGTATGTCCTTGGGCAGGTCATTTAACCCTGTTTACCTCAGTTTCCTCATCTGTAAAATGAAGTAGAGAAGGAAATTGCAAACTACTCTAACATCTTTTCCAAGAAAACCCCAAATGGGGTCAGGAAGAGTTGGGCATGACTGAGAAACAGCTGAACAACAACAGAGTATTCGATAAATGCCAGTACCCCTGAAATGAGAACTCACTATTTGACAAAAACTTCTGAGAAAATTGGATAGCAATATGAAAGAGATTATATTTAAACCAATACCTCATACCTTATAGAAAGGTAGCTCCAAATGGATATGTGACCTAGACATAAAATGTCATGTGATAAACACATTTTGAGAAATACGGAAAAAATTACCTGTCAGATCTACAGATAGGAGAGAAGTTCATGAACAAACAAGGGAGAGGATCATAAAAGATACAATGGATAATAATGGTTACATAAAATTAAAAAGTTTTTTTTCCACAAACAAATCCAGTAAAGCTAAGATGAAAAGGGAAACAATGAACTTGGAAAAACTCTTTGCATTGAGTTTCTCTAGTAAAGGTCTCATTTCCAAGATATATAAGGAAACGATTTAAATCTATAAGAATAAGAGCTATTCCTCAATTGATAAATGCTCTAAGGATATGAATGGGCAGATTCAAAGGAAGATACCCAGGCTATTGATAGCCCTATAAAAATACTTCAAATCACTATTAACTACAGCTTTGATATTCTACCTCACACTCATCAGATCCGCAAGACAACAGAAAGGAAAAATGAGAAATGTTGGAGGGGCTGTGGGAAAACAGATACATTGATGAACTATTGGTGGACCTGCAAATGGGTACAATCATTCTGGATGGCAATTTGGAATTATACACAAAGTTACTAAACAATGTATACTCTTTGATCTAGCTATATTACTTCTAGACATATACCCAAAAGAGATAAAAGGAAAATGTGCTATATCTGCCAAAAATATTTATCAGCAGCTATCATTTTGTGGCGGCAAAAACTGAAAACTAAGGAAATATCCAGCACCCGAGGAATGGTTTCACAAATTGTGACATATGAAGGTGATGGAATACTATTATATTGAAAGAAATTAATACAAAGATTATTTTTAAAAGATGTAGAAAGACTCATATGAATCACTGCAGAGTGAAGGTAGAACCAAGACAAATTATACTATAACTATATATATAATTATATATAATATTAGAAAAATGAACAATTTTGAAGACTTTTATAAACCTAAGAATGGAATAGCAGAGCTAGAACAATTTATGCAACAACAATACTGTAAAACTCAACAACTTTGAAGGCTGTATGAGCTATGATCAATATAATGACCATTCATAATTTCAGAGGACTGAAAATGCAATATGCTGTCCAACACAAAGGTGATGGATTTAAAGTATAGAATGATCCATATATACATATATGGATTTGTATGTGCATATATATATGTGTGTATATACACACATACACACATTTCCTATTGAGGGAATTTGTTTTGCTTGCCTATGGATATTTATTACAAGAAATCTATTTTTCATTTCTTTTTTTTCAGTTAAGTTGGACAGGAGGGAGAAAAAATTGATTTGTTAATTTAAAAAAAGTTAGTAACAGCTACAAATGTGGAATGTTGCATGCACTTTCAGAGGAGGTTATTGTATTATTAATTGTACTTAATTGTTTTTTACTTTGTTTCAAGATACCTCTCAGGGAGTGGGATGGGGGATAATCTATAAAAGTCTGTAGTGTTAAACACACCAATAAATTATCTATCTATCTATCTATCTATCTATCTGTCTATCTATCTATCTATCTGTGTATATGTATATTACAATTGCAACATGATGTAATTCAATCCCAATTCAATCAGAGAAGGAAACTGAGTCCCACTTAAATTAAATGACTTGATCAAGATGACATAAGCATTACATAACCAAGTATGGATTTTAAACTATGTTTCCCAATTCTAAATCCAATGCTCTTTGCACTGCATAATAAAATACCATGTGAGGTCATATTGGTAAGATCATTACTGCTATTGGTGGTGGTGACAGCCAATCAGGAAAGAGTTCAAGGAAGAAGTGAAATTTGCTTCAGGCTTTCAAAGAAGGGTAGGAATTCACTAAGTAAAAAGGGGAGAGAGGAGGGAAGAGAAGACATTCCAGGTGTAGGAAGCAGTATTAGCAAAGGCCCCGTGTATTTGGTGCTTTTCAGAACAGATAAAAAAAGATACTAACTTTCTAGGGAAGCTAAGATACAAAAGTTATTTTCTCTTTAGCTCTGTGCCAGCTCATACAACCCTTAGTTTCCTTCAAGTACACAGTAGGTGCTTAATAAATCCTCGTTGATTGATTGAAGCTAAAATTTAGATACTGTCTCCTACCTGAAGCTTTTCCTGATCCCTTCGTGCTTGCTTTCTACAAATTAGTTTATTTCCTTATCTGTTTACACGTTGTATTTTCCTAGTACAGTGCAAATTCTGTGACCAAAAGGTCTTTGAACACCCAGCACCTACCACACAGTAGCCTTAGGTGCTTAATCATTGCTTGTTGTAGTTGATGGCCAAGTTGCCTGGTCTGCAAAGCAGAGCCAGTAACGTTTTCTCCCATTCTGAGGGATGTGGTGGAGATGAGAGAAATAATATCTGCGCAACGCCCTGCGATTTGAGGAAAGAAAATGCCATTAGCCCTGTTTTGAAGTGGCCAGATGTTGTTAACCATCCAAACCGGGAGCCTAGCATTATTCTACACTTCCTATTACCCTGAGAATATCCTTCCTTTCTCCTTTAGCCCCATAAACTCGATCTCCGATTTTGAAGCGTGGGCACCTCAGAACAGATGCTCCCCTGGGAGTTGTCGAGAAGCAGCTGCAGTCCACAATCAGGAAAAGGAACCGCTTCTGATCGTACCTCCGAGCAGCACGATTTCCTAAAGTAGCTGTCACACTCTTCTATTTTTAATCTTTGGAGTTCTCCCCAGGACACACTTGGGTTTTTTTCTTCTTCTTTAGAAATCGCTCCTCCTTAGAGATGGCCTTCAATCAGTTTCTAAACTTTTGAGCCTTGTCGCTGCTGCCTGTGAAGGGCCAGAGAGGTCCCGAGCGCAGCCTGCGCCCATGGTAGGGGTGGGGGATTTCAGGGGGAAGACTCGGGCACGCCAGGCCAGGACGGACTTCCCTTGCTTCCCTTCTCAACTCCCGGGATTCCTGCGCATTAGGACAGAACCGCCAGCGCAGCCGACTTGGCACTATTCATTTGCTCCTGCCTGCAATGGGCAAACGTGATTTCCCCACATTTTCTCCACCCCCTTATCCCCGGCCCCCATCACGCCCGCCACCGTTGGGCAGCTGAAGAGAAGCACTATTTTTACATTTCCAGCTGCACGGAAAGAGGGCGCGAGGAGGGGAGATTGGGGAAAGGAAACGTAGGTAGTCATAAGCAAAATGCTCAGCACTGTCTCCCGAGGTGGTGGCGGGAATAAAGGGGGGTGGGTGGGTTGAGGTGATTCCCATATTTTGTGGAAATGGTTGATTTTCAAAAGATCACCCTTACCCTAGCACTTGTGTTTTTCTCCCGGTTCCTTTCTTCTCCCCCGCCTTTCTTTTGCACCTTACAACGTCCATCGTCTCCCGCCCATTGTGTGTGTGTGTGTGTGTGGGGGGTATGTTTGCCACCATCTACTTCTGAGGCTGGCATCGGGATGCTGTATCACTCTGCTGTGTTTCTACCCCACCTCCCCACCCCCTATAAGGAGGCATGCGCAGTGCGTCCTATGTCAGGCAACAGCAGCATCAGCACCGGAGTGAGGGGGCCCCCAGCCAGTGCGCTCTGACGGCGCGGGAGCTCACTCTGCCGCGCTAGGCGGAGGACCGGGGAGGCGCGCGCGCGCTCCCCGCCCCCCCCCCCCCTTCCCCGTGCGCGCCCCTACCTGGGAGGGCCCTCTGGCGCGCGCGCGCGCCCTCAGCACCAGCCGCAGCAGCGGCGGCGGCGGCGGCGGCGGTAGCAGCATCAGCATCAGCATCAAAAGCAGCAAGAGCAGTGGAGGCAGTGGAGGCAGTGGAGGCAGTGGCTGCAGACCCCAACACTGGTCCAAGCAGCAGCATCCGCGGTGCGGAGCGGAGAAGCTGCTGCTGAAGCTCCCGCAGGTGCGCGCAGAGGCGGGTAGCTCTTCTAGCCCTTCTCAGGAGAATCAGCCCCTCGAGAGGGGAGCAGAGGAGAAGAGGGGAGGGGGCGCCGCCCAGCCGGAGTAGACCAAGTGCTGAGGCCACCTGGTGCCCCTTCTCAACTCCAGCGGCCACAGCAACGGCGACTTGCCCCCGGGGGCACCATGTGGGAAGAGCCCGTGTGATCTGCCCGCAGCCTCCCCGCCCTGTGGGTGCAGAGGCGCCCCGCAGCCCGAGCCCCGGAGCTCCCGGCTGACAGCAGAGCGGCGCCCTGGAGCTATGAGCCATGAAGCCGCCTGGCATCAGCGCCCTGCGGCAGTCCTCCCCAGGCTGCAGCCTGCTCGCCTCCTCTTCCCCTTCTTCCTTCGGCACCACCACGACTTCTTTCCCTTCTTGCTGGCAGCCGCCTCCCTTGTTGCTGCACACCCTCTGCCGCCTCCGCCTTCTCCTCCTCCTGCAGCTGCTCTCGGGTTCCTTCTGGTCCCAGCCCTGGGGGGCTGCTGCAGCCAGCGGTGGGTATGGCACTGAGTGCCCTTCGCGTTGCCATCTCAGCGTAGCCCTGCAGAGAAAACCAAAGGGCATGCAGATAGGTGCATCCAGGACACTTAGCGCAGCATCCATCCCTTCTCTGTTCTCTTCCCAATCCTCTGATTTTCAAAATTCATCCCAACCCCATTTACTTTTTAAAACCTATTTCAGTTCTCTTCATTTTAAACCTTTTTCGTTACCCTTGGTGCCGTTGAAAGATACTTCAGTGTTTCAGTTCCCTTCAGAAAAATAGTTGCAACTTAGAGAGAAAACTGGTGGAATAAAAAAAAATTCAGTGAAAGAGCAAGTCCCTTCTTGCCTTTTGGAACATAAATGTGCATTCATGGAAAATAATAATGCTACTTTAAAGAGGTTATTTCCCCAATTCCCATCAGATTTTATTTATAGTGCTCTTGGAGTTTGGGAATACTTTGGGACTATGGCTAATTGTTCTTGTTTTATTTTCTAAAAATATTATTATGAATAATAAGTAACATAACTTTGTTCAACAAAATGATAGCTGAAAAATAGTTGAAAGAGGAAACCAGGTTTTGGTAGAAAAAAAATCAGAAGGCAGCCCACATCTTTGTCCCTCTCAGGATGGTTTTCTGCAGGCTCGAAGTTGAGTGGCAAATTATTCATTTTGTAAAGGGAACTAATAACATTCTCTAACCATTCAACTTCTTTTAGTCTCAGTCTGAGCTTTCAGACTACATGCGGAATATTTAGAGTTACAGTTGAGCTTGTGTGTGTAACTTGGGTGGGTGGTTGGGGGTGGGGGGTAAGAGTCAGAGCTCTGATGCATGTCCTTAACAAATGAATTATTATTCTCCATCGAGCCCATCTTTCCTATTCTGCTTCTCTTCCTCCCTTTTCCCCTGTCATAGGTAGAAAGACTTGGCAGCATTTCTGTTGTACACACGTGAAATACAGATCAAAGCCAACAATTCCTTATTGAGTGGTATTAAATGCCCTATTAACTATATTACTGAAACCAATTGCATTTATTCACTTTAGCTTATTGTTTTTCCTATATGTTTTCTGCTAAATAGAAAAACTTTCACTCTTTTACCAAGTAGGATGCAATTTGGTGACCTTGTATTTATTGTGTGTGTGTGTGTGTATGTGTGTGTGTGTGTGTGTGTGTGTGTGTGTGTGTGTGTGTGTTTTTCTTCCCTTCCTCAGCTTCATACTGGAATGGAACTGCAAAGGAAACTGCTGGGGTTCTGGCAGATGAAGGGAATGCATTTCAACAGAATGGCAGCAGGCGTAATAATAGTTACAGTAATGCAGTGCAGAAAGAAATCACCCTGCCTTCAAGACTGGTATATTATATCAATCAAGATTCTGAGAGCCCTTACCATATCCTGGATACTAAGGCAAGACACCAGCAAAAACATAACAAGGTAAGGGGATCCCACGTGCAAAAGCAAATCACTAATAGCAGCCACAACGGGCATTTCTCTAGAATGAAGTTTTCTGCAAGAATCTGACTTCATCTTGTTTATTACACCATTTTTTTAAATTGGAAAGAGTTCATCTCAAAGTGGAGAGAATTAATCTGGGAAATATAAGGGAATGTTGTTCATGCTCTCCTGAATAAAAATGGAAATAGGAGTGTTCTCAGAGCCTTTCAGGTTTAACATCTGAAACATGGCCCATGCATCAAGAAGGTTGTTACTTAGAGTTGGGTTTGATGACTGAGCTGTGTGTAAAGGAATGTGTACCTAAATTATGCTTTATTCATGTAAATATTTTCATATCCAACTACCTTATGAGGTAGGATATGCCCTAAAAACCGATTTTGGCATACAAACATACCCATAAACCCACAAACACAATTGTTTGAAGAAGCTGTTTGGTAGCTTTTCTGTCACTCTTGACTTAAAAATGGAATGTTAATGCTCAAACAGCTGGAAAAATTTTTAATATTCATTTCTTTACTAACTGATCAGCAGGAAGCAAATTGCTATTAAAAACATTTGGGGGGAATATGATAATGAATAGAATGCATTGATTTACATTCAGTAAGAGTCCCAGTTTATTTTAACATTCTAACCTTGTCTGCATTAACAGAGGAGCTGTTAAATCAAGTTTACACAGTGCTACTGATTAAAATAAAAACATCTGTGAACCATTCATAGAACTACAGGAGTATTTGACATCTAAGCAGTGAAGAAATCCTATACCTGTCAAAATACTTTCTATTAAACAAATGTTATTTGGGAAGTAAACTCTTTGAGGATAGGGAATTTTTGTATTTTTGTATCTTCTCTAGTTATAGTGCATATGGTGGGTGCTGTTGGATGAATGACTAAATAAGTGAAAGTACACATATGTATGCAAAGGGAAATCCACATCTCTTTATTGGGGCAGAAAATGAAGATATTCTTTTTATTAAAGATTACATGTATGATTATATCTCCCAGTTCAGTTAAGAGTAACAGGGTTCTTCTTGCTTACCCAACATTTTCTCTGTGTTTCATGTTATGTGTTGTTTTTGTAAGTGACCCGAAATATAGGTAAATGATAAGTCTAGAGATATTCCCATTTTATAGATAGGGAAATGAAAAAAAGAGTTTAGGATCTCTTTCTAGAGTTTTAAAAACAAGTCAAAGGACCTGGGGAATAACCCCTACTTTTTATAACCCTGTCCTCAAACATGCTTGTTTTTCAATGTTTACTAACTAACATTGGAAGAGTTAACTGGGTATAATAATGTTTACAGGAGTACTTTTTTATTTCTATAAGTACTTTGTACTCATTCTGGTTATTAGCTAGATGAATCTGGGGTCACTGTTTATTACATGCTGTGCCTGGTTACCTCCTGAACTCATTTTTCAATTTCATCCTTGTTACCTGGTTTACTTTTCAAATTATAGTTATGCATTCTTCTTACTGATAAGAGGAGGAGGTGATGTTTTTTAATGAATACACACATCTCAGTTTTTCTTTGAAAAAACCTTACTAGTCCTATTTTAAGGAATTTTTAATTGGTGAGATTCTCTGTGATAAATTGCCAGTTCTCAAAGCTAAGGGAAATGTCTAGAAGTCCTCTCGTTGAACATTGGTCTCATAATAAAAGTTTCTGGTATTGGAGAGTATAGTTAACTTCTACTTTATATCAAGGTTTTCTTGTATATAGTGTGTGTGTGTGTGTGTGTGTGTGTGTGTGTGTGTGTGTGTGTGTGTGTGTCTGTGATGTAACATACAAGAAATGCTTCAAGGCCTGCAGGGGCTGGGGTACTGGGGTACTCTACCCACTCTCTTTCCCGAAGAAGTCCTTCTGTTTTTGATCCATGTACTTAGTCCAATTGGGTTTAGTCCTACAGGAATTCAAATAGAGAATTCAGATGAGGTCAGCCTCACGAGAGGGGAGTTAGGTTCCCTTTCATCACTCTCTTTGATCATTTAACCCTTCAGTGTTTCAAGGACACATTGCCTAAGGCTTAGGTTTTGATTCATATGTAGAGCCCTTCCGAAATTGGGGGGGAGATTAGAATGTACCCTATGTACAATATAAATCAGGTATGGGACAGTTATATATTTTCTACACACAAAATAAGTGGTAATGGACACAAAAAGACTCCTATTGCACATTGACATAACTCAAAACAGGATTCAGTGATTTAACTTATAACTACTATTATACTCTCTTAGGAGGCCTGAACCTCATAAGAACAGAAAGCAATTTGCAGCACTGTTAATTAGGCATTTTACATTTCATCTTGTCTCTGCATTGTCCAAACAACTTCTGGTCCATGATATCTGATAAAATAGTCCAGGCCTGACAGTCCTATTGGTAGTGGTCACCTTCTTCAAGAGTATTGGAGTAGTTGCTGGAGATACCTCCCGTTACCACTAGCCAGCTCTGACCCTGTGGTACTCAGGGTCTCTGGACCTCTCAGATTCACAAAGTCATTGTCACACCTGGGCACATTTTCTCTGAATAGATACTCAGTTGCATAAGATCAGGAAAGAACACACACACACACACACACACACACACACGCACACACACACACTCACGATTATTCAGCTGTACCCAGGCTTATGCTTTGCTAGGCTGGATATATGCTTTAGATACCATGTGTTCAGAACCTTAGTGAGGGATAATGGAAGTTAGAGAAACCTTCCATCACCATTACTTTCTGGAAAGGGCTAGAAACAATAATTGCATTATTTGTAGCTGGGAAGGAAGGGAGAACTTGGAGTAGGGTGACTCTCTTTAAAATTTCCAATGAGTCATCACTTATAGCTCATTGGTCAGTGAGGGGGCATCATGGACCGTTGGTAAATCAGTAAATCATTCATGGCTAGAAGCAGTCCCCCAAATTCTCATATAGTCTCAAGGAAGGGTAATATTGAGCATTCTCTATGAGATGGCCCTCATTACAGGGATGTGATTTGATCTGCATTATAACTAAACCTATATAATAGCAAGATGTGGTGATGGGCTCCTTTCATATTTTATCGGCTGCTAATGGTATGGAGCACTGATACCACCAAGGGTTGATCATATTTTATTAGACTGACTCTACTAATTGTTGAGTAAATAAAGTTTCTTCATGGAAAAATCACACTATCAGATACTCCAAATTACTCCCCCTGACCCCACAACTGTAATCAGGAAACACTTTCCAAATCCCACTCCTTCCAAACCTGGAGAGTATGCTCCTACATTAACCTACCAGAAAAGACTTTTGCTTTCAGATTTTTTTTACTTTCTCCTGTTTCTAAATCAGGAGGAAGGATCTGTCTTAGGCTGAATGAAAAAGATTGGCCTCTTTAATGAAAATGAAAAATATATTTATCAATAGGGTTTTTAAGTAGAAGTCTTCAGAAAGAAAAAAAAATAGAATTTAATCTTGATTTGAAGACTTGTACTGTTTGTACTTTCCCTGTTCTTCCCCGTTTTGTTGCCCCCAAGTACCAGCTTAGGAGTGCCATGCAAATGCTGACTCACTGTGCATTTGGTAGATAGCCATGTTATGTGATGGTAAGGAGAGGGGATCCCAAGTGTGGGTAATGAAACAGGACTTTTCGTGAAACTCTAGGAAATTTCTTGGAGATTCTTGGTAGATCATGACTGCATCGAAAACAGTATAGGTCAAAATTCTCACCCTTTCTTTTCTTTGAGACTTTAAAATAGAATGTTCTCCTTGAGGGCAGTGACCGTTTCATTTTTATTCAAAGATCCTTAGTGCCTAGTGCAGTCCTGATATGTAGAAGGTGCTTAATTAGTGCTTACTGGTTATTGAGGTAACTGTCTGGAATAAATAGTGTACCTTCCATTTCTTTTCAGATGACCTTAGGATCTTCCTTGTGTGTGTGGATTTAGATGCTATTTGACATCTCGGCAGAAATATTCTCACATTCTGGTGCTTTAGGTGTGTGTCCTCTCCTTCCCCTACCCCTCATTGTTCCCCTTCTTCCTTCCTCATATGGCCATCTTAGGATACGATAAAAAGTACTGTGATCTTTGGTGGCAAAATCTAATTTTGCTCTGTTTTTAGGGTTTAACTTATAATTCTTAGGGTTTAACTTATAATTCTTAGGGTTTAACTTATAATTCTACAGGGACTTTAACATCCAAATGGGATGTTATTACCACTCACTAAACATTTTGTTAGCATTTAATGTAATATTGTTAGGTATCTTATAAAATTTTTAGCTGTCCTTTAAATCATGTTATGAGATAGGTCGACATTTTACACACGGGATTGCAGTGGGGATGGAGAGCAGAAGGTAATTTGACTTCTGAGAAGTTAGGTAAACTTTACTTCTTTTCTGAAATGTCCCTGTCTTGTGTCATAATTATCTTTCAGGGTTCTGTTCTTTGCTAGGTGGCTTTAAGTTGGCAAAGGTTAATTACTTAAACAAACACAGACTAACTAAGCTTCAGAGAAGGAGCAGATCTGCACTGGAAGAGAGAATTCCTGCAGTGAACTCACATTATTCCTACTAGGTTATATTCTATCTTGTATTATCCCTTCAGAGGCCTTCATTTCCTTCAACCCCTAAGGTACATACGTTTTGTGATTCCTTTCAGTGCAACCTTTCAGTGCGCAAGGCTGCCGCTCATTCAGGGAAGCTTACCCTGGTTTTCCTTTTGTCCTCTGCAGCTGAAAATACTCTCTTCCTTCTTGAATTTTCGTGGTATACTTTGTCTGGATTACTCCTTTGCCCCCCATCATGTTTTCCCTTGTGTTATACTTATTTCTAATCATGTCATATCCACTCCTTGGTTGAGTGTAAGTTTCTTGAGGGCAGAGACTGTGACATTAAAACAAACACCCAAACCCAACTCCTTTGTACCCTTAGTGCTTAGCATAGTACCTAGCATAGAGTGGTCCACAGTATTGAATTGAATCTAGTTGAAATTAACCTCTCCTTGAAGACCTGCAGGGGCTTAGAAGGGGTCTAATATGTGAATTTCCTCTTCTATAATATTTCTGACTGGTCATCCAGCTTTTAATTGAATATTTCCATCCAGCAGAACTCACTGCCTCACAAAACTGCTTATTCTATTTTTAGACAGCTTGAACTGTTAGGGAATTTTCTCTTGTGTTGAGCCAAAATCTGCTTCCTTTAATACAAGGGACTTTGAGATTTTATTTTTAATCCTTAATTTTTTTTTTGTCTCGACCTGTGATTTCAATAGTTTAGGGAACTCCTAGAGAGGGATTCCCTTTCTACCCATGTGGTTTGAACCTCCTCTGCTGTTTGTAGTCTTTAAAGACTTAAAGTAGTCTGGTGTATTGAAAGGTTAAATAATGGAATCATAAAATGAAGGAGACTTAGAGGTTATCAAATCTAACTCTAATTTGACAGATAAGGAAACTCAGGACCATAAAAGAAAAGTGATTCGCTTGTAGTTCTCATACAGTTCTTCATTCTCAGATATGTTTAGTTTTTAGTTTTCTATCTCAGCCATCTGTGTGCAGGCATAGTTGAAGAGGCCAGCTTGTGAATGAGTCTTTTTCATGTTACATTCATGGAAAGACTAGACTTGGATTTACTTTGAAGAGCCCAGTGATATTGGCTGTGCTGCATAGAATCATCTATTTTGAGAGAAGACAGGCATTTTAGAGGTCATAGAGTCAAACACTCTTATTATATGAAAGAAGAAATTGAAGCCCAGAGATAATAAATGACATGCCCAGGGTAACATGGTTAGGAAATAGCAGAACCCAGAATCACATCCAAGGCCCCTGCCACTGAATCTAACACTACATTGGACTACACTTCTAAAAGGAAAGCTTTTGTTTTGAAAGGGCTGTCGTATATTACAACAAGTTAGCTTGGGTTGAGTGGCACTGTTGTTTCTCAGTGGTCCATTGTATGTTGTGCCATTGAAGTAATCTGTCAGTGTCTTTGGAGAGTGTCTTTCCCCCCATCTCTAATATTTTATTTTTTTCAAAAACACGTAAAAAATTTTAACATTCATTTTTATAAATTTTAAGTTCCAAATTCTCTCTTTCCCTCTGCTCCTGCCTTATTGAGAAGGCAAACAATTTGATTTAGGTTATACATGTGCAGTCATACAAAACACATTTACATATTAGTCATATTGTGAAAGAAAGCAGACAAAATACCCAAGAAAAATAAAGTAAAAACAGTATGTTTTGATCTGCCTTCAAACTTCATCAGTTCTTTCTCTGGAGGTAGAGAGCATTTTTTTTTAAAATCGTAAGTCCTTCTGCATTGTCTTACATCATTGTATTGCCAAGAATAGCTAAGTCATTCATAATAGATCATTGTACAGTATAGCTGTTACTATGTACAATGTTCTCCTGGTTCTGCTTACTTCACTTTGTATCAGTTCATGTAAGTCTTTCCAGGTTTTTTGAAAGCATCCTGCGCATCATTTCTTATAGCACAATAGTATTCCATCACAATCATATACCACACCTTGTTCAGCCATTCCCCAATTAATGAGCATCTCTTCAATTTTCAATTCTTTGCCACTACAAAAGAGTTGCTATAAATATTTTTGTACATAGGGATCTTTTACCTTTGAAAAATATTTTTGGAATAAAGACCTAGTATATATATATATACATATACATATATATGTATGTATGTATATACACATATACATATAGCTGTTGCTGGATCAACAGGTATGCACAGTTTTCTAGCCTTTAGGGCATAGTTGCAAATTGTTCTCTGGAATGGTTGGATCAGTTCACAGCTGCAGAGTGTCTTCCTTCTATTCTGCTTGTGGTTGCCCCATACTAGGTCAGCATATAGCAGCTAGTTTGGTGGGCTGTAATCATCTATTCTTTGAAAATAATAGGTCAGATATGCAGAGATAAAGGACAAGCAACTCATCAAAGATAACCCTGAGGGTTTTTTCTTAGTAGGTCAGTGGCATAATTGTATTTCTCAGAGTGATGGGTAAATTAGACATAGAGGAGGGAAGACCTTCCTTCCTATTTCTCTATTTCCATTAATGACATTACCATTTTCCCAGTTACTCAACTGAAAACTTCGGAGTTATTTCTGATTCTCCTTCCCTCCTTCATCCATAATATCTCCTTAGTGATCCTGTTATGTCATTTCTTCAAAATGTTTTGGGCATTCATCACTTCTCCATTCCCATTGCCACTATTTGCTCAAGGCCCTTATCACCCTCTTGCCTGAATTACTGAAGTAGTCTTGTAACTGATCTCCCTGCTTCCCATCTCTTCTCTCTTTGGCTTATCATATGCAGTATTTACGTAATTCCCCCCTTTTTTGTGACATGCTCCCCTCCCCCACATTACTAAAAATCTCCAGTACATAGAGGATAAAGCAGAGACTAACTTAGATTGGCATAAGTATTTACTGAAAGAATGAGGGAATATGACTCATTCTCAAGAATAGCTGGCCATCATCTTTTGGACAATGCCCCTTCGTATATTTGATAATTGAATGTTCTTTCAGCCTTCTTCCAGGGCTAAATTATGTCAAAGAACTCTTTCAATGCCAGTAGGTCATTTCATGTGGATAATTTTGTTCATGCCTGTCTAGTCTACAAGTTGGTTGTAGAAAACAGTTTTATGATAGATGACAAGAACCTTGCCTTATCCCTTAATAGTACTTTTTTCTTAGACTGTTGAATAAAGTTCAGTTTTGAAGATTCTGTGTTTTAAAGGATTCTGCAGCATCTCCTTTCAAGAACTGAGTTTTGCCAATGAAAATATGTTTCACCTTTATCGGAAGAATGGGTATATTCTTGGGCCCTTGGTCCCACAATACTTACCATTTACACGGATAAAAAGAACCTGCTTAGCACTCTGAAAGATCATTGTAAGATGAACTGAATGGAGAAGCCCTTCCTTGTGTATATGTTAATCACTATTTTTATTCAGATTTTCCATTGGTAACTCTTGTAAAATTGGCAGATGTACTAGTTGTTGCACTTTATGCAGCCCTCCAAGAGGTTAGAAATTGTCTTATTCCTTTACCATGTGATGAGATGAAGGTTCCCCGTGAAATGATAAAAAAAAGTGCATGTTACTGTGGACATAAAGTGGGAAGGCATTATGATTTGATTGTGAGACTATACCCAAATTTTAAGTATAACAAAGTGCTTTATAATCAAGTTTATTTTAATACATACTCATTTAGTAAAGAGTAAATGTTGTTTTTTTAGTGATAAGAGTTCTGTTTTTTAATTATCTTCTGAAAGACAATCATTATCATAATAACGTATTATACTTGGATTACAAAGCTTAATATGTGAACTATTGATTAGGCCTGGGCCTTCTAGAGAAGGCAAAATTTAGAAATTAAAAAAAATTATTATGCACTTAAGACAAATACTAAGGAGAGGATATTTTAATTTATAGAGGCTATTTACATTACTAGGAATGTGAACACTGAATTTGCCACTTAGCCTTCACAATTTAGTCATCTAGTCAAATGTATTTAGCTCTCCTGTATTCAAAGCCTTTTTATAGTTAAATCTTTGGATTATAGGATTTAGAGTTAGAAGGGGTTTGAAAGTTTTAGTCCAATCTATTTGTTTTATAGATAAAAAAAAATGATTCCTAGAGAGGATAAGTGCTAGCTTCAGTTTGTTTCAGGAAGTTGTAGAGCTAAGATTTGAACCCAGTTTCTCTGATGCCAAATCTAGCACTCTAGACCAGTGGTGTCAAACACAACTGAGGTCAGCACATTGACTTTGAAAACCACAAATTAGCATTATCTATGTTGTATTGTATTTTTATTTTGTTAATTACATTTTCCTCTGGTTCAGTTCATACTCTTTTGACACCTCTGTTCCACACTTTACTATATTCTGTATTGTGGTTGTCTGCTTTAGGAATCTTCCACATTAAAGTTTTAATAATAAATTGATATGGTATTAGCAATGTATGTGAAGCTAGAGCAGGGCTTCTTAACCTGGAGTCTCTGAACTTGGTATTTAAAAAAACACCATTTTAATAACTTTTTCAGTATAATCAGCTTCTTTTGTAATCATATGTATTTTGCACAAACATATGTATCCTATGTATTATGTACAAAGAAACTATATATGTGTGTGTGTGTGTGTGTGTGTGTGTGTGTGTGTGTATGTATGTATAGGACAAATAGGAGATAATTAACAAAAGGAAGGCACTAGAATTAAGAGGAAAAGGCTTCTAGCAGAAGATGGGTTTTTAATTAGGACTTGAAGAGATCCAGGGAAGCTAGGAGATGAGGAGGGAGAAAGAGTATTCTAGGTATGGGGGATAGTCAGAGAAAAACGTCTGGGGCCAAGAGATGGGGATATAGATTTGTCTCAATGGGATTGATATGCCAGCCCTAATGACAATGGCCACCCAAGAAGGGTTGTTAGTTCAGGTGGGGAACAGGTTAGAGGAAGAATTACAGAGGCAGCAGAAGCTACTTGTTTATGTCATAACTCAACTAGAGTGGCCCTTTTGGGTGACTTTGGTACCATGTCCCTTCCCTCCTTTATTAGTGGCTCTTTCCAACTGGAGCTCATTATAGCTTCCCTGATCATTTTAGGGCAACAGAGGGAAGAGCTACCAGTTTTATTTGGGCAGTGTGAGTTGATCTAAAGTTTAGATTCTAAACAATTTAGGTCTGTGCCTTTTTTTACTGATCAAGTGAAGGAAGACTTCATCATTGAGGAAACTAAGGTGGGCTGCACTTAATTGGTCAGTACTGTTAATTGAGGGAAGTCTGGGGAGCTATCATTATTTCAAGGCTGAGTTCCTGGTGATTTTTTTTTTTTGTATACATGAAGAGAAGGAAGGGACACTTCAATGTTAATGCTAGGATTAAGGCAATGTACTTGGCTGTTAATTGAATATATTAATGAGTTTCCTCAGCTGCAAGCTATTTTAAGCTGAGAGGAGGCAGTGCTGATGGAGATTTTTAGAAGGGGATTAAAAGATCATTTTAGGGATTGGTTAGTAGGACACAGGGGACCTCAGGATTTAGCAGGGCTAATGGAATTGACAGACTAGTTGATTGGAGGGAAAAAGGAGGAGATCAAAGTTTTGACAAAAATCAGAATACCGGCAGGGAAAGAGTGAAAAGACCTTGGAGTCAAACCAGGCATAAGCAAGCTAGAGGCACTTGTTATATGGGCTTCAGGGGTGTTGGACCCAAGACGGACCTTGTTTTAGGTATCGCAGGCTTTATTCCTCTGCTAAGTATAGCAGGAATAGTCCAGATAGATGGGAAGAACCAGGAAAGACAGGGAAATTAACCCAGCCTATGAACATGGAGTCTGCCTGAAATTGGGAAGGAATATTTGGATGGGCAGTGAGCTACACCTGGATGGATCTGTGATGTTTATTGGATAGGTAGATTGTTTTTTTTCCAGGGGAAAAAGTGCCCAGGAAGGACAGAGAAAGTAAAACATAATTCTCATCGATTTTGAGGCATTAACACATTATAACCTTGACCTTGGTTAGAAGATGGGAGCTACCTTCTTGCCAAAAGATGATTCCTGAGTAGGGTTGTGGAAGGCAGATCTCTGAGGAAGTCTTTTCCTTTCACTTGGCTAGTAGGTAGCACAAAACAATTCTGTGGATAATTGCTATGAAAGCAGTTAAGAAAGTATTTGGGTTCCTATATTTATAATAACCAAATCCTCATCTTGAATGCAAAATAGGTCTGTATAGTTTCCTTAGGTAGGAACCATCACACGCACTCTTAAATGCCCCAAGAACCACTCTTGCACATCCAAGTGTCAAGGACACATATATTTCCATCTTACTTCATCTTGTAAGATATGTTTACTTAAAAGGACAGCAAGGCAAAGTGATAGAGTGCTTGGGTCAACGAGGAAGATTTGGGTTCAGATACTGTCTCTGATACTTATCAACTGCGTGACTATGGACAAGGTGTTTTGGGCCTCAGTTCCCCTATACATAAAATGTGGATAACAATACTTCAAAGGACTGTTGGTGAGGTACAAATGAGATAATCCATGCAAAATCCTTTGCAAACTTTAAAGTGCTATATAAAGTCAGTTATTATTATTAAGGAGATAAGTGGAGCTATTACTGTCCCTAAAGGATTATGATTGTCCAGTTAATTACTTTCCTTCCTGGAACATCATTCCCCAATTTATACCCTAAATGATCATGAGAGATGAACTATTGGGATGTATGGAAAATGTGAATGAGAGTTTTATTTGAAAATCTTTTTATGTGCAAACATGAAAGCCCCTGTTTTTTGTTCCTAAGGAAGGGGCCCTTGTTCATCCATTGTCTCAGAGTGTTCAGTGAAATATTAGTGAATAGCAACTATTTGATACCTTTATTTCAGATATTCTGGGAAAGACACAGAAGCCCTATATTTATACTAAATCTTTTTTTGGGGAGAGGGAGGAGAACTTTTTAGTTTGTGAAAATTAGGGCTGGGGATGAGTGGAAGGCTGGGTTATTATTCCTTTTAGGTCAGCTGATTCCCTAGCAACATTTTAGCATTTTAATTCATGCTGTTTTCATTGTTCTTCAAGACCAATTTCCTTTTGTTTCTCTGGATGGTATTTTGATGTATCATCAAGCAGGTTGTCTCTTGCATAAGGAAAGTATTCAGTTCTGGTTTTTCATCAAGAATGTTTGAAAGTCCTCTACCTCACTGAGTGACCATATTTTCCCCTGGAACATTATACTCAATTTTGCTGGGTAGGTGATTCTTGGTTTTAATCCTAGCTCCCTTTATCTCCGGAATATCATATTCCAGGCCCTTCGATCCCTTACTGTAGAAGCTGCTAGATCC
>CM053580.1:67701816-67724120 GCA_028627135.1 Pseudochirops cupreus | reverse complement strand
ACTAGGTAAATGATATTTGATTGATTAAAGTAAGATTGTTAACCCATTTTGAGTTGCTTTCCTTTAGAAAAGCAGATCTAAGAACCTGTGCTAGTAGCCGCCGTGGGTGTGCTGGGGTGCTTGCTGTTACACTGTAGAATACCTGTGGCCAAGTTATTCTCTCTCCCTCCTCAAGGAGTTCAACTTCAGGACCACCAGCTTCCTTTCCTCCTCAACTTCTGTCCCCTGTAGGGGTTCTTAATATTCACATAGCTAATCTCTCAATCTCCCAGTTCCTCAAATTCCTATACCTTCAAATGACCTGTTGTCACTTCAACCACAAATATAGATAGTCACATACTAGATCTCTCACCATTACCCACAAAAGTTCTACTTCTCTAATTAGAAATCCTGAAATTCCAGTATCTGACCATAAGCTCCTATCATTCAACTTCTCCCTAGGCCTCATCCTTCCTAAAACTACTCTTCTCTTTCATCAAGATCTCCTTCCCTCAGTACCTTCTTAGGACAGGACCCCTGCTCTGACTTTACTCTCATTCCCCTCCAACCACAACCCAATTATTAGCTATTGCAACTCCCCACTAACCTCTACTCTCAAATCTTTTGCCCTCTATCTTGTCTTTGTTCATCTCTTGCCAAGTCTCAACCTTGGATTATGCTCACCATCCACCTCCTTCTCTATTGACCATCTGTTAAACAGAGCCAGAAAGAAGTCTCACAACATGCTGACTCAGCATACTACAAATTCAAGTTACACAACCTCAGTTGGGCTCTCAATGCAGCAAGAAAATCCTTTTATTCCTCTCTAATTGCTTCCCTATATTGCTTTCCACAAAAACTATTTGAAACTTTCTCTTTCCTCCTCAAATCTACCACATCTTCCTCTTCCCACTCAGTTGCAGACCTTGCCTCTTATTTCACTGAAAAAACTAAAGTCATTTGACATCAGCTGCCTCTTAAAAATCTTTTACACCATCTCCCACTCCCTACTCATTCCCCTTAGTCTCTGACAGAGAGATAATCCTTCTCTTTCCCAAGGCCAACCCCTCTTGCACATGCACTTGATCCATTCCCTCTTGACTTTTACAACAATTTGTTTCCTCAATCTCTCTCTCTTTCTCTCCCTTCTCCCTCTCTCCTCCTACTTCCTTTCTCCACCTCTTTTTACCCCCCTCATCTTCTACCCCTTTTGATCTATTGATTCCTTCCCTTCTGCCTTCAAATGTACTCAAGGCTTCCCTCATCCTTAAAAAACAACACTGCATTCTACCACCCTCTGAAGCTGTCATCTTATTTTTCTTCCCTTTCTCATCCAAATTCCTCAAAAAAGCTATTTGTATTCCCTCCCTTTACTTCTTTTCCTCTCATTCACTCACCCACTCCTCAGTCCCTTGCAATATGGCTTCTGTCCTCATCACTCAACTGAAACTACACTGTTCAAAGTTACCAATGATCTTTTAATTGTCAAATCTGATAGGTCTCATTTCATTCCTCATCTTCTACCTTTGCTGAATCCTTTCACCTCCCTGGAATTTCCTTATATTTCTCTCTCCAGGTTCTCCTACTTGTATGACCACTTTTCAGTCTCTTTTGATGGCTGGCCATCCATATCATATCTCTTAACTGTGGTTGTTACCCAGGGTAACCTCCCATAGGTTTAATTATTATGATCTATATAACCAACCCCAGTGTGTCCCCTAAGCTTTAATTCTATATCATCATTTGCCTATTGAATATTTCAGACTGGATATCCAGTTTGAGGTAGCTAGGGGGCACAGTGGACTTGGAGTCAGGAAAAAATTAGTCCAAACTCAGCCTCAGACATTTACTAGCCTTGACTTTGGGCAGACATTTAACCACTGCCTGCCTCAGTTTCCTCATCTGTGAAATTAGGATAATAATAGTAACTACCTCACAGGGTTACTGGGAAGACCAAATAAGATTATATATGTAAAGTGCTTTATAAACTTCAAAGTACCATATAAGTGCTAGCTATTATGCTTGTTTTTATTATTATTATTTTATCTCCAGAGATCTCTCAAACTCAATATGTCCAAAACTGAATTTATTCTCTTTCCTCTCCCCAACCCACTCCTCTTCCAAACTTTCCTATTTCTCTCAAAGGTACAGCCATCCTTCTAGTCCCCCAAGTTCATAACTTTGGCATTATTCTTGACTCCTCAGTCTCTGTTACCCTACATATCCAGTCAGTGGCCACATCTTGTCATTTCCACCTCTACACCATCTCTCATATCCCATGTCATTTCTCCACTCCCACAGCTGCTACCTGAGTTCAAGCCTCCTAATTGCCCTTCCTGGCTCCAGTTTCTTACCACTCTAGTCCCTCTTACTGTTACAGAGATAATTTCCTTAAATACAGTATGATCACGTAACTCCCTTACTCTATAAACTCCAATGGTTTCCTATTGCCTCTAGGATAAAATATAAATTCATCTGCTTAGCTTTTAGAGGCAGATCCAATCTGGTCCCTTCCTATCTTTCCAGCCTCACTGGAAATTGCTGCTTCCCCTCTATTCCAGTCCAAATGACTTTTTCCCTTATCCCAAAATGACCTTTACACTGGCTATCCTACATACCTGGCAAAGACCCTACCTTCCCTTCACCTCATAAAATCCTTCTCTTCCTCAAAATCTCTGCCCAAGCACCACTTTACGCATGAAACCTTTCCTGACTTTCCCAATTCTAGTTTACTCCCTCCCACATTATGTACAATTTTTGTATATATTTCTACTTATTCACCATATATTTATGCTGTTTATATTTCTACCTGTACCTGTCTTCCCCCATGAGAATAGAAGCTCCTCCTGAGCAGCAATTATTTCATTCTTTGTATTTGTATCTCTAGAGACTGGCACATTCAATGGTATACAGTAGGTGATTAACAAATACTTGTTGGTTCATTGAGATAGAAGCTGGTAGGTAGAGTGCCTACTGGTCCTGCTGCTTAACGCTTGTCTAGCTGGGTCATGACTGTGATAAGTTAACAAATCTTTGCATTGGTCCAGGATCATATATTTTGTGCTCTGCTAGGACTCCCATAAAGTGTGCACTAGAATCAAACAAGGAAGCAACAATGAAAGCTATGGTCCTATCTTATCCATACCAACTGTGCCTACTTTGGGTGGTTGGGAATAGAAGAAGGGAGGAAGGCATTAGTCAAGCAATAATGAGGGACAACAAAGAGAACAGCATTGTGCACTGCAGAGAAGGCTGACAAAACCACAGTGCTTGGGAAGTGTTTGGAAAGACAGATTCTGAGAGAAAAGCAATCTCAGCAGTGAGGCATCCCTGCCAAAGCTAGGAAATTCTGATTCCTTTTGGGTCCAGATGACCTGGACAATGCATAATTAATTTATATCATATTGGCTATGCATTGTAGCAGCGGTTTTTTGAAAGACAAGTTTCATAGCTTTTCCTATTAACTGATCAATCAATAAGCATTTATTAAGCATCTTCTACTATGTGCCAGGCACTGTGCTAAGTGCTAGGGTTACAAAGACAGAAGTGAAACACTCCCTAACCTCAAAGAACTTACATTCTTTCAATCAGCCAACAAGTCATGAAAGATAATTATTTATATGAGTAAACAGATACAGAATACATTTAAAATAAATCTAAGGTATGTTGGAGAAGACAGCTCTAACAGCTAGGGGGAGAAAAAAAATGTCTTGAGATTCTAGGAAGAAGTGAGGAGGAAGTGAATTTCAGGCACCGGGCACAGCCAATACAAAAGCACAAAGATAGGATCTGGAGGGCCAGAGGAGATGGGAGATGGAGGGTCCTGTGGCAGAAGCAGCAAGAATAGTCTGGCTGAGCTGTGGAGGGGGTAAAGTAAAGAACTATGTAATAGGACTGGAAAAGTATGAAGGGGCCAAGTTGTGTTTTAAACACCTGAATTTTTATTTAACCACAGAGGTCACTGGGAGTCACTGGACTTTACTGAGCAAGGGAGAGAAAAAATCACACTTGAGCTTTAGGAAAATCTTCAGAGTTATTGTTTTCACAGAAATCTATTCTCATCCCTTTCCCTAGGAGTTAAACACCTCCTGAAGCAGGTTACTGTAAAAGAAATTGTACAAACTCAATTCTACCCTTGAAAATTGTGGAAGGATATTGGGTAGATAAGGTAAATAGAACTATACTTAACAGGCAATAAAGAGCTTAAATGTGGAATTTATCCAATTCAAGCAAGTAATAATTGAATTGAGATGGGCTGCCTCATCAAATAAGATTAAGAAAAATCACACTGAGACCCAATATATTTTCTTTTTATAGTAAAACAATTTATCAAAACTTTGTTTCTCTCTTTTTTTTAAATCAACAACCATGAATGGAATTATTAACCACAAACTAATACTTCAAAGGCTCGTGATTTCATCAGCATGGGTTCTCCCTTTATCAAAGCAAATACAACCGCTACTACACCTTAACAGATGGTCTTCATGACTTGCTGTGACTCAGAACACATTACCTGGTGACCAACATTCTAGCAGGAAAGGCCTTTAAATGGCAGCTATATGATCCATCAGCAGGCAGGCCTGGTCTTGAAACCTTTCCAGCTTAGAAGAACCTACCAGAGTATATACCGTGAGAAGAGCCTTAAAAAAAACTTAGGGTCCCTTCCTCATCATGATGGGGCGTCAGAACAGCACTTTGGTAGAAGACTGCCAACAGATCACCACTTCAAGGCTAGTCTCCGACTCCAAAAACTCATAGGGTACTCTTACCTTTTTTTATAGTTTGAAATTGGGTTGTACTGCATTTTCTCTAACGGAATTATTTTTGAAGCACTGCTTTTCTTCCTCAGAAATTTCTATTTAAACAACAACATAAAAGACCAAAAGGTCATACATGCAAATGAAGGTTGAAGTCAACACTTTATATCCAGTAAAATATGAAATTTGAAGGTCAGTATGCCCTTTTACAGGCTACCCAATATTTCCAGGTTCTAAATATTTTAGGAATTTTACTCTTAAGACATGCCAGAAGACTGAGGTTTTCCCATTTCTGCACCCTGTGCCTTGGACTATTCCCTCTTCCTGTAATTTTCTCTTCCTTCCTCTTCTTTTTTTTTTTTTATGGGAGAGCCAGGGAAATGGCTAGTCTTTTATTGGAGGGAAGAAAACATAACACATCTCAAGTAAACCAGTTCAGGGACTCAGTGGCTAAACTGTTGGGGTACCAGCTTGTAATGGGTTCCATAGTTAGGGCAATGCTGTGTCTCGCCTTTGTGAAGCCAGAACCAGATGACTGCACTGTTGTCCTCTTCACAGATACTGCCCACTATTTGCTTGTCAGTAATGGAAGCGACCAGGTTGGGCTCCTCCTTAGTCCCTGGAGCTGCCTTTGGGACTAGCACATTGTATGGATCCAAATCATTCCTTGTGGCCATCATAATCTCTCTCTCCAAGCCCGTAGCCTGCTCCTCATCAGAAGGGATACCTCCTCTGGTCGCCATGGATCAAGCAGCCACCTGAGCAGGGCCACAGGCCCTCAAGGCCTGGACTTCCAGTGCCCCTGGGCCCTGCAGTAACCTTGAAGCCATTGCACCTGAGACAACTACGACCGGTAGTAATAGCAGCGCTTCCGGAATCCTTCCTTCCTCTTCTATCAAAGCACTGCCCATCCTTCAAGGATGCTTCTTCCAGGAAGCCTTCCCTAACTACGCCAGCCAAAAGTGACTAGGGTCCTGTCTGAACTCTTACAGCACTTACTATCAGCAGGACTCTGTGGCTCTCCGCATTCCGCACCTTGTTTTATCGTCACTGTGTACACACCTTATTGGACTATAAACTCCTAGTGGGCAGGGACACTGTCTTAAATATCTTACTGTCCTCCACAATACCAGACATAGCCTCATATACAGCAGACATCCAATAAGCACTGGTTGACTGAGCATGAATGAATTAACTGCCAATTATCATGAAGGCCGGGCTTCTTATCCTGACTAAAACTATGCTAATTATATTTTCTTCTTTAAAAGCATTTCATTAATTATTTTTAATAAACAAATTGCTATGTGCATACATTTCTTCTCATCAGCATTTTACAGACACATGCATCTTAAATCAAACCCTTTGGATACTCAGAGAATCATAAGTGAAATATTTTCACAAATCTAAGTTTGGCTCCAGGGATGATTTCCCCACCGCCACCCTTCCCACCCTTATTTTAAACCTCATTATTTCTTCTTCTCATTTAACACACGTGGGGCCACCAGTTGGAAGGAAACCCAAGGCATCTCCTCCCTTCTGCCCCTCTGGATTGCCTCTCTTTTTCTCTATTTCCTCAAATGGGTCCCACATCTGCCAGTAACATTCCCATCATTAAAAGGAAAAAAAGATTCTGTGCATTGTTAGCACTGCTAACAGGACAGGAATAACAAGATCACAGAACTGAAGAGCTGGAAGAGATGTTAGCAACCATCCAGTCCCACCTAAACAATATGAGCTAGGTTAATATTTTATCCTTGTTCAGGTCCATGTGAGGGCAGCAGGACTAAATATCACCACTCTTCTCCCTGCTATTACACTGGGGCCGCTAGGTAGCATAGTGGACAGAACACTCAGCCTGGAATTAGGAAGAATAGGTTCAGATCTGGCCTCAGCATGTATAGTAAATGCTGTATACATTTTATTAATTAATTATTTTATTTTTTATTAACATTAATTATTAGTTTATTAATTATTATTATTAGATTCCATTGGAGCTTAACACAAACATGTCAAATAGATGTAGCCCCAGGAAGCTTTACTAGATTTGTGATCATGGGCAAGTCTCTTAACCTCTCTTTGCCTTAGTTTCCTCATCTGTAAAATGAAGAAAATAGTAGCTTCCACCTCCTCGAGCTGTTTTGAAGACTGAATGAGACAACAATTGTAGAGCACTTTCCTGGCACGCAGTAAGCACTACATAAATGTCAGTTGCTGTTATTGTTATTGTGAGATCCCATATGGCCTTGACACAAATATACCAAATGAGATACAGCCTCAGGAAGCTTTAAACAGCAGTTTCCTGGTCACTCTAGGTCCAGTGCTCTCTCCATTGTGCCACCTAGCTGTGTCTAGAGGTGTATTTAGGATATACTACCGCCGTCTTCCAACCCTACTCTCACTTCTTAATACAAACATTGCCATGAATGAATCTAACACAATTACATTTGATTTCTCCAGCATCAGACAGAAAGATTTTCAATTTACGTGATGGGGCAGGGGCAGGGGCAAGGAGATGTTCGGAGCAGGTGAGATATAGACACCTCCTAAAACTTTTAGGCTGAGGTTAAAGTGATTTAGTCTTTACTCTTCATGATCACAGGTAACTCTTCTACATACCGCTCATAACTGAGCCATTTGTGCTTGCTCAGAAAAAGCTGAAAATATCTGAATCTAAATATTTAAAAAGCTTATCCAATATTACAACTTATGTGACAGAGCAAATTAGAAGACAGAGACTATAAATTTCAGAAGAATAAAATCTAAGACTTTGATGTGTATGATTTGGTTTTTGTTGTTGTTTTTACAGTCCTGTCTGTATACCTGAATACAGCTCTAGAGTCCCATACAATCTCTGAGCTGGAGACAACTTTCTTTTAAGAATATGCTTAGGAGTATACCCTTAGGATTATGGTGCCACCTCACTGAAGAGGGATTTGCAGTAGAAGAGTCCTGGGGATTCTTTTCCCTCTCTCTTGTGAACATTACACAAGTGCCTCTGGGATTAATCCAGTAACAAATAAAAGTAGGTTCTGAGAATATCAGCATTAAACTCTAACACTATCAAAGGTGTGAAAAATCTAACATGGAAAAAATCAACCATCTAAATATTCAATGAATTAACAACTCTTTCAGAAAGGATAATATCATTTATCTTTTATCTGGTTTGCTTGATGCCTCATAATCTAAGTTGTAGGGCAACAAAGAAAACACTAAATCACAAAAATGAGCTTCCACCACAATGCAAGCCATCTGTATACATCTCACTTCCAAAAAAAACAACAACCAAAAAAACCCTTAAGCTCCTGCTGTACTCATTCACACTTCAAGGTGCAAAACAAACAAACAAAACCACCTCATGGAGTTCCTAGCAGTTATGTGGCAGAGGAAAGAATGCTGGTGTTGGAGCCAGGAAAACCTGAGTTCAAATATGGCTCAGGCATTTACTAGCTGTGTGACCCTGGGCAAATCATTTAACCTTTCTCTGCCTCGGTTTCCTCATCTATAAAATGGGGACATTAATAGCTCCTACCTTATGCAGTTGTTATAAGGACCAAATGAGATAACATGCATACTGTGCTTTGAAAACCTTAAAGCACAAGATAATTGCCAATAGTAATAATAATAATACTAACTCACACTTCTAGAGAACTTTTAAGCCTACAATGACCTTTCTTCACAACCCTGTAAGCCATTACGCCACAGAAGAAAGAACACTGACTCTGGAGTCAGAGGACCTGCATTCAAATCCTGTCTGTGTGATCTTGGACAAGTAATTGAATTTCTCTGGATCTAAGTTTCTTCATGAAAGACTTAGAATAAGTGACCTCTTAAATTCTTTACAGCTCTAAACCTATGATGCTAAGCTCTTTCCACAGTAATAGGTAGTACAAGTAGTATATTTCCATTTTATAGGAAAAAAAAACTTGAGACTCAGAGAAGTTACATGATTTGTTGAGTGTCAAAGCTAGTAAATATCAAAGCCTGAACTCAAACCTGAGTTTTTAATGATTTCAGGATCAGAGGCTTTCCCCCCCCCACTATACCACACTGACATTATGAAGTCAGTCATGGATTAAACAATTGATGAAAATGTGATACATGGTTGTGGCTCCAATATTGCTTTCCTTAAGCCTACAGGGACACAGCTTGTCACTGTGATAATTATCCAGCAAGGGTGTTTAATTACATGGGTGTTATATCCGAACTTACCACCAGGTGGCAGCCTACTTAAGCTAGAGTCTAGTTCTCAGTTACCTTCTGGGATGCCCTTCAAGTCAGCAGCTACTTTGTACAGTATCCATGGTGGCCATTAAAAAGTGTTAAGCCTGAAAATATCAGGGCTGCTGTTTTTACATGTAGTTTGGAAACTGATTCTGTTAACCCTCTACTGATTGGGTTCCAAATTTAATCTAGGACAAGGGTTATTAACCTTATTTGCATCATGGACTCTTTTGGCAGTCCATTAAAGATTATGAACCCCTTCCTTAAAATAGTGTTTTTAAATGGATCAATTAAAATATATATGATTACAAAGGAAACAAATTATTAAAATATAGTTATTTTTTTATTTAAGTTCCAGGTCCCAGATTAAGCACCCTGGATCTATGGAACTGAATAGAATATTTCTCAAAATATTAAAATGTGAAATCTGTCATCTGTAGCTACCTAAGCTCTCATCCAATGAAATATTTCACTCTCCAGTCACTTTTCAGTACATTCATAGATTCAATGATTTAGCATGCTATGATCACATAATTTCATTACACAGAGAATAACACAGAATAACAGAAACTAAGCTCCAAACTCCTGTATATAGACAGTCACCACCAACCATCCCCCTCCTAAGCCTCTCCCTGCTTCTCTCCCAGATTTGGGCTGCAGAAAGAGGAAATCTTACCTGCACTTAGCTGCAATTCATGAAAAGGGACGCGTATCACTCCCCATTGCAGTCTTACGGATGAAAAGGGGAAAGCAATTTCTTTGTACTCACCAACCAAATAGGATTCATAATAATTAAACCAGATTAGCCTAGATAAAGCATTTATTAAGTGCTTACTATATGTCAAGGACACAGATTCATAATAGCTGGCAGTTAGTTCTCCACTATTCCAGATTTATTTTTTTTCTTTATAGCTCCTAACCAAGATTATTGCTCATTGTACCATGGTTTCTTTCTCTGATTTTCACACTTTCTCAGAGAAGATCTTCACCATAAAATAAGAGGAAGGAAAAGACTCAATAAGAGAGGTTGTAAAGGGCTGACAGCATCCCTTTATCTCCTTAAGTGATTTCTCCCCCACTCTCCCACAGATTCACTGTGACTCTAGATGAGAAGGGAAGGATAATTTCCCTCTCACTATGATCAGCAGAAATCAATATGGCACTCTGTTCAGGAATCAGATCCTTTGACTCAGAGGAAAACAATTCAAGAGATAAAGCAGATATTAGGGGCTACACTAGAATTTAAAGGGGGAGACTTTGTGACATTATTAACATTAACACCACAAGAGACTAACTCTTAGACTCCTGGGGGACTCTTGGCAAATGGTCATTTACAAATTTTTTAGAATGACGCAGCTTTTACTCACTACAACCATCTTCCAAAAAACTCTTTTCCCTTTGTAATGTGCACCTGTTGTTATTGTCTTAAGCAAAAAAAAAAAAAAGTCCTCATTCAAGTATTGGCTGATTTCACAAGTAGGGATTTCAGATTGAAGTAGAACCATTTCCACCTCTGTGAGAGATCTGCAAGTTCCCTGGACCCAATCAACCTTTCACAGACAGACAAGCTATAAAAACCCAGACTTTGGAGTCCAAATATTTTAGTGACTGTCAAATACTATTATCCATTAACTCACTTTTCAAGAGCAGTGATCACTGTAGGTGCCAAGATCATCGCTTGAGTTGTTTTATTTTCATGTTACTTGCCCTGTTAATTCATTCACCCATTACATTCATTTATAGAATCACAAATTCAAAGCTGATAATCTAGTATAACTCTCTCACTTTACAAAGAAGGAAACTGAAGTCCAGGAAAATTGAGTGATAAGGTAGATGTGGCAGAGCCATTATTGGAAACTGGGTCTTATGACTTCATATCCAAAATTCTTTCTACTGCAACATGCAATTATTATTATTTTTTTCTTGCCCTGAAAATACAGATGACTCCAAAGAGGATAGGGTAGTGACTGGCACATGATACAGCAACGATGTCTTCATTCTGGGCAGGTCTAGAACAATCTGTCTAATGCCTAAAGGTTAACACAATTGAGATCATAAAATTTCTATTCTAGTCCATAAAAATGCTTTTTAAGCAAGGAGACCTACCTTGGTCAACTTCATCTCATGCTTTTAAGTCTCCAAATCCAATCTCCAAATTCCACTAGCTCAAAATTTTAAAACACTTGCATTACCATCCTTAGAAAATATATAGTATCTCCATTTTGTTGAGTTGTTTCAGGTGCATCCAACTCTCCATGACCCTATTTTGGGGTTTTCTTGTCGAAGATACTGGAGTGGTTTGCCATTTCCTTCTTCAGCTCATTTTACACGAGAAGAACAGAGGCAAACAAGGGTTAAGTGACTTGCCCAGGGTCATACAGCTAGTAAGTGTCTGAGGCTGGATTTGAACTCATGAAAGATGAGCCTTCCTGCCTCAAGGTTCGGTACTCTCTCTATTCACTGTATCACTTAGCTGCCCTAAAATTACTTAACTGTGTATACCATTTGACCAGGCTGTACCACTACTAGACCCATGCTGTTTAGTCGTTCCAGTCATGTCCAACTCTTCATGACCCCATTTGGGGTTTTCTTGGTTCGCAGTGCTGATATGGTTCCTTGTAGCCGAGCTGACTTTAGTGGGAAGTATCTTTGTGTGCGTTTTGGAGTTCCAGGATTGGTTTAGAGTCCTATTTTATGGGTATTTTGGGGTGGCTATGTGAGAGCTGCGATATGTTGCTGCTTCTACGCCGCCATCTTGGCTCCGCCCCCCCCATTTGGGGTTTTCTTGACAAAGCTCTAGAGTGGTTTGCCATTTTCTTCTCCAGCTCATTTTACAAGTGAGGAAACTGAGGCTCAGGGAGAATAAAATGACTTATTCCCAGTCACACAGTGTGTAAATAGCAAAGTGAAAACCTGAACCTAAATGGGGAAGGAGCTTCGCTTTTTATCACTATTACATCAGATGCCTCTCACTAGGTATTTCTATGTAATATGCTAAACCCACACTATTAAAACTGTCAGGATCCATACTGTGGGATCACTTCATAAGGAATACAATAGGGGTGTGCTTGAGTCAACCATACCCACTCATAATCTGATTGTTAAACTTTCAGTGTAGGCATTTACACCTCAGAAACTGACAAACACTACAAACTGGGGCTTGATTTATTGTTCTGGTAGTTGGCTAGACTTAATATAGTGGTAGAAAATGTTAATAATGCAGATTTAATTTTAAAATGTATCATGAAGACTTTTTTTTCCAGAGAGATAGTTTTTAAACATTTACAAGCACATTGCTGTGTTATAAACAAGATCCTTTTAATACTTCAGCAATTGAGTCTTGTATAATGGGGTCCAAGACATTCCTGACTAACATTGAAATCATCTCCATCCTAATTAATATGATAGCAAAGTCCCAAGGTTAGTTTCAGACATTCTGCTTGCCTCATGGCCTCCAGAGCTCTAGGGGTCCTGACTGTCTCACAGGACCCATTTTCAATACTGTCCAGAAGGTCATGGGCACATTTAGATCATTTAGATCATGGCAGTAATTGCTCTGAATTCTGTTTTGATCTAGAATAATACTGGAGAATAGGTGGGATGCTGGGTTTGGAACTGGGTAAGCCAGGGTTCAAATTCAGTCTCTGAAACTAGTTGCTTGATCATGGCTGAGACTCAGTTTTCCCATCTGGAAAATAAGGATAACAACATCTGCCATACTTGCTTCACAAGGTTGAGAGGAGTATGTGAAGTGCTAATTAAAGTCAGTGGGATCACAGATTTTTTAGAGCTGGAAGAAACATTAAAGACCATTTAGTCCAACCCCATCATTTTGTTTCTTTTTTTTTTTTTGGAGGGGGTAAAGGTCGGGCAATTGGGGTTAAGTGACTTGTCCGAGGTCACATGGCTAGTTTTTGTTAAGTGTCTGAGGTCGGATTTGAACTCAGGTCCTCCTGACTCCAGGGCCAGTGCTCTAGTCACTGTACCACCTAGCCGCCCCAAACCCCATCATTTTGCAAATGAGGAAACTGAAGCTCTAAGAGTTTAGGCAACTTTACCACAGTCCCTTGGCTAGTTAAGTGTCAGAAGCAGAACCTGAACCCAGATCCTCCTGACTCAAAGTATTAATTATTGTCATTGTTGTTATTGCCTGAAGCAGAAATATAAGAACACTGCACCTAAACAAACAAAAATAAATCAGAGCTTGCTATTCAGCATACCCCAAGCTTTGGCAAAATAACATCTTCTCCCTTGGCAAAAATGCACTGCTGACTCAGCATCCAGAAAATAACTTCAACTGGTGCTTAGCAGACCTCCCAAAAGGAAGCCAGCAATACCTTCAACACTGGGTTGGGGGAAGGAGAGGGCAGCAAAACAGAGTTCTGCTGATTCATTCTGACTGAAACCTGCAGAAACTCTTGAGTAAGTATCACACCAGCTGAGTTGGCACTTTTTTCCTGCTGGGCTCACAGAATTCAGCAGATCTGAAATTTAATAGATGCTCTTTAGACCCCTATTCCTTTTCTCAGACAGCAGCTGAGCTCATCTGTCCAGTGCATCTGATGGTGCATCCCTTCTCACAAGGATGCAGTCCTGGTCAACCATGATGAGAGCCTCAATGACAGGGGTGAGGGGAAAGGAAGGAAAAATGGGGGGTAACTAAGAAAACTTAAAAATGCAACCTACTTCCACATATAGTCATATTCCCCCATTCTAAATTAACACTACTAAAATCTTTACACAAAATGCATCTGTATAAAGGTTTTAGTTTTAGCAAACAGAGAGAAAATTCAGTTTGGATGCCATCTTTGGAAAGATTAGCCCCAAACTGTGAGACAACACAATTGTGGCAGAAAGTCTTCACAAAAATGGTTCCAATGCAAATTTTCACTTCCTTTAAGGATATGATTCATATTAGCCTCAATTAGAAAAACAAAGGTGACATGATGAAAAGCCTAAACGGGGGCAGCTTACATGTGGATTAGGTCATCTATCACTCTTGTACAAATATTTATTTATTTTAAAAATTCAAATAGTCCATGATCTTTTTAGAATTTTTTTTACTACCCTGTACTTTAGTGTGATTATTTCATTTTTTGTCAGCATCCCACAACATGAAGATACTTGTATATTATGTAGCCCCTTTTCAGAAGTGTCCATCTGCAAACAAGAGAAACCTTTTTAATCCAGTTTCTAGCCTACCTACTTACAATACACAGCAGAAAAGAGTGGGCCAAATTCAGGGAGTTCCTTTAGATAGCCCAGTTGGAATAGCTCTATCATTCCAGAATGTTATTCTCAAGTACATTCATTTAACAGGCAAGAAATTTTAAAATATAAATGCTTTGGTAGAATTAAACTTCTTTTAAAAGTTTTTTCCTGCCTTTACGAACTAACTAGAAGGTTTTCAAACTTTTTTATTGTCTTTTCTTTACTGTGAAATCAAGAGGGTAATATTTTTGATAAATTGATTTAATTTTTTTCTGTCAGGTACCTGAGGCAAGGCAGAATAGAGAACAAGCATAATACAACTAAAGAATTTAAGAAATCATACATAGTTGGCTTAATTTGGGAAAGGCCTTAGAAATAATCTAGTCCGTCCTGCCTCATTTTACAGAAGAAACTGTGGTCCAGAGAAGATAAGTGATTACCTAATTATGTCACAAGGCTAGTTTATGGTAAAGATGGGACTAGAACCTGACTCCTGCTTCTAAGTCCAGTACTCTTCATGCTATCATGATAGGTTCCTGTACTCACCCAGTTAAAATATGCTATGGCAACCTAAGACTGCCAGTTCAAATCTGGATTTGGAAAAACTTTTCTTTATACTTTAGAGAATCTAAGAAATTTTAATTAAACTCTAAGTGTATATATAGGTAAATTAAAGAGAATTCTTAAGATCATACTCAACAACAAAATGAGCTTGCCCTTATGAAAGACTCTTAAGTCTTAAAAGGTGTGAGATAGGGATAGTCAATGAAGGGCAAGAAATTGACAATGGGAATGAATATGAGAAACTCCCTCTTGGTTTACAAATCCACCAAAGTCTAGTATAGTTAAATAAGACTGTCTCTTCCATAATCTGACAGCCCTTCAGTCAACATAAGGAAATTGACGAATTTGTTGTTATTCAATCATTTTTTCAGTTGGGTCCAACTCTTCATCACCCCATTTAGGGTTTTCTTGGCAAAGATACTGGAGTGGTTTGCCTTTTCCTTCTCCAGTTCATTTTATAGACCAGGGAACTGAGGCAAACAGGATTAACTGACTTGCCCAGGATCACACAGCTAGTAAGTGTCTAAGGCTGGATCTGAACTCTTGAAGATGAGTCTTCTTGATTCCAAGTCCAGTGCTCTATTCACTATGGCGCCATCTAGCTGAGTTTGAGGAATTTAGCCAGGGTCAAATAGCCAATACCCACCAAAGGCAGAATTGAACTCAGGTTTTCCAGGCAGTGATATTGGTTCTCTACCCGCTGAGCTACACAATGTCTCTTGAGCAAAGAAAGTAGTTCATAAATACCACATTATTTTTCCTCACTATTTTCTTTTCCACTTTCCATCTCTCTAAAAAAAACATCCATCACGAATAAGATACTTTGGAGATCCGGACTACTATATATTTCAGTTCAGATTTCATTGTTTTACTCAGAGCACCTCATGGGTATAAACCTGAGATAAGCCTAAATCTCTACTCCTAAAAATCTGGCTCATTGTTTCCCTATCTTTGGCAGCGATTCTGTTAACCAAACACTGGTAGAATTCACAGTTTAGCAAAGTCTAAAGCCAATAACTTCCAAAACTATCCAATTTCATTCCCTCTCCCTCCTAATAACTCCATACCTGCTTCCATTTGTCAGGCATTGAATTTTATGAGGATTGGGAGGGTTTGGGGGTGTTGGAGCAGTGTGGAGAAGAGACACCATTCAATTTACCATACGTGTTTTAATTTTTTGTTTTTTGCTTTTTTGGGGGTCACATAGCTACTAAGTGTCTGAGGTCACATTTGAATTCAGGTCCTCCTGACTCCAGGGCCAGTGCGCTATCCATTGCACCACTTAGATGCCCCATATATGCTTTATTAAAGAACAATAGGTTACTTACTGAGCTGGAAAACATCAAATTAGGAGCAACTCTATATAAATGAACAGGACAGTTACGAAAGTTCGGCCACATTTGTTCCTTAACAGAAAGAAAATTAAATACTTACTTATTCAGTGTGAGATCAAGAATGAATCTGGAGCCAAAAGCCTCGATCTGAAAGCTTGCCTGGGCCAAATGCACAGCCTATAGAGGAAAAAAAGAAAGACTCTTAACTCATTTGCTCCGTCCTTCCAGACTGACCGCTTTACAATTGAGGTCTATATTTCACATGAACATATGAGGGACTCTCTCTTAAAAAAAAATATGCCAAGTAACTTTTTGTATGGTGTCTGTGGAAATACATGCATTTTTTTACAGCAAGAAACTGAGACAGTCTGATAAAACTAACCCATTATGATAACAAGTAGTAGCATATTCTCCTTGACTTTCAAAAGTGAACATGATGAATTATACAAAAGGTCTGACTAATTAAGGTCTGATTTTTTCTATCCTGCACATTAAACTAACCATTTTTTCCCCTACAGACATAAGTGAAAAATCATGACAGACCTCTAGTCTCCCTCAGAAGCTAGAGTTTAGAAATACTTATATCAGCAGATTTAACTGGCCTGGGATATCACAGCATTAGAATTGCAAAAACTACTCAGTCAGAGTTCAGACCATTTTTTCATGTGGTTAGATCTGATGTACACTTTTTATGCTGGTATGTGTTTTTTGAAACACTAGAAAATTCCATCATTATACTTTAACTTGCACCACAACAATGATCCCAAAGAAAATATGAATCCTATTTACTGCAGGGTTAAAAAAAAAAACCCTCTCTAAGAAAAAAAATCTGTATAAATTTAAATACCAAATTAGAGCATATTCAGCAAGGTGTTATCCAAGACAAAATTTTCCTTTGTCACTACATCACAAAAGAGGACAAGGATAATGTAACACCTACATTCAGCCCCCTATTGAGTCATGATCATTGCCTCCCCCGGGTTCCATTCCCAAAAGCAGAAGTAGGCATGGTATTCATTTGTAGAGTGGGACACACATCAAAGAGAAAGCAACACCAACACACCCAACCCTTTTGCATCTCTGCACTTTTTTTTTTTTACTTATGCCCTTCCTTCCACCTGGAACACCCTCCCTCTTCTCACCTGCAATCTCCTCCATCCCATTTCCACTTATCTAAATCCTATCCAGCCTTTCTTTCCCACCCACCCCCGCCCCCACCCCTGCTTTTTGGAGGGGGAAGGGCAGGGCAATTGGGGTTAAGTGACTTGTCCAAAGTCACACAGCTAGTTTTTTGTGTTAACTGTCTGAGGCCAGATTTGAACTCAGGTCCTCCCGATTCCAGAGCCAGTGCTCTATTCACTGTGCCACCTAGCCGCCCCAAATGAGTCTATCTTTAATTCTTAGCAAATGTTGTCCTAGTATTCAGAAAGGAGAAGATGGACCCTGCAAAGTATAAACTAGTAAGATTCAAAGAAAAATGTCTTGCAATTTTTTAGAATTTATCGTCAAACATCTAGAAAAGTCAACAACGACCACAGAATCAACATGGCTTCTTCTGCCTCTCTGTGCCTTTGTTCACGCAGTTTCCTGTCCTATACCTTCCATCCTATGGAATTCTCACTCATCCTTTAAAGCCCAACACAATGTGCCTAGATTGACAATTTCATGCCACTGATGTTTGTTTGTTTGTTTTAACATTGTGAAGTACTATTGGAAAAAGGCATCACAGGATGAAAAGCTAGATGCAAATGAATTTTATTTATTTATCATGCATTTTAAGATAGGCATACTTTGAATAATATTAGGGTGCAAAGTGAGGTCACTAATGTTAATAAGACAATTATTTTTTTTTAATTTTATTTTAGACTCAAGGGCTGGAACACAAAAATAGAATAGAAAAAAGAAACAAAACACATATCATAAACTTAAATATTGGAACTTAAATACAAAGAAAGGGGAAAAAGCATGTTGTATACATAGAGAACATAAGAGAGGATTCAAGAGGATGGCTATTGTAAAGGTAGCAGAAAAGCCAAGCTCTTGATGGCAAATGTCTACACTTGTTAAAGAGAATTTCATGATAAAAGGAAAATGAATCTGATTGACCACAGGAAAACAGTTGCCCCCACATCTGTTTCTCAAGAAAACAATTCACCATAAGTATCGAGAAAAAAATTTCTCTAAGATATCTGTGAAATTTCCTTAAAGGAGCCTTTTTGAATTCACTGATCCTAATAAAGACATCTTGCCTCTTCTGGCTCACTGCAGCAAAGAATGGGGTAGGAATTATGAAGAAGGGGAAAAAAAGATGTCCTATGATATTATTCAATAAGATGTTGGGTGATGACTTATTATACTATCCTATTTAATCAATTTATATAAACTTTCTAGACTAAAGGTTATTCCAGACTCCAGTGTATTACCAAGCACCCTAGCACAGCCAGGATGGCCTGCTAGCACAGGTTCTTTGCCCTGCTTTTCTAAAGGAAAGACAACTTTTAAAGGGGTCAACAATCTTACTGTAATTACAGATAAGCAGAAAATACAAGTAGAGAAATTAGCATAGAGATCCAACAGGGCTTCAACTGTCTGAACAAAGTAATACAACCACCTACATACACCACCTGACTGAGAGATCACAAACCTGGAGGGAAGGGGGGGGCTCTTAACAAATAGCTATTCAGAGTCTTATTCAGAGAATCGAAAGGTCCTTCTAATAAGCAAACCCCCAAAGTAAAATGCCAACCTCCCAGAATATATAACAAAGACTCAGCCCCTGATTGGCTCAGAGCTAGAGGACACTGAAACCTACTTAACTCAGCACAGCTGTGAATTATCAGGGTTCAAAGGAGCTTAATCCTTCAGATGGTTACAATTTAGCCTGAGCCTAGGAGACTGAACTCAAAAAAAAAATCCACTTTGCTTATACTTATACCCCGGTCTTCCCAGGGTCTCTCAGCTCCAGGCCAATGTCAGCATATCCCAAGTCTCTCCTAAGAAACAAAGGCATGGAGGTAGCCTGAGATTCTCACAGATTATGCCAGAGGACAGCAAGTTTTGTCAGGTCCTAATAATCTGGAAAGATTTCAAATACAAGGCCAGTGATGAGCATGTATCTGCTGAGTGATGGACAGTCTAGAAGAGAGCCTCAAAACCAGAAGATGAGTAATCAGATAATCAATTGAAATAATATCTGTGAAGTGCTTAGCAAAGGGCCTGGAACATAGTAGGCACTTAATAAAAGCTTGTTCCCTTCCCACCCACCCCCTCTCTCACTCCCACCAATGATGCATTTATTTGACTACAGGAAACTCATAAAGACTACCTACTAAGGCATGGTAAGCTTGCATTCACTTCATGTGCATGGAGTGTCTGAATAATAAAGCAATGAATCTTTTGAAGTGTGGAAAAAACAAGTACATTTCGGAAGATTTTTGACTTTGTATGGGTGGAGCATTTATCTAGTTATGATGTTTGTGATCATTTATATTAAAAGTTGAGTATTAAGCCCCGGGATAAGAATTGTTAGATCATTGTTTTTACAAGGAAATTAGATTTCATTTATCTCTTTTTATCATAAGCTTAAGAACTGCCTGTGATATCAGTATCATCTCACAAAGAGATTAAAGAACTTGTCCAAGGTCATATATTAAGTTGGTAGGCAGAGGTCCAATGGTAGGCAGAGGTTCATGAGTTCCACATGAGATCCTTATTCATCTACTGCTCTTTCAGGATACACACACCAGCCAAATGATTGATGACAGTTTTTATAGAGATGTTTGCCATTCTCTTTGTGAGAATGCAAGATTTTATAGCCTAGGATGAGCACAAGAACGAGTGCAGCCCAAAGGTCTCCTAAAAGTATTGAAAATGGCTCTATGACTGAGCTCTATGGTAACTTTCGTCCTCACACAATGGACAACAAATTTACATCTGATCTAGAAACAGTAAACACAACTAAATCATATCTCATAAAAATGCATAACTTTTTTATTTTCAAGAAAGACATAATAAACAGATGACTTTATAACTCTAAAATTCTTTGGACTTAAATTGAATTTTATCATCAAGAGACATTAAGTGACCCTAGGTGGCCATCACTTGGGAAGGCTTATTAAAGAATTTGACCAGGTATAATCATGTACTATTGAAACTTTCATTCTAAAATAGGCAACATAAAAATGGACAAAAATAAATAAAAATCAATACAGCACAGAAACAAGGTGCTTGTTCATATGGAAATAGTGTTAAAGTCCCAAAACTTGCACCAGTATTTGGAGTTAACAGGTTTTCACATGCAAGGGACATACAATCAATGGTCTTGACTAGTTAAACAAAATGCTTGACTTACATAGTGCATGTGAACATAAAACAGAGTTGAGGGCACAATGAGAAAGGAGAAAAGACATTCTTCTACTTTTTCCAGTTACTTTAGAAGTAACAAGGCTCAGTAGCTACAAGAAAACATTGGTGGGCTGTCTGGTAGGGCTTTGGACAATCTGATTATCATTAAACATGCTAGGCCTATGTCACCTCTTCCACTAGTCTTTTCTAAAAGAGTTTACAGTTTCACCAGGAAAACCAAAAACATGGATTTTTTAAAATGAAGAAGAACTTACAAAGCAACATATCAAATGCAATATAATAACAGGCAAGGGACAGTATAGATATTGAAAAGATATCATGGAGGAGAACTGAGTAGATACTGGTGGTGTGCATCATCAAGGATGGTTTCCTAAATCAGGAGAGTCTGGAGCTAAATTCCAAAGACATAAGAAATGAAACTTAGTGAGGAGCAAGAATAACTATATTTTATAACTGACTTGGGAAGCAAAGATTAAGAAAACAAAATCTCAGCATGTGAGTCCTTTCTCTACAGCTATTCAATTATATATCTTAAAGTTTGTTTCAAAAGTCATTTCAATCGCAAATTACCTATTTCTTTTACATTTAGGGTACGGGCCTGTTTGTACTACTATTATCTAAGTCTTTGTTACTCTTCACAAACAGGAGGAAAAAAAGATGTTAATCCGATGCACATGTTCATCTCAACAATGCAAGAAAAGGTCCATCTTTCCACTCCTCTCTACTCTATAAAAATCTGTTTCTTTGTCTCACTAGATATTGTACCTCCCCTCTATACTTGTTGGTTTTTTTATATTAAAATGTTTCCTTTGGTTTCTGTTTTTCTAATTTCCCATGGGATTTGTGGTTCAGATCACTGCCCCCAAAAGACCTATCTATTTGACAACCAAATGTTTCTCTTCCACATTATCTTGGTAAGAAGAGGCAGTAGATCTGTGATCTCATTGACATAGAGTGCTCCCAGAGGAGGCAGCAACCTCTACCAATGCAAACTGACACCTTCTCTGCAGCTAAGAGTCTTCCAGAGCTGCCTACAACACTGAGATGGTACATGACTTGCCCAGAATCACACAACCAATATTTGTCAGAAGTAGGATTTGAACGCAGGTCTTCATGATTGTATGGCCAGTTCTTTATTCACTATACTGCACTGCCCACCACTGGTAGAACATTCTCCTGGTAGAGCATCAAAATGAAAAGGCTCTATGGAAATCACCAAATAACAGATCTCAGACTTCACTTGCTTTTTGGATGGGGGATATTTTTGTGGTATCTTAAAGAGGAAGGACTAGGTAACTGACTATTTGTATTTTTAAAAAATCAAGGGGGGCGGAGCCAAGATGGCGGCGTAGCAGCAGCAACATATCGCAGCTCTCACATAGCCACCCCAAAATACCCATAAAATAGGACTGTAAACCAATCCTAGAACTCCAAAACGCACACAAAGATACTTCCCACTAAAGTCAGCTCGGCTACGAGGAACCATATGAGCACTGCAAACCGAAACCAGCCTGGCCTGAAGCCGCGGCTGTGCCCCGAGAGTGGCTGGATGGGAGGAGCAGAGGAGCCTCTCTGGCGAGCGGATTAGCAGCAGCTGTGAGCAGCGTTCAGAACTAGGTCAGTAGAGCTTGCGAATTTAGGAGAGTAAAGCAGTCTGGCCAAAAGGCCTCCAGAGTGGAAAAGTGAAAGGCAGAGGTTTTGCACCCGCCTCCGCGTTGCAGCTTCCTGCCCATGGCCTGCAGACAGCAGGGGGACTAAGCTATTGTTCTGAGGCCAGTACTCTCGCGTTGAGCGGCCTGGATCCGGATTGCCATCTTGGGCCTCGGCCTTGGAGTCTTCATTATCCAGTCAGCCAGAAGTAAGTAGGAACAGT
>CM053580.1:67670679-67701316 GCA_028627135.1 Pseudochirops cupreus | reverse complement strand
CTTCTCTGAGTGCTACTGTTAACATTTCTGGTACCAGATTGAATAAGAGGGGTGATAGTGGACATCCTTGTTTCACTCCTGATCTTATTGGGAATGCTTCTAGTTTATCCCCATTACATATAATACTTGCTGATGGCTTTAAATAGATGCTACCTATTATTCTAAGGAAAACTCCATTTATTCCTATACTTTCTAGTGTTTTTGATAGGAATGGATGTTGTATTTTGTCAAAAGCTTTTTCTGCATCTATTGAGATAATCATATGGTTTTTGCTAGTTTTGTTGTTGATGTAATCTATTATACTGATAGTTTTCCTGATATTGAACCACCCTTGCATTCCTGGAATAAATCCTACCTGATCAAGTGTATTATTCTTGTGATGATTTGCAGTAGTCTTTTTGCTAATATTTTATTTAGAATTTTTGCATCTATATTCATGAGGGAGATTGGTTTATAATTTTCTTTCTCTGTTTCGTCTCTTCCCGATTTAGGTATCAGTACCATATTTGTCTTATAAAAAGAATTTGATAGGACTCCTTCTTTTCCAATTTTCCCGAATAGTTTGTAAAGTATTGGAGTCAGTTGTTCTTTAAATGTTTGGTAGAATTCACTAGTAAAGCCATCTGGCCCTGGAGATTTTTTCCTAGGGAGTTCATTGATGGCTTGTTCAATTTCTTTTTCTAAGATGGGTTTATTTAAGTAGTTTGCTTCCTCTTCAGTTAGTCTAAGCAACTTATATTTTGTAAATATTCATCCATTTCACTAAGATTGTCAAATTTATGTGCATACAATTGAGCAAAATAATTCCTAATTTTTAAAGGAGCTGTTCTCTTCATTGTAATGTTTTTCTAATTTCGCAATTTTGTTTTTATAAGAGGTGTTGATTTTATCTTCTACCTCTCTAAGCTGGATTTCAAAGTTCTTTTTGAGCTCATCTAGGAATACTTTCTGTGCCTGAGACCAGGTCATAGTCCCTGTTAAGGCTTCAGCTGTGGATGTGGAGTCAATACTCTCTCCTTCTGAGTTTGATTCCTCTCTCTCACCATAACTAGATTCCAGAGTCTTTGTCTTTGTCTTTGTAGCCTGCTTTCTTCCCATTTTGACACAGGACCTTAGCCATGCCCTTCCTCCGGGGCTCCTAAGCCTTTACTACTTAAAATTTTCCTCTGGGGCAATAATTACTATGTCTTCAGGTGTGTGTGTGTGGGGGATTGGAGCAGCTGGGGTTCACTCTGTCATCTTGGTCCCTGGAAGTTCAGATAGGGGTTTTTTAAATTTGCAGGCTGTGGATGGTAGTCCCGGGAGTAGCTGCTGCCCCTGCCTCGGGCTCTGCCTTTGTCTCTTCCCTAGCTCCCTCTGAGTCTGATCCCTGGCCTGTGGTGATAGGCCTGGGAATGGCCTTTGTGGTTGGTGAATCAGCAGGCCTCAGCCAGGGGCCTCTCGACATGTGCTGTGGCTGTCCAGGGGCCTCTTGGCATGCACCGCGGCCATCTAGGGGTATCGTTGGGGTCTGTCGTTGTTTGCATTTATTTCACTTTGCATCAGTTCTCTTGGAGCTTTCCTACCAAATTGCTATCAGAGAAATTTGATACAAAGATTTTTTTCCCCTGCATTTGACTCCTTCCCTTCTTATCCTAGATGCATTAATGTTATCTGTGCAGAAGCTTTTCATTTTAAGTAATCAAAGTTATCTGTTTTATTTTTTGTAATTTTCTTGATCTCTTGTTTGGTTAAGAATGTATCTCTTCCCTACCGTTATGAAAAGTATATGATCTGTTTTTCTGCTGATTTTTAAATAGCATGACCTTTAATATTAAGGACACATATTCATTTAGAATGTATTGTGGTACATGGTATAAGGTGGTGGAGCTCTTGTTGAGTCATTTCTGTCATGTCCAAATCTCCATGATCCCATTTGGGATTTTCTTGGCAAAGATACTGGAGTGGTTTGTTATTTCCTTCTCCAGCTCATTTTAAAGATGAGGAAACAGGCCAACAGGGTTTAGTGACTTGCCCAAGGTCACACAGCTAGTAAGTGTCTGAGGCCGGATTTGAACTCAGGTCTCCCTGACTCCAGGGCCAGTGTTCTATCCCCTGTGCCACCTCAAGGTCACTTGTGGCCCTCCAGATCCTCAAGTGCAACCCTTCGACTGAATCCAAACTTCATGGAACAAATCCCCTTAATAAAAGGATTTGTTCTGTAAAACTTGGACTCAGTCAAAAGCTGCATTCAAGGACCTAGAAGGCCACATATGGCCTCAAAGTGGCAGGTTCCCCACCCCTAGTGGGTATTAGCCTCATTTCTACCAGATTGCTTTCCCGTTTTCTCCAGTAGCTTTCATCAAACAGGGAGTTTTTCCCTAAGTTAAGTTATGTTTTCCATTTTATCAAACATTGGGTTATTGAGTTCCGTTATTTTTGAATCTCCCTGTTCTGAATCTCTCTGTTCCAATGATTAATCTCTCTTTTTTTTTTAAAAACCAATATGAGATGGTTAGGATGAATGAAGCTTTATAACATAGTTTGAGGTTTGGAAGTGCTGTTCCTACTTTGTCTTTACTTATTTTCATCATTTCCCTTAATATTCTATATCTTTTATTTTTCCAAATGAATTTTGTTATTATTTAATCAATTTCTGTAAAGCATTTCCTTGGGGATTTGATTGGCACAACATTAAAAGTATAAATTAATTTTGGTAGTATTGTCATTTTTCAGTATTTGCACAGCCTAGCCATGATCACTAAATATTCCCCACCTATTTAGGTTGTTCTTTATTTCTTTTAGGAGTGCTTTGCAGTTGAACATATGCAAGTCTTTGTTGTGCTTTGGAAGACTGGTCACTAGATGTTTTCTGCTGAAGCTATTAATTGTCTCAGTATCTTTGCTGATTTTCCAGGGTTTTCCAAGTGAACTGTCATATCATCAGTGAACAGGGATAGCTTTATTTCCTCTTTACTTATCTTTACTCCTTTAATCCTGTTCTCTTGTCTCATTGCTAGCATTTATAAAACTATATCAGATGATTAGAGGGGAGAGTGGAAGTCCTTTCTTTACAACTTTATTTATTGGAAATGGTTCAAGTGTATCCCCATTGCATAAGATGCTTGCTTTTGGTTTTAGGTAGGTTTTTTTAATGATAGTAAAAAAGGTTGCTTTATGTGTATACTTTGTAGGTTTCTTTTTTTCAGCATAAAAGAGTGTTGTACTTTGTCAAAGGATTTTTTCTGCATCTATTGAGATGATCATATAGTTTTGGATGTTTTGATTTTTAATACGATTAATTATGTTGATTGTTTTGCTGATGTTTATTTAACCATTCTTGTTTCTTTGATATATATCCCACTTGATCATAATGAATGATTTCTTGATAAACCACTTTAGTCTGTCTGATAGAATTTTGTCTAAAACTTTTGAATCAGTGTTCATTAATGATATTGGCATATAGTTTTCTTTCCATATTTTATCTTTTCCTGGTTTAGGTATTAGGACTATGTCTTATTAAAAAAAACAGGATTCTGGTAGGGTGCTTTATTTTTTTCAAATTTTGACATACGGGTACTAACTGTTCTTTAAAAGTTTGACAAAATTTTCTTGTGCACCTGTCAGATACAGGTCTTTTTTCTTTGGAAGTTCCTTTATAGCTACATCTATTTAATTTTTTGAAATCAATTTATTTAGGATCTCTGTCTGGTCTTCTGATAGTTTGGTTAGTTTATATTTTGAAAGTATTCCTCTATTCCTTTTGTATTTTTAGTTTTGTTAGCATGTAACTGTGCATAATATGTTCTGACTGCTTTTTTTATTTCTTCTTTTTGCTGTGATTTCACCTTGCCAATTTGTTGTTTTATTGCTTTGATTTTCTACTCTCTTCTTTTTAATCATATTAGTTAAGGGTTTATCAATTTTATTAGTCTTTTAAAAGAACCAAATTTTAGTTGTATTTATAATTTTTATGAGTTTTTAATTTATAATTTTTCTGTTTCTCCTCTGACTTGTAATATTTCCTCATTTGTGCTTATCTTAGGTTTGTTTACTTTTTAATTTTTAAATTGCATATTTAGTTTATTAAACCTCTCTTTTTCTGTTTTGTTAATATATGATTGTAAGGATATGAGTTCTTCCCTCAGCACTGTTTTAGCTGCGTCCCAGAAATTTTGGTATGTTTTCATTGTTATCATTTCTTTTTATATAGTTTTAATAGTTTCTGTGATTAGATTGGATTTGTATCTTTTGTTTGTGGCCCTTGAACCAATTTCTATTCTTATTGTGGCCTGAGAAGGATGTATTAAATATTTATGCCTTTTTACATTTGTTTGAAATATTCTGTGCCCAAGTACATGGTCAGTTTTTGTAAAAGTTCATATGGTGCAGAGACACATGTATATTCTTTTGTTATTCCATTTAGAAGATGCCATTAATTCTAGTTTCTCCAGATATTTTTCCAGTTCCATATTTTCCCGTTTATCTTTCTGTTGTACTTTTTCAAAGCTGATAGGGGGATATTGAAGTCTTCTGTAACTATCTAAGTCTTCTTGAGGCTCAGATAATGTTTCTTTTGTGAATTTGGATGCTGTGGTATTAGGAGTGTGTAAGTTTATTACTAATATTTGTTGGTTTTTCTATAGTTCCTTTCAGCATCATATAGTTTCTTTATTTGTACCTTTTTAGTTTTTGAATGTTTTTGATTTAATAGCATGACAGCAACTCCTGGGTTTTTGGATTCATTTAGTACAAAATAAAATTTTTCCCGTCTCTTTAGTTTTATTTTGTGTATGTCTTTGTTTTTAAATGTTTTTCTTGTAATAGATTGTAGAGTTTTATTTTCTTGTTCAATTTTTTTAAACTTTTTAAATTTTATTGGATTGTTTAATTTATTCACATTTAAAGCTATAAGAGTTAGGTTTATATTTTCCTCCATTTGTCTTTAAAATTGTTTTTTCCCCAAGTTATGATTTCCCCCATGCTTTTGCTGTGAACACAATATTATGTTCCTTCAGTTATTTTACCTTAATCTTTTTTATAAGGTAGCCTTTTCCCCACACACATAGGTATGTGATCTCTGTTTGGCTAAGAATAGTTCTCTTCCCCCTCTCTGACCCTTCTTCTCATTTGTTACTCTTTTCCCTTTAGAGTTTTATTTATTGGTTCCTTTCTCCTGCTTTTATTTGGGTACATATTTCTTCCATCTCTTTTTATTCTCAATTAGTCAAGAAGATTCTCTCTTCCTGTCCTCCCCTTCAGTTATTCCTCTTTCATTTTTTTGCTTCCCTTTCCAAAAAGGATTTCTCTTACTTTTTTCATTATCTAGCTTCTGTTTCTGTTTACTGTATACTCTCATTACTTGACTCATAATCTCTACTGCAATCTGGTCTTTCTTTTTTCCCTGTATTCTTTATAAAATAAAAGAGTCCAAGGTGTCCATTCTAGGCTCTGCCTTCTAGGTGCTTTCTGTCACTGCCTTGTAAGGCTTTTCCATGGATTTCCCTTTCTACTGTGCTTCACTCTTAGAACAATGCCAATTTTTTAGGCAGCGTCTCATGGTAGGCCCTTCTCCTGTCCTACTGAATTTTACCCTATTTTGTTCACCCTTTTTTCTCTCTACATTTGTTTAGAAATCTCCGCCCTGTGTTTATGCTCTCCAATTCTTCCAGGTACCAGTTGTCTCCAAGGGTTCCACATTTCCCTTCTTCTCCCCTTCCTCTTTCCCTCCTTCCTCCGACAAGTTGACTTTTCAGACACCAAATACCCCAGACTTCATACAGGGTAAGGTTCTCATCTCCGATTCACCCACAGAAGCATTCATCAATGAAACCCCCTCCACTTCCAAAGTAAGGTCTTCATCCTCATCTACTGCCTTGTAGGCTCTTCTCTTTCTGAGAGCACAGACATTACAGACCCCTTATTGCTAGTCCTTGATTTGACCCTGGAACATCACCTCACTCCTCTTTATCTCTCTCCTCTCCTCCGTATTCCTTTTGTTATTCTTTTACCTTTCGATTAATCTGTTTATGTTGAAAGTCTTCAAAATTTCTTCATCCTGAAATCTTTGGTACTTTCAGTCTTCTCACTCCTCCCTTATTTTCCCTGTCATTTAGCTCCTGACTTCCTCCCTTCTGGGGTTTTCTTGGTGGCTGGATCTCAGAGTGTCTCAACTTTTTACCACACTGATTAATTCCCAAACTGGGTTGGGTTCACTAGTTGAGGTTTCTGCCCCACCTGCTTTTTTGGGAGAACAGGAATAGCCTTGGTTGGATGTGTATTCTTTCTCTCAGGCTTGGTAGAGAACTTCACAACTCCCCATAAGCACAGTGTCCTGACTTAGTGACCTGTCCTACTTCTGTTCCTTAGTTTTCTGGCCTGAAATTGGCAATTCAGAGCTTACTGTCACTGATAGTTCAGAGCTTTGCAGTACTAGTCAGGTTGCAACCCTTAGCAGGTTTTTGTCCCTTAAGGGCTATGGTCAAGGTGGTTGTTGAGGCCCAAAGAAAATTCCTCAGCCTGGAGCTGGGGTCTCTATAGCACTGGAAAGAAGGAGTGGGCAGAGGGGTGTAGGAGTAAGTTTTGATGCAAACCTGTGTTGTATCCCTGGGTCTGCTAGTGCAGCCTCAATGCTGGTAGCATGGGAGGTGGAGAAGTAGTGGTAAGTGAGCTCAGGGTCAGTGAGTTTCAGATCCTATCTTTTTTTTTTTTTTACCTTTTTTCAGTGGCGGGGGGGGGGGGGGGAATTCTGGGTGTCCTAGATCAGGGGAACAGCTGAAATTGATTTGTCTTTGGCACATCATTTCTGTTTTGGAGAGCTTTGAGAGGTTGTGGGAGCAGAGAAAATGTCTACTGTCTTGTTTCTTATAAGACCCAGAAACTCTTATAGTTATCTTTTCCCCCATTATGTCTGCCTAAACAGATTGTACATGAATTGAGCACAAGGAACACATTTCATGCTCTTCTGTAAATCCCACGGTGTCTAGCATAGTGATTTACACATGATAATTGTTAATTGATTGGCCTAGCCTTGAGATCTGGATTTAGAAATGTTGGCTTTGGCTTTTCATCTCGAAAGTCCTATTGGTGAATTTGGAAATTGAATCCCTAGAACTCAAATACTGAGGTTGGTAAAGTTTAATTCAAAATCCAAAAGCAAGATTTTACCATTTTCTGCTTCTAAGAGGGCTGCTTAGCAAAAACAGCCCTGTCACTTCAGTAGTTAGGATGAATAAAATTTTTGCCTTAGAAGATCAAAGATTCCCTTATGGCAGGCAGTCACCTTAATGTATTGACTGGAAATTGGTACCAGAAAACATCTTAAGTTTGCAACCTTTGAGGGAGCAGTTGAAATAGTTTGATCTACTGGAACTTCAATTCAAATTAGTGAACATTTAATAAGTATTTACTATGTGTAAGGCACCATCTAAGTGCTGGAGATACTAAAATAAGACAATGTCTTCCTTCAAGGAAATTAGATTGTGCTGGGGAAGAATATGACATAGACATATGCAAATACAAGAAGGATCTGGAGGGGGTGGTGGTGCACATGTGGTGGAGGTTGAAGTTGGTAGTTTGCTTGAGTTCAGGAGTACTGAGCTGCAGTAGACTATACCAGTCAGTGTCCACACTAAGTTTGGCACCTATGATTCCCTGGCAGCAGAAACCAGGTTCAGGAAGGGAGCATAATTCCCAATCAGTAATGCGTTCAGGTCTATGAGTAGTAACTTCATTCTGGGCCTGGACAAGAGGAAGAAATAGAGCCTTGCATTTGTTCTAGTTTTATATATTGAGATTTATTAAGCATGGCCACAGCTGAAAAAAATACATAGAAGAAATATAATTAATTTATGAAGCCATCTAGCAAAAGGAAAAACAATATAAAGATGACCTATTATTACAGGATCTTCATGTTTAGGCCTCACCACGGGTACATCATTCACCCTGTAGGCAGTCCCTGTCTACCTTTTTCTTTCCATCTGTGATCCCTGGGTTGATCATAGCTAAGATTGGCTTCCACCCTAACTGGAAGGATGTAAAAGGCTGAGGACAGAAGATTGTCTTAGTGTCAGAGGCTTATTGCTGCTTGTACTCATGACTGACCTTTATTCTCTGTGCATAATTGCCGACCTCACTTTTTTCTGCTGCCTTCTGTTTCTTATATTCTGGTCTTTGTGTTCACTGTCTGGTTATACTTCCATGATCATCATCATCGGTAAACACTTACAGGGCATCCAACAAGAGTGAGGCCTTGGAGATGCAAAGGTACATGACATAGGCCTTGTTTGGAGTAACTTATGACCCAAGCTTTTTGTCAGATACCTGGCTTTAACTTAAGACTGACCTCTGCCACTTGGAAAAGATGATCTGTGTGTTCTCTCTCAGTTCTAAAGCCTACCAGTCTATCAACTCTGGAATGTTTACCTGAATCCAGATCCTTAGCTTCCATATTTGGAGTATCTGTTGCACCTTCTACCCCAGTACTTTCCTTTAGCCCTACAATGCCAGCTTTTACAACCCCCACCTGCTCCCTTTTTGCCAAGCTGCTCACGTGTCTTGCTCCCTGTTCTGGTGTTGACACTTAGTTGATATTCAGTGAACTTGCCATAGCAGATCATTTACAGTTTTTGTTAGAACATACTTCAGGGTCAAAAAATTGTCTGCTTTTAAGATTCATCTAAAAATAGCTCCCCTGAAAGGCCTTGAATAGAATAAATAGAATATATTCTCTCTCTCTTTTTTTCTTTTCTGTGTCACAGTTTCTCCAGGATTTGGTTTCCTCCTGACTCTTTAGAGGGTTTGGCTTTTTTTGATTCTAATGCTTGGGGGCATTTTAACAATGCATGTATGTGAGATTGGACTATTGGATTCAGAGTTTTAGGACAATTTGAGGAAAATTGCCCAGTTGGTAAAGAAGTCTTATATTAAAATGGTTTAGAAAACCTCGTTTACAGGGCAGGATTTGTTGCTTTGCAGTTTCCTGTAGGCACTGATTTTTATGACTGCCCAGTCAAGATGAGAATCTCAGGTGCTTACAAAATATTTTCACATTTCATAGTATATATTTAGAAAACCAAATACAAATAGTTGATTGTGTAAATGAGACAGTGATTTCAGTACCTATTTAAGAATGGAAATATATTTTTTTAGAGTTATGCAGAATTTCTTGACTATAATTAGGTGGAAATAGATTAGGTTACTCAACTGTTCACTCTTTCATCCGTATTTTTCAAAGGGACTTTGAGTCTCACTTAATTTGCTTATAGTTATTATATTAGCGCATACATTTCAAGCCTGTATTTCACCTAGTTTACCTCAACTTACTCACATGCATGACATGGTTAAGAGGATATTTCCATGTGTGAGTGATTTACTTGTGTTTTTAACTAGGTTAAAAATAAGCTATTGCATGCTTATAATTATGATGCCCAGATACCAAGGGATCACTGAAATGCATTGATTTTCGTCTTCTGCAGTACTAACTTTCAGAATATTTTCTATTGCTCCTTCATATGACACAGAAAGAAAAAAATATTTTCCTACCGCATTGACTCCTAGCAGGTTCTCATTTTTTTTTTGCTGAGTTGTACAGATCTGTAAAGAATCAGTTAATAAAATCCTAAAATAGTTCTGTATAGGGAGTACAGAAGGAGCTGTTCTTTCAGCAATGGGTGTTAAAGTAACCCAGTTAAGATTGCATTGGTAGCTGATTATTTGAAAAAGAAATGTGACTAATAATAATAATGAAACTTTATGTTTGTATATTACTTTACCTTTTTCAAAGTACTCTCACATAAATTGTCTTGTTTGATCTTCTCCATACCCCGAGAGGTAATTATGGCCAGTGGTTTCACCCCTATTTTTCACCTCTATATCTCAAACCTCTTTTCATGATGTAGCATCAGAGACAACAGATGGTACAGTGAAAAGAGCACTGGACGTGGAGTCAGGAAGATCTGATTTCAAATCTGGCCTTAGATATTTACTAGGTGTGTGACCCTGGGTAACTCATCTGCCTCTGTTTGGCTGTTTCCTCTTCTGTAAATTGTGGATAATAATAGAACCTATTTCCCAGCGTTGTTTTGAGGATTGAGTGAGACAATATTTTTAAAATGTTTTGTAATTCTTAAAGAGCTATATAAATAGAAGCTATATCATCATCATTACTATCATCATCATCCCTATCAACATTGTCATCACTATCATTCATCATCATCATCATCATCACAGAGTGAGAAAGTTTTACTTCCACAACTCAAGCCGATCCTCAATATATGTGTCTTATTTATAAGCCTTCTTTTCATGTGAATTCTCCAAAGAGTTTTTGAAGACTCTAAAATGATAGAATGTATCTCCCAGCAGAGTTTTTTCAGTTCTCCAGTTTCTTCATCCAATGATCTTCTAATCTACTTTCATATTGCAAGATGAATATCAGTTTCCCCCACTAAAGTATACTTAATTTTGAGTTCATACTAAGAACAGCAGTTATGGTGGAGAATTTCTAGACCAGAAGTGTCAAATACACTGACTCGAGGCCTCATGCTGCTCACAGTAACCCCCAACTGTGACTTAAATCAGATTAAAGCATAGTTCCTATCTGATTTTAACATGTTGATGTATTAATAAAAAAGAAATAATAAACATGTGGTTTTCTAAGTTAATATGTAGCCTACAGAAATCATTACTTGTGATTTAGTGGATTTATTTCTATTTGGATTTTATATTACTGGTCTAGACTGTTGCTTATAATAATGACATATTTTCCATTGCAAATTTGAATTCTTTGGAATCCTACATTGTCTAGTCAAAGAAAACAGCTGAATTGCAAGATTGGATTGCTACTTAGTATAGGAATAAAATAAGTCATTATTTTAAAGATTTGATGACAGACAAATCAGTTAGAACTAGCATTTTACAGTCAGTATTAAATAACTCTTTTAGTGCTTTTCTAAATTTTCCCTATAGTTTAAGTATTTCATTATATATTACATTGAGGCTTAAGAAAGAGAAACTAAATAGAGTAAAATTGTGAAAACTCTTGTCTCTATACATTTTTTTAAACATATAAGGAGTAAAATCCAACAGAGAACCATTTGTGTGCAAAGTAATCTAGAAGCAAACATACTTTTGTTGGCCATTATAATCAATAAGTTAATTTTGTTTGTCAGTTTGATGGAAGACAGAGGTCCCATAAGTCATTGGAATTTGAAAGCCCACATGAAGTAATGACTGGAGGGCCAGACTAGTAGCCAGCTGTGTAAAAGTCTTGCCTTAAACACTTGCTGCTGGTTGTGTGAACTTTGGCATGTCACTTAACCCAGCAGAGCCTCAGTTTCCTCTTCTTTAAAATGGTAGTAATAGTAGTGCCACTAGATGGCACAGTGGATTGAATGACAAGCCTGGAATCAGGAAGATACATCTTCCTGAGTTCAAATGTGACCTCAGACACTTACTAGCTGTGTGATCTTGGGCAAATGACTTAACTCTATTTGCCTCAGTTTCTCATTTGTAAAATGAACTGGAGAAGGAAATGGCAGACCACTCTGGTATCTTTGCCAAGAAAACCCCAAATGGGGTCATGAGGCGTCAGAAATGACCGAAAAATGATTGAACTAAAATAGTAGTGCCTACTTCACAGGGATGTTGTGAGAATCAAATGATAAATAAGCATAATGTGCTTTGTAAATCTTTAAAGTACTTTATAACACTAATTTTCACTCTTTATTAGATCAAGATACTCTAAGAATATAATTTTAGCCCAAAGTTAAAATTTTTCTTCCATTAAACCTGTTATTAGTGGGGCTAAAAAGTAATATATCTACTGAGTTATTTTCATATTTTATTCTAGTGTTTACAGAGATAGCCTGGCATAATGAGTAAGAGGACTAACCTTAGAATCACAGAACTAGGGTTCAAGTTCCACCTCAAACATGTACTATTCTTGTTGTCTTAACTTAGTTACAGTTATTCTCAGTGCTCTGGGGAACTCTTCCAGACAAGAGAAGATCCTGATCTGTAGTGATAAAGGAGGGTCCTCATTCCAAGCTTCTTATACTGATGAGTTCTGAGTGCAAATTGAAGTGCATCAAAGATAATGATATTCTATCTGTAGTCTATTGTACTTTGTGTGCAAAAGATACTAGCATTAATGAAGAGTGTTGTGGTAAAATAATGTGCTTGCTATGCAGTCACCCTGTCAACTGCAATAGAAATGTTAATAAATCAGTTTTCTGATTGGTCATCTCTTGGTCCATAATCTCAGCCAATCCATCTCCTGTCTTTGCTTTTCTTTATGCATATAGTAATGAGAATTGATTTGGGTCTGCTCTTTAAAGCTGTATAGAATAATTCTCCCTTTCCAGAGGCCAGACTTAGGCAAGATCTTCTGAAACATAGCCCTGAACCTTGAAATACAGCACAAACTAAAAGGCTTCTCTACCCCTGAAGCATCTCTCAGAAAGCAAAAGTAGTAAGGCTCATGTACTTTATTTACAGGACATCTCCTCAGATCCTCCCTCAGTGTCCTGTATTACTTAATACATAGTTCTTTCCAGCCTTGGTTATTTGGCAAGCACAGAAGACTAGAAGAGCAGGGAAAGCATCCATAGGACAGCAGTGGAAAATGCAGCAATCAGCTTGAGGGAGAAGAAACTGTAGAACTGAAAGAACTGTGCTAGGAAATGTAATAGTGGATATAATGGATATATAATAATAGTATAATAATGGATATATAAATGTATATAGATACAGATATAGACATATACATACATACATACATATACATATATATATATATATATATGGACAACCCTATCAAGGATTAGCTAAGTTATGTTCTTTAAAGGGTGTCACCAAAGTTTTATTAAAGTTTAAACCCATTAAGACTTTTGGGATACCCAGTATATTCTTTTTTTGGGATACATTTTAGAAAATGTGGATACATATGAGAAAAAAATGTCCCTCCTAAATGGGTAAAAGAAATGAAGCTGTGGTGCTTTAAGGGAGTAAATTCCATTTTTAGAAACTGCACATACACTGAGCCTCTTTGTTTCCCAACAGTGCCCGTTCTTCAGTTCATCATGTTCATGTTTGATGACTAGTAAGTGCCCTGGGAAATGGGAAGAGAAAGAGATCATTGAGGTCCTTGAAAGTTTGCTGCTGGGACATGAGTTTGAGGGTGAAAACATATTTTCTTCCTCTCTGATTGATAGTTTTTTTAACTTAAAAATTATTATTTATTTTTAGCATTCTTTTCTTTTAAAATTTAGAATTCCAAATTTTCTCCCTTGTTCTCCTCACTCCCTTTCCCACTCATTGTGAAGGCAAGCAATATAATGTCAGTGATACATGTAAAAATCATGCAAAACATACTTCCATATTAGCAATATTTCAAAAAAAGCTAGAAAAATAAAGGAAGTAAGAAATAAACTTCAATCTGCACTCAGAATTTATCAGCTCTCTCTCTGGAGGTGAAAAGCATTTTTTTCATCATGAGTCCTTTGGAATTATCTTGGATCATTGCATTGATCAGAATAGCCAAGTCTTTCACTGTTGATGATCATTACAACATGCTGTTACTGTGCACAATGATCTCCCAGTTCTTTTTATTTTACTTCTTTTCATGCTTTTTTTGAAAACCACCCCCTTGATAATTTCTTATAGCCCAATAGTACTCTGTCATAACTATATGCTATAACTTGTTTAGCCATTCCCCAATTGATGAACATCTCCTCAATTTCCAATTTTTTTCCATCATGAAAATAACTGCTATAAATAGTCTTGTACGTTTAGGTCCTTTTCACTTTTCTTTACTCTCTTTGAGATACAGATCTAGTCGTGGTATTGCTGGATCAAAGGACATGAACAGTTTTTAGTGTTGTTCCACATTGTTTTCCAGAATGGTTGGGCCATTTTCCCAATTCTACCAGCAGCTCATTAACGTACCTGTTTTTCCTCACATCCCCGCCAGCATTTGTTGTTACTAGTGTGTGAGGTGGTACCTAAGAGTTGTTTTAATTGGCATTTCTTGAATCAGCAGTGATTTAAAACATTTTTTGATATGACTTATAGATAGTTTTGATTTCATCTTCTGAAAACTGCCGTTCACATCCTTGGTCCAATCATTAATTGAGGCATGGCTCATATTTATTTATTTCTTACAAATTTGACTCAGTTCTATACTCAGTTCTCATTTGAGAAATGAAGTTTTTATCAGAGGAACTTGTCAGATTTTAAAATATTATTTCATTGGTCTATTTTTTAAAGCAAAATATAGTTTCCCTGATTCTCTCTTTTAATTACGTCTATTTTTGTTTTGGTTTTGTCATGATTGCTACCCCTGCTCTTTTTACTTCAACCAAAGCATATTAGATTGTGCTTCAGCCCTTTATTTTAGCTCTGTGTCTTTCTTTTTCAAGCATGCCTCTTATAAATAACATATTGTTGAATTCTGGTTTCTAATCCATTCTGTCTGCTTCATTTTGTGGGTGAACACATCCAATTCACATTCATACTTATGATTACTAACTGTATACTCCCCCCCATCCCATTATATTCTGTTTCTTCCTTTCACTCCCCTGTATCCTTTTCCTCCTCAAAAGTCAATTTTGCTTCTAACCACTGCTTCCCTTAATCTACTTTTCCATTTATCACCTCTCTCCCTCCATTACTCTTATCCTCTTCCCCTCCTATTTCCTTATTGGATAAGTTACATTTCTATACACAACTAAGTGTGTGTGTATGTATACATACATATATACATATATACATACATATATATATACATATATATGTATATATATTTATGCTCTTTCTTCCTTGAACCAGTTCTGATGATATTGAAGTTCAAGCATTACTTGCCACGCCTCTTCATTTCCCTCTCCATTGTAAAAGCTCTTATTTGCATGACTCTTTTATGTGAGAAAAAATTTCCCTTCTACTTCTCCTTTTCTCCTTCTCTCAGTGCACCTCTCTTTCTCCCCCTCCAAAAAGGAGATAACGCCAACATAATCAGCTCACACCCATGCCTTCTGTGTATGTAAACTCCTTTTAACTGCCCTTTAACTTAAGATAAAGTTCTTAGAAATTGGATATGTTATCTTCCCATATAGGAATGTTAAATAGTTTAATTTTATTGAATCCTTATGATTACTCTTTCATGTTTACCTTTTTATGCTTGAGTCTTCTGTTTGAATCTCAGATTTTCTATTAATCTCTGGTCTTTTCATCAGGAATGCTTGAAAGTCCTTCATTTCATTAAATACAAATTTTTCTCCCTGAAGGATTCCACTAAGTTTTATTGGGCAGGTGATTCTTGGTTGTAATCCTAACTCCTTTGCCTTCCAGAATTCCAAGCCCTAAACTCCTTTAATGTGGAAGCTGTTAAATCTTATGTAATCTGGACTGTGGCTCCACAATATTTGAACTGTTTTTTTTTCTGGCTATTTGAAGTATTTTCTCTTTGACCTGGAAGCTCTGGAATTTGACTATAATATTCCTGGAAATTTCTATTTTGTGATCTCTTTCAGGAGATGATAGGTAGATTCTTTCCATTTTTATTTTACCTTTTGAATCTAAGGTATTGGGGCAGTTTTCCTTGATAATTTATGGACTATGATGTCTAGGCTCTTTCTTTGATTATTGGTTTCAGGTAGTCCAATTAATTCTTAAAATTTCTCTCTGTTTTCCAGGTCACTTATTTTTTTTTTTTTGATGAGATATTTACTATTTTCTTCTTTTTTTTTCATTCATTAGACTTTATTTTTATTGTTTCTTGATGTCTTGTGGAGTCATTAGCTTACATTTGTCTAATTATAATTTTTCAGGAATTAATTTCTTCAGTGAGATTTTGTACCCTTTTTCCCATTTAGCTAATTCTGCTTCTTAAGGAGTTCTTTTCTTTAGTGAATTTTTGTGCCTCTTTTCCAGGCTATTAATTTTCTTTTCATAATTTTCTTGTGTTGCTCTCATTTCTTTTCCCAGTTTTCTCTCTGCCACTTTTATTTCTTTCTTTAATTCTTCCTGGGATTTTTGTTGGAGTTGGGTCCAATGGGCTTTTTCCTTTAAGGCTTGTTTTGGTAGCTGTTTTCACAATATTTCTGAATTTGCTTAATATTCCCTGCTGCTGTAGTAGACTTTTTTTGTTCAAATTCTTTTTTTTGTTTATTTATTCAGCCAATTTTTTCTATTTTTAATTACATTTTCCCCAGTTATATGTAAAAGAATTTTTAACATTTACTTTAAAAAAATTGAGTTCTAAATTTTTTTCTCTCTCTCCCCTTCCCCCTCAATGCAAAAGCAAGCAATTTGATATACGTTATTCATGTGCAGTTATGCAAAACATAGTCATGTTGTAAAAGAAAACAGAAACAAAAAAATAAGAAAAATAATGAAAATTTAATAAAAAGTGTGCTTTGATCTGTATTCAGACTCTATAATTTTTTTTTTGAGGGGGATAAGTATAGTTCACCATAAGCCTTTCTAGATTGTCTTTGATCTTTGTATTGCTGAGAATAGTTAAGTCATTCACAGTTGATCATTGTACAGTATTGCTGTTACTTTCACTTTGTATCAATTCATGTAAGTTTTAGATATCCTCCCTTCCTATTCAACTGACCGTGTGCCCTCTGTCTACGTATACACGTATACACATACACAAACACTCACGCTTGTATTTATACACACATACACCCTCCTATACATATTTTTAAGGTGTTATTTCTTCAGTATTTTTGGGGGGGGAGGGTCTCCTTTGGCAGGCTGTTGACTCGCTTTTCATGATTTTTTTGCATCATTCTCAATTCTCTTCTCAATTTTTCCTCCACTTCTCTTACTTGATTTTCAAAATCCTTCTTGAGCTCCTCCATGGCCTATAACAAGCTCATATTTTTCTTGGAAGCTTTTGATGCAGGAGTTTTGACTTTGTTTTCTTCTTCCGGCTCCATGTTTTGATCCATTTTGTACCCCAAAAAGGATTCTGTGGTCTGATTGTGCTTCCTCTGCTTGCTCATCTTGCCAGCCAATTTCTTGACTTTTGAGCTTTTGGCCATGGTAGAATTCTACTTCCAGAGTGGAGAGAGCTGTGTCCCTAATAGCTGGAGTTTTCACAAAGGTCTTTTTTCACAGAGGTTTCAGAGGTCTGAGGAGGGTGCCCTCTCTACAGACACCTCAAGCTCTGGTACACTGGCCACACATCCCAGGACCACCATCCAACACCACGATCCAGATCCAAGTAGGTCAAAGCAAGAGCAGTTACTGTCTGAATGGTCGCTTGGTCCCCCTACAATCTATAGGCCAAGAGCTCCCTAGGTAGCCACCCAGCAGCAGCTGCAGCTGCCACACCTCTTCCATCTCTTGCCCCAGGGGCAGTGGCCAGACTGCCCTCTTCTGTCACCTGGTTCTAACAAAGTTCCCCACTGACCTTTTACTTTCTCTTTGGTGTTTATGGGTTGAGAAGTCTGGAAACCACCACAGCTGCTGGTGATTCACTCTCCTGAAGCCTGCCCTGGCTGATCTGGGCTACTAGTTGTGTCTGGGACCAAGCGGCTCACGTGAGAGTCCCAGTGGCTTCAAGCTCGCTGTGATAGACCCTTCCTGTTGGCCTGTCAGGCTGCCTTCAACAGATTTGTTTCTCTCTGTCACTTCGTGGGTTCTGTAGCTCTAAAATTTGTTTAGAGTTATATTTTACAGGTATTGGAGGTAGTCGGAGCAGGAGCTCAGACAAGTTCCTGTTTTTACTCTGCCATCTTGGCTCTGCCCCAATTAATGTAAATTTTTCCAGGTTTTCTGAGAGTATCTTGCTCATAATTTCTTAAGGCACAATAGTATGCCATCACAATTATATGCCACAACTTGTTCGGCCATTCTCCAATTGATGGACATCCCCTTGATTTCCAATTCTTTGCCACTTGAAAAAGAGAAGCTGTAAACATTTTTGTACAAATAGGTCATTTTCATTTTTCTTTGATCTCTTTGGGATGCAGACCTAGTAGAGGTAGCAGTGGGTCAAAGGGTTATGAACAATTTTATAACCTTTGGGAAAAGTTTTAAATTGCTCTCTAGAATGGTTGGATCAGTTCACAATTCTACCAATAGTACATTAATGTCCAAATTTTCCCACATCCCCTCCAACATTTGTCATTTTCCTTTCTGTCATATTAACCAATCTACAAGGTGTGAAGTGGTACTTCAAAGTTATTTCAACTTTCATTTCTCTAATCAATAGCGACTTAGAATATCTTTATATGACTATAGATAGCTTTGATTTATCTGTCTGAAAACTGCCTGTTCATATCCTTTAACTTTTTATAAATTGGAGAATGACTTATATTTTATAATTTTTACTCAGTTCTCTATACATTTGAGAAATGAGTCCTTTATCAGAGAGACTGGCTAGAAAATTCCCCTCCCCACTCAGTTTTCTGCTTTTCTTCTAATCTTGACTACATTGGTTTTGTTTGTACAAAAACTTTTTAACTCAATATAATTAAAATTATCCATATTATGTCATGTAATGCTTTCTAACTTTTGTTTGGACGTAAATTCTTCCTTTATCCAAAGATATAACCTGTAAAATATTCCATACTCTCCTAATTTATTTATGGTATAAAAAGATGACTTTATCTTGATATATAGTATGAAATGTTAGTTCATACCTAATTTCTACCAAAATGCTTTCCAATTTTCCCTAAAGTTCTTGTCAAATAGTGAGTTCTTATCCCAAAAGCTTGCATCTTATGCTTTTCAAACATTAGATTACTATAGTCATTCACAGTATGTATTTTTATCATTCCACTGATCCATGGTTCCGTTTCTTAGTATCAGATTGTTTTTATGATTACTGCTTTGTAATACAGTTAGAAATCTGGTACTGCTAAATTACCTTCCTCCACATTAAAAAAACTTGATTCCCTTGGTATTCCTGACCTTTGCTTCTTCCAGATGAGTTTTGTGATTTTTTTTCTAGCTCTGTAAAATAAATTTTGGTAGTTTAATTGGTGTGGCACTGAATAAATTAATTTAGGTAGAATTGTAATTTTTATTGTATTGGTTTAGCCTACACATAAGCAATTAGTATTTTTCCAGTTGTTTAGATCTGACTCTATTTGTGTGAAAAGTGTTTTGTAATTGTGTTTATATAATTCCTGGATTTGTATTCATAGGTAGACTCCAAAATATTTTATGTTGACTACAGTTATTTTAAGTGGAATTTCTCTTTCTAACTCTTGCTACTGGACATTGTTGGTAAAGTATAGAAACACTGATGATTTATTTGGGTTTGTTATACTGCAACTTTGCTAAAGTTGTTTTCCAAGTTGTTTCTTGACTTTGAACTTTATGTTAATGCTAGGCTTTGCTTACTTGAGAATGAGGCAGTGTTTTAAGCTTCAGGATTTTTCATGCTATTGTTTTCAGAGCTAGTTCTAGAGGTCTGTGAGTTGGTGCTTCTAAAGTTGTATGATGTAGGGAGAAATGTGGTAACTGATTTCCTGGTCTGCATTCTGGTTTTTATCCAGGAAGGGACCCTGGTCCCCTGTAGCTACAAACAGTAGCGCTTTTCTGTGCCATGGAACTGTGGCCAGGCTTCTGTTCCCTTGTGACTGACCACAAGCACTTCTCTCCGCCCTGAAACTTTGATTCAGAACTGCTTATAGGCAATAGAGTTGCCAATCAGTGCTAGATACACCCAGTGCCAGCAAAGAGTCCCCTGTAATTTCTTGAAGACCCATTGTCTGACCCCCTTAGTGTTTCTGGGCTGAGAGCTCATGAAGCTCCAGCTGATGGAGCTGCTGTGGCCTCCAGAGGTGACGGCTGGTGTGCACATGCTCTTTGGATGTGTCTCTATTCCAGTGTCATAGATCTCTCCTGCATATCTCTTCAATTGTCTTAGACTGGAAAAATGTTTCACCCAGACCCTTTGCTGGCTCTGCTGCTCCAAAATTTGATCTGAAGCATTATTTTAAAGTTGTTTGGAGGGGAATGTTGGGAGAGTTTAGCTCAGTTGCTACCTGTACTTTACCATCTTGGCTCTACCCCTGTTACATACCCATTTTAAAGATGAGAAAAATGAGACAAACAAGTTATGTGAATTTCTCAATGTGACTTAATAAGTTAATGGCAGAATGGCCTTGAACTGCTTTCCTTTATATTACTTTGTGCTGAACAAAGAAATAAAGAAGAGATAAAAGAGTCCAGATAATCTAAAAACTTAATACACAATTTGATTGTACCAATCCCTTTCAATGCAGCAAGCTTTTATTAAGTGCCCAGTGTGGTGGGAGTAGGGAGAAACTGGAAGCGAAAAAACATTTATGTTAAATATTTTGCAAATATTATTTGATTTAGTCCTCACAATAACCCTGTGAAGTGATTACCCTATTTTACAGATGAGGAAACTGAGGGAGGATGAGGTGAAACGAATTACCCAGGGTCACAGAGCTAAGTGTCTGAGGCTAGAATTGAACTCATTTGATCTTGATTCCAGGCTGAGTACTCTGATCACTGAACCACTTAACTGCCTACTTTCATAGAAGGAAAATCACTATATTAAATACCAGGGGATTAAAAGACCAAAAAAAAAAAGTTCTGCCCTAAAGGAGCTTTTCCTTTTTCATATTTCTATTACTGCAGAAATGAATAATCTTTTCAGTTTCCTGCCACCCAAATATATGTAGGATATCATTCTCTTCTGAAAATTCCTCCTAGGATCCAAGAAACTACTTTAAAAAACTACAATTTATACTCAATAACCAATTTATGTGTTATGGCAATTGTGAAATTCTTTGTTTTACTGAAAGACCATCCACACATCTAGTTTCATGAATTGGTATAGTTATACTCAAATGTTTGGGAAAGGTGCTATTTGAATAAATAAGAAGATTCCTTTTGGTTAGATAACTCTATACCAAAACCATATACAAAGTTCAAAAAAAAAGAAGAAAAAGAAACCAGTTGAATAATTTAGAATTATAATTAAGCCTGCTCAGGGGATGACCTGATTTTGAATATCATTTGCCTACATAACCCACTTTTTTGAGCATCAATGTTACTTTGCACAAAGAATAATCCATTTTAAACTTATATTCAAAGACTTTTGTGCAAAATGCACTAGGTTATATGAAATAATTTCTTTGAGGGAACAGTATTATAGTCCTTTGGAAGGAAATGAAACTCTTTTAATTTACAATAATGCTGAGAGTTATAATTAAAACATATGACCCTCACTAGCTAAAATTTCCAAATGAGGAACCTCACAATACCTTTAACAGTATGATCCTTTAAAGCAGGGCTCCTTGGGTCTAGTGAGCCTGGGGTTGGATTTCAGGGGCTTAGTGAATTTGAATGGAAATAGAAAATGGAAATGGAAAAGAGTGACATTTTACTTTTCATTTAACTCTAACCAAAATTTAGCATTTTCTTCAATTATAAATATTGGCAACAAACCACAGTAATATTAGGCTTCTAGACTGCCAAAGGCACAAAAACCTAATTTCTGTCTTGCACAGTAGTTGTTGCATAGAACACTTTAGGTTGGCTTCTTTATTTGGAAAACACTGATCATCCCTGGAGTATATGTATTCTGGGTACCACCTACCCCCGCTTCTCGTGTGTGTGTGTATGTGTGTGTGTGTGTGTGTGTGTGTGTGTGTGTGTGTGTGTAACCACTGGTGAATTCCACCATTTACATGGAATTTTAAAAATTCCACTATTTAAATAGAATTGAAAAAATTCTATTAAAAATTGCCACCATGAAAAAGAATGAATCATATTTGCCATCCTTGCTATATAGCTGAGTTGTGTTCCACTGTGCCATATCAACTTGAAATTGCTGCATAATTATGCTCTTAATTGCCTTAGTATATCTCACTTTGCTGAGTTGGAAGTAATTTCCTACCTCATATACGGCAGTGTATGAAGGATAATGATATTCTATCTATAGTCTATTGTACTTTGTGTGCAAAAGATACTAACATTAACGAAGAGTGTTTTGGTAAAATAATGTGCTTGCTGTGCAGTCACATTGTCAACTGCAGTAGAAATGTTGATAAATCCGTTTTCTGATTGGTCATCTCTTGGTCCATAATCTCAGCCAATCCATCTCCCATCTTTGCTTTTTCTTTATGCATATGGTAATGAGAGTGGATTTGGGTCTGTTCTTTAAACCCATGTAGAATAACTCTCCCTTTCCAGAGGCCAGACTTAGGCAAAATCCCTGAACCTTGAAATACAGCACAAAATAAAAGGCTTCTCTACCCCTGAAGTATCTATCAGATAGCAAAAGTGTTAAGGATCATGCACTTTATTCATAGAGCAGCTCCTCAGGCCCTCCCTCAGTGGCCTGTATTACTTAACGCACAGTTCTTACCAGGCTTGGTTATCAGGTTTGCCAGGCACAGAAGACTAGGAGAGCAGGGAGAGCATCTGCAGGACAACAGTGAAAAGTGCAGCAATCAGCTTGAGGGAGAAGAAACTGGAGAACTGAAAGAACTGTTCTGGGAGATATAATAATGGATACATATATAGATATGTATAATAATGGATGACTGTAAGTATCAAGGATTAATTAAAATATGTTTTTTAACGGGTGTCACCAAAGTCATTAAAACTTAAACCTGCATTAAGACTTTTGGGATACCCTGTATATGCTTTTGTTTTGGGATACATTTTTTGGAAATGTGGATATATTTGGATACATTTTAGAAAATAATTCCCTCCAAAATGGGTAAAAGAAATGAAGCTGTGGCACTTTAAAAGAGGGAGTAAATTCCATTTTTAGAAACTGCACATACACTGAGCCTCTTTGTTTCCCAACAGTGCCCGTTCTTCAGTTCATCACGTTCATGTTTGATGACTAGTAAGTGCCCTGGGAAGTGGCAAGAGAAAGAGATCATTGAGGTCCTTGAAAATTTGCTGCTGGGACATGGGTTTGAGGGTAAAAACATATTTTCTTCGTGTCTGAGTGCTACAGTTTTGAAAAAATGAACTCCAAGTCTGAATCTTTATAGACAGTATCTTACCAGTTCCTACTTTCTTTTCTTTTTATATGAGAATCATTAGAAATAGTTTCTCTTAACTTGATCAGACCAGCATATATTAAAGTCCACTGTAGGATCAATGTCGTTTGACCTGTGTAATAGAGCATGATGTTAGGGAGAGAGGGAGGGAGGAGACTGAGAGAGAGAGAGAGAAGGAGAAGGAGTAGGAAGAGGAGGAGAAGGAGAAGGAAAAGAAGAAGGAGGAGGAGGAGGAGAAAGAGGATAAGAATGGTGATAACTGACAATTTAGAGGTTTTGAACCTGGATGATTTAAATATGGGGGATTCCTTTACAAAAATAGGGAAGCTTGGAAGTTGGGATGATTTGGGAATGGTAAAATATTGAATTCTGTTTTAACATGTTGAATTTGAAATTCTTATGGGCATCAAGGTGGAATTTTCCAGCAAGAAGTTAGTGATGCAATACTGCATCACAAGAAGGAATTAGAGCTGGACATACAGACTTGGGACGTATCTGCATAGAAATGATAACTGAACTCATAGGAGCTGTATGAGATCACCAAGAGATGGGGAAGAAGAACAAGGATGTCATAAACTTATGAACAAAATGTTGATTCACTCAGTTTGTAGGCCTGCTTTGTTTCATTGTGTCAAACCTTGTGTTTTGTCATTTAAAAAATTATAAATGTAAAGGAATTTCAGAGAATAGAATTTGCATCATTTGTATATTCTACTGATATATGGTTGTATGATTATTATTATATATATGATATATTATGTGGCAAAGGCATAGATTTTGTGTGTAACAAATATGAAAGATGTCTAATATGTCTAGCATAATGTATCATTCAGCTTTTTCCAAGTTTTTCCCATTTTGTGGGAAAAGATTCCTGCATGGAATTTATTTTATGAAGCTGTGGGATATCTGTGCCCTTACTTTGTAGAATTAGTTTGGCAGGGTAAACCATGGCTTAAACACATTGTAGGAGAACCAGGCAAGAGCAGTGTAACAGAATTCAAGGAGATGGAGTCTAGGAAAGGGTCAACGACAGTGTCAAAAACTTAAGATATTCAAGAGATTGAGATCTGAGAAAAGATCATCACATTTAGGAGGTAACAATGCACTGGTAAACTTGTAGAGAGATGTTTCAGTTAAGTGGTGGGGGTCAGAACTTAGGTGCAACTTTAGCCTCTGTGGCCAAAAATAACGACTCATTATTGGGTGGCAAGCAGCGTCCCATCTGGGTGAAGCAGTTAGGACAGACATAGTGGATAGAATGTTGGACTTGAAGTCAGGAAGACATGAGTTCAAATCTTGCTCCAGATACTTACTAACTGTGTGACCCTGGGCAAGTCACCAACCTATTTCAGCCTCAATTTCCTCATCTGTAAAATGAAGATAATAGTAGCACCTACCTCACTGGCTTGTTGTGAGACTAAAATGAGATAGTATATGTAAATGCTTTACAAACCTTAAAGTGCTAGATGTTATTATTAGTCATTAATCTTTCTGCATTTATCCAGGCTAGTCTTCATACAGTATGCATACAGTCCATCCCTGGTGCCATACTTAACACTTTTCTGGTTTGGTAAACTCTCTACATTTTGTGATCCATTGCAAAGCTAATGGAGCTCTCTGGATCACCTTCATACCAGATGAGGCATGGTATTTATTAATTTAAAAAATGAGGGTGGGTTGGTAAACGAGGGGATGAATTTTATTTTTCTGAAGATTCTGCTGCATAAAAATCATTCTCATTGTGTAATGCATATGTGATAAGGCAGTGAATGTCTTCATATCAGAGGAATCTGGAAAATGACCTGGTAGACTTGCAGAATGCTAATAGCTACAATTTTGCATCCTTATATTCTAGTGAATCAGCCACTTTATCTTTCCTAGCTGAAGATAATAGGAGAGGGGGAGAAATATATCTTAATGTCTTTTTGGCTTGAAAAATTGACTTCTGAGTTGGCTTGAAAATCTTTCTATATTTCTTCATTGTTCACATCTAAGGAAAGATATTCTACAAGCTGAAAATAACTTTCTATATAAAAACCATTTTAGAAGCAACACATAACTTTCTCCAAAGACTTCAGATTTATGACAGTTGAAAAAATCCTCTCTTGGCATGTTCATGACCTCAAAGGATGGATCCATCCCATGTACTTGGAAAGAATTGAAAGGTTATTAATAAGCATGAGTATAGAATCCAAAATGATAAATCACCATGCTAAAGTGGGAAGACGCTTCCTTGGGGCAATGTATTGAAAGATTTAAGAGTAATAGGAATTCACTTCCTGGCTCAAAAATTCATTAGCTTGGTGATCTTGGCAAATCACTCAATCTCTAGATATTTGTTTCCTTATGTGTAAATAAAAGAGTTGAATTAGTTGATTTTTAAAGGTCCTCTGGTTCTAAGTCTTGTTACCTGTATAAGTCATACTCTAGTACCTAGGACTTCTTGGAACTTGGGTCAGCAAGATCTAGCAAATCCACACTGTAAAGGCTTTAGGTGTGGGACTGGTGATGGGCTCTGTTTGTCATATGAAGACCAGACTAGCTAAATGTGAAAAGAAAGGCTTATCACCAGAAGGCTGACCATCTGGTGATTTTCTTTTTTGGGGGGTGGGGTTCAATAATTGATAAAAAAAAATTAAAAATCCTGTAGCAGTTTCTGGGACAAGATTGGAAAACTTCTTTCTGTCTTTTCCATAAAATAATGCTGATCATGTCTGTAACTTTGAAGTGCAGGAGGTTTTTTTGTTTGTTTATTTTGTTTTTGTTGAAGCACTTAGGTGCCATCTTGGAAGATTCTCTGTCCTAATTATAGAACTTACACATTGACAAGTCTAAGATAACCAGACAGTTTAATTTAGGTCATGAAAAAAAAGTAGCACTTATTCCCTTACCTTTTCCCACCCCACCATTTATTCAATTTCAGTAAATTTTTATTAAGCTCTTATTGTGTTCAAGATACTGTTTTAGGCAGTGAGGAGGATACAAAGACAAAATGAAATACCTTCTTACCCTTAAGGAGCTTACTTTTCTAATAGGGGGCTCATAAGAATAAAATGGATAGAAAAATAATACAAAGTAGAATGTGAAAGTTCATGAGAAGTAGAGTGTTATGGAACCTGACAGAAAGGAGGTCACTTTTCTGGCTAGGCTGGTGTGAAGGGAAAGGTCAAGGAGAGGTACAAATGAGAAAGGTTTCAGAGAAGGCAATATTTATTCCACCAGAATATTAGAAATTCAGGAAATTTTAGAGGTCCCCTGCCTGGTGCATGAATTCCCTCTATGATAGCCTTGGCAAGTGGTTGATTTCTGCTTGAGCACCTCTAGTGGTGGGTAATTCATTGCCTCACAAAGTGGCCTATTATATTTTTGGACAGCTCCAATTGTTAGAAAGCTCTTCAATATCTTTCAGTCTGCTCCACTTCCCCAGAATAGTCCTAGATCATCCTTCTGACACAACACAGAAGTCTAATTGTTTCTCAAAACCAGTTGGGATTGAGACTATATGACTTTTATATTTAACTGTTGTACAATGAATAAAAGCATTTGAGATCTGGGGTAATTAAGAATAAATGTGTTTTGTGGCAATTCATTTTACTCTAAAAAGAATTTACTGAGTATTTGAAATGTGCAGAGTGAGAGGCAGTTTGGTATATTGAATCTCTCTCTCTCTCTTTTTCTCTCTCTTTCTCATTTATATGTCAGCCTTAGAGTCAGAGAGGCCTGGGTTCAAATTGTACTACAGGACACATATTAGCTGCACAATACTGGGCACTAGGCAATTTTCAAAGAGTCTCCCATGCTGATGAAATCACAGAACCAGAAAAAAGGTGGGGCGCTGGGCATTATTTTGTGGCATGACAGAGTCCCCAGTGTGTAGTATTACTCTACTGATCCATCATCTGCCTAGTCTCACATTCCTGCCTTAGATATTATGGGACCAATAGAGGAACTCAGGGCAGATCCATATGCCTGGAGTACTTCTCTAAGATAGGAGAGCATTATCACAGAATATCACTGTTATTTCAGAAATGATAAGAAAAGGAAATGATTTGCTTCTGGAGCCTTTGGCCCAACTTGAATGTATTTTTGTATTTCTGTTCTCAGATAATGCTTCAATTATAATTGGATCAATTATAATTGATAAGTCTGACCCATGGCCTCTATTCCTCTTAGGGAAGGACTTATGGGACAGGCCAGTAAATATTTTAATAATAGTTTCTTGGGAAAAAAATTGTATAGCATGATATCCAAGTTTCATCTGTATGATGAATTTTCTTGTTGTTTAGTAGTTTTAGTTGTGTCCAATCCTTCATTATCCCACTTGGAGTTTTCCTGGCAAAAATACAGGAATGGTTTGCTATTTGCTTGTCTAGCTCATTTTACATGTGAGAAAACCCAGGTGAACAGGGTTAAGTGACTTGGTCAGGGTCACACAGCTAGCAAGTATCTGAGGCCAGATTTGAACTCAGGTCTTACTGACTCCAGATAGGGTGCTCTATCTAACATGCCTCTTAGGCCCTAGCACATAGCCTGGCATAGTAAGCACTTAATGACTCCATTTCCTCATCCATAAAACAGATTAGATGATTTTTAAAGTCTTTTTTAGCTGTAACATTCATGTTTCTATAAAGTACTTATTGATTGTTGGGAACTCTAGCATCCCTTTATATGATCCTTCAGTGGTGTTTTATAAGTGCAACAGGCATTTATTAAGTGGGTATTATGTATAAGTCAAGCACTGTGTTAGACTCTGAGGGATGTAAATAAGTCCCTTCCTTCAAGGAACCTAAATTCTACTGGCAATAGAAGTACCTTGGTAAAGTATTTGCAATCCTCTGACATTACCACACCCCAATGAAAGATGTATCATAATCATATAGTCAACTGTCCATCAATGAAAACTGATTTTTTTCCTTAACGGAAGAAGATAATGTTAGGTCAGGAACACGGATCCAGACCTTTGATTTTATCAATGTAGAACTCTCCCCTTAAAACTCCCTCTACCTTTACCCATGCGAATTGTTGACTGCTGTGCAATTTATAGCCTTCGAGAGTTGTTTGGGACATTAAGAGGTTAAGTGACTTGTTCAAGGTGATATGGGTATGTATGAGAGAGCAGATTTGAACTCAGGTGTTCCTAACTCTGGCTCTTTCTCTACTACACCATGCTGCCTTTCGTACTGCATGTATTTTTTTGGTTGTTGTTTGTCATATCATGAGGGAAAAGAAGGACTTTGAAAGGTGAGTTGAAACAATAAGTTATGTACATTGAATGTATGCAGTATAAGTAATTATTCATGGGATGATTATCCAGGTTTTTTTAGGCCATCTTCTTTCTTACTGCCTGCCCTTGAGCTATGTTTTTGTTCTTTAGCATATCCTCCCAAGGATGAGCAGTTTTGTCTAGTTTTAATTTAAATTTAATTTAAATTTTAAATTTGTCTAGTTTTAGATGGAGAAAAGGCTTGGTAATGGGTAATGTCAATTCCCAACAAAGTTTTTGTATTTGTAGTGGTCAGTGCGATCTCAGTATTCCTCATTTCTGTGAATTATGTTGTGTGCCATTATCATTGGTGCATTAATGGCTCTTATTTTCTTTCCTTTGCAGTGGCTTGCTATCTTCTGATTATGTAGAAATTCATTATGAAGATGGGAAACCACAGTACTCTAAGGTATGGTTAAAAAAAATCAGGGTGGGCTATTTCTGGATGAAAAACCTCCTTTGACAAAGCTCAATTAAATGCTTCATTTGTTTTAGTGTCTATACCAGGCAAAGGGGCTTCTCCTCTTATACATGTGTGAGAACTGCTGCCTTCTCTTTAATGAATGATTGTTACTATCAGAAATAGAAATAACATCCACAGTTACTATGATGGGTGTTAGTTCTTTATTCTTAGCTGAGCTAATAGTAAAAGGTAATATATGAATGCACCTTATTCTGAAATATGTTCTGTTGTCTATATAGTGAGTTTAGGGTAAATGGATGGTTTGATGAATTAAAAAGCTAAACAACAAAGACTTAATTCAGCAACCCAGAACAGTCATGATAGACTTTAAATTATAGAGTTAGAAGAGACCTCATGACCATTTTAGACTGCTTGTCTCATTTTAAAATGAAGACATCAGGGCAAGATAGGATAATTGACTTGCCTATGGTGTTGTAGCTAGAATGGCAGAGTTAGGAATAGGAATTAGGTGTCCTAGGAGGCAGACAATATTTTAGGTGAGAGGTGACAAGGGCCTGAAATAAGATAGTGACCATGAGAGTGGAGAGAAGGTGATGAATGTGAGACATGTTCTAGAAGTGGAATGAATGGGACTTGATGTAAGGGAGAGGGAAGAGTCAGCTTTACAACAGGTACCCTGGTTGATCATCATTGTCAAAAGCTGCAGGAAGAAGTCAAAGAGGATAACAAATAAGAAAATAAGAACAAATAGCAAATAAGGAAAGTCCAGTGGATTTAGTAACTAAATTTCTGTGGAATAGTGGGGTCGGAAGTCAGATTGTAATGGAGAGAGAAGGAGGGTGAGGAGGTAGAGGCATGATTTTAGGGGATCATTGAGTAGTTTTATAGTGAATTGGGAATAAAGGAGAGGGAGAGAAAGAGAGAGAGAGAGAGAAAAGAGGAGAGGAGAAATGGTGAAGTTTAAGAAAAGAATTTTTAGTAAAGGAAGAATAGTGTGTGTTTTTAGACAATAGGGAAGAAACAAGTGGCTGGAGAGATGAGAGAGAGAATTAATGATCAATGGAGAATTTATCAAGTGCTGATTATGTACAAGGTGCTAGGCTTAGTACTTTATAAATATCTCATTGGAGCCTCACAACTCTGGGAGGTACTTGTTTTTGTCCCCATCTTACAGTTGAAGAAATAGGCAGACAGAGGTTAAGTGATTTGCTTGGGGTCACACAACTAGTGAGTATCTGAGCTCAGAATTGCCCTCCCCCAATCTGCTCTCTCCTATATCTTCTCCCTTTCCCCCTCTGACTTTCCGGTAGGGCAAGATGGATCTCCCTACCCCAGTGCCTGTATATCTTATTTTCCAGTTGCATGTAAATAATAATAATGATAATAATATATACATATATCTTTTTAACATTTGATTTTAGAACTTTAAATTCTAGATTCTTTCCCTTCCTCCCTTGTCACCTACCCCCACTGGAAAGACAAGCAATTCAATACAGGCCATACATGTGTAGTTACACAGAACATCTCCACAGTGGACATATTGTGAAAGACTGACTATATTTCCCTCCTTCCTATTCCGCCCCCCACTCGTTCTATTCTCTACTTTGTCCCTGTCCCTTTACAGAAATGTGTGCTTCTAACAAACCTCCCCCCCAGCCTGCCCTCCCCTCCATCCTCCCCCCTCTCATCCCCTTCCTCCCTACTCTCCTGCAGGGTAAGATACCCAATTTAGAGTGTATGTCATTCCTTACCCAAGCCAAATTCAATGAGAGAAAGGTTAACTCATTCCCTTTTGCCTTCCTGTTCTTCCCCTCCATTGTAATAGTTGTCCCTTGCCTCTTCTATATGAGAGGATTAACCCCATTTTGTCTCTCCCTGTCTCCTCTCATACTATTCCTCTCCCACCTCTCAATTTCACCTTTTAAAATATTATCCCTTCCTATTCAATTGATCCTGTGC
>CM053580.1:67644581-67670179 GCA_028627135.1 Pseudochirops cupreus | reverse complement strand
TTCCAGGTCAGTGGTTTTTTTGAAGGAGATATTTCACATTGCCTTCTATTTTTTCATTTGTTTGGATCTGTTTGATAGTATCTTGATTTCTCATAAAGTCATTGGCTTCCATTTGCTCTACTCTAATTCTGAAGGAATTATTCTCTTCAGAAAGCTTTTGAGATTCTTTTTCCATCTGGCAAAGTCGACTTTTTAAGGCATTCTTCTCTTCATTGGCTTTTTGGGCCTCTTTTGCCATTTGAGTTAATCTATTTTTTAAGGTGTTATTTTCTTCAGTCATGTTGTTAACTCTCTTCTCATGTTTTTCTTGCATCATTCTCATTTCTCTTCCCAATTTTTCTTCCACTTCTCTTATTTGGTTTTCAAAATCTTTCTTAAGCTGCTCTATAGCTTGTAATCAGTCTACAATTTTCTTGGAAGCTTTTGGTGTGGGTGTTTTGACTGTTTTCTTCCTCCCATTCCATGCTTTGATCCTTTTTGTCCCCCAAAAAGGAATCTAAAATTGCATTGCTGGGTTTGCTTTGCTTCCTTTGTCTGCTCGTGTTGTCAGTCAATTACTTGACTTTTGGGCTCAGTAGAACTCTGCTTCCAGAGGGGAGAGCTTTGTCCCAAATCGCTGGGGTTTTTGCAACTGCCGGGGCTATTAGGATGCTGCTGTCTCTGCAGCCCCCACCAGCTTTGGCTCACTGATCACACACCTTGGGACCACCACCCAAGACCCCTATTCCAATCCAGGCCAGTTAAGGCAAGAGCACTTAGCCTCTGAATGATCACTTGGCCCCCCTGCAATCTGCAGGCCAGGAGCTCTGAAGCAGCCACGTGGCGACAGCTGCAGGGCTGCTGCTGCTGCTGCTGCTTCTCGCCCTGGAGGCAGACAGCCGAACTTTCTCCCCCCAATTTAGCCAAGTTCCATTGACCTTTCACTTAGTCCTTGTTTCTTATGGGTTGATAATTCTGGAAACTGCTACAGCTGCCAGTGATCTGCTTTCCTAAAAGCTCTAACCACAGCTTGCTCTGGCCGCCCTAGAGCTCCAGGCACAGGTTCATACAGTGCTGGTGTGGGCTCCCAGCACGCTGTGATAAACCCCTTCCCGTCAGCCTGCCGGGCTGCCTTCAGTGGGAGCTTTGTTACTCTCTAATTTTGTGGATTCTGGAGCTCTAAAATTTGTTTAGAGTCATATTTTATAGGTATTTGTGGTGGTTATGGGGGGAGACATGGAGTTCTCCTGCTTCTAAGCCCCCATCTTGACTCTGTCCCCATTATGCTCTCTCTTTCTTCAAGGGCGAAAGAGAAGAGAGAGTGTGTAAAGATAATAGAGGTGAGAAGGAGGGTAAATGAGGAAGCTTTGGAAGAATTTTGAATCTTTCAGTCATGTGGGAGATGAGATCATCTGCTTAGAAAAAGGTGGCTGGGGGTGTGTTTGGGAGCTTGAGGACAACCAAGGAGTTTTGGGATAGCCTTTTTGACCAATGAGAGTCAATCAGGGAGAATTAAAAGGATTGTCAGGTGGCAGTGAGAATCCAGTTAAGATCAGAGGACTTGAATTTGTCATTTTCTGAATTTCCTCCAGCTCAATCATCCACCTAGGAGTAATAATGGAGAAAGCCGTGTTTATTTGAAGGGTTTTTTTATAGTCTTGGTTTCTATGATCCCACAGGCTATAATTAGGAGCAGCTAGTGGAATTTGGGGGTGAGGGAGGGCGGCAAGGGCCATGACTTTTGACTTGATGTGTGGAAAATCTTCCTAAGGATCTGTTGGTAAGAGAAGGGAACTGCCTGGTTTGGTGGGGAATGTTCCCTCACTAGGGATCTTTCAGTGAAAGACATTTGCTAATGATGTTTTGGGAAGAATTTTTTTTGAGGGAGGGTCAGAAATGCATTAGACGAGGTAGTCTTTGAGGTCCTATCCAACTTTGAGATTCAGTGATTCTCTGGTGGGGGTGACTGAGGGATTGGCAGGGCTCATACCTAGCCCAAAGACAAAGGGGTCCAGGGAGTCTGGACTAGAGGACATTAACTATGAAAGGAAGAGAGTGAGAGCCAAACAGGGATGATGAACTTTGGGAAGAAGGACTGTTAGAGGGACTGAAGTTCACACTGAAATTGAACCAATGCTAAGGTTTAGGAGGAGTTACCAGGAGGGAGAAAAGGAAGGACAAGAGATTTTGACTATGAGGCTGAGTGAGATTAAAAACTGGAGAAGCTTCATTTACATATAAATATTAATTTAACTCTCAGGAATGAGTTACCAAAAAGTGAGAGAATAAACTGTCATTTGACCTTTATCATTTAGTTGTTAGTGCTTCCTGCAGGGCTAAACCATACCCGTTGAAAACTACTTACTGAGGGGAACAAAAGGAAACAAAGAGGTGGGAAAGTAAAAGAATAAGGAAAGGAGGAGAAAGAGAAGAGAACAGAAAGAAGTGGGACATGATAACCACCAATCTAGTGTTGCCAATATCTTTCTCCTTCATGTGACGCAGGTCAGACTGCAGAAGGGCTCATGGTTAGACCACATCCTGCTGTTGAAAGCTCTTCCAGCTGAGGTCCATTAAGATCTCACTTCTAGACATAGTACCATAACATCTCACTAATTTGGTGGAACTTAGGGAAAACTAGTCTGAATCAATGAAAAGACTGCATTGCAGTATGTTGTTTTTTAAGATCTGTGGCTTTCTTCTTGTCAGGTAACTTAAATTAATTGGTAATGGCTTCCAAGTAGAAATCTTGTTTAAGCCTAATTAATTAGGTAAGAATTTGCAATGACTGAAATCGATTTTTGTGCAAGTCATGTACAGAAGTTCTTAAAATAGTGTGTTCAATGCAATTAAATGTACCTGGTGCAGGGGATATGAAAACAGAAATGAACCAGTCCCTGTCTTTAAGGAGTTTATATTCAACTCAGGGAGCATCATGCAGACAGATAAATAAATATAAAATATGCACAATCAAAAATCAAATATGAAAAAATCATTTTGGCGCTTTGGGAGGAAATCCATTGGAACAGATTCCAGTAAGTCAATACAAAATATGTACAAATATAATACATTAGTAATTAGTATATGAACAAATAGCAAGCAACTTTAGGGATGTAAGAAGAGCCATGACAACCTGGGAGATTAAGAATGGTTATGTGTAGGAGGTAGTACTTGAACAGAACCTTGAAGGGAGCTAGGGATTCCAAGAGGAGAGATAGCATGGGCAAAGGCACAGAGACATGCATTCTTGTAAGTGGATTAACCAGGCACCTGAAGTATTAATTCCCTTATTTGATTAATTTGAAATAATTTAAAGATAAGTTTTAGTCCAAATCAGGTTGAATAATGAAAAATTGAGAATAAATTGATTCCTTATTAGTAAGATTTTGTTATATTCTGCAATTGTCTTTCCAGGGTACTGAGTGAGGAGAATAGCTAATAATAATAGCTGAATAAATGTCTTACATATGCTTATATATTATATAATGAATTATATACGTGTTATATTTTACATGTCTATAACTTTAAAATTCATAGGATGTTTCACATATGATTTGGTGTGAGGCTTTGATTTTCACAACATTGTGAAAAGAATAATTCAGTGTTACTATTACAGTATTACTGAGAATATTATTCCCATTTTATTGGTGAAGAAACCAAGGCTTAAAGAACTAATTTTCTCAGGTTTATAATTAGAATTCACTTTCTGCTTTCAAATCTTGTATTCTTCCCACTATCCTATGCTTCCTCTTACCACAGTTCAGCAGGGAAAGGAGTGTGGCTTATCAAAAATATGTGAATTTTTCCCAGATTGCTAACTAATACCAGTATAAGTGGGTGATTATTGTATGGGGTTGCATAGAAAGTTGCATGTTTGATTCTTGTAATTAGTATCTCAACCAAGAGAGTCAGTGTGGCAGAGTGAACAGAGGACTAGCCATGGAGTCAGGAAGACCAGGTTCAAGTCTTATCTTTGACATATCCTAATTGTGTGACTAAGGGCAAGGCTGTAAGTTACATTTTATAATCTGCATCATCAGAGAAAATTTCCACTTTGTGAATTCCCCAGACTCACTGACCTGAGGTTCCATCAATTTGTATGTTCTAAATAATGCCCGCCTAACTCTTGCCTTTCAGGGAATACCTGAATGTTCAATGAGTATCTTTTACCTTATAATTAAGAACAAATTTCTGGAATTTCCCATGAGTGGTTGGCATGTAAACTTCGTGTATAAGTGACAGATGCCCAAATGTTGCATTGTCGTTTTCTCTCCTCCCCACTAAATGGAAGGTTAAAAAAAAAGTTTCCTTAGGACTCTTGGGTTTTGTTTAACCTCCTTAAAACTTAGCACTGTGGAATGTGAGCAGAAATGCTAAACCAGGGAAGATGACAGTCCTTCTTGGCACTTCTACAGACCAAAGCCTCTCTCCCTGCACTGTGCCAGCAGCAGTGAGCACTGCGGTTGCTGAATCATGAGTAAAAAGGATTGTACAGAAGCTTTATAGACTCAGCAAATGGTCGGGCCACCTTGGCATGCCACAGTAACTTGATCCAAACTTCGTGGAGGAGAATTTCTGAGTCAATTGATTTGGAAACACAAGACTTAATTGGCCTCTAGAGGTCATCTGAGTCCACAAAAAGGAGAATTTATCATTCCGAAGGTGGCTGTTCATTGAAACAAAGGATTTTCTGACTGGGGCAATAAGTCATCTTTAGTAGCTTGTCTGTTATAACCTAAGTTTTTCATTTACTGTTTTGTTCCGGCTTCTGACAATTGAGCTAAACAACCCATGCTGATTATCTTCTTTACGCTCCCTTTTTCTCCAACTCTGTCTCTGTTTCTCTCAGTGTTTCATAACAGTGATTAAAAGAAATAAACGAACATTGCCAGAAATGTTGTAACAAATTGCTGGAGTGGCACTATATTAGATGTCTGCTACCATGAAATTATGATGAAGTTAAATAATTCTTTTTACTTAGAATGTATATTTCCTTCAGAGTTGTAAAATGTTTGAAAATAGGCAGTCGATTTATTTTTTTTTTCAGATGGGGCTTCTATCTCTCTCCTGGGCTAGAAGCTGACAGTATTGCTTGGCATGGAAACTGTAATCTTCTTTGCTTTTCCAGAAAGCAGAAGTTTGCCTCTCTTTAGGCAACCTGGTGGCCCTCTGCTTCTGGGGCCTCCTCATATTGGTTCCAGTCATTGAGGATACCCATTTAGCCTCAATCCTACTGAAAATCAGAACTTCTGAGAATATACGCGATCTACCAGTCTCAGCACTCATCTCCCTAACCCCTGCAGAAGGGACTACAGGGCCATCATGCTTAGCTCATTTCTTGATTATTCATACAAAATAGATTCAGAGATATTGATAATCTAAAATCATTTTATATTGGTCTTCAAAATTTGTTTTTATGCTATAATTTACATTGTGGATGTGTGTCTGATGTTTTGGGAATTCTCTTCAAATGAAATGAGTAACTTGTACTTTAAAGGAAGAGTTGGGAATTAGTCTAGTTTAATTAGTCTAGCATGCCTATTGTCAATCTTTACCTGGCCTCTACTGTCTTCCAGGAGGGGCCCAACTCACTCTCAGATGGTTGTCTAGCTTTACAAATTAAGTTCACTTCAATAAACATTATGTGCCAGGCACCGTGCTATGCTTTGGGAAATTTCTGTGAAGAGGTCATTTTAAATGAATTCAAATGGTTTCCATCAAGAAAGTAGATACAGAGAGTTGAGAGGGCCACAAAGCAAGTAATCAAATAGAGTATCATTAAGTGTGTCTGGAATATTCTTCCCTAAGAAACCACAGTGAGGATACATAACATTATATGAGGTTTAAGAATTTCTTATGTGATTAAGTAGTAATTTTATAAATCTTTGTATTTTTTTTATACAGATACTTTTTTGGGGGACCAGACCTATAGTGTCATCAGTGTAGGGAATTCTCAGGGAGCAAAATTTTGCCACCAATACATATGGTTAACTGCACTGCAATTTCTTGTCATAGAGAGTTGCCTAGGGCACTGAGAAAGTTTTGCAACTTACTCAGGGTCACACAGCCAGTACCTGTTCAAGTCTCCTGCCGTGGAGGTCAACTTTCTATCCCCCTGTGCCTTCTAATTTCTACAGTATGCATCTTTAATCAACTTTATTTTTCCAATGAGCATGGATTTCATTGAGAAGTCCCTGCAGTTTTGCCAGATTTGATGCAATCTCAAGCAGGAATACCTGGTGGATTTCACCATCTTTGAAACAGTAAAAGAATTCCTCTTCCATTCAGACTTTATATGGGATATTATTTGTGAAACTGGTGAAGGTCTTAGGTTAGTATATGTCTCCTTGTATACTAGCAGACAAAATGGTTCATGAGGATTTGGAAGCTGTAGAAGGAAATGCTTGTTCAGAGATAGGTTGGACTAGGTGGTGTCTAAGGTTTCTTCCCACTCTGAGAGTGTACTCCTACTGACTGTCCAGTGTTCCACAGTGAGGGTAGTGATGTTGTTTGTCACAGACGCCCCTATTCTTTGAATACAGTGTCATTTTGTACCACATTGCCAGCTTGTACGCTTTGATCAGTGTCTTTGGTTTATGTCATATTTCTGAAGAATTCTCTAGGGAAAGATTTACCATACCTTTTCATGGCATATTACCCTTAAAGGTCATATAGAGTATCAGAACTGAACTGTAGAACAGTATTTCTGGTCCTATGCTTCCTACCATCAGGATACCTGGTTATCATGAAATTTTGTTGAAATCACTCAGTCCTCTCATCCACAGAGAATGTCTTTTTTGTGGCCTAATGCTTTCTGCCCTTTTTTTCCTTCCCCCATAGACTCCCAATTCATTTCTTCTTTACCCCTGCCCCAGTATCCTCATGCTGGCAGTGTCTTCAACCACCTTTCCTTCTTTGAATGATAAATTCTTGGAATCTCCATTTGAGAGAATTCTCAGACTCATTCACTTTAAACTTGGCTCAGCTCATGACCCTCTACCTTACTTCTAGTTCCCTTATCTGGATTGTCTTCCCCCATTAGAATGTAAGCACTCTGAGGGCAGGAACTTTTAGCTTGTATTTGTATTCTCAGCACTTGGCACAGTGACTGGCACATAGTAAACACTTAAGACATACTTTATCTGTTTCCTGTAGTCTATGACTACCAAGGAGAATTTGAGGCTGTTTGGACTAATTTGCGGCACACTTCGTGCCTCCTCAGCCTCATTGGCATATTTGTAAAACGCAGGTCTACAGGTTGCTGGTTTATTTCATTTTTTGATGCCAAACCATGTTTTCCAACCTAGTTTTTATCATTGTCCCCTGCTCTTACCTTTGTGTTAAAGTCATCACTATCAAAGTGTATGTCACTCTCATTTGGAGGATCTTGAGAAATTTTGTGAAGAACTTGACAGTTTCACCATCTGCAGCAGATGTTGTCATGTCAGCTGCTGACGTTTTATGGGCATTTTATTTCTGCTCGTTGTGGCTACTACAAGGTTCAGTGACTTAATAACTCACAAAAGCAGGCTTCTTGTTACCACCTACACTGATTCTGTTATTTATCTTGCCACGGAGAACCAAAGAATTATTATCCTATTTCATGCACTTAAAGAAATCTTCCTAAAAAAAAAAAAGAAAAAAAGAAATCTTCCTAATTAATTTAAATTTTTCTGTGGATGTTCATTTCCTCTAATGGTACACCAACTCATTGGTCATTGGACAGGGACTACATTTCATATGTTAAATATCAGAAGTTAAATTAGTGTTATGGTCTAATGATTCTTTGATTCATAGAACTCTCTGCTTCCCTTTCTACCACGTCCCACTATTACTGTGTCGTTGGTAGGGGTCTGCACAAAACTGAAGACTGTTTTTTAAATTTTTATTTATTTTAGTTATATTTATGTTATATATAAATATATATTATATATAAAATTATTATATATAAATATATATATAATTTATTTTGTTTTATAGGTTGCTGTACCTATCAAAGTTAGAAACAAGATGGCTCAGTGAGTGCGTTGAGTGATGGAATCAGGAAGACCTGAGTTCAAGTGCCTCAGACACTACTGTGTGATGTTGGGCAAGTTCCTTACCTTCCCTCAGCCTCAGTTTTCTCATCTGTAAAATGGAGATAATAACAGCACCTACTACTTACCAGGTTGTTGTGAGGATCTAGTGCCATGACAGTTTTAAAGTACTTTATATATAAATGCTGTGATAGTGAATAGAGGACCAGCAAAGGTTCTAAATATCCTAAAATAATCCTAAAGCAAAGCATATTCTGGCTGTGACAATAAGCCATCATCAGTAGCATGTTTGCTATAGCCTAAGTTTTTATAAAATTTAGTGGCCACACTTCGGGTATTGAACTCCTTCATATTTAACTTCATGGTGGTCCTTGGACTGTAGACAGTCAGATATAGGGTCTGTATTTGGAAGCTTCCCAGCATTGTGTCACTTATGAGGACTTGTGCTTAATTGGTATAATCTTTGAGAACACCAGCTCATCTTGTCCCATGATAGGGCAGCAGAAGGTAATTTTTGTAGGAACCAAGTTTTATGATAATTCTCTTACCTATATATTCATGATTAATTTAGGGTAGTGGGAGCTAGATTAAGAGAATAGAGAAGGATAAAGAGACCAGAAGTTCTGATGAGGACAAAAAGCAGGATTAGTGTGAGTGAGAGTGGGAGAGGTGAGACAACAGGTGACTGTAATCAGACAGTGGAATTTTGAAGTTTACTGTGATTGATGTTTTTATTAAAATAAACATAGCAGCAATAATAGCAATACCTTGCATGGATATAGCTCATTGCTGTTAGAAATACTTTCACACATGTTATTTTCTTTGATTCTAGAGCCTACTGTGCATCTAGCAATATAAAGTTTAATAGGCAGGTTATCCCTCCCCTTCCCACAAATTATTCTTTTTTTTAAATTTTTTTTTTTTTGCTTTTTTGGAGGGCAATTGGGGTTAAGTGACTTGCACAAGGTCACACAGCTAGTTTTTGTGTTAAGTGTCTGAGGCCGGATTTGAACTGAGGTCCTTCTGACTCCAGGGCTGGTGCTCTGTTCACTGTACCACCTAGCCACCCCCCACAAATTATTCTTAATAATTCAACCCTATTATCTATAAGGCCTTAATATGAACTTTCTAGTCCAATAAAATTTGTCCAACAAACCATGTAATTCATTGGTAAATCATGTGGGTAGGAACCTCTATGTTATTCCTCCCACCTATAAAGCTTTCTACCCTACCAAGTTTTGGTTATTCTTTAAGGCTCAGTTAAAAGTTAATCTTCTTCATAAAACCATCCCCAACTACTCCCCGTGATTTTTCTCATCTTTGAATTTCTACTTCATTTGTGGCAGATATATATTGAGCTACTTATAGTTTTTTATTGCTCACTAACCATATGATTTATCTTATCTCTCTTCTATACTATATGGTTCTTAAAGGCAAAGGCCATGTCTTCTCTAACACACAGTTAATTGCCCAATGAATTCTGGTGGTGGTCTTAGACATTATAGGGGAATTGATCAATATAACAACTTGCTATTGGCATATTACTTATATTATAAAGATAGAATAAATAAGATAACAAGAGGTTATTTTTGAAGACCTTCTTGATTTTTATTTTTCAGATTCAATAATCAGAAAATATTCAATTAACTCAGTTCTCTCTTTTCCTCACTTTTTCTCAGCCCGGTCAGAGATAGTAAGACTGAAGATTTTATAGATTATGAAAGATATTTTGTTTTATTTCACATTATTCAATAAAATTACAATTCAACAAACATTATTTAATCAGAGAATGAAATGCAATTGATAGGTATAAAGTGGCAGCAGTGAATTACCAGCTAAGTTAATGTACCATGAATTTTTAGTGGGTGAAATCAGCTTGACTTTGTGTTTTTCCGGTAATTCCTAAAAGCCTAGATGAAGGAACAGGAAAAATTGGACAGTGGAGGTTACCCAGGGATGAAGAATAGCAAGTTGGGAAAGGAGTGAAGAATTCTAAATTAGTGGCTAGAGAATCATTAAAGTGGCAGACCATAGAATCAAGACTGAAAATAGAGACAGACAAAGCTATGGGGGGCGTGGGGAGACTGGGAGAATAAGGAGAGACCAAGGGATCAGAGATCTTGATAAGGGTAAACAAGAAATTTAGTGTTAAGTGAGAGAAAGAGAGTAAGAGAGATAGAAAATTAGGAGACTGTCACAGAATGGAATTTTAAAGTTAAAGATCTTAGATAATAATAGCTAGACTCATAATAATAACTAGCGCTTGAATATCACTTTTACGTTTGCAAAGCACTTTATAAATATTATTTCATTTATCCTCACAGCAGCCTTATGAGGGAGGTGTTATTCTTATCCTCACTTTGTAGATGAGGAAATCAAGACAGAGGGATGTTAAGTGATTCATCCGGGTTCACATAGCTTGGATATATTTGAGTCACATTTGAATTCAGGTCTTTCTGACTCTAGACCCAGACCTTTCTTTATCCATTGTGCTACCTGGCTGCCTGTCTTCGAGATGATGCAATTCTTGGGGATGGTGCAGTCTCAAGTTTGACTACATTATTGTGTGGCTGAAGTGTGGTGAAGGGGAAAGTAGTTGAGAGGTTGGAGAACTGTGTCGTCAGGATGCTATGGGGTCATCAGCGTGAATACTGATGATCCATGAGTATGACAGAAAGATATGGGTTGGAGAGGAAGCCTGAGCCAAGTGCTAAAATTACTGAAAAAGCTGGAAGACATCTATAAACACATACCTCAAGTGTATAATGGGGATAATAATTAGGGCACTGCCATTATAGGTTTGTTATGAAGTCCTAAGATCAAAGGAGAGGGAATGTGGATTGGACATGAAATTAGGAAGACCTGGGTCCAGATCCCACCTCAGACATGGATTCCTTTGCTCTCTTAGAATCTTAGTTTCTTCTGTAGAAGGAGGAAAATAAATAATAAGTACCTCATAGGATTGGTTTTTAAAATATTTTTTGTTTTATCTCTATTATGATCTTGACAGACATGAACAAAAATGATCATTTCCACATATGAAGAACAGAAAAGGAGAATTATCCACAAAGTCATGAATCTTAATTATGAGCATCTTTTAAAAAATAATAAATTCAGACCAATAATTCTAACACTGTCCTGTTTGTGTCTTCCTGAATTTCTGTTTTCTTCTGTGTATTTTATAGAAGTTTCATTAAGATTCTTTTTTTTTTGACATCACTATTTTTTCTCATTCCCCATAAAAATACCTCCTCAAGCTAAAAGAAAAAAAATGCCTTTCTGTGTAACAAAGAAATATAGTCAAACAAAACAATCACTCAGTGGCTATGTCTCATTCTGCACCTTTAATCCTTCACTTCTGTGTCTTGAGATGGGAGACAAGACTTATCAGCCTTCTAGAGTCATGGATGCTTAATGTATTGATAAGAATTCTTAATTCTGAAATAATAATAACTAGCATTTGTATAGCTCTTCAAGGTTTGCAAATTGTTTTATATCATCTCCTTTGATCCTCACAACAGTCATGTGAGGCAGCTGTTATTATTGTCTCCTTTTACAGATGGAAAAACGGAGGTAGACAGAAGTCATGTGCTCTGCTTAGAGTCACATAACTAGTAAGTGTCTGAGACGGTATTTGAACTTGGGTCTTCCTAAATTAAGGTCCAGAGTTCTAGCTACCATGTTACTTACCTTCCTTAAGTCTTTCTAAATTTTTTCCTTTGCAATGCTCTAGTTATTATATGAGTTATTTTCTTGGTTCTACTAACTTTTTTTCTGCATCACATTATACAAGTTTTCTCAGATTTCTGAGTCTTTCTCTTTTATTGACATTCATATGGCATTCCACAATCAATGAGCATTCTCTTTGTTTCTAGTTTTTTTATTACAACAAAAAAGTTGCTATAATTATTTTTGGATGGATGGATCCTTTTTTCTTTTTTTATCTCTCTGATGTTTAAGCCTAATAATATTATCACTGAGTCTAAGGGTATGAATATGAATAAACAGTTTAATGACTTTTGGTGAGGCATAGTTCCAAATTGCTTTCCAGAATGTCTGGGCCAATTTACAGCTTCACCAATAACACTGGTATGCTTTTACCCAGGTGTTGTGAATATTAAATGAGATAATATATGTAAAGTGCTTTTCGAATGCATTACATAAACCTCAGTTATTATTACTGAGGTAATGTGCGTAGGCTTTGGATACTTGTAAAATCTTAGATAATGAGATTATCATTATTATGGGAACTGGTTCGTTAGGATTGTAGTATTATCAGGAGGCAGATGTCTTACTCAAAAATATATAAAACATAAATATTTGAAATCAGAGAAGGGAATGTACATTATAGGTTGCATGTAGTCCTTGGCTTATGCTTGTCTGGCCTGTGGGAAGTTTTCTAAAATTAAGTGTCTGCCAGCGATCCCCTCCCTCATAACTAAGGGCAACAAATTAAGAATCTTTTCTATTTTAAGTCTGTGCATGTTGGGAAGAGAAGATATGCCAATTATGACAAAGCATTATACTTCAAAGGTAGCCTTTGGGTAAAAGGCTCTGGGATCATTTGCCTTGGTTAATATTAGGAGGTCATCTCTTATGAATAAGAAGGGGAAGGAATGTCGGACATCACGAGTTTTCTATGCTTGATTTCTTTTACCCACATTATCCTTTTGCTTTTCTTGTCCATTTAGCTGAGGAAAAGGCCATTTCAAGGACATAGCTTATCTTTACTAAAGTATTCATGTGGAGAAAATTATAGGGTGATCCCAGGTTATTACATTAGCTTGACTTATGTTTATTTAAAGCATTTAGTAGTCCCCTCTGGGCCCTCCCTTTTGCCATTCTCTGATTCAGTTTGAGGACTCCTCCTCCAAGTGTCAATTCGTATATACTGGTTTTTAATAGTCTGCCATATTCCACTTCCAGGCTTAGGTGAAACTTTCTCTTCTAGCCTAATGTGGGTATCTACTTTAAGCAGCAATCAGTTTCTGAGAAGGAGATCTTTTAGCCAAATCAAGATCTTCTAGGTGTTCTCATCTCAGCATTGCCCTCCGAAAGTTCTTAAGAGAAGAAGGAGAAAACTGGAGATTGCTAGAATTTTCATCAGGATGTTTAAGAGGAAATTGGTAACAATGACAGTTGGCATCAGGCCATTGAGAGAAACCAGGTTTACTGATATGTAAGCAAAAGCTAGGTGGCCAAATGAGTGGAGCACCAGACTTGGAGTCAGGAAGATTCATCTTCCTGAGTTCAAATGTGACCTTGGACACTTACTAGCTGTGTGTTTCTGGGCAAGTCACTTAACTGTGTTCGCTCAGTTCCCTCATCTGACAAAAAAAAAAGTGAGCTGGAGAAGGAAATGGCAAACTCTTCCAATATCTTTGCCAAGAAAACCTTAAATGAGGTCATGGAGAGTTGGACATGACAGAAATGTGAATACTGGATTTGGAGTTAGGTGGCCTGGGTTCAAATCCTAGCTTTGATACTTTTGATAGCTGTGTGATCAATAAAGTTACTTAACCTTTCTTGGCTTAAAGTTTCTCATTTATGAAGTGCAGATAGTATTACAGTATATAGTTCAAATCAGGGCCAAACCATTGAAACCAAGGCCTGTGTAGGTGGAGATATAATGAGCAGAGTCTGGATTGGCATTCTCCCCCATTGGCATATCTTCCTCCTTTGTCTTCTGATTTCCTTTTGTAGCACATCTTTAATCATTTTCTTATCTTTCTCACCCATCTTTGCATTTGTCTTTTTCACTGCCCTTTAACTAACTGTGATATGGATCTAAGGTGTATTTTTCTTTTTTATAACTTAGTTTTATGTTCCTGCTTATTAATTTAAAAAGTGAATGAATGGAAAGTTTTTTCATGCAAAACCCAATTAAATTGACTTTTTGCTTGCATGCGGCCCTTGATTAATTTTCCTCCCTTTGGGTCATTTAGTCTCTGTAGAAAAAAGGTATTTCCCCATATACTAAATTAATAAATTGCTATACATCTTAGAAAATCACTTAATAGTGACCTATCCATATTAAACCTAGTTCAATTGATTAATCAATCAATCAATATTTATTAAGCACTTACAAAAAGGGGCAAAAGTCCCTGCCCCCAAGGAGCTTGCATCTTATTGGGGAGACAACATGAGAGCAGATATATACAAAGCAAGTTATATATAGGAAAAAAAGGAAACAATAAATAGAACAAAAACACGGGAGGTAAGAGGAGTTAGTGAAGGCTTCTTATCGAAGATGGAATTTTCATTGTCTGTAATTATAGGTTGACCTAATATATCAGGTACATATTTTCCCCAGCTCTATAATTCTGAAGTCATAGGTTCAAATCAATATTTGAAGGCACTAGATGTTGCAGTGGTTAAGAGAACTAGACTTGAAGTTAGGAAAACCTGAATTCAAATCCCATCTCAGTCACTTGCTAGCTGTGTTAATCTGGGCAAGTCACTTAACCTCAATCTGTCTCTGTTTCCTCATCTGTAAAATGGGAATATTAATAGCATCTACCTCACAGGGTGGTTGTGAAGACATAAAGGATAATACGTATAGTGATTTGCTAATCTTGAAGTGCTACATACATGCTTATTTGCTAATTTCTTAAAATAGCTCAATTTCAAGCGTTTTTTTTAAAAAATATATCTCAGGGTATGAAAGAAACCAGGGGTTAAAAATGATGTCATATGAATCTATGAGGCAGATGACACTGGCTCTTAGCAAAGCTATTTTGAGCTGAATAGTACATTTTAGATGAGACATTAAGAATTTATATAGCACTGGTACAGCCAAACTGTCCTAACACGTTATCAATTAAACTACTTCAAGAACATTTTTTTCTCATTGAATTTAATGAGGTTCAATGGTGAGGCCTAGGGGTCTCAAGTTCTTCACTTCTAAGACACTTTCTCTCACTTTGTTTCTGCAAGGTTCAAATTCAGGCAAATAATATTCCTAATATAGCCAACCTTTTTTTTTTTTAAAGCGTTGCTTTGCTGTCAGCTATCTTATATTAAAAAAAGCAACAGCTCATCAGGAATAGTTTGTCAGTTTACAAGACCAAGTTATTGGAATATTATTTATTCAGCATTTAGTAAATATTTATTAAGTACCTACTATGTGTAGATCAACACTGGGGAGCTAGTGGGAAAGATTTAGGCATGTATGCTAATGCAGAAATTTTAAATATCAGATTCAGATCACTTTCTTCTAAAAATTATTTTTGGATTAGACTTGTGAACTGGTGAAGAAATTCCCTCAATCAGTATAGGGAGACATCCATTTGGCAACTTAGCATATTTCTTAGAGAGTTGCCTGGGTCATAGAGAAATTAAATGATTTGTCGAAGGTAAGACTTGAACCTAGGTCATTCTGGGTCTGAAGATTGCTCTATGTCCATTTTGCAATACTGTCCTTCAGGTCTAAACTTTTGTGGAGAGATAGTTCATTTAAAATTGGTGAGTAGGTCTTTATTAATTGAATGAAAATGATTCTAAGGTTATGTGTCTGGAGCAATGGCAGGACGGTGGAAATAGACAAGTTATGGGGGAGAGGAAGATTTGAGAAGGTGAGGAGTCCTTTGAGAAGATTTGAGAAGGTAAGGATTCTTGGATATGTAGGTGAAGACATCTAGTAGGCAGTTGGAAGTGAAGGACTTACTTTCTAGGTAGAGGTTGGGCTGGAGATCTAGCTTTGGAAGTCATCTGTGTAGAGATGACAGTGGAAGCTAGAATTATGGGTAAGATCACCAAAGAAGTGAGGGTTGAGAGAATAGAAGAAGCCCAAAGATAGAATTGTGGGAGATACCTCATTTAAGGAATGGGAAGAGTAAACAGCAAAGGAATACAGTAAGAATAGTTTGAAATGTAGAGGGAGTATGATGGGAATGCAGTGCTATGGAAGTTAAGGGAGGAAAGGATATTAAGAGGGAGGGATAGACAACAGTGTTAATTTCTTCAGAGAAGTAAAGATGAGGAAAGGAAAAAAGCAATGTGATTTCTCAATAAGGAGGTTGTTAGTGACTTTACAGAGTTGCAAGTGAATACTGATTCTGGTCAACTCTGTAGTGAATAGTTCATCTTTTTTGCATGTGATTTGTTGTTTGAGCATTGGTCTTATGGGAGAACTCTAGTGAGAGAATTGGAGAATTTCCTTCCTTGCTTGACAATTCACATTCAGAAAATGCTGACCTTGACTTGTGTTGAGGTGAAGTTATTCTGTGTGGCATTGTCAGCCACTTCTATCTGGTCTGGGGAGGAGAGCAGCAGATAGTCACAGATGACTTATTTGAAAATCTTCATGGGATACATTTCAGTTGACAGCTTTTAGATGTGATATTGTGTTTGGGCTTCTTGCTTTATTTGCCAGGTCCCTTTAGTCTTTTGTGAGTGCCTTTTTAATGAAGACACAGCTGCCTCAAGATAGTATGTAAAGTATATTTAGATTCTTTGTAGAAGACACAGCAACGTACATCTCTCTCCCCTTTACTTTCCCATCTCCTCCTCCTCTCCAGTCTCTGTCTATCTCCCCCTCTAATCTATCATCTATCTATCTGTCTATCTATCTGCAAAGGTTTGGCACAATAGGCCTACAACAAAGAATATTTGCCTTTTAAAATTTGGTTATCTCCTGCTTCTACCTGTCTGCTGTTGTTGCTCTTGAAACCTAAATTGATTTCTTTTTCTGTCTCAGACTTTATTTGATATCTAAGAAATACAGCAAGAAGGCATTTGCTAATGGTATTTTTAAAATGAGACTTAGGTCTGAAAAATTGCCAGAAAGCACTCTTCTGGCTTTTTTTTTTTGTAACTAGGTATAAAAATAGGCATAAGAAAACTCAGTAATTCTTTCAGTACTAAATTGGAATCTGCTAGATTGCTTAATATACTTAATGTAACCGTGTGATTTAGGTAAACTGGGGAATAATAATGAGTGTCAAGGATTTGCTGGCTACCTCCAAATCTCATTTGAGACTCAAGATCCCTCTAAATTGGGTCAAGGGAGTTTGCCTGGTATATGTGGCATTTTTGTCTTCCTTTAAATTCTAAAAGGAGCTAATAAATAATACCATTCAGATTGCCCTATGCTTTGATTCAAGCAAGAAACATTTATATCTGATGACTGCAGGGTAGCATTTTCTTACTAATCCTAAATGGAAAAGCTGAAGCTCACTTCAAAGGTAGAGAAAAGAACATTCATAACAAAATCCAGAAAATCCCTTAATTATTATATTATTGAATTATCCTAGAAAGGTTAGGTAAATGTAGGAGGCATGGATAGATGGCATTTGTTCTGAAAAAGATTTGAGAGGTTTTGTGCATTACAAAATAAATATATGCCAACAGTAAAATATGGCAGCCAAAAAGACTAAGTTGATCTTGGATTGCAAAGACCCTACTATGTACAAAAATACTTACAGTAGTTTCTTTTGTGGTGACAAAGAATTAGAAACTGAGGGAATGGCCATCAATTGAGGAATGGTTACAAGTTATGGTATATGAATATGTTGGAATACTATTGTGTTGTAAGAAATGGTGGAGGGTACGGTTTCAGAAAAACCTTAGAAGACTTATATGAACTGATGCAGAGTATAAAGCAAGCCAAATCAGGAGAGCAATTTATACAATACTAATATCATGAAGACAAATAACTTTGAAAGACTTAGTAACTCTTATCTACAGAATAACCAACACAATCTCCAAGGGCTCAAGGACCCAGATAGGGAGCTGATGGGACTCAGAGTGCAAATTGAAGAGTATATTTTTTGGACATGTTCAATAAGTGAATTTGTTTTGATTGATGATTTAAAAAGGTATGGAAGCATGTAATACGTAACTTTTCAGAAAAACACTAAAATTAGGATGGTTTGGCTCTTAAAGAGAACAGCCTTTAGTATCATGGGGCATCTCTCTTGACATCAGATAACTTTTAAGCCTGTGATAGAACCACTGGAGTTAATACATAACACAATAAGTCTGTTTTATTTAGATCTTGTCTAGGATGTTGTACTTAGAAGGCAGATGAAGTATTACTGTACATACAGTATTTGAGAGATGTATGTATGTATTGACTATGTCCATGCCTCCACTTTCCTTTTCAATTAGGAGTGTCTGGGTTGATGATCTATTTTGTTCATCCAGTACAAACAACTATGTGAAGACTGAAGCCTGCCCATGAAGTCTAATTGATAAATTGATAAATGATAAACATTTCTATTTTTCCTAGGGTGGAGAACACTGCTACTATCATGGAAATATCAGAGGCATCAAGGACTCCAAAGCTGCATTGTCAACATGCAATGGACTGCAGTAAGCACAAATCATCCTTTGACATTGGCATCATTTTAGAAGGGGAGTTAGTTTTTTCCAAATTGTAACGTAACTTCAGAATTTATCATGATGGAAAAATCCCTTTTCGGCCTTAGGAAGGACTCCTGGGTGGACTGAAATGAAGTGTGCTTCACAATCTAGTCTTTGATTGTCTAATGGAAACACAGGACCACAATAAATAAAGATGTTTCCATTTGGCTTTTAGGTGTTTATTCCTTAGAGTCAAAAGTATTCCCACTCCTGAGAAACCTGCTAAATTTCCTGAATATCATTTATATTGGATTTATATAAGAAATTAACCTAGATTACATCATCCCAATGCACAAAGTGTAGATGTTAAACCTCACGAATGACCCACTTTGAGATCAATCCTCTAATCCTTTGAATTAAAAAAATAATTATACCTCAAATTCTTTGTAAGCTTCTGGAGAATAGGTATCTTGGTATACCTGCAATGCTTATTAGTGTATTGGGTACATTGTAGGATCTTAATCATTATTTGTTGATTGAGTTTGAGGTAATATTTTGAGAAATAACTTCTGAAGATATTCTACACAGATTTCATTTCCAAATGGTACCCCAGTCTACCTGGCAGAAATGGATACCATGGAATTGATTTTGTTGAACAATTCTCATTGCTCTTCTCTTCGAGTATTTGTCAAACCTTTCCCTTTTTTTTTTGTTTCTTGCATTATAGTGGCATGTTTGAAGACAACACTTTTATGTATATGATAGAACCATTGGAGTTAATCCACAGCACAGTAAGTCTATTTTCTTTAGAGCCTGCTTAGAGTGTTGTGCTTAAATATGTATCTTCAAATAGCAAAGAGGAATGTTAAGAGGATAAAAAGGCATTTAGCTCTATTTCCAAATTTTCCACCAATGAATTTAATTTCACTTTATCTCTCTTGGCTTCAGTTTTCTCATCACTAAGGAGGAAAGTTGGATTAGGTAACCTCTGAGGGAGGTTTTTTCTTTCAATCTCTAAAATTCTGTTTTGAAAATTCAGTTTTGGGAAATGGAGGCAATTAATGTTAGAAGCTATGTGCTCAAACTGTGAAAAATTTGTTAGATTTGGGATAAGACATTCAGAGTTCAAATCCCAGCCTTGCCACTAAATGCCTGGGCGATCATGTGCAAATTGTATGATCCTTCTGGGCCACAGTTTTATCATGTGTAAAATGAGAGGGATGGACTACTAAGGTTCCTTTCAACTATAAATCTGTAGTCTTATGCTACTTCCATCACCGTTATGTTTATCATTAATCTCTTTACCAGACAGAATGAATTAGACCCATCAGAAGTTTGACAGAAGAGATTTTCTAAGGTCTTTTTTTTCTCTTGTAGACAAAAAGTGTTTTTGCTTTGTGAGCAGGGAAGTCTCTTAGTGTTTTTTTAGTGTGGAATAGTATGTTTTTCTGGAGAGAAAATGTTAAATAACCAAACATAAAGAGAATCAAGATGGCATAGAGGAAGGAGCCCTGCATTTGAAGTCAGAGGAAATGGCTTTGAATTACAGGTTTACTACTCATTCCCTATGTGATGTAGGGGAAATCCCTTAGGCCCTTCATCTTGATTTTCTTATTTGTAAAATGACTATAGGTGATCTCAAAGGCACCTTTTAGCTCAAAATATAATATCCATTAGATAAATTATTTCTTTCAGGATAAGCAAGATCTCATTTTTAACACTTGGAAATTAAAAAAAAACAACTCAAAAATTCACTCCAGATGGCAGACAGAATATTTGGTTTATCACACATAACATTCCATAAACATAAATGAAGAGGTATTGTCCCTAATATATGTAGACATTTTGGTTGCTGTAAGGGCATAAAAAGATTTGTTTAAGTAAAAAGGATAAAAAGTAGCTTGAGAAGGAACATAACCTCTCATACAAAATGTTAAGGAGAGCTCCCCTCTTTTCCCCATTGATCTGAGGGTCAAATAGAGAAGTGTCCTCCAGATGAATACACTATGAAGATCTGTTTGGAGGCAGAGTTAGGATTGAGGTCATGGTGGCTGTAGGGCACATCAGCTTATTTGCAATGTCATTATTTTAGAGTTCTGAAGCTTAGAGTTGAGAAATTGTAAATCAAACAGCGGGATCATAGGAAGATTCTAAAGGGACTTATGGGTTCATACCTGATAGGAAGGTGGATTTCATGAGTTTTTCTAAGGTAAAGATGAGTCAATGTCAAAAGGAGGCTCTGATTTGAGGCACTGGAAGATAAAATGAACCAGAGAAAAAGCCATAGAAAGAGTGAGAAGGAGCCATAGGAAAAGACAGACAGAGGAAGTGGGAGATAGGCTGATTGCAAGAGGAATGACAAAAAACTGAGACCAGAAGACATAAGAGCAATGAGAGGAGCTGCTTCTAGTTCACATAGCTGACTCTTCAGCAGCATTGCTGTTTCAAACACAGGCATTGCTTTGCTGATTTTGCTGGATAAAGGCTAGGTCAGTTTCAGCTGCTATGTTGACCAGAGGAGAGCTAAATCTTGCTGCTGGGTAGAGCTATATGAACATATTGCTCTCTGGTGCCTTCTTCATAATGCCTGAGAGAGGGGAAAATCTCTGAAGGGTACCTGGTTGCCCTCTACTGCTCTCTTTGGTTTGAGAGGGGAAAAGAGAAGGAAAAGACAGACTTTTTTTTTTTTTACTGTAAGCTGGGTTTATTGCATAAGAAGTTTTGCTTTGCTGGAAGCCAGCTGGAGAAAGCAGAATCCTGTTGAGTGAAGAGCTGGCTGGTCAGGGCTGGTCTGTATTGTACAAAGAACTGACCTGAAGGAACTTTGTAGTGCTCAGGAACTGTATGTCACTGAACAGGTGCAATCCTGATATATTTTGGATTAATTTCTTTAAAAGTATAACTCTTTCCCAATTTCCTGTGAGCTAAATGAGCTGGTAATTGTTTCATCTCTTTGGAAGTAGAGGGGAAGGGGGTGATTTTGTCTTCCAGGAAAGTGGTAAGAATCAGAAGGGGATCTATTAGTAGTGAATCAGCTTTGTGGAGTGTAGATTGTTCCTGAAGGGACAAAGACTGTCAAAGTATGCAGTCCAGAGTTGTGAATTGTCCCAAGAATATGAGTTACTTCACTCATCTTCCTCCTTACTAGATTTCTATAAGTGTGTCCATCCTCTACCCTCCACCCTGTATCTGTATGAATTGGTGGGAAAATATAACTCAGGTTAATGGTTGAGCTATAATATTTCAATTATTTCTGATTGCACTTACTATTTAGTAAAAGTGATGGTTATTATTGCTCTTACTCTCTATTTAGTAAATGTTATGATTGTTCCTGCTTTTAACTGTTATCGATTAAATATTATTATTATTCTAAATTTTGCCTTATTGTTAAGTAGAAGCTTTATGTTTGAATCAGTGATGTCACTGTGACTGATTTTGTGTAAATGGGAAACACATTGATTGGAAATCGAGGTCTACAGGGGGTAAATAGTAGGAGTATCTCCTCTTCCCCCTTTACCCCATATTTAAACACACACACACACACACACACACACACACACACACACACACACACTATCCCTAGGATCCTGAGGTTAAAAAAAGTAGTGGGTGATAGCTGTGTAGTTGAGAACCATGACCAGGCTCTTCACATTGGGAAAAACTTCAGATGAAGATATCCCCAAAAGAGAAACTAGAGTATGGGTGCCATATTAAAAACCACATTCACAGGCTATACTGCCCAGACTACATAAAAAGGACATGTCACATCTGTCAAATTTTCTAAAAGATACAAGCATACAATGATACTTCAATGTTTCTTTCAGACTTAGTGTTTCCTCAAAGCAAACGTTGCAACTCAGAGCCTGAAAGAATATATAGCTAATCTGTTGGAAAGGCATGGCATACAGTAATTTTTTAGACAGAATTGTTTGTGACAATCCATTATTTTAGAAGCTTCAGAGTGACTTGTTTTGCACGAACCTTCCTGTGCACCTGGGAATTTGCTTCACCTATGGGAAGATCTCCATAAACACAGGGGTGACAATTGTGAGAAGTTCATTTAGAAATGCTGGTCATTCATGGCATACACATCCTATCTTACACTTGTGTGACACTTTAAGGTTTAGAAGACATTAATTTAATCCTCACATGAGCCCTGGGAGGTAGGTGGGGCAAACATTTTTATCTGCTCTTTGCAGATGAAAGACTGAGGTTCAGAGAAGAGAAAGGACTTTTTTTTAGGTTACAAAGCTAGTGTGTGTCAAAGCTGGGACTTCAAGGTTAGTCTTTTTAAATGCAGTCCCAGTTTTGCTTCTGTCACATCTCAAACTATTGAATGGATAGAAAAAGCCACTTCATTATTGTTGTTGTTATAATTATTATCCAGTTCTGTGTTGAAAACGTTATAGAAAAAAATTTCCATTGGGAGAAATCTTTAAAAAGGAAGGATTTGCAGTTTCCTGTAATAATGCTATAGCCAAGAGTCTTCCCAAAGTCTAATGTAAATCCCTAAATTGTTCTTTAGACACATTTTATGTAGCCATCTGTGAATAAGTCAACCAGACAATATCCCTTATCCAATATCCCTTTTAGAAAAATTAGACATTATTATTAATATAATAGTACTTTGACATTTATATGTACATTGTCTCATTTGATCTTCACAACATGTGAACTAGGTTCTTTTTATTTTTTACCTAAATAAAGTATTTTTGTCCCCATTTCACAGATGAATAAACTGAGAACCAGACAGGTTTAATGACCTACTTATGGTTCACACAAATAATAAGTGTCAGATATAAGATTTGATCCCAGGTCTTCCTGATTCTAGGTCTAGCACTTCATCTGCTGTAAACCATTGGGCCTTCCAGTTATTTGAAGATGTCAATTAATTCATCTGTAAGGCTGTTCTCTTTGCCCAATAACCTCATTTCTTTTGGCTTTTTCCACAATTTGTCTGTTTCTTTTAATCATTTTTATCTAAGACATCTCATTTAAACTACAAAGACTGATGCTAAAATAGAAACTTGATGTACTATGGAGAACATTTCATCACATTTACATACTTGTGAGTTGCTTTAAACTGACAGAATCATATTTCTATCACATTTAATGAAAATTCCACTCTAATTCTTTGACCTTCTCCCAAGATACTTGCACATGTATTTGTTGCTATTCCCTATGAAACTTAGCCTTGATAATAACTCCTCCCAATTTTCCTATCAAACATCCCTAAAATGTGTGAACCACTGTTGCAAATGACAACTTTTGGTTGATGAGTGGAAGGGAGGACAACTATTCTTCTATGACAAAATAAAGGAATTTCTAATTTTATAAGCAATTTAACTGGATACATCTTAAGGGTATCCCACCATCCAAACTAGGATTTAGTTTTTTATCTGGATGTTCTAGCCTGTATTTCATAATGAGGATTCAAGCTTTCCTATGTTCAAACAACAGATTCAAAAGCAGTTCCCTAGCTTGAAGTAGGGGAAATAATTTCCTTAATTTGTTCAGAACCAAATGCAAAAAGAGACCCATAATTAGGCATAGACATTCCAAATAAAATAGCTAGATATTTACCCCAAACATCTGGTTATTGGTGGAATACAGACACCTCCCAGGGAAAAATTAATGGAATCATTGAGGATGAAGAGAGATTATTATAGCTCTTTTCTATTGGATGAGAATAGTCACTTAAATTTTTGTATGTCTTTATAATGCCATAAATAATCTTTGATAAAAATTGATGCTTTGAACATAAAGATGATTTAAATAGTCCTGTATAATAAAGCCATCATAGGATTTAGAGATTGTAGGCATTATAGATATCAAGGAGTCAAATTTCCTCAATTTGCTGATGAGAAATCTGAGGCCCAGAAGACTTAAGAAGGATGTACATAATCCCCTAGGTATTAGTAGCAGAGCAAGGATTCTAGCCCAGGTCTTCCAACTTAAAAATCAAGTCCTCTATTTCCTGCTATTCCATTCTTTATTTTCTTGATTGTGTGTGTGTGTGTGTGTGTGTGTGTGTGTGTGTTTTGGATTTGGGATAAAATCACATTTTAAGACAGGAGAGTAGTTAAAATGTTAAGTGAATATTTAAAAACAAATCTTACATTCTAGTTCTCAACTGTTCCCTTTCTCAACTACCAGACCAATGAAGAATGGGTCAACTTTTCAAAGCATGTTAGTTTTATGGAATTTTATTTTTCCCCACTTTAACAGGAGCTAGAACCTTGTCATCCTCACATTGTTTGTCATCATAATATAAAACTTATTATGTACCTGTTACTGAAATAACCCTATTTTTCAGGGACAAAAATCAGTCCTTGTCCTTTTGACTGCTTCTTTTTCTTCCTGCTTTTAAAAAATATATTTTATTTTTAATTTATGGAATCAAAGAAGTATTTCCACAACAGTATAATAAATAGTATTGCACATGAAACTATAAATCTGCTATGAATAACTTGCTAGTCCTTTTAAATATACACCAAAATTGTGTAAATTTCTTTTTTCTTTTTTCCTGACTGCCCCCCACCCTAGAGATGGCTACCATTAGACATACATAGGCATATATATGTAAAATTATTCTATATGTACATCTATTTTTCAGTTCTTTCTCTGGATACAGATACGATCTTTCTTCATATATCCCTTATAGTTAATTTGGGCATTTATAATAGTCAAAATAACATTCACTCAGAGTCATTCTTAAAGCAATATTGCTGTTATTGTATACAATGTTCTCTTGGCTCTGCTAATTTCACTCTTCAATATTTCATGCATGTCTTTCCATATTTTTCTAAAATCACTAAACTCATCGTTTCTTATAGTACAGTAGTATTCCATCACAATCATATACTACATCTTGTTCAGTCACCCTCCCAGTCAATGGGCATCCCTGTAATTTCCAGTTTTTTGCCACCCCGAAGAGAGCTACTATCAACATTTTAGAACATATAAGTTCTTTTCTTTTTTCTCTAATCATCTTTGGAAATGTACTTAGTAGTGGTATCATTGAATCAAAAGATATAGGTAGTTTAATAACTGTGCACATAATTCCAAATTGCTCTCCAAAATGGTTGGATCATTTCACAATTCCACCAATAATGGATTAGTGTACCAGTTTTTCCACATTTCCTCCAACATTTTCCCTTTCCCTTTCAATTGTTTTAGATTATAGGTGTAAAATGATATCTGGTAGGTGTAAAATATATCCCAGGGTTGTTTTAATTTGCATTTGTCTAATAAAAATTATTTAGAGCATTTTTATAT
>CM053580.1:67623151-67644081 GCA_028627135.1 Pseudochirops cupreus | reverse complement strand
TTTTATATTTTAAACAATATAGTCAGAAGATAGTCTAATTATTATTCTATAATATACAACCATGTTATTGAATATTATTTACATATTGTGGAGCAGCTAGGTGACTCACCGGATAGAGTGTTGGGTCTAGAATTAAGAAAACTTATCTTTCTGAGTTCAAATTTGGCCTCAGACATTCTTTGGCTGTGTGACTCTGGTCAAGTCATTTGAACCTGTTTGCCTCAGTTTCCTTATCTGTAAAATGAGATGGAAAAGGAAATGGGAAACTACTCCAGTATCCTTGCCAAGATACCCCAGTAGGGGTCATGAAGAGTTGGACATAATTGAAAACAACTAAATAACAATATTTACATGTTATACATAGTTATATAATATAAACTAAGTTGAATTAGTTTCATATGATTATATAAGTATATATTATATAAATTTATTATGTATATATAATACATATAATTCAGAGGAGTTAAGTGAGTTATCCCTTGTTCTACAGTTAGTGAGTTTAAACATCAAAGCTAGGACTCAAGTTTCCCCTATTTATATATCTGATTTGCTTTTTTTGGTGCATTTTTGTGGACAGTTTAATATATTGCCTTGTGCTAGAGTTTAAAGTTTTCATCTGTTTACAATGTTGTTTTTGGATTACTTTGTGAATTTCACTTGCATAAATATCTTTGTTCCCATTACTGTGTTTGTTGGAAAGTACATTTTTGTTGAATTTGATTTTGGAATATTAGAACTCACTATGTAATTTTAATATCTTTTAAATAAGTCAAGTAACTTTGAGGAGGAAAGCATTTCTAATGAGAAGTATAATATAGCATATATGTAATATGTTAAAGTTCATTTTTGAGACTATCTAATGAAATTATACCTTCATTTGATTAAAAAAAGATCAAAGATAAAATGTTTTGAAGAACATAGAAATTCCTCCTTCCCAACAGAGTATGGAAAAAGATGTAGTATTGTTTCATGAAGATTTATTTGCATCCTTTTAACTGTCAAAAATAATTTTTTTTCAGAAAAGCACAGGCCGACCACATATAATTCAGAGAACAGTAGGGGGACACACTTCTAAGCAACAGAAGAATCTGAGTAAGTTTCAATTGAAATGGCTATTGAATGATTAGTTTTTCAGCAGGATGTTGGCCATGTTTGTCCATCTCTGCCTCCTGTTTACATAGTGCCTTCGGTTTGTCAACAAAGTCACCTCCACCCTCTATCTCTTCCTCTCTAACTCACTATGCTAGAAGGAGGTATCATTATCTTCCTTATTTCATGGTACCCCTCGCAAACTCTCCTTTTGTAATCCTTGCTCAGTATCTTTCCTCCCTTATAGTTCTTTTACTTCAATATTTTCTTGGAATCATGATCTCATCAGTGTGAGTAGTCCTTCTGTCATTACATCTCAGATCCCCTTCATGACTTCTTAATCTGGACAGTTCTTTTCTTTGTGCTCTCAGAAATCCCCTATGAAAGGATCTACTCATTGTGCTAGAGACCTTCACTTAACACTTACTAAATTTCTGAATACCAAGGCGACTCTCAGTTGTCCATGTATTATCTCATCATAACTCGTCATTTTCTCTTGCACCTGGGTGATCATTGTTGATAGGTTGCAGTGTATGTCCATTAAATCAGTCAACATTCTAAATCAATCAACATACATTTGTTAAATGCCTACTATGTTCCAGACAGAGGGGGAAAAAAGAATGGAGGAAGCTCCACCATCGAACAGCTTACATTTTTCTTCTTTTTGTTTTTTGGAGGCAATTGGGGTTAAGTGACTTGCCTAGGGTCACAAAACTAGTGTCTGAGGCTGAATTTGAACTCAGGTCCTCCTGACTCCAGGGCTAGTGCTCTATCCACTGCATCACCTACCTGCCCCAGTGGTTTACATTTTATTGGGGGAGACAACATATACATATATAACTATATATAGAATAAAGACCAGGTAATTTGGGGGAGAAGGCAGTAATAATTGAGAAAGCAGAAAAAAACTTCCTATAGAAGGTGGTACTTGGGCAGAGTTTTGAAGAAAGAGAGAGATTTTGTGAGCTAGAGATGACAGTAAGTATCTTTATGTTGCCTACAGTTTTGATTCTTCTGAGAGCATGATGTTCCATGATTGGGATCAGCTGAGTGGCACAATGGATTGAGTAGGAAGACCTGAGTTTAAATTCAGCCTCAGGCACTAGCTGTGTAAGCCTAGGCAATTCACTTAACCCCAGTTTCCCTGAGTTTCCTTATCTATAAAATGGGGACAATAATAGCATCTACCTCCTAGGTAGTTCCCAGGAACCAAATGCAGTGATATTTGTAAACTACTATTTTCCTGGCACATAAAAAATGTTAATAATAAATATTAATAAATGTTAATAATAAATGGCACTTTACAAATGTTAGCTATTACTATGATGATGATGTTTCACAATTATGATATTACTGGAAGATATTGGTGCTTTTGCACCAATGAGTAGCCTGGAATAATTGAAAGCATTCTAATTCTCCACATTCAGTTCAGCCCTTTTTGCTCAACTTCCCAATTGACTCTGGGTCCACTTATTTTCCATCTGCATTGTCTGTCTGTGATAAATATGCTGATGGATTCATTCAATGAGATCTGACTGCACTCCATCTTCTGAGTCATAGCAATTCTACACACACACACACACACACACACACACACACACATACATGTGTGTGTATGTGTGTAGTCAGAGGATCTTACTGTGAATCCTGTATAGTATTCTAGGGCTTAATGAAATTAATTTTCATTGTTAACCACAAACAGATACAACTATTTATTCCACAGAGAATACCTGTTAATTTGGACTATGCAGGACATCTTCTGTGACAGTGGCAAACACCACTGGCAGTCATTTGTTGATATTTTATATGTTGTTTGATCATGAAAGGGTCACTAAACAAAGTTATCTCTGGACCTGCATCTATTTGTGTGATTTTAATGTGCATGGTAGACACTGGTGTGAGCAGGAACCTTTAAGGAAGCATTTAGCTCTGCTGAATACAATGCCAATAACCATTATGCAATCTGGTTTTGTATTCTATATTTTGCACAGTAACCTATGCTATTGAGAAGATTTAGTCTGCTGTGAAAAAATCAAAGGCAAGACACTGCCTGTTCTCCTCTGTTATTTTTCATTGAGGACACCCTTGATATATACATAGACCATTCTTCTAAAACTTTATAGATAGAAAATAAATATAGCAGTTACTAATGATTTCTTGGTAACCTTTTTTTTTTGGTAAAAGTTTCACCTGTGACTTTAGTAATTATTTTGGAATCTTTACGTTTTGGAGATATTCTGAAAATTGGTCTCTGTGTGCCTTTAAATTGTATTGCTTCCAACATGGAATTTTTTTTTACGTGTACAGTTTTTGGGTTGGTCAGGTCAGTCATTCTTCCCAACTTCATTTTTTTAAGTAACATTAATAATTTTCCATCTGATGCTGAGATTTTAAAAATCCAAATAGGGTGGTTCATTTTTCAGCAATGACAATAGATTACTGTAGAGAAATTCTGACAAATCTGTTCAGTTCTCCATCTATTTGTTGTCCTTGTTTCTTCTACAAATGGTTTTGAGATGATGTAACTTCATTGGATTTTATGCCAAATTTTCTACAATCTTTATCTGTATCTCAAGCTGTCAAGATTAAATATTTATGGTCTGAAGCAGTTTCTAGGGTCCTTGGGTGTCTTTGTTGTGCTCACTATTTTCTGTAAGTTAGGTTTCTCTAAGAAATGATGATAATCAGTAAATATTTTTTCTTTATCCATTTCCCATTTTTCAGAATTAACAACTTTTAAAAATAGGTTAAATTGGAGCTGTTGTAATTTTACTCAGTAATTTGTCATCTTTCTCCTTTTAAATTTGGTGTTGATTTTCACCTTTATTTTAACCAGTAAGTGATCAGATAAGAGAATTGTTATTCAGTCATGTCCAACTCTCTGTGACCCCATTTGGGGTTTTCTTGGCAAAGATACTGGAGGGTTTGCCATTTTCTTCTCCAGCTCATTTTATGGATGAGGAAACAGAGGCAAGCAGAGTTAAGTGACTTGCCCAGAGCCACACAACTACTAAGTGTCTGAGGCCAAGTTTGAACTCAGGTTTTCCTGATTCCAGGCCTGGTGGTTCATTTACTGCACCACCTAACTACCCCTGACAACAGAATAAATGCTGCCTACAAACAAACATGCTTATTTCCCATATAGTTAAAAACAAAATATTTGATTCTATTCTTTAGATACCACTAGCTATATCTCTCTTTTCCTTTTTCAGCTAAACTCCTTGAAAAAGCTGTTTATATATTTTGTGGTTCCACTTTCTGTCTTCTAAACCCTCTGTTAATTAGTTTCTCACCTTGTCATTCAACTGAAACTGTGCTCTCCAAAGTTACCAGTGATCTTTTAACCTTTGCTAGATCCAGAGGCCTTTTCTTAATCTTTGTCCTTATTCATTCCTCTGTACCTGTTTACGTGGTTTCCTTTGACTTCTTCCCTGTCTCTTTTGTTGGGTCATCCATGTCATGCCCACTAATTTTGGGGTGTTTATTCTCTCTCTCTCCCTCCCTATCTCTCTTTGTCTCTTTGTCTCTCTGTCTGTCTGTCTGTCTGTCTGTCTGTCTCTCTCTCTCTCTCTCCATCTTTCCCTCTCCTCCTTCCCCCATCCTGTGGGGTTAAATGACTTGCCCAGGGTCACACAGCTAGTAACTGTCTGAGACTGGATTTGACCTCAGGTCCTCCTGACTCCAGGGCTAGTACTCTATCTACTATGCCACCTAACTGCTCTCTGATTCCCTCTTGAATTACAGTCCTACATCACCAACTGCCTATTGGATGTTTCAGTCAGTCAACTAGCCATGAATGTGTTGTAGGCACCTCAAGGTCAACATATCCAAAACAAAACTCCTGTTTCTCCCTTTTTCCCATAGCCCCAGATTCTCTTCTGATTCCTCCTATTTACTGTTGAGCATACCCCAATCCTCCTAGTCAGCTGAGCTCTAAGTTTTGGTGTCATCCTCAGCTTCTCACTCACATGCCCCAATATGGACAATCTGATGTCAAATCCTTTTGTTTCTAATTTCACACCATCTCTCTTGGATGTGTCCTTCTCTGGACTTAGAAAGATACTTCCTCAGACACTCAGGCCCTCATCACTTCTTGCCTGTACTGTTGTAACAGCCTTCTATTTTGTTTTCTTCCTCAAGTCTCTCCCCTCTGCAATCTATCTTCCACGCGTGTGCCAAAGTGATTTTCCTAAAGTTTGAATCTTAATATTTCATTCCCCTGCTCAATAAACACCAGGGGGGTCCTTTTGCCTCCAAGTTTAAATATAAAGACTTTTTGGGGGGCATTTAAGGCTCACAACAACTTGGTTCCTTCATATATTTTCTAATATTATATTCTACTCTTCTCTACGCATGTTAAGATCCAACTCTGTTTGTCTACTGAAAAGCTCCTCACACATGGCACCCAATCTCCCTTCTCCATGCCTTCATCTCCAACATCTGGAATGTTCGTCCTCTTCAACTTTACCTCCTAGCTTCTATAGTTTCTTTTAAGACTCAATTCAAATGTTTTCTTCCCTAAGAGGTCTTTTCCTAAGCCCCCAGCTGCTAGAACTTAACCTTTAAGGTTATGTTTTTTCTATTTTGTATGTATCTTATATGTCCCCATTTATATACATGTTGAGTGTGAGCTTTACAGCATAAGCTTCTCTGTATCCCAAGTACTTAACACAGTGTCTAGCACATGATATAAGCTTTCTAAATGCTTGTGGATTGATGGGTAGGTTGTGAACTGTATTGATAGCAGGCATTTGTGCACCAATGATATCTCAGATCTTTGATTTATTGCTGAATCTTGGTAATGTCAAACTTGGCTATGTTTCATGATTGTGATGCCATCTTTAAAAGTATGAAGGGCACCATGGCATAGTGTGTAGAGGCCAGCCTTGTAGTCAGGAAGTCCTGGTTTCAAATCTTGCATCTGAAACATACTGATTTATGCCTCAGGCAACCTCTAAGGTTATAAGTTGCAGGTGATTTGTGACTCTGTATCAGTGGAGAGTTTTTACACTAGAAATTCCCTTCACAAGTCTGAATTACAGGTCTGAAAATTTACAGGTCTGAACCATATTTCCTCATTCCACCCTCCCATATATACTTTTATTGTTCTTTATTTTATTTAAAATGACATTCAGTTATCCCTTCCACATTGCAACTTTCCTCATTGTAACTTCAATATATCATGGATTGGCATAAGAAGTTAAGTGGGAATATTTTGGGGAGTTTTGTGGAAGCAATAGATGACACATGAAGGCCAACAGATGACACAGAAAAAGTTTAGAAACTCAGAAATGCATAAAATATATGTATAGTATTATATAATATCAACTCAAATTTTATAGTAAGGCACTATAAACATCCCATAAAAGAAAAAGAAAAAAAATCAGACTTCTGTGATATGAAGGGAGAGCCAAAATTTTTTATGCAGATTTTTCCAGATCGTGGGGGTTGTACCCTTAACTCCTGTGATGTGGAAGGCATAACTGTACTGTATCAACTCACTGAAACTTATATTTTGGCATTTATTTTTATTTTTCTGCAGGTATGGAAGAGCATGACCAGTGGCCCTTCTTGTCTGAGTTACAGTGGCTGAAGAAAAGACGACGGAGGAGAGCTGTGGGTATCTGAATTAAAGCTTGACTATTTTGTTCTGGCATTTTAATGTTGTAGCTATTATGAAGCTGAGTTTCTTTGTGCATTGATACTATAAATTTGTGAATTTTCTGCACTGCAGTAATAACCTCATTCTTCAAATATATTAGATAACATTGATTCTGAGCTGTATTACATAGAGATATTTTAACATTTTTTCTCTGCTCCTTTGATAATTCATACTGATTAGTGTTGACAGAACCTTATATCAAACCTAGCTGTTCTATAAAAATAGCAGCTGTATTGGATGCATTTGCAAAAAGTTTTCCTATAAAAATGTAAATATCATTCCTTGAAAAATAGATCAGAAATAAATATCTGCACATATATGTGTATGTACATATTTCCATGTACCTTCCAGACATTTTATTTTAGGTATTCCTGCAAGAAATAATTATATTTTAAGATATTGGACATTAGACTCATTATTTCAAATGAAAATCCACCATACTGAACTCAATGTCGAATTATGTTTCTTCTAAATTTAGCAATAGTAAACTAAAATTCATGTAAATAATCAGTAACTATCATATTCCAGATGTATATTATAAATATATTCAAATCACACTAGAACTGCCTCCTTTATCATCTTATTAATAGATTTGAATTTGCTCTTCAAAGACTAACTTAGCTAAGAACAAAAATACACTTTATCATCATCAAACCATGACACAAAGGAAAAATTTTTTTTAAATGGCCTTTAGTTCTTTGGGATTCCCCCTCAACTTCCAGAGTAAGAGTGGCAGAGTGATAGAAAAGGGGCAAAGAGTGCTAAAAATCACATTGTTTTATATTGTTCATAAACATTAACTTAAATATAGGCATTTTGCACATGAAACCTTTTTCCAGTGATAAAAAAAATGGCATAATATTGGAAGACTGGAATTATAACAATGATAATATTCTTTTGGGGTAAATGAACCTAGAAAATAAAAGGAAGCTGTAACTTGGAAAGATGGCTCAAAAATATTCCTGGCAGAGATTATAAGGAAGTTGTGGAATTGGTTTCATCTTGTGCCCAAAGGCAACTAGGACCAATTTCATGAGACCCTCAGTCATCTTGTCAAGTAGTACCCATAAACAAAAACACTACTGTGAAGATAACTGCAGTTTATAAAACATCTATTGCAGAAAGTGAAGATGAGGAGAAATTCTGGAAAAATCTTGAAAAGATTTTCCAAAGCAAGTCAATATATTCAATGTGAAATGGGCATGTGGAAGGATGAAAAAAAAATATGAGAAATGAAAGAGATGTCAAAGTCTAATAGATTTCTCAGAAACCTTATATTCCCATATAATGAATACTTTCTTTGAGAAGGGTTGGAAGCTGTTGGACATGATGAGCACTGAACAGTATCATAAAAAATGAAATCAACTTTACAGATAGGAAATAACTGGTCTCTGATGTGAGAATTATGTTGGAATCACCTGTCTGTGCACTGGTTAATTAAAGGAAAAGGCAAAACATCAAAACAGAAGAAAGGTTAAATATGAGAAATAGATAACTATGATTGATGTCAGCAGCTTTAGTCTATTCTATTCAAATAACCCTTTTGTACAAGGAATTGGAAAACAGAAAAAGGCAAAGATACTGACTTGATTATCACCAATTCCTATAAAAAATTTACCTTATTTAAAAGTCACCACAATGAAGAGGCCAGAAGAACCAAGAAACTGACTTACTTAGCAAATACTTGATCTTGCCAAGCAGAAGATAAAGGCAGCCAATGGATATCTAATTTAGGATACAAGTGCATGTGTTAAAACACTACCAAGGAAGTTATTAGAAGGTTATGAACAGTATTCCCCTTTAAAATTGTGGGGAAGGAAATAAGTCTATGGAGAATTTATCATAGGAACCAAATGAGACACGTTATACCAAGAGCATTCATGAATGCAGTAGGATAATGGAAAGAAAGTAAATGGAACTATTTGTCCACATTTCTACAGCAATCTGTTATCACAATAACAACAGAACTACCACCACATCTAGACCCTTACAGCTCGGTCTCTAAAGCACTGTATGAATGCAGAGAAATGGCATGTGGGAGGAAAAAGTTGGGATGAATAATGAGACCAGGCAGAGTTCAGAGTAAAGAAATCAGTGCCATAGTTGACATAGTTTTGAAAGCATTGAGGAAGTGGTGAAACCCTAAAGAAAGCATGAATCTGACAGCCATTCTTTTATCTCTATTGTCTCTAGGACAAAATACAAACTCCATTGCTGGAGCAGGGGAGGCCTTTACAATCTGACTTCAACCTAGCTTTCCAGGCTTAGGTTAGCATTACTTTCCTTTAGTTACTCTATATTCCAGTCAAATGCTGCCTTTCCACAGGACATTATATTGCCTGTCTCAGTTCCTTTTTTTGCATAAGCTAACACCTATTCCTGGAAAGAACTCTCTTCCGTTCCACTTCTGAAGAGTAATGTTCTTCTTCACTTTCTGCTCCTCCTCTTTTTTCTCTCCTTCTCCTCCTCCTCTTCCTCTACCACCACCATCAGTCAGCACAAAAACTTTTGTTTTCTGGCACCCAGGAGAGAGCTGATATGTCCAGAAAGTTCCCAGAAGGATGAGCTCAGGTCATACCGCCTGGACTCTGCAGAAATTCTCTGGACTTTGCCCTTTATCTGAAGTCATGTATCCATTTTGACCTTATCTTAGTAAATGGTGTAAGATATTGGTCTATGCCCAATTTCTGCCAGACTGCATTCCAACTTTTGGAATAATTTTTACCAAATAATGAATTCTTATTCCCAAAACTTAAGTCTTTTCTTAAGTAATTTCCTTCAACTTTCATCTCAAGTGCCCTTTCTTACTAGTGACCTTTCCTGATACCCCTAGGTGCTAGTGCCCAGGCCAGATTTATTTTCTATTTTTTGTATGTATTTTGTGTTTACTTATATATGCATATATTATACCCCTCTTTACCCTTCCCTGGCAGAATAGAAGCTCATTTATGGCAAGGAGCTGATTCATTTTTATCTTTATATCCCTAGCACCAAGGATAGTTCCTGTCATATAGATGTTTGCTTGATTGGTTTATAAAATTTACGAACTTTATAAAATATCTTTGGGAAGACAAGATAACAAAATAATGGAGGAAATCATGGATTATATTTATCCCCAAAAAGTCTTGCCAGGAGAACATTAATAACTACTGATAACTACTTTCTTCACTGATGTACTGCTACCTATTTTCTTATCTTTATAAAATCTTTGAGAGTAATATATACATGTATTGAGAATATACTCAATAATATGGAAATAGGCAGGCAGTCACAGTGATTCTGTAAAGCAGACCAAATCTTTGCTGTCTAAAGAATCCAAACTGCAGGTCACTGCAAAAGGAATGGAAAGACATATGGTGGGCTCAGGAAGAATGTGGTATATTTTCAGTGACAATTTATGCTCAAGAAAAGGCATAAAAGGATATATCATAGAAGCTATGCATGACTGGAAAAAGAGGTAGGCTAGTTATGTGTAAGAGCAGGGAATAATAGAAGGGCAGGTCAAGCTTTACACTAGTCCCCACAGATTATAAAAAGACCTAGAGAAAGACCTCTAAAGTTCTAGGTGGACCCTCTTTGGAAGATATATGGAAGAATGTGAACAGGAAAAATGTGATGGTAGTGATAGTATGGGGAGGAAGCAGAAGAAGAGAAGGAGGAGGAGGAGAAGAATAAAATGAAGAAGAATGGCAGCAGCAACAGCTAATACTTTACTTATGCAGAAACTGAGGCTGTGAGAGATCAGATGACTTTTCCAGGGACACATAGTGTCTGAAACACGATTCAAACTCAATTCTTCTTGACTATAAGACCAAGATTCTATGCACCATTTACATGGCTGAGTTATACTCTGTACTGATGGAGGAAGGTGTAGGTACCCACATGATGAGATCACAGATCTGGTGAATTATTGAAGTAACTGAAACTTGTTTCTAGTAGTCCTGTAATCCAAAACTATAATTATGGGATTATTTAGTAAATTATACAGTGAATACTGTGTTGCCAAGAACTAATTTCTCATCTTATAGATTACATGGTAATTTACTAGATAACTTATCTAGTAATTACAGTGAAAGTTGCCAATTTTAGATACTGTTTAACTGAATTTAGTTACTTAATATATCAGTTCACCCAGTGCTGGAAACTTAATTCAATCTCAATCCCAATTCCTTTGTGATGTGGGGATAATAATATTCCCCCTACTATCTCTTAGGGTTTGCATTAGCCTCAAATGATATAAGAATGCTAGGTTTAGAGATGATGTATTCCAAATTCCCCCATATTTTATAGATCATGAAACTGATAATGAATGTATAAGTCATTTACAACCTTTATAATCCTATTCAGGTGAAGAATATTAGGGTTGTTAATGCTGAAATAGAGCAGTTAGCTTTGTGTTTATTGTTTAACTTCCAAATAGCATTTAGCTCAAGAGAAGAAAATGTAACCTTCAAAGCCCACACATCTATATTAAAATTACATAAGGTCCTTTGACAGATGAGACCAGGGATATAGCTTTGTTCAGCTATCTCCTGAGGAGCAACATGAAATGATGAATTATTCAAGGAGCCTGTTGCTCAACTAAGGTGTCCATCATTGCATGTTGTATGTAAAATCCAAATAGAAAAAGAAATCCCTTTCAGTGGCCAGATTCTCCAAATATTCCCCTCTTCACATAATTTTTAGCTATATTGGGGAAAAGAGGAGGGTCACAGCTTGGAATACAATGGGTACTGATAATTGACAACAGAGAAAAGATATAGAGAAAAGATACAATTGTTATTGTTATATTTTATATGTTATATTATTGTAATTATATGATAACTATTATTAAATAATAACTTGGTTATTTCCCTTCTGTTTCTTTGTCAAGGAGAATGATCCTTAGACAGAACAAAAATGACTAATAGGGAGTGATATCCAATAGAAATAGCAAGGGAGTACCTAACTACCCTACTCCATGGACCACAGGGTCTCTCCATTCCCTTTTGAGCTGATTGCAGCTTGGATTCCTAAGACTCTAAATATGTCTGCTTTACAAATTATTGGTGAAAGCCTGCTGCTTGTTCCCTGATCCAGATGAAATAGATCCTAGAAGACTAAAAGAACTGTCAGGTTTGATTGGTCACTGTCAGCAAACTTTGAAAGATTATGGGAAACAGGGGAGATACCACAGTTTGGGAGAGGTCAACAAATATTTATTAAACATAGTGTACTATTCTCTGCACTAAGTACTGGGAACATAAATACAAGCAGAAAGACGGTCCCTGCCTTCAAGGAGCTTATTATTTTAATGAGGGAAGATAGCACATCAAAGAAAGTTGAAAAGGGTTGGAGGAGTCAGACAAAGGCATCCATGATGGGGTTGCAATAGAGAAAGTCCAAAGTGCAGCAAGGAAGGAAACATGGTTGGCTTGGGTTCCTTCATTAAGTAGAAGTTCTGGGAGGAGCCATCCAATTGGAAGGAGCGACCACAGAGCTGGTGGGTATTTCTAGTGTGGAAATTTCAGGGCTGCAATGGATTTAATATAGGGAAAAACTTTCTAAGAAGAGAGCTACACTGGAGTGCAATGGGATTCCTTGGGGGAGCTGTGAATTCCCCTCCTTTAATGGTATTCAAGCAAAAATTGGATTACTTGTTTAGGTAGAAGTCAGGCCAGCTTGCTTATGATACTGCTTCCAGCTCAGAGATTCTGTGAATCTGATCCATAGAATATGATAAGGCCTTTTCAAGGAAATTCATACTTATTCAGACTGGCATAACTACTTATAGTTGAGAGAAGGGGAATGGATGAAAAATGTACAAGTGTCCAGATTATGAGAAATAGTTATACAGTCCTTCAGTTAATATTTTTTTGACAGGTGCTGTAGATGGTCTAGCAGAGGTCAGAATTGAATAATAAGAAGAGATCAAGATGTTTATTATATTTGAGGAGTCACACAATGACTTCAATAATCTCCGCCACCAAATTTTATCTTCTTATCACTGAACTTCTGATAATTCTCCAGGAGAATAATAATTTCAGGTGATTCAAAGGCAATAAAAAGATACTTAGTGTGAATAGACTTCAGTAGTAGCATAAAATAAGACATGGCATAAAATAAAAATTTGCAGAACATGTAAAATCAGAAAAGAAGATAGACCAGTCATAAAGATAAAGGGAGAGAGAGCCCAAGTGCAACACCATTACCCACAAAACATTAAAAACAGAAAACTACCAGCATATGGGGGTAGTTCTTCCATAAAGACTTTTTGGAAAGATATAGGATAAGAATTAACCAGGATAAGAAGGCATAGGGAAATTCTGTTCTGTACCAGTAGAGATATAACCATACTGATGTGATTCAGGTCTGTTGAACCATTGCTGCATACATTCAGCTTAAGTCATACTAATTACTAATCACTCTTCTGAGCCTGCTTTAAAGTTTTGATATTATGATTATTCCCTTATGTCACTATCACATCTGCTTCAAAAATCAGTGTTTACAAAAAACAGTTTTCCCGCAGGCTACTGATCTTCTATGGCTGTCCATCCCTATCAATCGCTATGTGATAAATTACCCAGCATCTAGAGACTGTAAAAACATTATCATTGATTCCTTGAGATATTGTAGGGAAATAAAAGTACAAATTATGCCTAAAAAGCTTATTGTACATATTCTTAATAGATCATGTGGTACTGATACTGATCAAAGTGAAAAGGCCTGACATTGTTTATTGCTCAGAAGTCATGCAGGGGAAATTTGATTTATCGCTGGTCAGAGTCATGGACTAGAAAGTGAAAACTTTCCATCATTACTTGATTCTAAAAGGAAGAGATTTCATATGAATTAGGGGCACATTATAGCTGATGCCGTTGTCTTAAATGGACTTTGTTTAGGTCGTATTTGAGAATTTTATATTGTTGGTTGAATTTCATAAGAACTAAGAAAATTCAACTCAATGAAGACAACTTTTTGCCCTACAGTTTGCAGAGAACTGTGATGACTAAAGGGGATGCAAAGACAAAGCCCAAACAATCTTTATTCTCAAAGTGCTTAAGTTTTACTGGGAGGAATATGACATGTGCAGATGAATTTGTACAGAATAATTTCTTTTTTATTTTTAATATTTTATTTTTCCCCAATTACATGTAAATTTATTTTTAACATTTGTTGCTTTTTAAAAAAGATTTTGAGTTCTAAATTCTGTCTCTCCTTCCTTCCCTCCCCCCTCCCTAAGATGCTAAGCAATCTGATATAGGTTATAAAAGTGCAATATGTAAAACATTTCCATGTTATTCATTTTGTGAAAGAAAATTTGAACAAAACAAAAAAGAATGAAAGAAAGAATGGATAAAGGAAGGAAAGAAAGATAGTATGCCTCAGTCTTTATTTAGATGACATCAGTTCTTTCTCTGAAGGTGGATAGCATTTTTCATCATGGGCTCTTTGGAATTGTCTTGGATCATTGTATTACTGAAAATAGCTAAGTCATTCACAGTTGTTTATCATACAGTATTGCTGTTACTGTGTACAATGTTCTCTTCATTCTGCTCACTTCACTTTGTATCAGTTCATATAAGTCTTTCCAGGTTTTTCTGAAATTGTTCTGCTTGTCATTTCTTATAGCACAATAATATTCCATTACCACGGTATACCACAACTTGTTCAGCCATATGAAGTAATTTCAGGAGGGCAAGAGTACTTGACACTGGTAGGGGTGGAAAAAAATAAGCAAAGACTTTTTAGAAGAAGCAGAACCTGAGTTAATCCTTTAAAGAAAGTGAGGGCTTTAAAAGATAGAAATGAGGATGGAATACATTATGGAGATGGATGCAGAGTCATAACTATGACTAGGTGATGTGCTCTTTTTCATAGCACCAACATCTGGTAGGGAAGGTGCTTCGTCCTCACAGCAGAAACCCTACCTTCCTCATACCTAGTAGTTCTCTACTAGCAATTGTCTCCACTCCCTTACCCAGGCTGGCTACAAGCCTTGGGATCCCATCACCAAGGTTGCTGTATCCTATGACCATTTTCCCTCCTTATATTTCCCCTCCTCCCCCCCGCAGGTCATGGAGTATCAGGTATTGTCAGCTGTGCCAAGAGGGTACAGACAGGAGTCTCTGAAAGACTGGCCATTACCTTTCCTGTCTGTACCTAGGGAAAAGTGTACTTACCTAACTCTGTCCTTCCCCATCTTCACCCTTGCATCCAAATTAACTGGAGCCATAAGAATTACCAGCTTTTGCTCTGCATTGAGTACAGCTTATAGAAAAGAAGTGACAATGTTGTAATAATGAGTAGCTAGCTTTCCTCAATGCCAGGACCACCTGGGTTCAAGTCATGTGTCATGCATATTGGCTGTGTGATTCTGGACACATTACTCAATCTCTCAGTGTCCTAAGCAACTCTCAAAACATAAGTTGTAGAGAAAGTGCCAACCTGCATGGGCAGATGACATTTCTTCACTCAAGAATTCCCTATTTCAGTGAAATCATAGGTCCTTCCCCTTATCATCTTATAGGTTAATTTAATGAAATATGCATTTTGAAAAATATCAACTTTTAGTAGGGGAAATATTTGTTATATCAATCTTATTTTCTTCTAAGTTCAGTTTATTGCTTTTTCTTTTCAATTAACAAATACTTATCTCCTTCTCACCACTCGAAAGAGAAAGACCAAGCCCTTGTAACAAATACACGTAGTAAAACACAACAAATCCCCATATTGGCCATGACCAGAAACCTGTATCTCATTCTGCATTATTTAGTACATTACTTCTCTGTTAAGATAGCTGTAACAGAATGAAGAATACCATACATCTCTTGTTTTGTTTACAGTAACACTGCAGTACTTTTAGATTTATTTCATATGCTAGACTGTGACTTTTGTCACTATGACTTTTAACAAAATTGCATGGTACACCCTGCTTCTTGACCTTGTGGATAACTTCACCCATGGGCTTAAATGAGTCTTTCATCTTTTGCTTTTGTCACATGCAGGGTGTTGATGGAGTATATAAACAAAAAATCTAAGATTCCACAGCTGTCTCCCAGTCTGCCAAGGCTGGAGGTGTTTTGTCTTGATTTTTTCTAATCCACTTGTCATTCTGATTACATTTTCATTTTTGACAGGCACCTCGAGGAGTGTTTGAAGAAATGAAATACTTGGAGCTTATGATTGTCAATGATCATAAAATGGTAAGCAATGGCAGGATGCCATGCTTTGTGCCTAATTTAGGAAAAAAAAATTTACTTTCCAGCTAATCATTATCTGTTGCTTGTTGAGAAGAAAGACTGCTCTTAAAAATCTTCTATTCTTTTTTTTGAGAGAACTTCAAAAGCCATTTAATCGCTTTTAATATATCTCACGGTGTTTGGAAATGGGTTTTTATATTACCTACACAGCTTTACACTTTTCCTGTGTGTTATAATCATGATCAAGAATGAGATTTTTTTCTTAATGAGCAATATCTTATTGCTCTTCAGTTTGACTCAGTGTAATCTTTTGATACTCATCAGTTTATTTTTTAACTATTGTCTTTCATTTTTGCTTTTGTTTCTTGCCTTTACTCAGATCTGTTTGAAATCCCCTCCTAATCCCTACCCACCCCGTAGAACAGGGGTTCTGAACACCTGTAATCTGTAAACCTGGTTTTCAAAATTATATATTTAGATCATTATATTTCAATATAATTTATTTCCTTCATAATCTTATTTATTTTATACATTTAAGAACATTATCCTGAGAAGAGGTCCATAGACTTCTATAGACTGTCATAGGAGTCCATGATATAAATAAGATTAAGAATCCTGGCCCTAAAATTTGTTATAGGTTGATAATTTGTAGCAAATGGTTGGCCATTGGATGATAATTTCTTATTTTTAACCATAGCAACTCATAAAACCATCAGCTTTGCAATGGAAGGGTTGAGATCTATATTGGTGAAGGGAGTAACTATCTACACAAGTGAATTCGAGTATCTTTTGAAATATTGAAGTGTATGATTTCGTCAGAGACACATCTATGTAGCAAAGGTAAAAAATGTCCATAGCCATTTTTAAGGTGTTGCCCTGTGTCTATGACTAACAAAGTGAGAACCCTGTGGTGCTCACTTCTCTGGTGCATAAATTAATGTGTGATACATTTACGTAGAAAAACATCCCAAGGAGGGTGACCAAGACTTAGGCCTTAAGAACATGCTGTCTAAGGATCAGTGGAAGGAATTGGCAGTTTAATTTGGAGAAAAGAGAAGGTGGGGAGGGACACATTTGCTTTCTTGGAGTATTTGAGATGCTGTATATGGCATCTTTCCTTGCTTGGTCTCAAAGCACAGTGTTGGGAGCATGGGTGGAAGGTGCAAAGGTAAGGATGGATTGGATGGCCTCCGAGCTTCATTTCTTTTCTGAGATTTTTGTGATTCTGAGTTGATCTGCATCTCTGAATCTGAACCTAAATTAGCCCAATTGTGAAATTATTCCTGCACACATCTCTCGGAGGTAAAAAAAAATGGAGCCATCATTTTTTTGAAGATGCAAATTTCATGATCACTTTCTTATATCCTTTTTTTTATATTCTAAAAGCCTATTGTAATTACTTTGGGTGGTAGAGCACTTTTCTAGTTTTTTCTTTCTGTTTTTGAAGCAATCAAGGTTAAGTGACTTGCCCAGGGTCACACAGCTAGTCATGTCAGTTGTCGACAGCTGAATTTGAGCTCAAGTCTTCCTGACTCCAGGGCCAGTGCTCTATCTACTACTCCATCTAGCTTCCCCGCGCTATTCTAGTTTTAAATGGAATTCCTTCTATGATGCAGGTTTGAAAGAACAAAAAGGTGTCGTTTAGAATAGGTCTACAAGACTGAGAAAGGTTGACAGTTTTCAGTGACAGAGTTTTGGATAAGAGAGGGGGAAAAATATCCATCTTTTGGCCAGATTCTTTTGCCTAAAACGCAAAACGATTTTTAAAACATGATTTGTCAAGTATTGGGCCACATGTTTTGGACATAAGATATTATATGAAAAAGTAGCTATGGTCATTTTCTGTCTCCACTGCACAAATGTGACTCTGCTGAAGTCATTCTGACTATTTCTTTAGTATTTCAAATGAGATGTAATATCACTGGCCTTATTCACTTCCAAGACTTAGAACATGGTTTCCTAAGTTTCTGAACAGACAGCTTAAATGGCTCAAACTTTTCGTAACTCTCAAAACTTAGAATCATTATTGTATGTCTTGCTTTTAAAGTTACGAAAAATAATGATGAAAGCTTTTGCCTCTACAGTAACTCCTAATGGGGAAAGGAGAAGGGAACACGAGCAATTATATAGCACCTTCTATTTGCCTGCCAGTCACTGTGTCAGGGGCTTTATACAGAAATCTCATTTTACCTTATTAATTATGACATTACAGAAAGAAAAGTTTAAGGGGGCTTTTCTTAATATTTTTATGGAAAAAATAATTCTAATAATTTTTCCTATAATGATTCAGATACAGCGTATTTTTTCCTTTTCTTAAAGGTCTTGTATTTATTATAGTTTTCTGGGAGTCATTCTAGATACTTGTGTAAAGAATCATTTTCATTCATCAAAATCTGGAAGTCCCACATCATTAAATCTTTGTGAGTCCTTTTAATTATTTGCCGATCCATTGATCAAGTCTGTATCTGCTAGCCATCTTTGAAAGTGGTGTGTAAAACTGACATTTTTGCTGACGTAAATGTCTTGAGATTTTTGGTTTTGTTTTGGGGTGTGTGTGTGTGTGTGTGTGTGTGTGTGTGTGATATAAAACTATGACATAGAAAATGAACAATGGCAGTGTGCCTGTTTCCTTAGATAATAAGGTTTAAAACAGAAGATAGGTCCACGTAGATTGCTGTAATTCAGCAAGCAACTGCAATTTTTATAGGTCATTGGATCTAAAATTATAATCACTTTGTTCTAAAATGGGCTAGCTTCTAGACGCTAGTGGGACAAAATTGACTATGTTAGTTCAGTATGAATATTTTCTATATTGAACATGAGCATTTTTTCTGAAGACATGTATAGAAAATACACACATTAATGTGTATATTTATTGTACATATGTTATATTCAGGTATCTCTGAGGTTGTATACTCAGTACAAAGGCTCATAGATTTAAAGCTGGAAGGGATGTCGGAGACTCTAGTACAACCTCATTTTATAGATGAAGTGAGTGATGTTTAGAGAGGTTAAGGGACTTGTCCAAGGCCTTACAGGAAGTATGCATCAGACTTGGGGTGGAAACCCAAGTCCTCTGTCTCCAGAACCAGTGTTCTTTCTACTATCCCATTCTGCCTCTAGTAAACCAGAGTAGATATCAAAGGATTTAAATTTAAATTTTAAGGAGTAAAGCTTAAGTGGGATAATTAATTTTTGGTTTCGTAGTATCTGATAATTTGTTAGATCTTTAATATTAGCATCAACCTTTATTCATTGAATTATAGAATGTTAGCAGCTATTGAGACTCTCTAAAATAGCTTAACTGAAACAGCTGATAGCATCTTTCATTGTAATTTCTTTGGTTAGAAACAAATAGTAGTTTACTTTTTTTTATCAATAGAAGATACTTCTAAAGTATGGTGTTTCAGTTGAGAATAAAGACCAGAGGCAAATATGCTGTTTTAAATGCAAATTATATTTGAGTAATCAGAGGCTATGAAAGCAAACTTTTACCCCCTTAAGTTAGAAATGACCATTTTTCTTATATACATAATTTAGACCTCCCACACACTAGAAAAGGAACTGTTTTCCTATATTTGCATTTAAACTTGCTTTTTTATGCAGAGTAATCTAATACTGGTTTCTGACAATTGTGGGTATTTTGCCTTCATGAATACCAGTCGCCTGTTGTGTTTCAATTAGGAAAGAAAAATTGCCCAATTTTGAGGTAAGCTTCTTAGTACCTGGCCAACAGAAACTAATTTCTAAACCTATTTGGGCCTTGAAAGTAGTTCATTGGGATTTTATTGTAACATTTCAGCTAAAAATAAATACCCAGAATCCCTAATCCGAGAGGAAATTGGTTGAGATATTCTAAAGTGAATAAAGAGCCCAAAGATTTACCTGCAGCCTACTTAATTATAGAGCAGTACTGGCAAATTTGTGGTACAAACTCCAAGAGAATTCAATTTAAACTACCTTGTTTTATTCTTAAAAAAAAAACCCACCCTATTATACTCTTCAGAATTCTTAACTATCCTCTAAAGTGGGTTTCTTAGCTTTTTTTGTGTCATGGACTCCTTTGTCAGTCTGATAAAGTCTATGGACCCCTTGTTTTTAAAAGCATAAAACAAAATATATAGGATTATAAAGAAGACCAAATATATTGAAACATATCTCTCTGTCTCTCTGCGTTTGCCTCTGTCTCTGACTCTGTCTCTGTTTCTCTCCATCTCTCTGTCTCTGTCTCCCTCTGTCTCTCTGTCTCTGTCTCTGTCTCTGTCTCTGTCTGTCTCTCTGTCTGTCTGTCTCTCTCTCTCTGTCTCTGTCTCTCTGTCTTTCTCTCTCTCTCTCTCTCTCTCTCTCTCTCTCTTTGTGTCTCTCTCTTTCTCTCTCACATACCAAGTTCCCACACTCCAGATTAAGAACTCCTTCTTAAAGGCTCTTCAAGAGTCATCTTTGTTTAGGACTCTCTATGGGGAACTTAAAAAATCTGTGGACTTAATAAGCTTTTACCTTCATTTGCAGAAAAGTGTCTTATTTGTAGCTTGACAAACAAGATTTGCTCAAGTCCAGATAAAAGCTTTATTCAAAGGCTTGAAAGTAATTTACTGAATGAAAATGTGAGTAACAAAATCCCCTTTCAATAAAGTTAAAAAGAAAGTAAGATGATTTCATTATGCTTTTTCAGAGTCATTAGATATCAATAGAATAGAGGAGATTGATTATAAATGTAAAAAAAGGATAAAAAGACAGTACTTTGCTAGTATTGGGGATACTATGAAAGGAAAAAAAATCCTTTCCCTTGAGGAATGATCCTAGGATCATATATTCAGAAATGGAAGGGACTTTAGAAGCCTTAGTTTTGATCTCAGCCCAGGCCTCTCATGATCTTTGGACTTGGATCACAAAATTAGCAAGCATCGAAAATGGAATATGAACCCAGGTCTTTTGGCTCTGGGGCCATTGCTCTTTTCACTGTAACATGTAGCCTCCAATAAAATGGATCTGGGAAC
>CM053580.1:67596050-67622651 GCA_028627135.1 Pseudochirops cupreus | reverse complement strand
ACAAGCTCACAGTCTCATAGGGGAGACAACCAGCAAATGAACAGGTAAAAAGAAACTAGATACTGGATAAATAGGAAAAAACTTAATGGAGGGAAGGTACTCACGTTGAAGGATTGGGAAAGATTTCCTGTAGCAGGTGGGATTTTATCTGGGATTTGAAGGAAGCCAGGGAAGCCAGGTGAGAAAAGAGAGAACATTGCTGGCATGAAGAACAACCAGAACAAAGGCCTGAAGGTGAGAGATGGGGTGTCACATGAGAGATGTTGTAAAAGCAGACCTGACAAAAACCTGATAACAGATTGGATGAAGGGGGCATGTATGTGCTCAGGTTCATGGTGAAGGTGCATTTATGTGGTGCGTCTTTACTTATGGTTATGCCATGGCAGCTGTTCTGGATAACTCTTTTTTTTTCTTTTTGGAGGGGGAAAGGCAGGGCAACTGGGATTAAGTGACTTGCTCAGGGTCACATGGCTAATAAGTGTTAAGTGTCTGAGGCAGGATTTGAACTCAGGTCCTTCTGACTCCAGGGCTGGTGCTCTATTCACTGTGACACCTAGCCACCCAACTCTTTCTTATTTTTAATTGTAACATTTTATAATGAGCATCATGATAACATTTGTTTGAGACTTTATAGCAATAAGGCATTTTACACACTTTAAAACGTCTAGTTGTCCCAGCTATTCTGTGAAATAAGTATGGCAAGTATTATTCCTACTTTACAAATGAGGAAGTTGAAAACCTGAGAAGTTCAATCATTTATTCAAGGCCATCAGGCAAAGGATTTGAACTCTTGTGTTTTAATTCCAAGTCTAGTGTGCTTTCTGCTACATTAGCTAGATACAAACCATGTATTGAATTACATTTAAGTTCATATATTTTTCTATGTGTGTATATGTGTCAAATGTCAGAAGGGAATAGCTTTGCCCCCTATGTTTTAGGAGTGGTTATCTAGTTATTGATTTAATTTTTCCTAATAGTATTTTCGTTCTTTTCTTAAGGCGTGTGATATTTCACTTTAAGAGAAGTAGTCTGAGTTACTTCGGAGGTGTTTGTTCCAAGACAAGAGGAGTTGGAGTGAATGAGGTAACATTTGGTTAATTTATTTAAAGTGTGATACCTGATTCCTCTTCAACTTGAGTCCCCAAATTCCCATCCTTCACTTCCACATGCTGCTTTGCACACCTTTTACTACATGCTAGCATATTGTCTAGGAAAGTGGTATCATCAGGAAAGTAGAACCATAGTCTATATTAGCCTCAGCACTCCCAATGCAGCCCCTCGTTTCACAAAACAAAGATGTATTTAATTCCATTTGGGGCTTGACAGAATCAAACCTAAGAATGACCTGGATTCTTTTGGATTTCCAAAGATAAAGTGTTATTTTGTTTGTATGTACATCAATTCTCCCCGTGTCCCTTTTCTCAAAATTTTAGTAGTCTGCTACTGATCCATTGTATTTTAACTTAGTTTATCCAAAGGATGTAGCTTTTCTTTCTGCCACTGAATAACACAGCATCTATTTATCATTTGTTTCCATACCCTCCCCTTCTCCCTCTTTCTCTCTCTCTCTCATGGAATCAAATATCCCTTCCTTTTTCCTGTCTATCTCTATGCTTTAATTTCTAGTATCTGTACTATTTATACAGTAAAAATCCTGAAAACAGTGGATAATATTCAGGGGTTATTCTGGTAAATGTTTAACAAGTTGGGTCTCAAAAATTGTATGTGCAACAAACTTTGAAGTTTAATCCACATTTTAAAACATTTTCTCCATCACTTTCTTAAGTCTAGACAGTCGACAAAACAATAAATCTAATCCTGATTTGTAGTATTTGCTGATACTCAGGGTGTAAAATGCTCACCCTGAAAATTCAACAACCAGCTCTTTTGAACTGGTTCATTCTGGCTCCAGCACACCTCTGACAAGTGAAAACCAAAATCCTACCCTTTACCAATACCAAAAGCATGGTGGGTTGGTGTGGGATTAATTGAAGTTATCCTGTGACCGCTCCTATCTCAGCATGCTTATCATCTCATAATTAATTTAGTTGTAGGTTGGGTTGATATAGATTCTGTATGTGAATGGGATAGCCTTGAAGTATCTGTGCTTGAAAATTCCACATAGGAAGATTGAAAAAGATGACCACAGGATTAGAGAAGCAATCTGCTTCTAGGGCCATGATACAAGGGGACAAAACTTAAGTGCATATAAAGGTCATCGATAATGTAAGGTGTGACCTACAACATAGGACGTTGAGCTGATGATGTGGTAACTATGAAGTAATAATAACTAGCTTTGTGCACTCTCTCAAATGTTTCCCACACACTTTCAACTCTGAAAACAGTATGGTCTTCCAATGGCAGTGGCACAAGGATTATCCCAGAGTCTGGCACAAAACCTTGGAATCCAGTGGGAACCTTCTAGCAGAAAGCCAAGTACGTGCATTGACCATCTTTCTCACTTTTGTGACCTATATATTTCCCTGGATAATGGATGCACCAAAGGTGTGGCAGGAAATTATTCTTTTACTCCTATTGTGTATAAACATGTAACTGAAATATTATACTACAGGCTTTTATAAAACAGGTAGTTTCCAGTTTCAGCTCTCAACACATTTGTTTTTCATCGTCTTCCCTTTCTAATATAATGTAGAAATACATATCTACACCAAGGAATGTTGTGTCCTTTTATCTCAGTGTTCTCAATGTATTGGCCGTCTGTTTCATGCCATATAGGGCTGACCTTAACATTTTCTTCAATTTTACGCTCATGTTAGCACCAAATAAACATGGTCATGAACATGCTGTTTTCCATGAGCAATGGAAATAAATTACATTTCCAGTGACTATTCAATTCAGTGGGCCTTCAAATGTTTGAGGGGTTGTCGTGTGGAAGAGGATCCAGATTTTATATGGGTCATCCCAGAAGGCAGGACTCTGAGTGATAGGTGAAAGTTTCAGAGAGATGGATTTGCACTCAATGTAAGAAGTCATTAAAATTTGAACTATCCAAAAATGTAATGGACTGACTTGTGAGACTAGAGGTCTTTAGGCAAATGGAAGATGACTACTTGTTGGCAGCATTGTAGAAGGGATTCTTGTTAAGGTAGGGGTTGGGCTAGATGGCCTCTGAGGTCCTTTTCAACTCTTAGATTCTGTAATTCCATCTCCCCCTCAACAAGCAATGTCTCCATTGTAGGCAAGTGGTACCATTCAACACACTGAGTTCATTAAGTCTTGTGGAATCTTTTCATTTATTTACCTTTCACTTACTGTTTGTTTTCCCCAAGATATGCACAAATTTTCATGTAATGACAATAGTAATTATAGTAATTATTTTTTATTCATGGTTTGCATGAATACCTTCAAAGTAATTAAGAAGTACCTCTCTTGCAGTGAAATGTCTAATGTGTAAAGAAAATAATTCTTAAAGATGACATTTATATAGTTCTTTAAGATTTACAGAATGCATTATCTCAGTGATGATTCTGACAGCAGCCTTGTGAGGTTGGTAGGTACCAAAGGTAGTGTTTTCTCCATTTTACATATGAGAAGCTTAAGATTCAAAGAGTTTAAATGATTTTCCCATAGTTACACAGCTACATACATTCAGGCAACACTTAAGATTCACTTTGTTCTTATTGTTCCCTTTAAAGAAGAACATGAAGTGATAGGTGTACTACCAAAACTTTTTATAAAACCCTGTAGCTGAGCAGCAGGTGTTGTTTAGGGTGATTCAGGAAATGACTGAGTTGCTCATGGCTGGATTAGATGCAGGGTCAGGGCCAATGACAGCACTTTGTGTTTGGTTTAAAGAAAATTCAATGTATAACCCTCCCTCCTGAAATTTTTTGTTCTTTCATGTGTTGTGTGTTTAGAAAGAGATTTCTTTGCAATTGAATTTGGTTGTGAACTTTGAGTTTCCTTAAATATTGGTATTTGGAAATATTTTAATAGAATTGCCTTACCTTCTGTTTTCTAGGGTGTGCTCATCTTTAGTGAGAACAAAATTGTTTTTTTAATCTGTTATCTCTAACCTTACAGCAATCCATACTTGTCCTATAGAATAGAAGAGAGAAAAAATGAGATGAAAGATGTAAAATGGTAAGGGGGAGGAAAAAGATCAATTTTCCTTTTGTGACCACCCTGTAAAATGTATGAGCTCATGGTTTCCAAGTCAGATTTATAATTATTTCAAATTTTTGTGTGATAGGGAACTTCCTAGCTTCATATTCCTCAAGTCCCTTTGAATATAGTAACTACTTCATATCTGGTCACCTACATCTCCCATCTCAACTTTTCAAGGTAATTCTTATCTGCCTGCAATGAAGCCTATTAAAAAACACTGCTCATTAAGTCTAGTGCTTCAAATCAAATTCTCCCAGTAACACTATCCCCTTTAACAATGACACTGTGAAGCACTTTGTATGGAAAGTATTGTTATTATTTTTGTTTTCTAGATGAGGAAACTGAAGGTTGGAGAAGTTCAGTAACTCTCTTCTACTTTTGTAGGAGGGAAATACTGAATCTGGAGGCAAGGTGGAATTGTTCTGTGATACATGGCCTTTTAAACTTCTTAGCAGGCAGCTAGGGACAAAGCTCTTTTCAAAGGGTGAAAATTCATGATGTAGATGTGACTTGACTCTTGTCTTTTGTGTTTTTCTTTTGTGATTTTTGTTTCCTCTGACAAGAATGTGACTGCACGGAATCTTGGGGTGGATGCATCATGGAGGAAACAGGGTAAATAAACATTTTCGCATAAAGTTTTCCTAATTGTAAATGAATTCTCTTTGTACTTTCTGGTTAAAATGTTCCACATAAAGTAAGTTATTGGTTGTCACTTTAGCATACGTTGAACTTTTGCCATAAGTAAGATAATCATTAAGCCAGGTAGAATTGAAAAGTGTTCATTTGTGTTCTATTAATTGTTCACTGGTCAGAGTTGTAGGGACTCCTTTTTACATATTGACAGATAAAAGTGGACTGTTAGTTATCTGTAAGTTTATTAATGTTAAAAATTTTTTTAGTATACTCACAATAGATTGCAATGTTTTCTAAGGTGCCCATGACAATCAATGCTGCCATCGATTCTATTTTAAAAGATGCATAATAGATACACATAGAATAATACAAATTATCCTGATGGCGCTTTTACAATCAGTAAACATTAGGGTTTTTTTTTTTAATAAGAAAGACTTCTTTTTTCTATATAGAGGCAGTCTGCTGCTTAGAAATACTCAGCTTGAGTAAGCTCCATTCATACCATATCCCTGAGTCTCTTTCAGATTCCTCAATACCATTGCCACATGGAGCTAGATCACCCTGAGTCATTGCTGGTACCTAGTAGAGGGATGATACAGAGGGAGCTGTCCCTCAAGCCTCTGTCCCCAGGAGAATCATCAATTCTAGAAGACTCTTATCCTCAGTCAGGGTCCACACTCCTTTCTACTTTGATCCCCCATTGGAAGCAGTTATCATAGGAGCCTGTGTCTCCCATAGACCACCATAGCCTTCCATTTGCCTTCTTCATCAGCCCTAACCCCTAACCCTACACTGAAGTTCCAGCTACTGTTGCCTTCAGAGGATACCCTGAGAGGAGCCAGGCCAGGCAAGGATATGAAAGAGGGAGAAACCTTCATTGTAGGAGGTATGTTTCTGTTTTAGAAGAGAATGGAGAAGACCTTTTGTTATTAGGGGCAATTTAAGGCAATTAGGGGAAATTTAGCTTTTATTTGGAAATTGGAACACATTTCCCTGTAGAACTAATGTTAGGCACTATCATATTCTATCATTACTGTCAATCAATCACCCACAAGCATTTCTCATGAATCTACTACGTTCCAAGTATTGTTTCAACTATATTTTTCCTGTCTCACATTCCTTCCCTGTCCAAACCATCCTCTACGTAACTGTCAGATTGATTTCCTTAAAGTTTAGGTCTGACCAGGTCTGACCATGTCATTTTCCTACTCAATCCATTTTAGTGTCCCTATTGCTTCTAGGATAAAATATAGTAAACGTGTATATATATTATATATGCCTTATACATATGTGCATATATATAATTCATATGTGTGCATGTATATTACACAAACATCCTATAACTGGGTTGTATTTGTATCAGGAATGTGGAGTTTTTTGAATATTAGGAAAACTATCCACATAATAGACCATATTAATAACAAGAGTAATGAAAATCATATTATCTCAACAGACGCAGAAAAAGCTTTTGATAGATTAGTTGTTTTTAGTCATTCAGTTGTGTTCGAATCTACATGAGCCCATGAACTTTTGTCCATGGAATTTTCTTTGCAAAGATACTGGAGTAGTTTGCCATTTCCTTCTCTAGTGTGTCACCATTTTACAGATGAGGAACTAGAGTGAAAAGAGGTTAATTGACTTGCCCAGGGTCATGCAACTAGTAAGTATCTGAGGCCAGTTTTGAACTCAGATCTTCCTGGCTCCAAGCCTGGTGCCCTATCCACTGGAACACCTAGCTTGGAGATACAATTACCCATTTCTATTCAAATAAAAATTCTAGAAAACATAGGAATGAATGTAACTTTACTTAATATGGTAAGTAGTAGCTAACTGAAATCAAGACCCAATATTATACTTAGTAGGGGATAAATTAGAGGCCTTTCCAATAAGATCAGGGGTAAAGCATTGTCACCACTCTTTTGTATAGTGTTAGAAATGCTGTCTATTTTGTGTTAAAGCCTTTCACAACCCAGAATTTTTACTTACCTTCATATGCTTCGTGGTCCAATCAGATTGACCTTCTTACAGTTTCTCATGCAAGACACTCCATTTCCCCTCATTGCTTTTGTATTCACTGTCCTCTGTGTCTGCAGTGGGATTCCTCCTTACTTCTGTTGCTTAGAATTCCTAGTTTCCTTGAAAATTCATTGCAAGCGTGACCTGCTACATTAAACCTTCTTAATTTTACCCCACCAGCTTCTAATGTCTTATCCTCCCCTCCCATCACCTTGTATATACACACATATATCCGGGGGTAGACTGGACCTAGTTCTTTCTGGCTGATGGGAGCCAATTGTTATATTTTCAGTATGAACATTTATACCTGGGAAATCTCCAAATGCTACAGCTCAGGGTTTGATTTATTGTTTTGTTGATTTTCTAGACTCAAGAAAGTGATGGGAAAATGTTAATAATGAAAATTTAACGTAAAGGTGTGGTGTGAATATTTTTTTTCTGGAGAGCTGGTTGTTAATAATTTACTAGCACACTCCTGCATAAATCCACCCTTCCACACACATATAGGTATATTTATGTATGTATGTATGTATATATATATGTATGTATTATGTATGTGTGTACATGTAAGCATATATGCACACATATAAACATGCACATATAGATGTGTCTATGTACACACACATACACATACACATAGATATATCTGTATATGTGTATTATCTCCTTGATGGCAGGAACTGTTTCATTTTTGTCTTCTTATCCTTATCACCTAACATAGTACCTTGCTCATAGCAAGTGCTTAAAAATACTTGTTCAGTGACTGATGGCATTATGGGTTTAAAAGTCTCTTGCAGATTAGTCTGGGAACTTAAACACCCTCTACTGGCATTGTTTCTATGAGAAAATAGATGCCTATTTCTAAATAACTAACTTCTAAAGAAAACTTTTGAAATATAACCCATACACAAATCAAATATTGCTTTTCTTTTTAAAAAAGCCAACTTGCCAAACCTATTTAAATAATGATTTTTCTTTAATAAAGAAAGTAATATGGTTTTATCTTAATGATATGATGTTGCTTTAGTAACACTATTAAAGCCTGGATTCCATTTCATGTATGTCTGTCAAATTCAGTCATATTATGATTACAAATATGCCAAAGGAGTAACAACAAGTGGTCATTAATGCTCATGATCCGACTTTACCTTGTCTTATTTATAATTGACATCTTGGTATGACTAAACAACAAGTAATTTTGTGAATGAATAATAATATTATATGCTTACTAGAGTTGTTTGCCACTTTCATGGAAGAGATCCCGCTCAGAATCCAAATAAATGAGGGATTCTGTACACATGGTCCCAGTTACTTCTGTTTACAGATGATCTACTGAAAGCATCTAGTCCCAGAACATTACAAAGCCTCTTAAGTGAGGTCCATGATTACTAAAATAATTCAGCCTAAGTAATCAGAGAGGAAAGACAAGTGAATCAAAAGACACCTGCTGAGCAAACCGTAATAGACATTTGGAAGGACAACCTTTGGACCTGGTTTATTTGTATATATATTTTATTTATTTTAAAAATTAAATTTATATTTTTTGTCACATTTTAAGTTTTGAACTGTCTGTCTCCCTCCTTCCCTCCTTCCCTCACTCTAGAGAAGGCCACCATTTCACACACAGATGCTTTATAAACATAGATGTGTGTGTATATATATATTTATATATATATATATATGTATATATATATATATATGAAACAATACTATGCATACTTCTTTTTATCACTTATTTCTCTGGAGGTGGATAGCATCTTCCTTCATAGGTCCTTTACAGTTTATTTAAATATTTATAATACTCAGAATAGCTCAGCCATTCATAGTTATTTTTCTAACAATATTGCTGTTGCTGTATGCAATATTCTCTTGGTTCTGCTCATTTCCTCTTCATTATTTCATACAAAATTTTTCCATGGTTTTCTAAACTCATTTTTCTTAAATTTCTTACAGCATAGTAGTATTCCATCACAATTATATACTACAACTGGCTTAGCCATTCCCCAATTGATGGACATCCCCTCAATTTCCAGTTCTTTGCCACCATAAAGAGAATTGCTATAAATATTTTAGAACATTTATGTTCTATTCCTTTTTCCCTGATCACCTTGGAAAACAGACCTAACAGTGGTATTGCTGGGTCAAAGGGTATATAGCAATTGAGGCATAATTCCAGATTGCTCTCCAAAATGGTTAGATCAGGTTCACAGTTCCACCAACAGGGTATATTAGTATCTGAATTTTTCCATATCCCCTCCAATATTTGTCATTTCCTCTCTTCTGACATTTCAACCAATCTGATAGGTGTGAGATGATATTGCAACATTTTAATTTGCATTTCTCTGGTCAATAATAGCTTAGAGCATTTTTGTCATATAACCATATATAGCTTTGATTTCTTTATTCAAAAACTGCCTGGTTATATCTTTCGACCATTTATCAGTTGAGGAGTAACTCACATTCTTAGGTACATATATTTTAGAGAGAATATGTATGTGGTCAGACAATGAACTTGCCTGAGAACTGAAGAGGCCAAAATACTTTTGGAAAATGGCATACTGCTTATAATGACCCCAACATTCCTTTCGAAACAGAGGCTTATACTATTGACATCCAAATTGTTCTGGTTTTGCATGATGAATGAGTTATAGAATGCCATAGTCTTGAAAAATGAAAGTTTCAAGTCATGCAAAAACCAATGGTGAATAGCCTGTAACATGGTAACTGCACAAAAGAGGCATCGTAAAGAATTTCATCAGAGAGAGATGTATGATGTGAAAAGAGGTGGGCTGGTCATTCAGTAAGAGTTACAGATAGCCTACGTGCTCCCATCCCAAACTGCTTCCCAATATGCTAGTGGACCTCCTGTGGATGATTTACGGGACGATATGGGCAAAAGTCCTGCAGGGTGAGGAGGCATACACAAATTGTATTCCGCACCTATGGAGGGAGTAATTTTGTTGATGAAACCTCAGATATATCAAAGTATGAAGAATAGGGATGGAAAAGGTCTGGAGTACCTGACCTGTTTCATGATATAAGCCAAAGTATCTCATATATTAAGACTCTGAAATTTAGGGTACCGCAATTTCATTCTGCTTATTGGCCTAGAAATACATTTTGAGGCTTTCCTTTCACACCCTAAAATTGAAGAAATAATTGACAGCTTGTGGTTCCTCTCCCTCTTCCAGTCATCCACCTCTTCATATTAAACCAGGATTTGAATGCTGCTGCTGAGCCCTCTCCAGTATGCAATACTATGCTGATTTCCAGTATTTCATTGAGCATGTTGCCTTTCCTTGAATGTATTGGTTTTCATCATCCAGTCTGTCCCCCAGGCAGAGAATTGAGAAAATAAAATGGTCACATTTTGGACAGTTATTTAGAAGGTGTTTGGTGGTTGTTAAGTTTTTAACATAATGGGTCAAGCCCTAGATTCACTGTTGAATGGATTGTAGGTGTGACCTGGAGCCAAGATGACTCCCTCCTACAAATGGACTTCTTCTCTGGAATAATGGGCACTACCAATTCACTAGAATTTTCTCATTTTTTTCTTTGCCTCATTATGCCCTGACTGTAGGGTAGAACTCTGAGGAAAATCTTTTAAACAAAGAATAGGTATGGCTCTAAAGTCCTCCCATGAATCCTTTGAATTTCTACATTTTATGAGTTTCAACCTGCCCACTTACCTTAGAGTAATTTCTGGTGTTTTTGTGTGGATAATTTACCTAATTACAGAGAGGAACATTTGAATTATCTTGCATTATGAAAGTTATAATTTTCTTGTCTCCTCATTTTTTGTGTGTGTATGAATTATTTACCTGATTCTTTATCCTTTTAGGGTATCACATTCCCGGAAGTTCTCAAAATGCAGCATTTTGGAATATAAGGACTTTTTACAAAGAGGGGGAGGATTCTGTCTTTTTAACAGGCCAACAAAGGTCAGTCATTTTAGCTAGTACTCTCACTATAGCTTCCTCTTATTCCCATCAAACAATCTCTAAAGTTGAAAGGCAATCTCTAAGTCACAATAGATCAATTTTTCTTTTTTCATGAGACTTTTCCATATAGAAGACCAGTGGAATGCCATAATGATAACAATAGCTTAGGGTTCCTGAATCCCTGAGTTTTTGTTTTTTTTTTTTCACTTTGATGCTAAGTACAAAAGGCTTTTAATTCAGGTAGGTTAAGAATTCTGTCTCAGTGGATTTAGGTCTAGCCTGCCCTCCTAGGCAGTTGGTTAGATGACGTAGTTAAATAGGCCAGGGAAGAGGCAGGTGTGTGAAGATCATTTTTATTAGCTCTGCATCCATATTATATAATTTCTTTGCTAACTTGACTTGGCAGCTCATTGATAGTGACACAACGTATAGTATTTGGAAAACTCTGCCCTTTCTTAGCAAAGGATCCAGAAACATTCATTAACTAGAGCTGGAATCAAGGGTAGGCAACGAAGCACAATGAGAAATACTTTTTACTGTAATATTTTACGCATGTTAATTTTTTAGGAGGAGGCAGTCGGGTTAAGTGACTTGCCAGGGGTCACATAGCTTGTAAGTGTCTGAGGTCGGATCTTCCTGGTTCCAGGGCTGGTGCTCTATCCACTGCATCACCTAGTTGCCCCTAATGTGCATAGATTTAAAAAAAATTTTTTTTTCTATGTCTCATAAGTATTTTTGTGATGTAACATGTAACTCTGAAGCATGAGTTCTTAAATATTTTTGTGTCATCGACATCTTTGGCATTCTGGGGAAATACAGGTATCTTCACAAAATAATATTTTAACCATATTCATATGTGAAGAAAATACTAAATTTAAGTTAGAGATTAATAAAAATACAATTTTTTTTCCCATTCAAGTTCATCAACCCTCTGAAATTTATCCAGTGAGCCCTTGGGATTCTATGGACCCCAGGTCAAGAACCCCTGTACTAGAGGGTCAGAGCCTCTGGAAGAAAATAACAAATAAATGGAAATTTTTTTCAAATGTTTCTTGGGGTGCGCAGATGCTTTGTCCGGACCCTGAGCTAACCCTTTACATTGTCAACCTCAGATTTTCTTTTTAAGATGGTGCCATGTAGGAAACTCAGATATTTCACAATATTATTTTCTACAAATTGATTGAGCAAGGAAATAATTTCATCATTCAAAAAAATAGGTAGTTATTGTAGAGAGCTGTCAGAATCATTTATCATCACACCAGTAATTAGATAAGTCTTACTGCATCTAGGATGCCAGTCTGATCCTTGATATCAACATAAAGTCACCATGAAATTGGGAGGAAATTTTCAAATAAGCTTGAATCATTAAACTATTGCCTGCCTACTTGGATGGCAACCTTAGTAAAGACCTATGTAGAAGAGAGATCTGGTAGTTACATGGTTTAGAATGGGGGTGAAATCAGTAATAATGAATAACAGATGAACTAGCGATGTTTTCTCTTTCTAATGTATGTAATGGTTAATGTAACGCAAATGGATAATTTATCAACTTTGCAGTTCATTCAATAATAGGGTTATCATTTTGAAAGAAAAATTCTGAGAATCATCATACCTTTGCAATTCCCTAAACTTTTAATTGTTTGGGAAAGTTATGATTTTTAAATTCCCATTTCATTTCTAGAGTTGTCTGGAATTTAAAAGGAAAAAAATCCAGATAATCTAGCACCTTGATTACAGACTTGTCATTTTTTAAAAGGATAAATATAAAGTAATTATTTTTTTTCAAAAATACACTATGTAATTTGCTTAATCTGTAGAATAGAATGCAGTGGTGTTTATTACTATATAAAAAATATTTAATTACATCAAGGATTAGTTCCCCTTTCTTTTCTTCTTGGTGCATATAACATACATGCATGCATACATATGACTAGCTAGGTATACAAAAATGATGAGTGTTCTGGGAACCTTCAGTGCTGCTTAGCTGATTTGATACAGTCATCCTGATCCACACTTGGGGTAAGTTGCCATAGGAACTGAACCCAGAATAAATCATCTGTAGTAGGTTTCCCTCTGCTCTTCTTTGATGGGGTTTCTCCCACCCAGCTGTTATGGCACCACAGGTTAGGGAAGGCAGGGGGAATGATACCAGTCTAGTATGGTGGTACTGAGATAGGTTGCTGTAGCTACCAACTCTTGTTCCACCTAAATGAGCTAGAGCCATATTTTGATACCTGTGGCATTTGTCTATTCCTGGAAATGGTGAGAAGGATAGAAATTATTTAGCTAAATGGAAGGGAACCCTCTCTTGGGGAATTCTGTGCTACCTGCCCTAAACATAGCTCTGATTAGCTAGTCCAACACTGTGATCATATCCCTGTATTAGCATACAATGCCATAGGAAAACTGGGGTTGGAGTTAGGAAGACCGGCATTCAAATCCTGCCTCAGACACTTAACAGGTTCTGTCACATGACGTCTCTGGGTCTTAGTTATGTGCTTTGTAAAAGGAGGGAGTTGAACTTGGTGGTCTCTGAGGTCCCTTATGACTTTAAATCTCTAATCCTAGGAAAAGTTCATTAATCTAACTAGTACAGCCTTGCTCTAGATTTATTTTATTATCTATTTATTTTGCCAAGGAGAACAAGGCCACAGTCCTAAACCTGCTAGTTTAATTATTCCTAGATTTGGATTATCTAAATCATAGCTTCCTTCCTTTGGCATAGACCAATGAAAGATCACTGTATATAGAGTTCTGTTTCAGACATTTTTCATGTTTAATTCAGGTCATTTCAATTACCGTTTTTTTTTGGCGGGGGGCAAGAGGGTATTTTATCATGACTTCCTCAAGGTTTGTTTAGATTCACTTAATTTGTGCCCACTGCACGTGCCAGTGACTGAAGCGCATTGACTTCCATTTTCTTTGTCATGAGCTGTCAGCCATCAAAGGCTCATCTGATTCCTATTAGCACCGTTTTTTTAGTTCTTCTGGCAAAATAGAAGAGTGATCTGTTCTCTCTCTCTTTTTGACAGCTCATCTCTTTATGAAACAATTCAAATGCCAGAGCTACTCTCTGGGGTCCAATAAGTCACGTTGCTTGGAGTATTTCCTCCATGATGTTACCAAAACACAGCACCAATGGAGTGGCATGAGATAGATCCTAGGGCAATGATAATTGACTGGCAGATTCTGTCGATTTGTTAAGTGTGTTTGCTTTTCTTTGACATTAATTTCTTATGATCATGTATTAAATTCCCTTTATCACCAATCTCTTTTAGTTGTTTGAAGCCACCGAATGTGGAAATGGCTATGTGGAAGCAGGAGAAGAATGTGATTGTGGTTTCCATGTGGTAAGCATTTTAGACCTTTAAAAACTCTCTTCTAATCCAGACACTGAAAAAACAAATGCAAGGCATAATCCTACTACTTATCATAGCTTCATTACTTGTTTTTGTAATCAAACTCTTCAAGATTAACCTCAGCTCAAATATATTTAGAAGATTGATGGAGTTATTTGTTATAGTCTATGGTTGAGTAAATACTTATTTGAAAAAATAGAATGGATTATTTGTGATCCATTTTCTTGTTTCTTTTTAAGGCTACTTAAGCCTTTTTGATCTTTGGTATGTGAATGTAGAACATGAAATATTGTCTGTCTGTCTCTTCTTTTTCCTCTCCTCTTCTAGAGTCTTCTGGATTAGATGGCCTCTGAGATTCCTTCTAGCTCCAAATTTATGCATTGTTGTTAATTCTCTTTCAGTCAAACAACAAGCATTTATGAAGCACCTACTTGTACTAGACACTCAAGATGTAAAGTTCTTTCACAATCTCTGCCCTCAAAGAACTTTTATTTCCAAATACTTGTTTGCCATTGCATAGATAGTGACCTTATTTGGAGCCACCTTGGTGAAGATAATTGGGAAATACTAAAGGGACAAGTTATCTAGAGCAGAGCTTTTTGAAGTGCTGATGGGGTTGTGAGTTGAAAAAGTTTTAAAAGCCCTGATTTAGAGCAAAAGACTCCTTGATCCTTCACATTAAGTATTTTTTCTTAGGAATGCTATGGCGTGTGCTGCAAGAAATGCTCACTTTCGAATGGAGCACATTGCAGCGATGGACCCTGTTGTAACAGCACAACCTGTCTTGTGAGTTACTCCAATACATGTTCATCCTTCTTTTAACTCCTATACTAGATAAGCAACCCAAAGCATATTTGACTGTGTGAGAGAAATAATACTTGTGCAAGAGTTTGTCATGGGTATTTTTGGTGGTCACTGCATTTAGCACCCTTAGAAATAGTTTTTTGTTTTTGTTTTCCAAATAAGGGCATCAAAGACACTTGGAAACACCTAACCCTGTAGTTACAAGGAAAAGGAGTCCTTCTACCTTTTGCCTTCCCTGCCTCTGAGCACTATTCAGCTCTGGAAACACAGTATTATGAAGGTTAATTTCTCAGCATGAGAAGAGGAAACCTTGACTCTCTTAGCTTAAAAGTGCTATCTGAAAGCTGCCCCAGTATGGATAGGAAGCTGTAACGCTTCCCATGGCTAATAGTTATTGCTATTCCCTTCATAACCCTGTTTCCCAGCTGGGCTGTCTTCTCTGTTGTGCTAACAGGCAACAATTCAGCTGAATGGAAGAATAAATGTTCCATAAAGCCAAATGAATAGTGAAGCAAAAATGGATACATACCCAGGATTAAATTTTACTTTGTGCATCCACAAGAGGAAAAATGAATGTCTTTCTTCATTGAACTATTTTAAAATATTAGGTAAACCTAATAAATATGAATATTTATATACACACAGACATATACATATACATATAAATACACACATATGTATGTCTATATTCACATGTATATGTATGTGTACAGATATATGTATATGTGTATTCTATCAAATATAAGTAAATTATAGGGAAGTAGTTTTTGACAAAACATGAGGAAGAACTTATTAATAATTATAGCTGTTTAACAATGGAATGAGATGCTCTGTTATTTTGGTGTTTATTTAAAATAATGATCATATCCAATTAGTTTTTGAAACCTGAACATGTTACTTTTTTGTTGATGATTCATAGGCAAGCAAAGTGGGTGGCAGCTGGCTTACATCTATTTGATATCTGCCTCATGACTCATGTTGGTTGTTTGGTGGAAGTCATGACTTAGAAGAGAGACATTTTCAACTTAAAGAATGAGAAGACTATTGGAATTCTTAAATAACTGATTCTGATGCTTAACTAATGAACCTCAATTTCTAGTTTCAGCCCCGAGGGTATAACTGTCGAGAAGGAGTGAATGATTGTGACATTACTGAAACCTGCACTGGAGACTCTGGCCAGGTACAATGAAATGTGACCATCCATTTCCCAATTTGGATGCATCTACTTAGGAATTCATTTTAAAAGGCATTCGGAAATGAATATTTCTGTAGACTTATTTCTGTCTTTCTCCCCTTATTTATCTTCCCTTCCCTTTAATACCATATTGTAATATAGTTTGCCTGAGTAAATTCTGAGTTTTGTTGTATATAAAAACTAGGGAAAGCTAGTGACAAGAAAGTTTATATTATTCCCTTGAGGAACAAGGCTCTTGTGTTCTGTCATAATCTACTCCTATTTCTGCATTCATTTTGGGGAACAATTTATTGACATTATCAGCACTTGTGATTTATACCCAGTTGACCTGGCTCTCCTCTCCTGGTATCCCTAGCTTCTGGGGGGTGAGTTAGCCATATGTAGAACATTTCCCAATTTACAGGTTGCACATATGGAAAGTACATGGAAATATGGTCAATTGGACATATGGACACATTGGACACAATGGTCAGCTGACAAATAGAATGACATTAAAATAGATTTCCTTGTAAATATATTCATTGATCAAATTTAAGCAGACATACTCAGATTATGTGACTTAGACGTTTCCATTGTCTGTCATTTAGATATATTGCTAGGTTTATTTTTCACATTGTTCTTCTGATATGTTGACATGTTGTAGGCATTACTGGGGATTGTGTTTCGTTTGAAAGAATGTTATAGTGAATAGATTACTTGCGCTGGAGTCAGGAAGTCCTGAGTTCATCCTGCCTCTGACACTGATTCTGTGACTATGGGCAAGTCATGTAACTTCCCTATGCTTCAGTTTATTGATTTATAAAGTGGAGAATAAAATAATGTCAATGGTACCTAGCCCACTGAGTTGTTGTGAGGTTTTCCTGAGATAATGCACATAAATTATTTTGCAAACTTCAATGCGTTATATAAATAATTACTATTGAAAATTCTTAGGAACTACATAATAGACTATATCATGCTTAAATTATATAGAATTGATGACTCGTATGCCTTGAAATTATCTTTCCCAGCCTTTGAAAAATTTAAGTGTTCTAATGATTTAGGACTTTAGTTTTTGAAGCATCATTGATTAGACTTGAAATATTTTTAGCATGCACACTCTATGGCTAACATATATGAATTATCCTGTTATATAAGTGCCTCTTGCTCATTCAAAGGTGGTTCTTCAAATCCCAATTGAGTAAATAGAGTTAGTGTGGCCTAGTGAAAAAGATAAACACTGGTTTTGGAATTCGATGACCAGGTATTGATTCCTTCTTCTTATACTAGCATTGTGACCTTGGGCAAGTCCCTAAATCATTCTAGGCCTCTGTCTCTTCAACTCTAAGATGAGGAACTCAGACTAAATAACCTCAGGTCCTTTCCAACTCTAAATTTATAAGAGGCTAGTGGATAGAGCAGCAGACTTGGAGTTAGGGAGTCCTAAGTTCAAATCCAACTTCAGGCACTTGACCCTGGGCAAATCACAACTTACTGGCTTCCGTTTCATCTGTAAAATGAGAAATGCAGACTATTTGTTGTCTGAGGTCCTGTTTAGCATAAAAATCTATGATCCTAAGCTGAGAATTGCTTTGCTTAAAGTTAGTTTCTTAATGGTGTATGAGGTTGCCAGGAGTCAATGTGATTTGATGGAAAGCTGCTTGATTTGGAATAAAAGGGCCTGGGTTTGAATCCTTCTTTTGCTATTTACTCCCTGTTAGACCTTGGTCAAGTCACCTAATTACTCTATGATTTAATTCCTCTTCTGTGAAATGAGAGAGGTATACTGGAAAAACTTGCATGAAGTGATGCTGAATGAAGTGAGAAGAACCAGAAAGACATTGTATACAGCAACAGCCACATTATGCAATGAATAACTTTGATAGACTTAACTCTTCTTAGCAATGGAAGGATCTAAGACAATTCCAAAAGACTCATGATGGAAAATAGTAACAACATCCAGAGAAAGAACTATGGAGTCTGGAGATCAAAGCATACTATTTTCTCTCTCTTTTTTTTTCTTTCTCATGGTTTTTCCCTTTGCTTCTGATTTTTTTTTCACAATATGACTGATGTGGAAATACATTTAACATGTTGTACAGGTATAGCCTATGTCAGATTGCATGCCATCTTGGGGAGGGGAAAAGGAAGAAAGGTGGAAAAAATTTGGAACTCAAAATCTTTTAACAGTGAATGTTGAAAGCTAAAAAGAAATTAAAAAAAGAAATGAGGGAGGCACACTAGATAGTTTTTGAAGTCCCTTCCTACTCAATCTGTGAATATCCTGAGTGGACCAAACAAGAGTGATATGGTGTAGAAGTTGTTAAAAAAAAAACAGCAACCTCCTCTTTGTAATGGTAATGGAATTTTAAAAACCTCTGTATTGGCTTGGTTTTCGGGTTGAATGTTGAAACCCATAGCTTGTTGATGTGAAGAGAGAGGGCTGAGCTGGGAGGAGCTGGTGTGGTGGATTTAGAGAGAGGCCTAAGCAGAGAGAGGCCAGAAGAACTTTGGGAAACAACATCATGGAGGAAGAGGGAGAGAGAGAGGACTGCCTGGGCCAGGGTTGCTGAGAAGGAGAGAGAGTGAGAAAGAGAGAGAAAAAGAGAGAGACAGAGAGAGAGAACTGCCAGCCAAGGCCACCTGGACTGCTGAGGGCCAGTTGGAACTGCCCAGGACTTTTGAGAGCTGCCACCCGAAGCTGCTGAGAACTGAGGAGGCATGACTGTGGTGCTGGTATTTTTTTTGTCTCTTTTGATGTTGTTTTGCCAGATTCATCTGCTAGTGAAGGACAGTGCTATTGTTGCAGAGGTCCTGGAACCTTTCTGTTGGTTCAGAAGCCCTGAAGGAGAATTTTCATGTTGTATGTTTACAGAAATCCTGGAAGAGGGTCTTGATGACGTTTTCAGGGATCCTGAAACTGTTCTGCAGGCAGAAAGTGAATTGATGAGGACACTGACAATGTATATTATGGCTTTTTTAAGCTTTGTCTTCCCAGGAACAGAGATTGCTGAGAACTTGCCTTGGGTCAAGATGAAGAAAAGACCTCTCCTTGGGTATTAAGTCCTGTGATGATAACCCTGTTGTGACTTAGGGGTAGATGGCCTTTGTGCTCTCCACTGCCCCTTTGAGAAAGTAGTTGGAGATAACTGATGATAATTGTAATTCAGTTGTGATCCAGGGGTGGAGCACTTTGATTTCTGTGCTCTGTGACTGACCAAATGAATGTACTTTGTTTATGATTGGAAACTAATTTTGAGAAGAGAGACTTTGTGATTGACTAAATGAATGTACTAGCCAGGGGTGGGGTACTTTGACTTTATACTTTGTGACTGAATTGAGATACTTTGTGATTGAATTGAGAACTTACTATCAAATGAATGTACCTTTTTATGATTGGAAACTAATCTCCAGTTGAATAGAAAGAAGACTTTTTGATTGTCTAAATAATTTTTTTGATTGACTACTGCCCAGGGGTAGAGTAGTACTTGCACCTTAGTACTTTTGATTCAATTGAGGACTTACTAAATTATTGAATTACACATGGTGAATGCTATATTTTGATTTTCTCTTTTCTGTGAATGTTTTGCCTTAATTTGTCACTGAATAAATAGAGAGTTACTATGCTGGTATTCTGAACCTTGGAAGTTGCCTTTGCTTGGCATTACACTCTTCTCAGACAGTCATTGTCTATAGTGCATGTAACCTCCCTGATTATTTCATATGAGGTATTATACTTGATCAGAGGAGTAAGTCTCAAAGCATAAATATCTATGGACAATTCAGCAAATTAGCCATGCTGTCTATTCAGTTGACTTGATGTTGACATATTTATGAAAACTGATAGAAATTCTTTAGACCATAGCTTATAGGAGATTCAGTAAAAAAAAAAAGTGTGATGAGGAGAAATAGCTTATGTGAATATAACATGTGGATGTGATCACAGATTTATTGTTTTTCTTCCTTCATTCTTGAAGAGGAACAATGATATCCAGAGGGTGATATCTTGACTTGTGTGTGAATTGAATTTGAGTGGGGCAGAACTTTGCAAAGTCCTCAGCCTCACTCTCTCCTCCAGTCATTGAAGTACAGTGGCAAGACAAAGATCAAGATTACTGGTGGTGGTGCAGCATGTAGTAGGTGATCTTGGCCTTTCTAAATTAAGGTCTTCCCCAAGTAGAAGTCTGTCCTAGGCCATGCCCATTCAGTGACTCCAAGGGGTGGCTAAGAGTTGAGATAAAAGATGTACAAATTTACCATCACAAAAATATCAATTTGGGAGAGCAAGACCCTCATAGTTTCTAGCCAGAACAGAAAACAAGTGCTGTTTACACTTGTTCCCAGTCTTTAAAACCTAACAGTGAGCCACAGAGGTTTTGGTTGGGGCTATCATTGGCCATTCAGTGAAAGACAGAGTGACTAGGTTTAAGGGCTTAGTCAAGTATCTCCATTTGAAATACAATGGGCTTTTTAAAAAAGCCTGTCTTTTCAGAGCTATATTTCAAGAAATCAAAACTGCACAGGATAAAAAACAAATTGTCCTAGCCTTTTGAAAAAAAAATAATGAGAAGGAAGAGGAGGAGGAGGAGAAGAAGGAGAAGAGGAAGAAGATGAAATAATTAATCATGATGATGATGATGGTAGTAGTAGCATTCCCCATTTTCTGCTTAAATTGGCAGGTTGAGTCCCGACAGGACAGCTGCCATTACTCCCAGATAACATGGTAAAGAGAATTAATACAAAACTTTCTTCAAAGAACCTGGTTCATTCCTTCCCACAAACACACACAGCATCCACAAGAGGAGTAAGCTTAAACTTAGATCATAATAGTAGTGAGGCACACCTGTAAGCAATATGTGTGACAAGGTTTAACAGATTTAGGGCTAGAAAGGACCTTAGAAACCATCTCTTTTGGACAGATGAGGAAACTGAAGCTAAGAGAGGGAAGTGACTTTTCAGCATATAGCACATAGTGCTACAAAATACTTGTTAGCTGTCTTAACTTCCCAGCATCACATGGCTATTAAGTGTCTGAGGCAGAATTTCAACTCTGGTCTTCTAGACTTCAAATCCAGAACTCTTTCTATTGTTCCAGTTAGATTTCTAAAGCATAATGTTTGCTTTAGAGTCCTTTAGATGTTTTACTTAAATAGGCAGCATAGCCCATTTAAAACAGGAAAATGTAAACATTATTGCATTAATTACAGTCTTTTTTTTTAATAGATTGTCATGTAAATCATAAGATGCCTCCAAGGAAAGCCTTATCTAGTCTCCTTCATGAAATTATTCTATTGATTTGCAATCTGCATTTAATGACTAATAACTATGCAGTAACAATGAATTAAGTGTAAATTGTCTCCCAGGTGACTCTGAGAATTTGTTGCTATGATGTATGGACCACACTTGGCAAATTTGGCAAATTAATTGTAGACTGATATGCTGGTTCTGGGCTGAAACATCCTATCCCCACCCCTCCTACCTCCACTGTATTCCTCTCCTGTCTATACTTTTGGGATTTTTGTTGTTTCTTCTTTTTTTTCTGGGAGGAGGGGTCCCCACCTGATATTTTATCATATAGGAAACTGTCCCTCCCCCAATGCTGCAAAACTGCAATTTGTCTTAGAAAGTTCCCTGCGGGGAGCTGAGAGTTTGTAATTTACCCATGGTTTCCTAGACAATATGTGGCATGTTGTTGAATCGTGTCTGACTCTTTGTGACCCCATTTGGGATTTTCTTGACTAAGATTTTGGAGTAGTTTGTTGTTTCCTTCTCATTTTATAGCTGAAAAAAAAATGAAGTAGAAAGGTTTAAGTGACTTGCCCAAGGTCACATAATTAGTAAGTGTTTGAGGCTAGCTTTGAATTCAGGGAGATGACTCTTTCTGACTGCAGACCCAGTGCTCTATCTACTGTGCCCTAGCTACCTCCAACATGTGCCATGGACAGACTTTAAATTTATATGGAATTTTAAGATTGACCTCCTATCTATTCTATCAAGATGACTTTCTCATTCTCTGTTCATTCAGGTTGTTTTAATTCTGGAATGAGTGGAAAGTTTATTTTGGCTGATTAATGCACTTCTGATATATTCCAAGAATAGATCTCAGTTAAAAAGACCCACTGACCATTGCTGCATTTTTAATAGACACGGTGCAGTCAGCCAGAGTTTATTCCTGAAATTCACAAATGAAAATATCTGTTACAGGAAGTTGCTCATTAGGGAAGAGAAATATTCCAGAAGGCTTATGAGTAATTGAATGTTCTTGTAGACAAATGGCCAGAAACATCGATATGCAGTTTGATAACTCTATTTAAAGTATGCAAAATGCAGTGATTTTACCTTGATTTGGGTAATTTTGGTGTGAATTGTCACATTTGCTCACTTAATAGCAGAGATGCATATATTTGCTCCCTCTTAGTGCTATGGAAGGGCTTCAATTTGGAATTTCTCAGCTTTTATGCATAGTAAATCAAATGAAAATTCAGGAAAATCTCTTCTCAGCCCCACCCATTCCAGCAGTGTTCTGGGTGAACAGATTAGAAAAATGAAATGAATTTTTAAAGAAATGTTTCATAAAATGGTTCTGCTAAAGAAAATAACCATGCTTCTCAGGCTCAGTTATTATAATAATGATGCAGTCTTTGGGGAAATGAGGGCAATAATAGCACAGCACTCATTTTGAATTAGAAGGTAGAAAGCAGGGTATTTTTTTTTCTTTCATGAAAAAAGTAACATATAAGTATGGAACTACTGCTGAGGTAGTTTGCCGGATGCCTAGAGAACTAGGCCCATAAATGGGACACAAACTTGGTTTTTTCACAGTGCTGAAATTTTTCTAGAATAGGCCCTGTCAATATGTACTCTAAAATTAATAATTTGACCTGTTTTCTGAACTGTCCTTTTTCAGCAATCATGCTTTTAAAGCTGTAATTAAATAAATTCAATTTCTTATCGAAGTGTAGCAGATAGGTTTGACTTCTCAGAATCAGAACAATTGGTTTCAAGATCCGCTCTTGATGCATACATCCTATGTGACCCTGGGGCAAGTAATTTAATCTTCTGTGCCATCAGCAACTTTTTAAAACTTTAAATTTCAGGGTAGTTATAGCTTTGAGATGATAGAAGGAATTTGCTTAGGAGGAGCTTCTTTCAATAATAAAATCGCAGGTCAGAAGGGATTGCCTCGATCCCAAATGGCTTGCTTACCATATAAAAGTATATAACTACTTTTCACCCTTTTCAAACTAACGTATTTTGAAACCATTTTATATTCATGAGTTAAAAAACAACTTTAATGTATAACATGTATTATTTCTAACTTTTAGTTATAACATTACTCTGATTGTCTTCTTCTTGACTTTTCAATATAGTGCTTGATAGACATAAAAAATTGTTTTTTAAAATCTGTGATGCATTTTACTCACTGCAAATTCCTTAATTCATATACAGTTGCAATATTTACTAATAAGGTTGTGTTTTACAGTGCCCACCTAATCTTCATAAACAAGATGGATATTCTTGCAATTCCAATCAGGTATTCCAAGTTTTACAAATTTTAACATAGTTTTGCATGTTTTACACAAAATTTTGCGTGTAATATGAAACGTATAGTTTACATAATTTTTGTCACTTGTGTCTTTTGCAGACAGGGAGCAACTCAGACAATTTGCCATCAGAGTAATAGTCTAAATTAAATATTGAACTATTAAATATCTTGCCTTTAATTTTAGTGAAAACTAACCCTTTTAAGATTGAACAAAGGAAGATTAATGAAGAGATGACTGGAAATTGGATTATTGGTGTATGAATATTTTAAAGTACTTTTGGCAAACATTTCTGCAAAGCAATAGTCTGCAGGGACTAGATTATAACCTCGAGAGGTCTCCTCTATCCCAGTTTAAGTAACCTCAGGAAGAGCAGAATTTATAATTTTTTAATCTCTAGAAAAAAAGGTTCTTAAATATTTAAGAATGCACTGTTAAGAAAATCTTAGGACTTAAGCCTATTTCCTCTTATATGAAAACAGAATAGCTAGGCACAACTAGTCTCTTTATAAGAGCCTTCATAGACCATTGCAAATACTTCAGTTGGGGACATTGTATGAATGCTGAACAAACAAAGATGACTGAGTGGTCAGTCAGGTAGCAAGAGAACCAGGAGCAAATAGTTTCACAAAAACCAAGAGAGGAGAGAAATCCAGGAGGGAGAAGGTGGGCAACAATGTCAAGTGTAAGTCTATAGGTAGATAAGAATGAGGACTGACAAAACAAACCCATCAGATCGTCTCAATGTTCTTTTCACCTTTCTTTAAAAGTCTAGGGTAATTGTCTTTTTGATTCTTATGAACCTTCTTAAAATTCTTCATATGTCTCCTGAGTTGTAGAACCTAGAATTGTATATAATAATCTAGCAAAATTCTGGCCACTGTAGAGTTTAAACCAAATAAGCCCAGACCAATGCATGAACTCATTTCTAGTTCTTACCTGCTATGAGGACAGGGTAAGTACTCAATTTAAAAACTAGAGTCACATGGCTTACTCATGATCAATTGGTTTTTCCTACATTATTTTTCTTCAATACTTAAAAAATCCCCACAGCCCAGTACTTTCATTGTACTTTTGTGCTTGCTTTCCTTTCCTGGGTGTACTACCCTCATTGAATATAATTTTGTTAATTTCTGACTTTTTTCTCTAGTTTACCACCTTGAATATCACATAGCTGTGTATTTTCTTTCCTTCCTTCTTTCATTCAATGAACATTTTTTTTTTGGAAGGGGCAATTGGGGTTAAGTGACTTGCCCAAGGTCACATGACTAGTTTTGTGTTAAGTGTTGGAGGCTGGATTTGAACTCAGGTTCTCCCGACTCCAGGGCTGGTGCTCTATTCACTGTGCCACCTAGCTGCCCCAATTAACATGTTTTATAATGCTGTCATTGTATAAATTATTCTGCAGCCGTTCATATGAATCTTCCCAGGTTTATTTAGAACCATTTTTTCATCATTTCTTTAAAAAACCCATTTATTTAGTATTTTATTTTTCCCTAATTATATGTAAAAGCAATTTTAAGATTCATGTTTTAAAATTTTGAGTTCCACATTTTTTTCCCTCCTTCCTTTCACCCTCATTAAGAAAGCAAACAATTTGATATAGATTATACATGAGCAGTCATGCAAGACAGATTTATATATTAGTCATGTTGTGAAAGAAAACAAAACCAAAAAAAACCCCAAGAAAAAGTAAAGTTAAAAAAGTGTGCTTCAATCTTCATTCAGACTCCATCAGTTCTTTCTCTGAAGGTGATAGCATTCTTCATCATAAATTCTTCTGAATTATATTTGATCATTGTATTGCTGAGAATAACTAAATCATTTACAAGTGATCATTATACAACATTGCTGTTTTTTTGTTTACAATGTTTTCCTGATTCTGCCCATTTCACTTTCATATCAGTTCATGTAAGTCTTTTCAAGTTTTTATGAAAACATCCTGCTCATCACTTATAGCACAGTAGTATTCCATCACAATCATATACCACAATTTTTTCAGCCGTTCTCCAATTGATGGTTATCCCCTCAATTTCCAATTCTTTGTCACTACTAAAAGAGCTGCTATAAATATATTTATACATATGTGTCCTTTTTAAAAAAATCTCTTTGAGATACAGACCTAGTAGCAGTATTTTGAGGTCAGAGACTATGCGCCCTTTGGGCATAGTTGAAAGTAATCTCCAGAATGATTGAATCAATTCACAACTCCACCAACAGTGCATTAGTGTCTCAATTTTCCCACATATCTTCCAACGTTGTCATTTTTCTTTTCTGTCATATTAACCAATTTAATAGGTAAAGGGTGGTACCTCAGAGTTGTTTTAATTTGCATTTTTCAAATCAATAGTTATTTAAAATGTTTTTACATTACTATAGATAGCTTTGATTACTTCTGAAAGCTGCCTCTTTGTATCCTTTGACCATTTATCAATTGGAGAAATGGCTCTTATTTTTTTAAATTTGATGCAATTCTATATATATTTGAGAAATGCAGGCTTTATTAGAGAAACTTCCCCACAGTTATGATTCCTGTATGTTTTTCTCCATTTTATTTCTCTCCTGTTTATCTCTTTCTCTCTCCATTCAACATGCCCATCCTCAAAAGTATTTTCCTTCTGACTACTGCCTTCCCCAATCTCTCCTCCCTTCTATCAGCTTCTGTACTTTTCTGTAGGATAATATAGATTTCTATTACCAACTGAGCATATATGTTATTACAGCTTTAAGCGAGTTCTGATGAGAGTAAGGTTCAAGTGCTCCCCACAACACCTCCCTCATCTTCCTTCCACTATCAAAGCTCTTTTTTAGCTGTTTTATAATTTACCCAATTTTACCTCTCCTTTCCCCTTCTCCCAGTGCATTCCTCTTTTTCACCCCTTAATTTTATTTTTTAGGTTCTAATACATCATATTTATTTTTTTTTCTTTTTTTTTTTTAATATGAGATTCTTTATTAAATTTTTTTGAGTTACATCTTTTCTCCCCGTCTTTCCCCCGCCC
>CM053580.1:67580098-67595550 GCA_028627135.1 Pseudochirops cupreus | reverse complement strand
GAAAGGTACATTGACTTTTCTTTTAGTGAGATCACGCTGAATTGAAGTGGCAAAACTCACAAAGACCTAGTGTCTTTGTGATTTAATTTATGTATTGATCATACATATGTACACACACACACACACACATATAACATATGCATGTGTATATGCACTTTTATATATATATATATATATATATATATATATATATATATATATATATGGAACTCCCTAAGCAAGCCTTTAGGAACCAATTGGCAAAGGCATCTCTTGGGATTTGGGATTGGGGGCATAAGATCTTGTAGCCCCATGGAATGTTAGTTCCTGGAAGCTTGCCCAGGGGAGCCTCTGTAGATAGGCACATTATTTTGCTTTCCATTTCTGTCTCTTAGTTACCAATTATAAAGTGATGGCACTGCTTCCTAAGCAGAGCTCAGACAGGTTCATTGGAATCTTTTTGAAACCTTTGCTCTACCAGTCACAAAGGAAGGTTTCACCTTCCAGAGGTACAAGACAGCTAGGATATTCCCAAAGGTTTTTCTCTTAACAGCCCACATTTACTCTTCTTGGAAAGACTTGTCAGTTCTCTTCAGTTTGTAAAGGGCAAATTGGAAGGTAGAATACTGTTCTCTTCAGCTGTTAAAAGAGTAAAAGATCCACAGAGGGAGAGGAAGAAATGGCCAGAAAATCCTTCATTGTCCCCTTTTGGCTGTCTTGTATTACCAGGCAGCTTGACCAGGATCCATCACTGTTGTTTGGGGCCATAGGAAGGAAATCAAAGTGCCAAAAATGACCTGAGGATAAGTGGATTCATTTTTGTAATCAGCAATGCAGAATTATTGATTGATGAAAGGTCTTTTCATAGTGCCTTGTTTTTTCATCAATCCAGTACTAATCAAACCCCTCCTATATGCCAGTCCCCTGCATGGGCATTGGGATTTGAAGGCAAAAATGAAGTCATCCCTATCACTAAGGCTGTTAGTCAATACAGGAATATAAAAAGGAAAAATGGACAATAACAGCAATAACAATGAGACATTTGTATAGTATCTTAAGGTTTGCAAAGCACTTTACAGATGTTGTATCATTAGGTTCTCACAATGACTCAGTGGAGTAGGTGCTACTTTTATCCCCATCTTATAGGTAAGAAAACTGAGGCTCACAGAAGTTGTGACGAGGGGCTGCTAGTAAATGTTCTGAGGCTTTGAAGTCCAGATCTCTATCCAGTGTTATAGCTTTCAAAAAGAGAAATATAATTCTAAGAACCAAAGCACAGATTAAACACACACACACACACACACACACACACACACACACACACACACAACGCCAACCTTGATGCCCCTAACAAATATAAATCCTAGAGTTGTGTGAGTTTTGTGTAGGTGCATTCATTAACTTTCCTGCTAGATATGGTTATATGTTGCCTGCATTTAGGAAGGAAATCATTTTCCCAGAATTGGGATTATGAATGGAACTAACACCCTCCTCTGATTTCCTTTACCTTCAAAAGAGGCTGCTGGGTCTGACAAATTCTGCTATGAAAAACTTAACACAGAAGGCACTGAGAAGGGGAATTGTGGGAAAGAGGGAGACCGATGGATTCAATGCAGCAAACAGTAAGTGCTGAACCTTCAGAGGGAGGAGTGTGTGTGTGTTGTGTGTGTGTGAAAGCAAGACCATTCTCTAGCTCTTAATGTAAAGCTGGAGGGCACCAAAAATAAGCCTTAATGAGTTTTCCAAATGTGCAATGATTTAAAAAATATTCTCCAGTGTATATTTTTAAGTTGGTAATTTTAGTGTATTCTGATGCCAAATGGCCCAGAGCCTATCATTAGCAAAAAACAATAATGGTGCAGTCAGTGCTGTGCTTCAAGGGGAGAGATTCCTGCTAGCCCTTCACCTAGAGCAGCTTATTGAGCAACAATAATGCTTTGCCTAAACGTTGTATATTAAGTCTTAATTTTTCATCTTAATAGAGCTGTAGTACTACATGATTTGTAGATGAGATGATGTACAAATTGTTTTGCATACAAAATTGAAACAGTGTGCATTTGGGATACCATTTTAAATTAAACAGTGTATATTTTAAACACCAACTTTGCACAAAATATTGTATGATTTTAGGATTTAAGATTAATCTAATGAATGATCATATTGAAAAGAAAATGTTTCTTTAAAAAATTTGTATATTTTCCTTTACCAGACTATGGGAAGGTGGGAATTTAAAAATGAGAATTTTGCTCAAATTTCTGGGTTTGCTTAACAAATTAGAATGATCAATGCCACCAAGTAGCAAGTCATAGATCAAAACTCCATTTTAAAATTAATAAACTCAAATTTATATAGTACTTACTAAGGTTGACAAATTGTTCTCTTCATAACATGATTTTCCTGGGGTCTCAGAACTACTCAGTGTCTGAGGCAGGATTCATACACAGTTCTCCTGACTCCAACTCCTTTAGTCTTCTCAATAGGCTACACTGCCTTGATTCTTAATAATTGGGTGATTAATTTTCTTCAGTGAGGAAGAGAAGTTTCATGTTGTTGTAGTTTTGTTGATTAGTTGTGTCCAACTCTTCAGGACCCCATTTGGGGTTTTCTTGGCAAAGACACTGGAGTGGTTTGCCATTTCCTTCTCCAGATCATTTTAAGATGAGGAAACTGAGACAAATAGGGTTAAGTGACTTGCCCAGGGACACACAGCTAGTAAGTATCTGAGGCCAGGTTTGAATCTAGGTCCTCCTAACTCCAGGGCTAGTAGCACTCTATCCACTAAACCACCTAGCTATCTGAAGTTTAATAGTGATGAAATTTACAATATCAAGTTCATTGTCCTGTCTCTTCACCTATAACAGTGGTTCTCTACCTTCCTAATGCCACAACACTTTAATACTTGTATGTGGGCATATCTGCATGTGGGTGGACCCACCTGGAGATGGATAGAAGAGCAGTGTCTTGGTTCCTAAGACCTTTGGTAATATGTGTTTTCCAGTGATCTTAGGAGACCCCTGTGAAAGGGTCGTTTGACCCCCAAAGGGGTCGTGACCTACAGGTTGAGAACCGCTGACTTAAAATGAGCTGCATAAAGACAATTAATTTATTGTTACTGATCGGTCAATAAACATTTATTAAGCACTTACTGTGTGTCAGGCTTTGTGCTATCTATCATGTGGTCACATAATAGAACAGTCCAAAAGAGTGCATCCAGATAGGAAATGAAGAGATGACTGGCCTGAGCAGCTTCCTTAAAGTGGATGTTTAGGGAGAAGCTCTCTACTCTTTCCTCCAATGAGACAAGCCCCAAGGGTAGAAGGTGCTAATGAAGTATGAGTACCAGGATTGGTTGATCTTCTAGGATGATGAGGTTCCTAGGTTCATGATGGAAGAGCCCATGGGAAAACAGCCAGATGGAATATGAAGAAATGACTAGAGCATATTGCTTATGTCATTGAGTTCCCTACAGCTAGCTTAAGGATGACTTTCCACCCTTGGCAGCTTGATAATGTCCACCTCACTAACACTAATGAGTCTTAGGACCAGCAACTTTCATGCTGCCAACAGATTATTTCTCCCAAGCCATTTCTTAAGCTGAATCAAAGGAATGGATGAAATTCTTATTCAGAAAGAAATAAAAACATTAGAAATCTGAATGACTGTAATCCTCCCCCACCTTTTATGTTTACAGTGATGTGTTTTGTGGCTTTTTGCTCTGTACCAATCTTACACGAGTTCCAAGAATTGGCCAACTTCAAGGAGAAATCATCCCAACCTCCTTTTATCACCAAGGCCGAGTAATTGACTGCAGGTAATGTATTATGCATTGAAAAATTCAGTCATTTGGGAAGTGAAATTTATTTATTCTTAATTTACTTATTTACTTTTAGTTTACAACATTAGTTCCACAATCCCTTGAGTTTCAAACTTTTTCCCCTTCCCTCTCTTCCCTCTTTCCCCCATGGTGGCATGAAATCAAATATAGGATCTATAAATACCTTCACATTAAACATTGGTCAAGTTGTAAAGAAGTTTTATAACCAATGGAACAATGAGAAAGAAGGGACAAAACAAAACAAAAAAAGAGAGGGAGCAAGTACTTTGCTCCAATCTGCACTCAGACTCTGTAGTTCTTTCTCTGGATGTGGATGTCCTTTCCATCTTGAGTCTTTTGGAGCTGTCTTATAACCTTGCATTGCCGAGAGAAGCCCAGTCTATCAAAGTTACTTGTCACACATATATTGTGTCTGTAATTGTGTACAAGGTTCTCCTGGTTCTGCTCTCCTCACTCAGCATCAGTTTAAGTCTCTCCAGGTTATTATGAAGTCTGTCTGCTCCTCATTTCTTATAGCACAATAGTATTCCATTACATTCACATATCACAGCTTGTTTAGACATTCCCCAATTGATGGGCATCCCCGTGATTTCCAATTCTTTGCCACCACAAAAAGAGCTGCTATTAATATTTTTGCACATATGGGTCCTTTTCCTACTTCTATGATCTCTTTGGGAGCCCTAGCAGTGGTATTGCTGGGTCAAAAGATATGTACTTTTTTTTATAGCCCTTTGGGCATAGTTCCAGATTGCTCTCCAGAATGGTTGGATCAGTTCACAACTCCACCAACAATGCATTAGTGTTCCAATTTTTCCACATCCTCTCCAGCATTTATCATTTTCCTATTTTGTCATCTTAGCCAATCAATAGTGATTTGGAGCTTTTTTTCATATGCTTATAGATATCTTTAATTTCTTCCTCTGAAAACTGCCTGTTCATATCCTTTGACCATTTATCAACTGGGGAATGATTTGTATTCTTATAGATTTGATTCAGTTCTCTGTGTATTTTAGAAATGAGGCCTTTATCAGAGACACTGGTTATAAAGATTCTTTCCCAATTTTCTGGGAAGTGAAATTTAAAGAGACAAAATCAGAGGCAAATAAATATCAGGAAAAATTGGAAGATAACTTAAAATAATTTATTTTATTAATATTCTGTCAGTGCTTTCCTTTTGAAAATCCCTAACAGTACGCACTTAAAGATCTGCTATTGTTGTTTTGTCAATTAGTCAAGCCCAACTCTTTGTGACCCCATTTGGAGTTGTCAAAGATACTAGAGTGATTCGCCATTTCCTTCTCCAGCTCATTTTACAAGTGGGGAAACTAAGGCAAACAGAGATAAGTGACTTACCCAGGGTAGTGTCTGAATCTGGATTTGAACTCAGGTCAAATCAGGATTTGAATCCAGGCTTGATTCTTTATCCACTGCACCACCTAGATGCCCATTTAAAGATTTATGTGTCTAATTGTAGATCACCATTCATTCATTCAACAGATATTTATTATGTTACTAGATATGTGCAGGATATTGTACTATTAAATGTCTAACATCATGGTACTGCTTTGTCACATGAGCCAAGTTCATCTGATTAGAACTTGTTATGATTTGAGCAGTGAGTTTAAAAATTTGACAGAAGTAGTTTGCCATCCGCTGTTTTCTAAAGTGTGAGTAATCCAGTGTGAGATTTTGTTGTTGAGTTGTTTCAGTCATGGGATAGATCTGATTAATAAATACAGTTGCATATAGAAAATATTTACAAAATATTACCGATGACTGTTTTTTTGTGTTTAAACAAAAATGAGTAGGAAGTATAAAATCTAGCTCAGTTGAGCAAAGATCATGAGATTCTGTAACAAATATACTAGACCTCATCTATTCAAACATGTTATCCCCTTTAAATCATTAAATCAATAAGCCTTTGCTAAGTACCTACTATGTTCCAGACACACTGCTTAATAGCCAACTTTGGAGGCTGTATTCCCGTTCCAACTATACTGCCATTGCTTAAAACATTTTTGGACTACCCTTCTGAATTTACCTTTGGGAACTCAATATAATCTTTTTTTAACTATCTGTCATGGAGGCAAGTCACCATCCTTTGAGGGAAGTTTAGACTTTTTAAAACAGATGACTTCAGTAATTACTTTTCTGAGATGGAGGCCATCTGATATAAACTTCCTCACCTTCATTCTCCTACCCCTTTAAGCCTTTCTATATTCCAGCAGCTTCGCCTTTTTCCCCTTCTGGTTTTAGAGGACAGAGTGGCAATCTTCCTTGCCATAGCTAACTTCTCCTTTGGTGGCCTATTATTAATTTTGGCTTGCCGCCTTCCATCTCTGTGCAAATGTGCAGATTGACCCAATGGTTGGTAATGACTATAGATGCCTATTGAAAATCCTCTTCTTCAATATTCAGCTCAGAGCCACCTCCTCCATTCTTACTCCAACCCTAGACCTAGTACTTCCTCAGTCTCTCTTCTCTCTCATGTCAATAATTTTTTGTGCACTTATCACATTCTAATTTTTTTACACACATAATTTATAATCCCAACATAATTGTTGCTTTTCATCTTAGTGGTGTAACCTTAGAGACTAGGACAGTAAACTATAGCCTGTATATAGCAAGTGCTTAATAAATATTTGCTTGCTTGAATTGAATTTTTCTTTTATCTTCTTCACTTTTGTCTTGAAACCTCTAGGCTTGATGCAAAGATCCTGGAGTGGTCTGCCATCTCCTTCTCCAGCTTATTTTACAGATGAAGAAACTGAGGCAAATAGGGTTAAGTGACTTGTCCAGGGTCACACAGCTAACAGTTGTGCACATGTCTTCTTTCTCCAGTGGTGCCCATGTTGTTTTAGATGATGATACTGATGTAGGGTATGTGGAAGATGGAACTCCATGTGGCCCATCCATGATGTGTCTCGATAGAAAGTGCCTACAGATTCAGTCCCTAAACATGAGCAGCTGCCCCCTTGATTCCAATGGCAAAGTTTGTTCAAATCATGGGGTAAGTAAGGATGTAACAAGAGACTGAGCCAAGCTCCCTTTAGCTGTAGATATTTTGTTATTTGAAAATTGAAAAGTTTTGCTAAATTAAATTTTCATATTTAATGATTCTCTGCTGCTTGGTGTGTTCTACCCATTATTTATTGATATCAAGTAACTGATGAGTGACACAGACCTGACACTTGCAGTCTAAGATGAATAACATACACACACATGCATACACACACACAGATACACACATACTATAATTTGCTGTTATTGTGACCACAGGCTCATGGGAGCATTGATTTAGGTCTGGAAGGGATGTTAAAGTTCCATTTGAGCCCCTCATTTGACACATGAGGAAACTAGGCACTAAGCAGATAGGAGACTTGCCCAAGGTCATAAATATAGTAATTTAACCATTGGAATTTGAACCTAGCTCCTCTGACTCTGAACCCAGCAACTTTTCCATGAATGATTGTCATCAAATATATTCTTGTCAAAACCTTTCTTTTGGCAAGCAGAATCATCACGGCTAGAATTTATATAGTGCTTTGAAGCTTGCAAAGCACTTTTTTTAAGCAACCCTCTGAGGTTGGTACTACAAGTATTACAAGACAACTAGGTGGCCCAGGGCTAGAGACTTGGAAGACCAGAATTCAAAACCTTGCTCAGCTACCTAGTAGCTATGTGATCCTGGGCAAGTCACTCTGTGTGTCCCATCCTCAGTTTTCTCATCTGTTAAATAGGGATGAAAATAGTATCACTTACCTCACAGGACTGTCGTGAGGATCAAATGATATAACATAGGTAAAGTGTTTTGCAAACCTTACAGTGTTCTAAAAATGCTAGCGGTTCATTCATTCATTATTTATTATTATCTTCCCCATTTCACAGATAAGAAAACTGAGGTTGAGAAGTTAAGTGACTTGCCCACGATCACATAGTAACTATCTTGGGACAGATTTGAACTCAGGTCTCATGATTCTAAGTCCAGTTTCTTTGTTACACTGTGTGTCACATTGCTAAATTTATGGAATAACATTTGTCATTTTCCATTGGAAAAAAGTCAGAGCAACTAAGGAGGTGGAAGGAAGTTAATAAGATCCCTCAAAGAACTTCCCACTGTACTGGTGTGGCCAACACACTGTCCTGTACAAAGCAGGTCCTTTGTAAATATTTGCTGAATTTAATTAAAGCTATGTGCTTTTTCCAAGTAAGGTTTAAGCCACGTCAGTGACTCCTCTCATGCCCTTCAGCATCCATTCAACAAAAACTCAGGTGATTGAAGAACAGGCACCAGGTAGATCACTAATATCAATGTTGGCACTTCATGTGTGTTTGTACTTTAAGAAACCCAAGCTGAAGGGTAGGAAGCCATCAATTAAGAGAAGGAAGGAAACAGGTGTTTATTAAACATCTACTGTGTGGGGGGCACGCTGTTAAGTGCTTTACAAAGATCAAACTTGATTCTCACAACAACCCTGGGAGACAGGTGCTGTTATCATCCCCATTTATATGGTTAAAGAAACTGAGGAAAATATAAGTGACTTACCCAGGTCACACAGTTGGTAAGTGTCAGAGACTGGATTTGAACTCAGGTCCTCCTGACTCCAGGGCTGCTACTCTATTCACTGGGCTACCTAGGCTCATTACTCTTTCACACTACCCAAACAACCACCTTTTTAAAAATCCATAAGACTGAGTACTTGGGAAATCCATAGACTCTTACACCAAGTCCACATATCTAAGAGAAAAAGTAAACACTTGTCTAGTTTGGTTGGGGGGGGGGGGGAAAGGAAAAGTCTGGTGAAGCATTTAGACTTCGGGAAGGGAAAATGAGAGTAATGTTGTGAAAAAGGGATGGCAAAGAGAAAAAGAAAAGATCCCCTCAAAGTACCCGTTGGGGGTCAAACGACCCTTTCACAGGGGTTGCCTAAGACCATTGGAAAACACATATTTCTGATGGTCTTAGGAACCAAGACACTACTCCTCTATCCGTCTCCAGGCAGGTCCACCCACATGCAGATATGCCCACACACGAGTATTAAAGGGTCCTGACATTAGGAAGGTTGAGAACCACTGGATTAAAGGAACTTCAAACTAGATGTTCCCTCTGGCTTCTTTTACTGACTCTAAGTCTATGGACAAAGGAAGGACAGAGAGATTTTGATGTAGATATCTTTTTCCCATTTGCCCTACACTAGCTTTAATCCTAATCAGTTTGTTTTAACTTTCAAGATTAAGAATCCATTTATTCTAATAAGCTTATATTCTCTTTGGTAAGCCTTCTCACTATGCAGTTCATATAGAGAGAGATAAAGGCTTCAAGAAACATTATACTGATCCCTACTCCAGTGATTAGTGTTCTTCAAAGCCTTGCAGAGAGAGGCCTGCTTATTCCTTCTGAATTTCATCCCACTTTAGTATAATGCCAGAAACTTAGAAATTAAAACAGCCAAACTTTGCTGAATAGTCTGATCTCAGAAGGCATCTTTCTGACCTGTGTGATAGATATTCACTGCCAGTCAATGAATAGGCAGGCATTTGGCAAACATCTACTAGGGACATAACGCAATGCCTTGTGTCAAGGGCTATTTGGAAGAATTTTATAGCCTTGCGTGCCTGCCTACAAGAATCTTATCGTCTTGTTGAGGAGTCGAGGAACACCAATAAGAATAATAATAGCGAGAGTTTATATAGTACGTTAAAGTTCCTAATGCACTTTACTAATATTATCTCATTTTGTCCTCACAACACCCCTGAGAGGGAGGTGAGATCCTTGCTTTATAGATAAAGAAACTAAGTCAGGCAGAGTTAAGTGACTTGCCCAGGTCACGTAGACAGTGTCTAAGACAAAATTTGAACTCATGTCTTCATAAGTCCAGGTCCAGTGCTCTCCCCACTATGTCCCCTAGTCTCCTCTAATCATCGGTGAACAGTAACATATTATCAAGTACTAAAGTATGTAGTAGAGACTTTTCAGGGTTGTGGGAGTAGAGAGAGGAGAGGGGTAAGATAAGTGAGATGTGCAGTAATCGGAGAAGGCTTCATGGAAGAGATGGTACTTTTACCTGGAAGGAAGGAAAGAAGGAAAGAGAGAAGGAAGAAAATAAAGAAGGAATAAATAATGGAAGGAGGGGGATAAACATTTCTTATTACCTACTATGCACCAGGCACTGTGCTAAGTGCTATACAAACATTTTTGAACCCTTGGAAATAAGAGCTATTATTATTCCCATTTAACAACTGCGGAAACTAAGAGGTTAAGTGACTGGCACAAGGTCACCCAGTAATAAATGTCTGAGGTTGGATTGGAACTCAGTTCTTCCTGACTCCAGATCCAGTGTTGTATCACCACCAAAGTGCCTCCTGGGAAAGGTGGGTATGTTTTGGATAGGAAGAACTGGCCCAGGGAGGTAGGAGCAGTATTGCAATGAAGGGAATATGAATGATTAACACAGAAATAAGATCAATAATATATTTGGCAGAGAGTCAAGAGCCAGGTAACTGAAGAAGAAGGTACATATTGGTGAACTTATGGGAAATAAGATTGGGTACAGATGTCCAGGTCATAAAGAATCTTCAAACTGAAGCTGAGAAGTTGATAATGGTCACAATTAGAAACAATGAGTCTTTGAAAGCTTTTGTGTTGAGGAATAACATATCGAAAGTAATGTTTCAGGCAGTAGTCTGCTAGGGGATCCTTGGGTCATAAATTTAGAACTGGCAGGGACTGTGGAAAGCTATTGAATTCATTCTTGTCATTTTATAGCTAAGGGAACAGAGGCCTAAAGATGACAAGTGACTTATCCATGTCTGTTCTACAAGGACCAATGTAGCTAAGAGCAGAGAGTTGGGCAGGCTGATGTTTGGCCATGGTGACCCATTAAACACATCAAAATGCAAAACAACTCTCAATCCTGTGTGCTAGCCCCTCTCATCCTTCGCCCCTCCCAGCTTCCTTAGTTAATGGAGTGGCAGGAGGTGCTACAAACCATCACAAACATGAATTTAGCTCTTAGTAGTTGTAGTGTGTGGTTTCTGTTAGTGACCAGCAAGTTGATGTCCTTAAGGAGGGAATGAAACTCATCAACTCCAAGAAGGCAATCTGTCATCGTGGGTGGGTCCTCTGTGGAGGATGTCCAAAAACACATGGATGAGAGTTACATCAGACAGAATGAGGAGGCAGGCATGCACTGGGATCAGCACCAGCACAGAGATTCTCCATATTGTTGTGATTCCACAAAATATTTTTGACACATTATTTTTGCCACGTGTAATGAATGTTCAGGACCTTGGGGAATACTTTAAAGAAGTTTTAAATAGTTTGAAAGAACTTGAAATTATTTTCCACTTTGTTTAAGAGTTGTGTAACTTGGGGTGGCTAGGTGGCACAGTGAATAGAGTGCCGGCCCTGCAGTCATTAGGACCTGAGTTCAAATCCGACCTCAGACACTTAACACTTAACTAGCCGTGTGATCTTGGGCAAGTCACTTACTCCCAATTGCCCTTCCTTCCTCCCTCCAAAACAAATGAACAAAAAAAGAGTTGTGTAACTTAGCAACAAAAGTGTAAAGAAAAGCTTAAAATGTAGTTATTTAACCTTTGGCCAGTTGGAAATAAGAGGCCAGTGACAGCAAAGCTCTTTATTTAAAGACTTTGTTTCAGTCATTTTCAGTCACGTCCGAATTTTCATGACTCCATATGGGGTTTTCTGGGCAAAGATACTGGAATTACCATTTCCTTCTCTAGCTCATTTTACAGATGAAGAAACCGAGGCAAAGAAGGTTAAGTGACTTGCCCAGGGTCACACAGTTAGTAAGTGTCTGATGATTAATGATTAAGATCCCCTATTTTACATCAGAAACATAATAAAAGTTCCCAGTATCCTTCTCTCTCTCTTTCTCTCCCTCTCTCCCTCCCTCCCTCCTTCTCTCTCTCTCTCTCTCTCCCTCCCTCCTTCCCTCTCTCTCTCTCTCTCTCTCTCTCTCTTTCTGTCTCTCTGTTTGAAGTAGAATAGAATGGAGTGAGGGTTTCCTTGTTCTATATTATTAGTAAAATTTAAATGTGAGTTTTAGTTTACAGAATTCAGGGAGTGGGGACTGTCCTGTAAGAATTTTGTGACTTTACCACGGCTATTCCAGAGTGACTGAACAATGAGACGATAAAAGAAGCCAGCAGCAAACCATGCTGAAAACCCTCTTTGTTCATGTTTTCTCTCACCCAGGTGTGTAGTAATGAAGTCACCTGCATTTGTAATAACACCTGGGCAGGGACGGACTGCAGTATCCGAGATCTCATCAAAAAACCTCCAGCCTCGAAGGATGATGGACCCAAGGGTTTGTGATTTGAGTTCATTTTTACTGTATATATTTAGAGAACCTTTTCCCAAAAGGCACCGATAGAGCAACATCATAGTTCTGCAAGGAAATAGAGAATGTTTTTCTTAAAAAAAAAACCTAGCAAACCCCCCTCTCCCCCCCAAATCCCAGGCCCCGTAGTGAATATAACTGTAGTGTGCTAAGTGTCATGTAATGACAGCTGTCTGTGTCTGTGCTCTGCTTCATCATTCTGGAACCCATGCCCGAGGGAAAATGAGCTCAGCGACTCTCCTTTCTTTCTTGGTTTTCACTATTTTTTGTCTTTCCTCTAATCACATTATTTTCCATAAACATGAGAATTTATTATTTATGACTTTTCATAGATTTTCCAATTAATGGACAAACCATAAGGTTACAAAGTACTGTCCTCACATCAATCCTAAGAGGTAGTAGAATGATTACTTTTTTTTTGGAGGGCAGAGGGCAGGGCAATTGGGGTTAAGTGACTTGCCCAAGGTCACATGGCTAGTGAGAATGATTACTTTTTAAAAAAAAATTTTCATTTTATAGATAAGGAAGCTGAGTCTCAGGTGGCTTGCCCAGGGTTACCAAGCTAGTTGGGGGTAGAGAGGCATCTAAAGCCCTGGTCATCTGATTTCCATTCTGGTTCTCTTACTCCTGTGTGCTACCTACCGTCTCTTTCATTATATTGTTTATTAATTTTTACATTATCGTCCTCTCCTCCTATTATGGACAAAAAAATTGAGGCCTAGAGAGGTATTATGACTTACCTAAAGTCATATAGGCAGTGATTCTAAGTTTGGTGAATTTTTCTACTTCTTCTTGCTGCTTCTGTATCAGCACTAGAGAGAGTATACTATGATGGTACAGATCTTTTCAGCAGAGCCTTAATTTATTCCATGCGAAAGTCTAATTTTATTCTGTCCTTAAAGGAACCTTTGGGATTGTTATCCTTATAGCTAAAAATAATATGTATTGTCCTGGATTAGATATGTATTCACACATACACACACATACACAAACATATAAACATATGTACATGCATATTACTGAATGGGTGTTGCCTCATTCAAACTGAGACCCGGGAAAGACCTTAACTTAAAAAGGCCAATATCTCCCACTGCATCCGGCGCCCTCTCCAGTTGTCCTGATCTATATCTTGGCACTGGACCCAGATGGCTCCAGAGGAGAGAGTGGGCACAGCCCTCCCTCACTTAAATCCAATTCACTTGCAAAGTCATGGCATCACCTTCCTGATGTCATAGTCCTCTTCAAGAATGAAGCACAAACAACAACAGGTCCATGTATGTGTGTATATGTAGTCATTTATATATGACACATACATATGTATATAAACACACACATATACAAATACATAGGTAATCATTTTCTGCTGTTTTTGATCTTAGAATTGAATTTGAAGTCCAAACGTGATAATGCTAATATTGCCCTATAAAGACAGGGGATGCTTTATATTGTACAGTTTTCATTCTTCCAGGAAAACTCAATATCAGAGTTTCCTTTGACATCCAGCTGATTACAAGAGTGTAGGAATCATTGAATAATTGCTACTCACACCCAAGGGTAGACATGTATTCCTTAGATGACATGTTTATTAAGCAATGAAGAATCATTCTGTTATCTAGGGTAGCGTTTATTATGATTCTTTCTCATAACAATCACAATATTCACCAAACAACTAATGACTATATATAAAATCCTGAGGCTTTGTGTATGGGTATATGGAAGTATGATCAACTTTACAACATTGCTAATAATAATGGGATAGGACCAACTAGAAAAGTCTCTGTTTTCATATTCAAATTTGTAAATGTTAAGGATTAAAATAATTTCTGCTTGGATTTTTTCATTAATGGTTTTCTCACATTATAACTATGTTTGGAATACCATATGGAAAGGTTGGCCAATTTTCAGTCTGTAGTTAAATTAAATCTACAATTCAATTAGCTCTATGGATCTGGGCAATTACCTACTTTATTTTCCCACTGTTTGAATTTTTAAAGACAGAGCAATTTTTATAATTGCACTAACAGAGAGCACTGCAAACCAAATCCTTCTCAATTGTGCACCCTTTTCTTCCAAGATATATTCAGACAGTGCACATCTGTGCTAGCCCAGCTGTGTTGTGAATAGTTCTGACACACTCTCCAACATTAGTTCAAAGCAAGAGACCCAGGAAAGGACCCAGGCCAGGTAAACTTAAAAGCAGAATGACTTAGTGCTCCCCCAAATCCCCAATTAATGAATGGTCTGTAGAAACTCTTAAAATGACTTACGCATCAAGTCACCTGCTATTTCCCCTCTCTCACCACTACATCAAAAGTTTATGAAATGCTATGTAAAAGCATTTGTTAGGATCTCATGGTTTCCTTTTGCAGATGGGCACAATCACAAAACCCTGCTACTCCTTTTAGTTATACTTTGAGATCCATCGCTTAAGCCCATGCCTTAGTTATTTTTGATCCAGAAGTGTTAACTCCGTAAATAGCAATGCAGTCAAGATGTCACAATATGGCCCTAAATATACACGGCCTGCGGATGTTGGCATAGCAGAGGGAAGGGAGGGGAGCTGCTGGGAAGAGTGGTTGTGCAGCTTGCAGAGGTTGGTTTAGATGGGTATATTTAATGCACATTTTACTCATTTATCCATTAAGAGGGATGGGGTCTGGACCTATGATTTCATCAGTTTAGGGAACTCCTGGATGATGAAATTCTCTCTACCAAAGCAAGTAATTTTAGCTAGGGACTCGATGGATAGAGCAGTGGACCTGGAGTCAGGAAGAGCTGAATTCACATGTGACCTCAGACACACTCACTGGCTGTGGGACCCTTACTTGCTAGTCACTTAACATCTCCTGGCTTTAGTTCCCTCATCTGTAAAATGGGGACAATGACAGCACCCACTTCCCAGGATTGTTGTGAGGATCGAATGACAGAATGTCTGTAAAGCTCTTAGCAAATCTTTTTTTTTCTTTTTTTTCTTTTGCTTTTTGGAGGGCAGGGCAATTGGGGTTAAGTGACTTGCCCAAGGTTACACGGCTAGTAAGTGTTAAGTGTCTGAGGCTGGATTTGAATTCAAGTTCTCCTGACTCCAGGGCCAGTGCCCTATTTACTGTGCCACCTAGCTGCCCCACTCTTAGCAACTCTTAAAGAACTATATGAATGTTAGCTATTATTATTAGGTCATCTTTTCTGCAACGTCTAGTCTCAATAAAATATCTAGAACACAAAGAGGTCAAGAGACTTGCCTACGGCCCCTGTTTGTCTGAGGTGGGGTTTGA
>CM053580.1:67545361-67579998 GCA_028627135.1 Pseudochirops cupreus | reverse complement strand
TTTTTTTCAAAAGAGGTCTAGACTGACCTCCAGAAGCTACATTTAGTAAACACCCTGCTCAAAAAAGGAATCAATCATTGATCTGAATCAATCATTGATCTGCTAGGATTTTTTAAATATCTTAAACTTTTATGATTATGTTAGAGAAGATGAGGAAGATTATTCACATATTGTTCCTCTAAGAAAGTTGGAGGTAACTCAGTACAGAGATATTGTCATAGATGAGCACAGGAGCAGAGCTATCCCATCTGCTCAATGTTTTGCCCTCTCTGGAACCCCCTATGTGCCTACTATAGGCTAGGAAGGCTCACTTCCTAGCCCTTTCTTCTCCACATACCCTCCTTACTCCTTTTCATCTCCATTTCCTCTGTTATATAAATTAAATTCCTGGACAAAGTTCCAAGATTAAATTAGAAATTAAATTAAATTCCTCAACAGAGCTCTAGGAGTAGTGTGACCCGTTCTGGAGAGGATGATATTCACATTTGCCCCGGATCTCCCTTTGTCCCTGAAGGGAGCAGAGTCAATATCTCAACTGCATTGACTTTGGAATTATTACCAATCGTGGTGAAGCTTTAACATGCTGAGTAAAAAGAAGATGCCATAACTTAATAGGAATGGGCATCAGCTACCATATTAGATAAATGGTACACTTACCAGAACAGTTAATGTAAAGTATACAATTTGGGGACAACCCAATGACACAATTTCCCATGTTCTCATAGCTCTTCAGTTGCTTTGGAAAGCTTGATTGACATCCTGATCACATACAGATTTTGTGGGATGTCATTTCATGTATTGGGGGGTCATCATGTATGCTTTGTGATTTTGGTTTTTATATTTCTGGTTAAAAGGAGAATCACAATAGGAGATTACTCATGTTTTATTTTTATTTAACACATACAATGTTTAGGTGCCCTTTTATACTTGGTGCCTTAACAATACGTAGTCAAGGAAAAAAAAAACCTCTACGTTTGCTTTATCGAAGCAATTGTAGTATCTGAAGAGATCTTTATTTCATCTCAAGGCAAAAACTTTGACTGTAAACCTTTATTTTACTGTAGAATGGAATACACACAATCTTGGTTCCTGGGTAACTCTGATTTTTGCCTCCCAAATTGGTTTGGATGGTGTTATTACGGGAGTCACTGTGGGCCATGGGAATATCAATGAATTTGGAGCAAGAAGAATGGCGTTCAAATCTTATGCCTACCACTCATCTGTGTAACCTTGGGCAAGTGGCTTAACCTCTTTATGCCTCAATTTCTTCAACTGCTAAATTAGGGGAGTTGAAATAGAAGACCTCTAAGGTTTCTTTCAACTCTAAATCTGTAATTGTATAAGCTTAGGTTGTTTGTGCTTCTCCCAGAGTGTATACCAGACATGGTAGTTTACTAGTAGAATGATCTGGCTCATTATGTTCCTCTAATAATGTTTTTCCAAGTAATAATGAGAACTCATATCTATATAATGCTTTAAAATTTAAAAAACACCTTTCTGACAACAACCTTCTGATGTAGGCAGAACAAGGATTAATGTTTTTATTTTTATGATATAGAGACTGAGGTTCCAGGAGGCTTGTTTGTGGTCAGACAGCAAAGCCAGTCAAGAAAAGCACGTATTGCTTGTCATAATAACAATTAATCTGTCTGAAATGATAAACTATATAATAGAATCACAGAATTGGAAAGGAGTCATAGAATCACAGAACTGGAAATCATAGAATCATAGAATAGAATCATAGTCATAGAATCAAAGAATCACAGAATTGGAAATCATAGAATCATAGAATAGAGTCATAGTCATAGAATCACAGAATTGTAAAGGAGTCATAGAATCACAGAATTGGAAATCATAGAATCATAGAATAGAATCTTAGTAACAGAATCACAGAATTGGAAAGGAGTTTCAAGAGCTATCTAGTCCAATTGAAATTACGTCTGTAACATCTCTGATAAGTGGTTCTTCAGATTCTTTTTGACTGCCAATAATGGAAGAGCTAGTTGATACAATGGATAGAGTGCTGGGCCTGGAGTCAAGAAGATTTCTCTTCCTGAGTTCAAATCTGGGGTCAGATACCTACTAACTATGTGACCCTGGGCAAGTCACTTCACTGTTTACCTTAGCTTCCTTATCTTAAAACAAGCTGGAGAAGGAAATGGCAAATCACTCCAGTATCTCTGCCAGGAGGAACCCAAAAGGGGTCATGAAGAGTCAGACTGGACTAAAAAATGACAAAACAAAAGAGAATTTTCCTTATATCAAACTGAAAACTGTATCTCTGCGATTACAATTTATTTCTGTTCTCTAGATCCAAAAGAAACAAATTTAAACTCTATTTTACATGGCAGCCTTTCAGGGGCACAGAATACTTGTTCTATCTACCTCAGAAACTTGTTGTGAGGAAGGTGTTTTATTAAACCTTAAACACCCCCCAACACACACACATATACACACATACACACACACACACACACACACACACACACACACTCCCCTTTCTCTCTACCCCCGTCTTCTCCTAGCTAAACAGTCCATATTCATGTAGCTAATTGTCATATGATTTCAAGTCCCTTCGTTGCCCTGGTCACCTTCCTCTAGATGTGCTCTGACTTGTTAATGGTCCTCCTAAAATGTGACTCCCCAAACTGAAAACTATACTCCAAATGTGGTCTGACTATAGCAGAATACAGCAGGGCTATCACCTCCTTCATTCTGAATACTAGGGTAGCATAAGGTCACATTAGGCAGTCCTGTCACACTGTTGACTAACATTGAGTTTGCTCTCCCTAAGGTTTTTGTCATGGCCAAGGTGTGTTTAACCATAACCTCCACCATCTTCAACTTAATGTAGTTGCTGTTTTTTAATCTTTATGCAGCATTTTATACTTATTCATAGTAAATTTTGTCTTATTAGATTCAGTCTGCCATTATAGCTCAATGAGGCTACAATGGATGCCATTAGTGACCCTTAATCACCATTCCATAGGTCCCCAAATTCCGCCAGTTCTGAATCCATAGCATTGTGTTATTGTCCAGTCCATATCTCTTTAAAAGTGAATGAAAGCCTTTGTCAACTGACTTCTAGAAATCCACATATATGATGTCTGTTGCAGTCTTCTGAATTCCCTATCACAAAAGGTTAGTGTGGAGTGGTCATTCCTAATGAGCCCAAGTTGGCTCATGATGATCACACATCACTTCCTAAGTACCCAGGGGTGTGCTGGAGCCATCTGTTACCACAGATTAAACTTAAAAATGGACCATGTGTTTTTGGAGAGTCAGCTGTTAAACATTTACTGGCACACCTTTGGCTACATATACCTTTATTACTCCATTCTAACATTTTGCCAATAATTCATTTCAAGCTCATAGTTTGAAGAGGCTGTAAGGTTCAGTGGAAAGAACATTGGCTCTAAAGTCTGAGGACCTGGGATCAAATTTTGCTTCTGCTACTTTCTACTTGTGTGACATTAGACAAGTCATTCAATCTCCCTGGGTCTCAGTTTCCTCATCTATAAAATGAAGGGGCTGGCTTTCATGGACTCTGAGACCAATTCTTGCCCTCTCTTTTATCACAGGACACTTTAGACTTCTTTCCCTTTTTAAAAATCAGAATATTTGCTTATGTCTAGTACTGCAACACATTCCTTTTTCTCATAGTTCCTTAGAGATCGCCAAAGGCAATTCAGCAATCATATGTCAGCTCTTTCCATACGTCGAGATATGGTTCATTCAGGCCTGATGATGTGGACTCCTTGAGATCAACTAGAGGATCTCTTACCACCTCCTCCCTTATCTTGGATTTTCTTTTCCTGCTAACCATTTTGTTCTATCCTTCTAGTCTGCAGATCATTCTTTGTGTAAGAGAAAACTAAAGAAAAACAGGGATTGAATAGTTCTGCCTTCTTTCAGTCATTCCTTATTAGAGTTCCATCTCCTCCAAAGAGTGGTCCTGCCCCTTGTTTGTTTAGCTTCCTGTTGTCCCCAATGTAGTTTTAAAAGCCCTTCCTGCAATGCATGCCCGCCTTAGCTTATTCCTGGTTTTAGCATTTCTAACGGCCTTTTGCATTTTATCATAAAAAACATGTTTATTTGGATAGGAGTAAGATAATTCTAACCCACACCCAGCATTTAATGAATTTAGTTTTATGAGAACTCTGGAAATAGTATTTCCTAAATAACAAATAATGTGCATACAGAATGAATTTAATCAAAAAGATTTGTTTGTGGTTTCTTTCTCATCTTTACCATAATACATGATATCTTTTCTAGCTTTTGAATATACCCGCAGTGGTCTTTTTGGAATGCAGTCAGCTGCCTTGTAGACTTAAATCATTGATGCTTTCCCAAATACTGTGCTTCTTTCTCCTTTCCCTCCCCTTTCCCCTCTTCCTTTCCTCTTGTCTCCCCTCCTCTCCTCTCTTTTCTCTTCCCCTTCTTTCCTCCTCCCCCACCTCTCTCTTTTCTTTCTCTCCTCTTCCACCTCCCACCCCTTTTCTGGCTAATAAGAATTAAATAAATTGCTGTTTTTCCAATGGGCTTGAGAGATCATGTGGTATTGTCTCAAAATTGAGAATAAGGAGATATAGGAAGAGGAAGGAGAGTATCACCACTGTTCTACTAATAAGCAGTGTGACCTTGGGAAAAGTCACAAGGGATCCCTCCAGTTTCCTCATCTATAAATTGAATGCTCTGATTCACTTTTATGTCTCTGACATCTTCTAGTAGTAAGGAGGTAGCCTTGTGGCAAGGGGACCCCCTTTGAAGATGCCTAAGGTTCCTCCAATTATAAGAATTTCGTTAAAAAAAGAGGATTTCTGAGAAAATTTTTAAAAATGTGAAATTGATGTCTTACTGTAGCATAGATAAATTATGGAAAATATATTTATGCTATGCCTTTAAAAAGATAAATATCACAGCCTATAATTTTTCCTATATAATAAATGAATGCACATTAAGTTATGAAAGAAAAGTACAACTCTTCACTTTACCATCTACCAGGAATGTAGTGATATCTTCCTTTCACAGTTTCCCATCTCTTCCTTCTCCCCCTCTCATGCACATCAGTCTTCCTCATGAACAAAATTTGGTCATGACCCTTCAAATTCTTAGTGGCTCCCTATTGTTGACTGAGTCAAGTATGGGCTTTTTTGGTCAGCTAGCAATCTGGGGCTACACTCCCTTTTCAATCTTATTTCGTGTTACTCCTTGTCACACATGATGTGTTCGAGCCATGAATTCATTCCTCTTCCCTAAAACATCTTGGACCTTCCTGCCTCTCTGTCTGTGCCTTGGTTTCCACCGTTCTGTAAGCTTGCAATGATGAAAAACCTGTTAAACTCCGTCCTGTTCTTTAAAGCCTCCCCAAAATGCCATGTCCTCAAAAAAACTTTCCCTATCTCTCTCTCTCTCTCTCCTTCTTCCCCAAGTCCCTAACACTACCCCCTCCACAATCCTTGTCACATAATACTTTTTTTTTGTTACTCTCCAAAGTACTTAACCTGAATCATTGAAGATCACTGTTACCAATGAAGGTATCCGAATCCACTAGCAAACTAAGCTTCCAGAGTAAACCTTGTCTCTTCCCCAAAGGATAGGCACTTAATAAGTGGGAATTGAATTAAGTTCCTAAAGTCAACTTAGAATAACTGGTAAGTGCATTTTGGGGATCGAGGGGAAAGAGAAGTCCTAACTTTTGATAAAGCTGCGGAATTTCCACATTCAGAGTTGGGATGAGGAGAAAAGCAAAATCCAGTGAACATTCATTGATTTGCCCAAGGTCAGATAGTAAATAAATGAAGATAAGCTTCAAGACCCAGGCCTCTTGGTTCCTACCATGAGGCTCACGAAACTACCTTGTCATGAATTCCTACACAGCTTTGAAGAGTAGCCTGGTCTCTGATGAAAGATCCACCCACCTGCATTCATTTAGTTCATGTCAGGAGGAAGAGAGGCTGAGTCATTGCCTTTTCACAGAGTAGAGCTATTCTGAAGTTTGAACAGTTTAGCTAACCCTTGAAATGTCTAAAAAGCACTATGACAAAGAATCAGATGAGTCCCTACATCCTTTTCAGTCTTCTAGTCCTACCAAGTGTGTGTGAGAGGGAAACGGGGTGGAGGAGGAGAATTCTTTTGTAAAATATGATTTCCCTGCTTGCTTTTATCTTGTTCTCAGTCGAGGGCCCTTGTCTCAGGTAAGGACATGGAAATCATTCTCCAGTTCAAAGTGAGATTATTGACTATTTCTTTTTATTCTCAAGAACTACTGGATTTTGAAGAAGAGGAATAAGAATAAGGTATCTATAGAACTATCTTGGCTTTCTGATTCCTTTCCAACAACTTCATCAGTCAGTCCTAAAGAGGACAGAGCACTGTGCTAGTGAGGGAGACACAAATATAAGCCATTCTCTTTGCCTTCAAGGAGTTTGTGGTTTAGCAAGGGGATATGACTCAAACATCTATAAGATAAAGTGAAAAACAATTCCATGAGAGAAGTGCCAGACCTCCTAATGCCCTCTCACCACCTGACTGCTGTCCTGCTCTAGTCTTGTCTTTGTAGTCTGACAGGTGTTCCTTTGCAAACTCAAATTTTTATTCCTATTATCTATAAAACACAATGTTGCCTTAGTGACATATTTTAATATAAGCAATGTGCCTTGGACTTGAGTTTGGCGCACTTTCCTCCCAGTTCTTGTCATTATATTTGCAACACAAAATTAGGAAGATGTGAGTTTGTTCTCGTTCATGAAATCTGAAGAGGACATAAATCTGGTTTACATTTTCCCCTAAGTACCTTAATTTAAGTGATGACCTTTGTAATTATGACCATTTTTTTTAGTTTTGTGTTTTGATGAAAGTAAATAGTTCTTCACTTAAAAAGGGAGGGAAAGCAATCACCTGTGTATTCTGAATTCCTACTTTATTCCCTCTGAGGCTTGTGGCCACAATTTTAAAAGTTAGATACAGTTACCTTTTAGTTAGTTTTGAGTTACAGTATATTGTCATATTTGAAAACATATGCTTACCTCTTTCACATGTTGATTTTTTCTTTTCCCTTAGCATCTCTATACATTTTTGTCCATTTAAAAAAGGAAATCTTACATTTCCCAGCTGTGCCTAATTAAGATAAAACTTCTTTATTTAAATGTATTTTGATGCCTCATAGTGGAGCGAAGCCTAACAGTAGGTCATATGTCTTTTGACCTGAGGTTCAACTTGGCTAAGGATGGAGAGGCTTATCTCTAAAGGGTTAGTCACAATATGATGAATTTTTCAGGCCAAGAAACTCATGAAAACTGTCTCCTAAGGCATGGAGGGCTTTGTAGTCTGCACAAATGAGAATGATCACACCAATAATATTACACACATTTAATGTTTTCAACATATAAACAAAATTTAGATTGATAAAAGAACTAGCCAGGTCCTCAGAAGAGTTAAGAAAAACTATTTCTATATCTTCCCATCCCCTTTTCCACATTACTCCATCCCATCTCTGAAAGCTCTAAGGTTCATTCAATCAGCTGTGAAGATTGTAGATTTTAATGAGCACAGTACTGAGAGTTTTAACAGTCTGACATCATGATTTTAAGAGTTGCTTTCATTCTTGGTGTTGTGTCACCTAATCTCATTTATGAAAGATAGTATCCAAAAGTCATTCTTTATCATCATTAGTGAGGAAACATAAAAAACTAAGCAGTTAACCCACAGAACCATGAAATATTAGGGCAGGAAAAGACCTTAGAGGTCACCTAATTTAGCTACATTTTATTTTGTGCTTTTAAAGAAATATTTTATTTATTCTTAAAAAAAAATCTGTCACTTCCCAATGACTGCCTCATACCCCAAACCATTCTTTTAAAAAAAGAAGTATACATTAAAAAATTAGCCACGCTCTATGAAGTATACCTCCTTCTATACCTATAATTCATCACTTCTATGAGTAGCATACTTTACCTTCAATCCTCTTAAGTCAAAATTGTTCAAAATTAAAGTTAGGGGGTCTTGCAATACTGTTTTCCTTCACACTATTGTGGTCATTATATAAATTGTTTTCTTGGTTCTGTTTACTTTGTTCGGTATCAGTTTATAGATGTTTTCCCCAGTTTGTCCCAAATTTTTCATATTCATTGTTTCTTCGTGGTAAATAACATTCCATTTCATTCCTCTACCATAGTTGGTGCAACCATTATTCAGTTGATGGGCACCTGCTTTGCTTCCCCAAACTTTTCATTTTATAGAGTAGGAAACTGAGACTTGTAGAGGAGAAATGACTAGACATATGTCACACAGTTGAGAAATAATGTAGCTAGAGTTTGAATGCAGTTCTTCTGACTCCAAATTCAGAACTCTTTCTCCTATACCATACTGTCTCACTTAAAGTTTCAACTTTTAAAGAATTTTCTCCTAAAGCATAAACTGTATCCAGAGGGCATTGGACTCTGGAAATTTAGTGATGTAACATAGTAAGTTGTGAAATGGTGGCCTGAAAAAGTTAACCTGATTGTCCAGAATTGTTAATTTAGATGTTCAGGAGATAGCTTAATATTTGAGACCTGAGACATCCATACATGAACCTGTATCATTCCCCTAACTCCTATACCACACACATTCACAATACCATGGAGTATAATAGAAATTTAGACTTCACAGTGACCTTGGAAACAAGGTTGATAATTATGCCATATCACAATACTATATTTTGCATATGTGTCTAATTTTAAAAGTCAATGCAAAACTAAAAATAATTATTTTTGTCATCTTCATATATATTTGATTATGGAATTTTGGGGGAAATGATATTAAGAAGATTTTTTCACTGGAAATTGACTGCTGCTTTTGTAATTGGTTACTTGATTAATATGTAAATTTACTATGTTTTGATATTTTTTGGTCCAGCTTTCTAAAATAATTCCTGAAATGTTAAAATGTGTTGGTAAGGAAAAAAAATGTTGATTTAAGAAATATATATCCCTGATAGAGATGGACCTGTGTTTTTGATCTAGGACATTCCTGGATGGGGAAGCTCCCTCCACCAGGGCAAACTGGCACATTCTTTGCAACTTGGAATCTTAGAGAGTTGCCTAGATCAGAGGTGTCAAACTCCCAGCCACTCACTGGTTTGCTATAACCAGCTTAAAATGTAATTGGGAAATGTTTTAACAAAATAAATAAAATTCCAACACAGACAATGTTAAATAGTGGTTTTCTAAGTCAATATGCAGTGGCAGGGGTCTATTTCTATTTGAGTTTGACTTCACTGGCCTAGATGACTAAGAAGGTAAGAGATTTGATCCCAGGTCTACATGATTTCAAGGCCAGCTCTCTACCCACTGTCATGTTACCCCTCAACATAGGCATTAAAATAATTCCATACTCTAATGGATCTATGATCTTATCAATGTAGATATTTCTAGCAGTGATGCAGACTATAGCCCATCTTTGTATACTCTTGTCCAAATGCTCTTATAAATCTTCCACAGGTGGACCACCCACAAAGAAAAGATAATATTGGGAGAAAATAGGTTGTTGGATATTTATGTAAATTAAACATCATACCCCCAAATTAAAATTTTTGGGGGTATAGAATCTAGTTATTGGTGTTAAGGAAAAGACTGAATCACTTCCTTATGGTGAAATTTAAAATAAAACAACATTTCCTAATAAGGTTTTTTTTTTTCAGTGAAGTTAGTATGTTGTCATTTCTTTCTTAAAGAGAATCTCCCTTTTCCCTCCGCACAGGGAGCATGGCCACAAGCAGGCTAATAGGTGCAGTGGCAGGGACCATTCTGGCCCTGGGGGTGATTTTTGGAGGCACAGGGTGGGGAATGGAGTAAGCATCTTTCTGAGTTTCAGAGTTTTTATGTTTGGTGCCTCGTGTGTGAGGTAAACTGTTGGTCCCTGATCCTTCTGTGTCTTGTGTCCTTGGCTTTGTGTCATGTGGTGGTTGTATTTGTGGTGTGATCTGAATGTTTCTGTGTCATGGAGTTTGCCTGTGCTGTGTTGAACCCTCTCCTGTCTGGGACAATGTGGGGCATAAATGAATAAGTTTGTGAAGATTGAACAGCATCACGATCAATATTTTCTAAATGTTTCACCTAGTGCTCAAATTGTGAGAACAAAAATACGTATTTAGAGATATTCTGACAGTCTTTTACCTGTCAAAAAAAATCCATCGAGCCATGTTTATATTAAATCCAGTTTTTTTTTATTCTGGGGAGATCCCTTTATCACTGGAGCTTTACTTTCAGGGAGGTGCAGAAGAGAACATTTAGCCAAAATAAACACAAGTAATAAGATCTCTTAAAGGAAATCTGAAGAATGAGCTATTAATATTTGTTTAATGTTATAGGGAGGTACATAACATATTTCAGTTGGATCCCAAGTTAGAGGTTTGGGAAATCTATGACACTTTCTTCATCCTCTTGGGAAATAATTAGGATCAACCAGATCTGAGGTTCTAGCACCAATTCCATGCCTGCAGGTTCTTATGTTTGTTTTAATCTACAAAGCACAGGGCCAAATAGTTAGTAGCTATCTTATTAATTAATTACCATGAGGGCAGCTGATTGTTTCATGCCATTTCCAATTCCTTCTTGGGTTGATTGTGTACATCAGTGGTGTCCAACTCAAATAGAAATGTGGGCCACTAAGCCCTACATACAGATCCCTGTAGGCTACAGAATGACTTAGAAAGCCACATATTAACATTATCTATATTTTACTGTATTTTTACTCGCCTTGCTAAATATTTTCCAATTACATTTTAATCTGATTCAGCCATACTTGGGAATATTGTGGACCACATGCATCCTGAAGCACAAGACACCTGTGGTGTACATCACCCAACCTCACAGAATAGGTGTCAACTCTCCATGTGTTAGTGGGTGTGTGTGGAGCTGTTCTAGAGAGAGTGACCAACACTGTAGGTGGAAGGATAACAATGTTTTAGTCTCTCCCTAAGCACTGGTATGATATAAAGTGCCAAAGTACCTCTCACTGAGGCTGGATGTCTTCTTTCAATAAATCGATGACTTCACACTTATCACTCCTCCTCAGTGTCTCAGAAACAACTTAACTCTGCCCTTAGCAGAAACTAGCAGTTCTTGACTAAGTCAGTGATCATCTTGCAAATAACTGTCATCTCTCTTATCTTCTTCCAGATTTATTGGAACACAAGGATATAATATTTGTTTTCTGTGATTGTGAAGGGAACATATAAAGATGATCATTCAACTGTTTGAAAGAATCAGATTGAAACAATGAGCCTAGGAAGTCACTGGATTAGTAGATAGCAGCTTTGTTTCAGGAAGTAATGAATTAGGAATAATGTCTATCTATGCCTGTACTTCCCTAGAAATCACCCAGATAGCTCAGCTGTTTATAGAACTGGAGAACATTAGACATGTTGAATTTATATGTGGGACTTGATAAAACTACCTAGAAAGGAATTATAAATACTAAAAATATGTATTTCTTCATCCTTATTTGGTTAAAATGCGTCAAATGTATAGATATTAGTAAAATATTTAAAGAAAAATTTAAAAATCATAGAAAAATCTACCTTTATTTTAAATGCATTCACCTTAAAAGAATATTTTGACATTTGCAATACATATGAGCTTATCTAAAACTTGGAAAGTGCCAATATTTTTCTACCAAGGAGACATCTTTTCATAATATTGGTAGGTAAAACTTTTCTCTGATGCTCAGACAGGAATATTAAGATGTAACATTCTCTTATAAACTGGCATTCAATTCCAAATCCCCTCTGTGAGAATTCCCTGTTGAAGCTGAAAGGTTTAGCAGCAATAGTCCCAAATTCATTTAGTATATTTTTCACCAGCTTTAAATACAAAACTTATTATTCAGAGTTAAATTTCAGTAGTCTGACATATTAGTCTAATAACTTAAAGAAAGAAAACAATGCCTTAATGGGGGGAAGGGAATAAGAGGGGGGATGATAGAAGGGAGGGCAGATTGGGAGAGAGGGTAGTTAGATGCAAATGCTTTTGAAAAGGGAGGGGGTCAAAGTAGAAAATAGAATAAGTGAGGGACAGGATAGGATGAAGGGAAATATAGTTAATCTTTCACAGTGTAACTACCATGGAAATGTTTTGCGTAACTACACATGTACAACCAATATTGAATTGCTTATCTTCCCAGTGGGGGTGGATAAGGAGGGAAGAAGAGAAATAATCTGGAACTCAGAATTTTAAAAACAAATGTTTAAAAAAAAAGAAAAGAAAAGAATACCTTAATTTATAAGGGGAAAAAAAATCTGAGTTGCTAGCATTCATTGTCCATCATTTTTAAGTTTTCTTGGTTTGTAGTGGTCATATTTTTCCAGGTAAGTCTAGAAAGTGGGTTTTTTTTAATAGTAAATTTGTACTGATTTGATGCCTTGTTTGTCTCTGAAGGTTCCTGTTTGTTTTTTGTTGAATTCAGATTACTTCTATTACTATTGAGAACTTCATTATAATGTAGACTGGTTTTTAGCTTTTAAAAAATATGAAGGAAAGATTGTTCGAAACATACTTGGCTTAAGTGATAGTCCAATGTATGTTTAGTGACTGAGGGCCCAGGAATAAAATTTTCTTTGAGTTCCACTCACTAGATCTAAATAAGAAAGTCAAGGATCATTTATAGTAGGGTGTGTATATATATATATGCATTCAGCTCCTTAAATCATGATTTTATGCTAGGAAAGCAAAAATCAGCTAAGAATGGGACTTGCTTTATGTATAGTGCGATATTTTTGTTTTTATATTACATTAACTTGTTATCAAGAGAGGCACTATGGAAAAGTTGATAGAGGCTTTGATGTCAGAAAATCCTGGGTGCAAATTCTGATCCTGAGAAATACTATCTATATAACAGTGGACAAGTACTTAGGCAGCTCTATAAGATGCTAAGTCATAGCCAAGTGCTAATCAATGGAAGGAGCTTCCACATTGGGAAGTTCCTACAGTCTAATCACAAGTCTAAATTCACATGCTCCTCCTCCCCCTTAAGAAACCCCCAAATACAACAATCCTGTTGTCAAAATATGGAAAATTCCATAGTGAAATAAGGGACTGTAATACAGTGGTTCCGCCCTCCCTCCCCAAGGGAGGGAAAATATATGTTATGTACATGTGATACACACATGTTGTACCCTTGATGGTGAGTCTGGGCGCACAGCCGAGAATACTAAATCAAAGTCAACCTGTTGTTTCCATTGACACCTCTCTTCACCCTCAACTTCTTGTCCACTAAAACATAGTTCCCCAATGCATTAAAACACATAGAATAGCTAGTTTATCCTGGCATTCATTGTGTCCCAATGCAAGATCTATTTAAATTCATGCCCATTTTTGAACCCAGTTGAACTTTGATATGAGCAGGAAGGATTTTTTTATATCTGTGTATGGGCTTGCCAACTCAAAGGGGTTTGGGAGACTTGGAAAACACTTGGTCTTGACGAGTGCTACCTTAACTTAGCTGCTTAACATTTTTTAAATGTAAAATAGCGGGGAAGCATTGCCCTGAAACTTTAGCAGAATTTCTGCACATTAGTGTTATGATGACCAGAAAAAGTCATTTTATGTGAAAAAATGTTGAACTAGGAAAGTTTTCTAAGCAAAAGAGAGTTTCCACATGATATACGACATGACTTATTTGTCAAACCATTATAACTGAGAGATCCACTTTGCATAGTTCATCTTTTATGCTCATTCCAGCTCATCTCCTTATGCCCCTCAGAGCCCCACCTCTATCTTGTTAAGAACAAGACTTTTGGAAAGCAGCCTCAGTCAATTGAGTGAGAAGAGCTTTCTTCCTGTTTAGAAGAATGATTTTCCTGCTCCCTCAGTGTCTTCCCTTTCCCATCCACTTTAAGCTTTCTCTCCTTAAAGACAATCCTAAGAGATGTTTTAATGTAGAAACCTGTCTCTGAAAAGATGAATTGTGTGTGTCAACTGCAGATCTTTTATCACACATACCCTTTCTCTGAGACCTCCCCATTCTGTTTGCCTACAATGTGTAAAGTAAAATTTAGGTAACTCCAGGTACTGAGTCAAGTCAGTAATCATTTATTAAGCCCCTACAGTGTGCTAGGCATGGTCAGCAAGACTTTTTCTTTCTTTATCTTCACTATTTGTGTATGTGTGAGAAATAATCCTGATGTCATATGTCTTTATGATACTATCAGAGACCTACCTCAATGTTTGCATTTGGGGTTTTGGAAGGGTGGGGAGGGAAAGAGAATTGGGGAGCCAAAAGCAAGGCTAGCATGTAGCAAGGGTCGTTGATAGAAGTACTTAGTATTTGCTGTGGTCAACACTTATTTTCCCTCATTTAAAATTATCTTAAGGGTAACCTTAGGGAATTTAATCATTACACAGCAAAATGCTTAAAGTTTTAGTTAAGGAGGAATCTGAATCCAAGTAATAGGTACTGTAGTCCTTGACTTTACAGATAGAAGAAAAAAAAAGTTTAAAAATGTTAAGAGATCTTTGAAATCACTTCACTGCCTTTCCCTTACTGATGTAAACTAAGTGGTTGGTTCTTACCTATTTCTTCCCATAATCCTTTGTCACAGGTCCTAGTGCCACCAATCTTATAATAGGTTCCATCGCTGGTGCCATCCTGGTAGCAGCTATTGTCCTTGGGGGGACAGGATGGGGCTTTAAGTAAGCAATGCCGCATGTCTTCTCTTCAGTGGCTATGGCAATTCTCTTCTCTGCTTACATAACCAAGTTTTGAGTTCCTGCTACAAGATCTGTAGGTTTTAAAAGTTAAAAATATTAAAGATAAATGTTATTCTCAAGGTGATTTCGGGGTGGGGACAGGGAGGAATGGCTTCAAAACATCAAATATCATTGGGGTGCAAATAGAACTGAGCATAGAAGGAAGTTACATTCACTAATTGAGGGGAAACAGTATGAAAGGCCTTCCAGAAAGCTTTCCACTCAGCACTGAGAAGTAAGCAAGTATTCTAAGGTCATTTGTACTTCTGCTACTGTATAACTTTTCAAACAGGCCATGCTATTGAAAAGTAGGCCAGTGCTAAATTATGGGTTTCCATTTTTGGAAACATGGACTTAATAAACCAAACCAGAAAGATATACATCATAGTGCGTGTTTTATAATATACATAAGCATCTATGTTTTTCACACATGCAATGTCTGGTTGTGAAGTCACTCAGTTTAAAGAAACATCCAACATTCGGTTGTATGAGATTTTAAAGTAGTTTATTTCTTTAAATCACTGGAATAATACTTTAATTTTCTCACTTTGGGAAATTAATAATTTCCAAGTGCTAATACTATTTTGATTTTTTGCATGCCTTTAAAAATGGTCTCTTTTTTATATTGAACATTAATTAGCAAACTGAGTTGATCTGAACAGGCAAAACATATAATTAAGGCCAATGTGGACTTCAGAATCTCAGTCATGAATTTGCCTTTTATTCATAGCCACAGCTGTTTTTTTGTTTTGTTTTTTTTTATCCTGGAGCTGTCTAGGCTCTTAATATATCCCCAATTTACTTACTTATAGTAATTTCTTTTTCTTTACTATCCACTGTGGAGATCTGGCCTATACATTATGTTTTTCTTATTTTTGGACAAAGATAATCAGTATGAATTGCTAAGACATCCATATGCCATATATTTCCCCTGTAAAGAAATGCTTTCATGCACCCAATGTAGTAACATAGTAAAATGGGATGTCTATCCAGATAACTCAAGGTTTTTAAAAAATCTACGTTTACATCTGTCTAGTTGAAGTGAATTCATAGTATCTAAGACTGGAAGGGCCATTAGAAGTCACCTAGTCTGACACCCTCATCATAGGTGAAGAAACAGATCCAGAGATGGGAAATGACTTGCCTAAGGTCATGCAAGCTAGCAAACCTGAGAGCAGGAATTTTAACCAAGGCTCTTTAACTCCAAATTCCACAGAATAGTTCTGTAAATCAATAATTCTATAGAAATATTTTATTATTGATTCACAGGATCCGTAAGTATAGTTTAAAAAAACTAAATCATATGTCTAATTATTTTATCTCTTCACTTTCTTTTGTGTACACAACCCAACTTTGATCTACTTAATCCAATTAAAATGAATGTAGTATTCTAAGTGGAAAAGGACACAAAATGAGAAACCATATGAAATCTCCTATTTAGGATGAATTAGAGGAGGAAAAAGATTTAGTGTTTTGTTGCGGTTTTTTTGCACCCTGGAATTTTGCTTAACCTAGGCAATGTATATTGGGATTTTCTTGATAAAGTCCAAGAGCTTGACTACTGTAACCTAAATCTACAAACTCATTTTCAAATAGTTTCTTCCATACATATTGATCCATCATGTACTTGTCCAGAAAAACAACTTTTCAGCAAAATAGGTAGCTGGAAAATGCCATGATACAAGATAGAACACAATTTGGAATGTATTTGATGTGTACAAGACACAAAATTTATAACTTACATTTGAGTTGTACTTATCATAAAATTGATTTCATTTCCCTTCCAGCTGTAAATCTCTTATCTAGCATCTAGGTGGAAGAATCCTTTTCTATTTAATAAGGTACCCTAATTCAGATGAAGATCTCTGTGAGACAAAAGGCCTTTGTCAATTTCTGTAGACTTCACACTCTCCTAACTCCCTGGATTGATAATATTCCCTTGAATTCTTTTTCCATAAAGATTTCTAAACCCAAACAAATAGGCTACCATTTAGAGATTCTTTCCTCTCAAGGCAGTACAAAGGACACTTCTGAGGCCCAACCATTGTAGGTGTGAAACCCATCGCCTTGGACACATTTACACATTTAAAAATATATTCCATTAGCCATCTTTATTATCCAGTTCAGTTCAAGTCATTCACCATTTATTAAGGATCTACTTTGTCCAAGGTCTATTCACCTTTACCAGAAACTGTTATGGTTTCTTCCAAGGTTTTCCTAATGAACACCTGGGTGAGTTTGCCATTTCAAAAAATTCGAGATGAGAACATTATTCTGTAGCAGAACCTCAGAACACTGGCCTGGCCTAGCTCACAGCTTGAAGTGCATGTTTCTTTGGGGGATGATGGAAAAGCCTTCTTTTTCACCTGTGTGTTAAGTCAGTGAGGCCCAGCCCACATCACTTCCAGATTGAAGGCCAAATTCTGTTTGCTTTCCCAAAACAGGGATATGCATATAGTCTTCAAAATGGTGAAAAAAGGGGATGAATGTTTTACAAAAAAAGAGTTTGGGCACCTATTGATTTGGAGACCACTTGAGGGCATGCAGTCCAAAAGAAAAATCAAACTTGGCTATGATGAGCAACCAACCTGTCAAACTTCTGGCCAGGTTTAGTATTAACTAGCCGCTCATTTAAAGAGTATAAGAGCATCTTTTACCATAACCACTAATGTAGTAGAAACAGGGCAGAAAGGCTCTTCTTCTAGCAGTGCAAACAAACAAAAAAAAAATGAAAAAGCTACTTTATATGCAACATCAAAGGGAAAAGAAAAGGCTCTAAAAATAAATCTGTAAATCTAACCTTGGCCCTTTAGGGGATTTAGGAAGGTCACTGCTTTATGTCGTCAGTTGTTGCTTCTGTATGGATACTTAATAGTGTAACTTGCTATGACATTTGACTGGCACAATTTGAGAGCAACCAGATCGTACATGGTTTTTAAAGATGAAAAAGGTCCTGGACTTTAAACGTTATATACAACTGTAGCCTATCTTGGTGTGTGTGTGTGTGTGTGTGTGTGTGTGTGTGTGTGTGTGTGTGTGTGTGTGTGTGTGTGTGTGTGTGTGTGTGTGTTTGACTATAGTGTTGAAGTTAACTAACAATTTTTCAGAACGGAGAAGTAAATACTCCTAGTTCTGGTTGAAGTGAAGACTTTTCATTGGACTCAGTACAAAATAGAAGGAGTTTTCTTTAAGAACAGAGAACAGTAGAAAAGAATTTGAAAAAAGACTTGGATTTTTGTGTGTGTGAACCTGCTAACATTATGAAATGAAGACTTTACTTGTGGCAAAGAAACAAATGAATGAACTGAAGAATTGAATTTTTAGGGTAATACATTCTCATGGAAAATATGTTGTACAGTGGAGAGAATGATGACCGTTTCCTCCTAAAAATGTATTTCATCTCAAATAGTCTTGAAGGCATAAGGCTTCATGATATTGAAAGATTAAAGAAACACAGGCCTTCTACCCAGACCCTTATAATTGTTCAGGTCTGGACGCAGACTATTTGAGACCTATGGTCTGCCTTTGAACCCATTTCTCAAAATGGTTTTCTTAAACTCATAATCTTCAAGTAAGAGGAGGTAGGTGTAGGGGTATGTGTGTGTGTGTGTGTGTGTGTGTGTGTATGTGTTCAAGAAATACCAAAATCATGGTGATTAAAAAGTTGTAAATTTCAACATGGTATAACAGTGTGGAACTCCTAGAAAAAGAAATTCAGCTTGATTGGGTGGGGGATCTCCCCCCCAATTTCAGATGAGATAGCATGATAGATATGCCATAGTTACATTAACTTTAATTAAAGCTATACACTAAAAGTTCATCATTGTCTGCTTTAGAGGATAACAGGGGTCTGATGTAGTCCAAAGTTTTTCAAGTCTCCAGAATATCAGTATTCCTTGGGGGTCACCAATGGTTCTTGGAATTTAGGAGAAAAAAGATATTATTAGTTGTAGACAATATCTTCTAGTGGTGGTTCTATCCTCCCTTATCTTTTCTCACTCTCCCTCTTCTCCTTCTCCACCTCTGTATTCCCACCCCCACCCCCCAAATAGAAAAAATGTAGAAAGAATCCCAGACTGTAGAAACAGTGTCTTAGTTTTGGTCTGTGGAACCTGAGACACTTACCTCAAATGTAAGAGTTAACATAAAAAGAAAGAGAAGCACTTGGCGGAGATTGAGGAGGTTAAATAATTTGAGGATAAAATCAAAATCGTTGAGATGCCATGTTTCAGCCTCATGATCTTCCTATCATTACATCATGACACTAAGGTGGAGTTGTATCGCTCGATAATTTGTCCCTTAATAACTTTTGAATAATACACTTTGGGTGGACCCTTCCTGACTCTTCCTGAAAACAGATAGTGAGGAAAGCTGTGGTCTTTGTAGCCTGAGGAGGCAGCACAAATGGGTTTAGCAGTAGTCTCATTCAATAAAAGAAAATTGGTGGATGTGGATTGATGTGTAAATTAGTAGTATTTGATGGGAAGGAAGAACAATTTTTGTTGGGATTTGAGAAGGAAAGGATACAACAGTTAAGTGGCTCATTAGCAAAACCAGAATCGTAAGTGAGTCATAGTATTTCATCATGTTCTTCTGGCCACTACATTGGTAGAGCCGTGTCACTCAGGATGCCATCCTTAACTGTCTTATAGTTCCTCTCCATGTGCATTTAGTGGCACGCTTTCAGAATCGATTGCGACTGATCTTTCGTAGCTATTTCCAAGTGTAAAAGATGTTCACTTGAGTAACTATGCTGAAATGAGCGTTTCTAACTTTAGCTTCTTATTAGTATATGATTCCATGCTACAGGCCAGGTGAGGGATATCCTCAGTAGAATCAGACTATGCTTCCAGTATGTGTGGACCCACTTTGGCTCATGTTCGTGGAGCTAATAAAGAGACAAATTGTTTATGGGTTCAGCTAAAACATGAATTTTAGAATTAGTATACATGGAATACTACTAAGGAAATTAATTAGGTATTTTCCATGCCCTATTAGATAATAACAGAAAGCAGGTTAGCAGTTAAAACACCTAGAAACTTATTGCTAATTGAATTTTCTCAGGATATTAAATACATTTTTCTTTTTGAATCTTGGGTGATGGTACACTTCATTATTCTGAGCAAATGAGATCAATCATCACCAATCCCAGCATCTTCTGGAATTCCATTTCCATATTCCAGTGATAGCTAGTGGGCTAGACCTGCCCTCCCATCACTGCTTCTATGGAGATATTTAACAGTCAAGGGAGCTTTTCTAACCACCATGACCCTACTCCTATGACACTGGCCTGGAAGGTTAATGCTGTCTTCATAATTGGGGTCTAACAGTTTATTAGGAAACACTCTGAATGATGGCATTCCTCTACAGTGGACACAGGAAGCCAGTAGGTTAGAGGTAAGGGTCCAAGGTGAAGGCTGGCTCTGATTCTGACCCAGACCAGTCTCCGAGATTTTTAAGGTCTCTTGGGAATAGAAACAATTCTAGGACCTCTTTCGGGGTTTCAGACCCCTTTTAGAGAATCTCAGGAAGGAAGGGGGGGAGGGAGAGGGATGAGTGGTACTGCTCATGCATAAAAATCTTCTGAAAAGCTGGACTGTAAAAAGAACTCCTTACTAATTGTATTCTTTTCTAGTCTATATTTACAGCTCCAGAGAAGAGTTATTTTGCATGGGTTATCCAACAATCTGCTTCCTTGTCTCTGATCCTGTGACTATAGGCGAAAAGAGACAAGCATTCATGAATCACCAGGGAAATACACAACTGTCCATCTATGAGACTTAGCAGCTACCAGAATCCTCCAAAGTGTTGTAGGACTGACTGAAAAGCTAATACTAAATACCTTGCTTTTGCAAGAGGCTGAAGAGATTCCTGGGGCTTTGCGTTTGGAATTAAAGTTATTTGTTTGCTCATCATTTATAGACATTTTTATCAAGAATCATATTTACCTTCCTGCCCCAAATTGGTCATTGACCAAGAAATGGAAAACAGTAGACTAGTATGTACCTGAGATTAGGATGCAGTGCCTTTTGTCTTGTAGTTTTAAGAATGGCTGTTACTGGCAATGGGTGGGGGTGTAGGGATGGGGTTTGTTTTTCCGTAGACAAAAATAATAGCTCACATTAACGTAGCACTTGAAGATTTACTAATAGTTTTGACCACTCAAGTCCTGTATGGAAGATGGTTTAAGTATTATTATCTCCTTTTTATAGATAAGGAAACTGAAGGGCAGAGAGGTACAATCAACCTAGGTCTTCCTGTTCCAAACCTAATACCCATTTCCAACATACCAGATGCTTTCACTCATTGAAGTTAGTGAAAAATGGGGAAGGGTAACTTCATGATTCACATCTTAGGCTGGTATTTTAGGAACACTGGGCAGTGAATGAATTACAGGTTATGAAGCAGCAGACTCTGATATCCTTCATATCCATCCACCCTTAGGTTTATCTCTAATGGGCCAGGGTGAGTAGGGAGCAGATAGCTCCTTATTGGAAGGAAATGGAACAGTCATAGCAGGAAGGATGGTATTGAATCTTATGAAAGTTGTGGAAGGAAATTAACGAGGTGGAGGCTCCAATGCATACAGTTTCACATTAAACTTTATGAGATGACTTCATGGGAGAAGTATAGTTACAAACCAGCCCTGACATAGAAATCCCCGAGTGTGGTTTAGTGGAAAGACTGCTGAATTTGGAGTCAAGACCTAGGTTCAAACCCAAGCTCTGCTATTTATTTTCTGTGTAACTTTGGGCAAGTCATTTAATCTCTGATCCTCATCTATAAAACATGGAACTTGAAATCAGATGACCTATAAGAACCTTCCAGATCTAAATATTTTGATATCATGATAATTCTTAAGTCCCTTACCCAGCACAACCGCAGGAATCTTTATTCCATATTGTTCAGAGTATTTCTCTAGCCCTTTCTGCTCCCACCACCTTCAGAGTTTCATATCCCTCCTCCTACCCTTTCCCCCCATCTATTTAAACCCTCATCTTCTGACTTTAATGTTGGATGATAGGGTTTGTGGTATGGGGACACGGATGGGTTTTGGGGAGAAGGGATAGAAGAATCTTACTCATTGCTAGTTCTTACTATCCCCCAATCATCAAACCCACTGCTCACTCACCTTCAACTTCCCCTACTTCTTATTGGTCCAGACTTCATTCCTTCCTCCAGCCCAAGTTGCCATTCCACTCTTCATCCCACTTTCCACTACTAGAGCCTCCATAATCCTGTCTCCTACCCTCCATTCACTCCTGTTATGCCTAGAATTGCTGCTTTATGTTGTAGGAGGTACCTCTTATTCTTAATGGACAGCAGAATGGAGAGTCAGGGAGGGAGTAGGAAGTGCTGCTAGGATTGAAGAGAGAATAAGAAGGGGGGAGGAAGGTACAGAAGATCATGAGGTCATAGATTTGGAGTTAAAAGGGATTTTAAAGGCTATTTGATCCCAACCTTCTTATTTTACAGATGAGGACATGGAGACCCAGGGAGATTAAGGGGCTTGCCCAAAACAATACAAGGAATAAGTGACAGATTATAGAATTTGAACCTCAGTCCCTTTGACTTTTATAATGCTTTTCCTGCTACACAGACATGCTCTTGTTTTCAATTTGGAATTATGGATATATTTGCCCACAGAAATATTGTTAAACGTGGTGGTTAGGTTCTGTACTTCCATTGATACATTATGATATCAGGTATATTGTGAACTATATACAGTTCTTTTATAGGGCTGGTCTAAGAACTTGGCTGCCTGGGTAACCCTGAAACTTCTCATGCATTTTAAATAAACAACTGACTTAGAAGTGAGCTTCTCTAATACAATTCAATTATAGGAGCACAGGATGCAGAACTGGAAATGATATATAGTCCAATGCTATATTTGATAGATGAGGAGGCCCAGGGTCAGAGATACTAAATAATTTGTTAAAGATGATAAAGTCAGTAAATAGGAATCCTAAATTTTAGTATAGCCAGGAATGAATTTTACCTTCTCTCTCTTTAAAACCAAAGAGGAATACCTCTGCTATCTTGCAAATGGCTATTATTTTTATAGGCAGTAGATTGGGAAAATTCATGGAATTTAGGCTCTCGAACATAGCCATGATTCTTATATTCAGTAGATTGGGGAAATGTGGGATATTTGGGTTGAGTGTAGCCATTTATACTTTTATGATTAGTAGTATTTGTCAGTATAAAATGACTGCTCTTTCTCCCACATTCATTCCAAATGACAAGTGATGTTTTTATTTTCCTCTCTTCTGAGTTACTTCTGCCCACCTGGATAGGCAGTTTATAGTGCAGATTTGGGTTATTACATTGCTCTTATTTTTCCTTAAAATACTTACTAATGTGGTAGTAGCACCGTTTAGGAATTGTACTCCTGCAGATGGCATGTGCCAGCCCATGTGGCTGCTGACACTCAAAGCAAACCATTGCATTGAAAAACTTGACTTAGCTTTCGGTCTTTTTTCTGTGTACTTGGTTTAACTTAAGCACTGTTTGTTTTGGAGTACATGAGTTCAAGAGATGTTAATTAGTAGTTAATTAACTAGTACTAGATAAAACAATACCAAACATTTTTTTTTGTCTGTAAGGAAGAGTAAATCCTGCATCTAAGAAGAAACAGTCTCTGGTTGCATGATAGCTTGGTGGCGGGAGTGACATACATACCCAGTATTCTGATTAAATGCATGAATCCCTTGCTTGATGCCCCACATAAAGCCAGATTCTGGGGAGGTTGCACCCAACCTTTTGTCGTTGCCTTGTAGTGTCTTGCTGTTTTATTGGCTTAGGGATCACTTTCTAGGAGACTGGACACTGTGCTCAAGACTTTTTACTTGCTGATTCTGATACACACTAAATTTCTGCACTTGCTCCACTAACCTGAGTCTGTGTCCATTCTTCCTTGAGTGCACAGTCTTTCTACACACTCTACTTCCTTATTAAAGAATGAAAATATTTGGTTCCATGGGGTGGTAAGAGCTCATAACACTGAGGCACCGAAGTGATTGCATTGGACACCAGTGGGCCATTGATGTGGCCATCTCAGTGAGTAAATTGACAATGACAAGATTGCTACAAGACGTTAAACATTCCCACTATCCCTTGTAGCCTCAGATGTCCCGTTTTTGTAATAAGCAAAATGTCCACTGGGAATACCCAGTCCTGTGAGACTTTCTGCTCTTTGGTGTTCCTTATTGACCATGCTTTTCCTACATGACAGAGGTGGTCATGGAGGCTTCCTGTGATTTATCATGAGTAAATAGGGGGGACATTTGACTACCCAAAATTCATAATGGATGATGCTCTCTAGATTTATGAATATGGACTATTTTCCATCTCAATTCAAAGTGAATTTGGAGTCTCTGCCTCAGTATGAGTTGATTACTTTACTCTGGACCTAACATTTGTTATTATCAACATCATTATTACTGCCATTATTCCATTGTGGTCTAATTAATTTTGTGTGTTTTCTTTTCCTGCCTCCATCTTCTTTTGACACACTCTGGAAGAAATGTCAAAAAGAGAAGGTTTGATCCAAGTCAGCAAGGCCCCATCTGAAGCAGTGCACTGGGTCAGCTTCCCCTTGTACTTTGGAATTCTGGGTATGAAGTCCTTGCAGCCAATATGCAGGAACTGCTAAGTCAATAAAGAAGAACTCTGGGTGATGACTAGAAAACTAAAGGTGGGGTGAGGGGATGAGGGAAAAGAAAACTGTCCTTTTTGGAGATAAGTTCAAATACTGATCCCTTCCCTACACCTGTCATCAAAGGGAGGGAAAAAGACAATCCAGGCATTAGAAGGGGGAAAAAAACCTTTCAGAATATGTTTGTGGTTTTGTTTTGTTTTTGTTTTTGTTTTTTTCTAAATGGAAGGAAGAAGGGGCAAAACCAAATCAAGTGCAATAAAAGGACCATTTCACAAAAATAAAACAGCAGATGATTTTTTTCCTCTCAGCCTGCTGACATTCAGAATCCTCGAAATGAGCGGCATGACACTTGGTTTTCTTTTCATATTGACGACAACTCCAGCGGCATGAAGAACTAATTTTGAAAGGGTATAAACTGCATGGCGTATATACAAGCTCACAAGCCAATCCTCAGCAAAACCTGCAACTGAATTCATAAAGTGAAGAGAACATGTGAACTCAGAGAAGCTGATTTGGGGCACATTTCATATAGGAACCTCCTTCATCAACCATGTGTAGTGCTCTTGTGTGCTCTCTGTCTTTCTTTTTTCTCTCTCTCTCTCTCTCTTTCTCCCTCCCTCCTTCCCTCTCCATCCTCCCTTTTTCTCTCCCTTCTTTTTCCCCTCTCCATCCATCTCTCCCTCCCTCTCTCTCTCTCTCTCTTTCAACTCTGTAGCTTTCTCCTTTTGTTGAGTTACCATTGTTTTCTGACTTGGACCAAAGGCCCTTTGGATATGGGAGCTATTGTCTGGATGATGATGATTATGTATATTTCTTTTAAAAATGTAAATAATGGAAATAAGAATATTTGACCTCATTTTCACTAGTCTCTCTTGAAAGATTTCTTGTAAAGGCTCTCTGTAAATTGATTTGTTGGATTTTTTTTGCTCTCCACTCTTTTTTTGGTAGCATGTTATATGGTGGGTGTTGGGCTTGCTCAAAAAATGATGGTGACAACTTGCAGATGCAAGGAGTTTGGGCACAGAACAGGTGTGGTTTAATGTTTGTATGCTCAAAACCAAAAAACTACAATAACAAAATATCCACATTAAACTCAATATGTAAATGCAGATGTATGTAATAACTACATGTCTCTCTAGAATTTTTGATGTCATGAAAAATTTGTGTATATAATGTAAGAAAGTAGACACCTTCTCAAATTAATCACAAAAGTGCCAAGTTCATGATTTTAATATTTGGTTTTAACAATTTTCTTTCCCTCTTTCTCATGTGAAAGGAGAACAAGCTTAAATGAAGCCTTAAATTATAATCACAAATGCCCAAAACTTGTGGAAAGCAGAGCTTTCCTTTTTAGTAGTATACATACATATATACATATATAAATATTCTTGTCAATCTTCCATTCATATTCACTCTGTCTTTCCCTCATTGGGGAATCTCTTACAGAACCATTACTGGGAGAACAAGACTAACACTTGCCTCCTTTGTTAACATCGTTATATCAGGCTTTTACTGTATGTGGTTGTGTTTGGGGGAATACAACTTGACTCACAGTAAACTCCGATCCATGTAATACTGTGCAATTACAATAGGATTTTGCTGCATCTTAATTCACACCATACTCTTCCCTTAAGGCAGAATTTCAGAGAAAACCCATGCATGCAAGTCACTCTGAGTTTCCTTCAACATCACAGACTCCATCCCATTCCTTGTCAGGACAGCTTCCGTTTAAGTGTTAGTTATCACCTCTAAGTTGTGAATGGATTTTGTTCCAGAGGAAACCTTTGAGGTAGGCATTTTGATAGCCAGCTAAATGTATCAGACAAAGAAGAGTTCTGCAGGAGAGGGTCACAGGTAAAAGCCATCTTCAAAAAAGGTTCAAAAAGAACCAACAATATCCACTCCTTTGGAGGAAAAATAAAATGTGCCATTCAACTTGCTTTTGCTACTGGACTGGTTTTTGAAATTTTGCTCTAAGTCCTTTCCTTGAAAGAAAATAAGTGCAATGACAATAATTGCCACCTGTTTTCCTTTGGCTTTGGAAAATGCCTTCTGTAAGACATTTTTTGTTTTAGTTCAAAAAGTTGAACTTTACAGGGTATATTTAATCATAGTGGAATTTCATCCAATGCAACAAGCATTTATTTAGCACCTACTTACTATGTGCAAGACTCTGGGCTAGGCATTAGGGATATAGAGACAAGTCAAGAAAACTAGCATTATTTAATTCCAACTAAGTTCCCGATGTTGGGCATACAAAGAAAGACCAAAATGCTGCCTGCCCTCAAGGAGCTCACTATCAAATAAGCAAACAACTTATGTTTGAGGAAACAAAAAATAGCCCCTGCCCCAAAGGAGATTCCATTCTACTGGCTCATATAGCAGCAACCTTTACTTTTTAAATGCTAAAACAGACTATAACATCTTGAAACTGTTATTTATGAGTGATAGGTGCTACATACACGCACAGTCTTTCTCGAGAAATAAGAGCTAGGTTTTCACTGTAGTAACAGGGCTACAAAAGGGGTTTATAAGCCTTCATAAGACACAGTTGTATCCTATGTTGTAGAAACAGGCTCTTTCAGGTTGGGGGAAACTCAGAGTACTTGCAATGTTTGCTGCTGCTGCATTGCTTAGTGCCTACCTGTTACTGGGTGATGCTCACCCACGAGCCGATACTAAGCTGTTGCTATGTAAACAATACACATTTTGCTTCTGTTCCAGAGGCAGCATGGTGGCTCTAGAGAAACACCATTTGCTATTCATAAACAAATTCAGTCTATCCCATTTCAACTTTTGAGCAATTCTCAAACAACATTGTATATGTGCGATGTTATATTTCAATCAGACCACAGTGGTCCCCAATATTATGTACATATGGCCAGTGTCCGTGTAACTTTTTGTTACACTGACAGTTTTGTAGGTGATAAGAACCTAACGCTCCAATGTTCGATTACTCGCACATATGTGTAAACTACACAAGCTTTATGCTGTGTCTACATTGAGTAACAAAGGTAACTACCCAGAATGGTTAAAACAGCAAAGAAAAAAATTTGAAATCGATTGTAAGAATCGTCTTTCCAGTGGTGTTGGGCTATAGAATTTCCACCCTTTCACAGCATATTGTTTGCCTTTGTACATGCCGTTCTGTTGCTCAATGTCGTGGGGGTGTATCTTCTATTAATTTGGACCCAGAACTCAAGCCCATCACTTTTTAATATTACTCAACAAGGATAAGTGTTAAGTGCTGACAAGTTCCCATTTCACCTGCTCTACTTTTGCTGCACTAACTAATGATGTTGGGATGAGAAGATGTGTGCTAAAGATGTGTTGCCCATACTGGTATGCTGCATGATTCCACTGAATTAGAGCTAACCCTACTAGACAAATGAACAGAACATATAGGTGCATGTTAAGAACCAAGAACCACATAGAACTCTGGAGTTTTACCAAGTTTTCTTTACTATGCAAAGATGGGTATTGCACAAACAAAATTCAAAGACTAGTAGCTGAGGAATTTTACAAAAAACAATACTTGAATTTATTTTGTTTAAATGCATCCCATCACATTTTCTAGTCACTCTCACTTTCTCCATGAATATTTCTTTAAAAATGATTTGTAATTATTTTTAAGTGCACAGTTGGATGTTTCAAATCCATTTTGATTTGAACTTAGTAACTCGTTCATATCTTTTTCGCTGCTGATGAATGGAGAATCAAGTCATTATTCTGCATCTTTTGGTCAAAAGAGTATTAAAACTTTCATGAACATAGAATGTTATCGCTTTATGTTTACTCATTTTCTTGCTACCCTTTTCTGTATTTTCCTCTGTTGTTTATTAAATGTCTGCTCAGAATCTTAATGGTGTGCTAGAAACAGTCTTTTAATGAAAAATTAGTTGAAATTGCTGCATCGGATCCAGATGTGCCAAATAAAATAAATGTTTTGATTAAAGATGAATACCTCCCTCATCAGGATTCAGGCTTCCTTGCATGAGAAGATTTTTGTTTCTTTAAAAATCAATAAAGAGATGAGAGATTCTGCTGTTTTTCTGAATTACAGATGGAAATGGGGAGGTCAATGATGTTAGATTTGAGATTAAGATACCAATTAGTTTCAAAATGAATATAAAACTTTTTTTAAAACTAGGAAAGTTCATAGTGGAAAAACATGTTGGAAAAACATTCTAATTTTAATGTTCATTTGCTTTCTGAACTATATCTAAAGAAGAAGAAGCATGATATAGGGGAAAGAGAACTGACTTTGGATCAAAAGACTTAGTTTCAGATCCTACCTTTTGTTGTTGTTCAGTTATTTTCAGTTGTGTCTGAATCTACATGACCCCATTTGGAGTTTTCTTGGCAAAGATACTGCAGTGATTTGCCATTTCCTGGTCCAGATTATTTTACAAGAAAAGGAAATTGAGGTAAATAGGGTTAAGTGACTTGCCCAAAATCACACAGCTAGTACATGTCAGGCCAGATTTGAACTCAAGATGATAAGTCTTCCTGACTCCAGGCCCAGCAGTCCATTCACTGAGCCACCCACCTGTCCTAATCTCATCTCTAATGCCTGCTATCTCAGTGATCTTGCACAAATCCTTAACCTTAATTTCCTAACCTATAAAATGAGGTGGTTGAGATGGTCTCCGGGGTCCCTTCCATGTGTATTTCTGCAGTATGATCAAATCAATTAATAGCATATTCGTCCAAATAGGGTCCACATATTTTTCTTACCTTCACTTCAGCTTATGCAAAAAACCTGAGTGTGAACCATCATTGTGCTCATACTGTGAGAGGTAGAGAAGAGAGGGACAAGAAAAAGTGATAAACTTAGAGATATGTCATGATCTTAAAAAGAATGACTGAGTTTAAGGAAATGCTTTAAAACTCAGTAAATTATATTTCATATGAAAATTTCACAAAGTTACTTTTAGATTATCTCCATATTTTTAGATCTCCTTTTGGGAGTGTGGCCTATATCCAAGGATGACCTATATTTAGATCAAAACATTTTTGTTCAGTCAGGTCTCACTCTGCATGACCCCATGGACAATGTCCACAGGGTTTTCTCAGCAAAGATACATGTCCTTCCTCTGTGTGCCCTTGTTTCATAGATGATGAAACGGAGGTGAAAATGACTTGCCCAGGGTGACACAACTAGTAAATGTCTGAGGCTGGATTTGAACTCAGATCTTCCTGAGTCCAGGTCTGGAGCTCCATCCACTGCACCACCTAGTTTCCTTGATCAAAACATTAGTACTACTTCATTTGACCAAGATAAAGACTAATTAAAAAGCTGATACAATATGAAATTGTATTTCAATCAAATATAGTCAGCCTTTTGGCATCTGTGTGGGCCAGTTAGATATGTCCATATAAAATTTAGGAATATAATCAAAGTTTATTCTCTTAACACCCAGCAACACCTCTAAATGCCTCCTCTTCCCTAACTCCCTCAATGAAATTAGCATTGCAGATTTATTAATACAATCATTGAGAATAAAGTGTGGAACCCAGAATGAAGAAGAACAGAGTTCAAATCCCATTTCTGGTACTTTCTTCATGACCACAGACAAGTTGCTTCACCTCCATTTAATTGCGATTTTGTCATCTGTAAGAGGGATACCTTTATGGTACCTTCCTTGTAGAGTTGTTGCGAGATTGTAATGCCATGCACCAGCAGATTCCCAAAAGAATGCTACTGTGAACAGCTTTTAAGGTTTGGATTACACAGTATAGTGAACACTCTGTTTATTCCATTAAAATCAAGGCAAACATTCACAATATATCACAATCTAATATTCACAACTTTACATCTTATTGTAGAAAATCACAATATAGTGTTCATAACAGCTTAACATTAGAATGGTCACACAGTTTTCACTACAGTGGCTGCAATATTTAGAACAAAGCATTCAATCAATTCACAATACAGTAATCAATACCCAATCATTCAATCAATTCACAATACAATAATCAGACATCCACTCATGGGGCAACCATTAACTTAATCAGTCACTAATCTAGATTCCCAATTACTATCATTAACCACTAGTACAGTCATTCGAAAAACCACACAAATCCTCCACCCCTCGGTGTCCAGCAAACCTCAGTTTCATCCAAAAAGAGGCCTTTTCTTCATCTTGACTCTGGGTGGTTTCTCTGATTCCCTGGATCCCCTTCTATGGTCCCAGCTCCCTCCTGAATCCACCAAACAGTCACCTGGATTTAGAAGCAGACAGCACCCAGGTCCTCTTCCAGTCCTCAGAGGTAGACAGCTCCCAGGTCTTTGTCCAGTCCTCAGGGCAGTCCCTGGCACACACTGAAGTTCACAGAGTCCAGCACATCTCAAACCCTTCACCACTTCTTTTGCCCAGAACTCAAGGATCAGCCAGTCCACAAACAAACAAAGTCTTATCCCAGTCATGCTTCTTCAGTCCTCCAGCAGTTCAGCTGGCCCTAGGGCCCAGAAGGAATATCGGCCTTCTCAGCCTTGCAGGTGGCCTTCATCAGATTCTGGTCTCAGGAAAACTCCATCTCAGTTCTCAGTCAGCTTCCAGATGCTGGGAGAGAAACTCTCTCTCTCTCTCAAGGAAACTCCAACTCAGTTCTCAGCTTCCAGATGATGGGAGAGAAACTCACTCTCTTTCTCTCCTTCTCTCTCTCTCCTTCTCTCTCTGTCTCTCTCTCGGCGGCTTCAGTCTCCATGATTCTTCCTTCACCAGGAGCAACATTCTAATTCTGTCTCTCTGTCTCTAGAATTCTTGCTTATATACACACACTGGCCTCCTGTCTCAGCAATCCCCTTCTTCCATATCAACAGGGGAGCTCATGCCCTCTCAACAGTGGGACAGAGTTCACACCTTCCATACTTGGCCCCAAGTTACTAAGTCCTAAGTATCTGCCAAAATGATTGCTGTTACATTCCACCCCTCCAGGATTCTTGGCCTTAATGATAATGATAATGGAATGATAATCTATACAAAGCTTGTTACAAATTCTGAAGAGCTATTTGTTCACTCCTTTAAGTCTTGTCAAACTTTTTATGACCCCATTTGGGGTTTTCTTAACAGAGATACTGAAGAGGTTTGCCATTTCCTTCTCTAATTTGTTTTACAGATGAGGAGACAAACAGGGTTAAGGGACTTGTCCAGAGTCACACAGCTAATAAGCGTTTGAGGCCAGACATCAACTCAGGGCTGATGAGGCTTCTTGACTCCAGGCCTGATGCTCTATCTGCTGTACTACCTAACTGCCCAAAGAGCTATTTAGATGCCACTTATCTCAAGCTGAACATATAATGCATTTGAATCCAAATTAAAATGACTTAGGGTTTGGAGGATCATGGATTTATAGCTACAAGTGACCTTGAAAGTCAACTAGTTGGTTAGCTCATTTTTAAAGATGCTGAAAATATGGCCTAGAGAGATTCAGAGAGATTTCAGCATGAGGTTTCATAAGTAGAAATATCAGAGCTGGGACATGAACCCAGGTTTTGTGACTCAATACAATGCTCTTTCCATGAACCATACAGTTGGCCACCTCCATTAGAGAGTATAGTATAAAGTTTATTGTATATGGTTTTCCTTCTCCTCCAAAAAAAAAAGTACTTTCGATTAGTTGTATCTGACTCTTCATGACCCGATCTGGGGCTTTCTTGCAAAGATACTGGCAAATGGAAAAGTATTTCTTTCTCCAGCTCATTTTACAAACTCAGGTAAACAGAGTTAAGGGACTTGCCCAGATTCACATACACGCACATATATGTATATGTAATATATCATTTTATTTTAATAATATTCATATTAATTAAATGAGTTTGCCTTTACTAAATCAAAGCTGTCAGAAGAGATATTTTTCAATAAGAGACATAATCCTGCAAAACACTAATTTCAGAAAAATCATTTTGGCTAGAATTGCTAACATGCCTCAGAGTCATGTGGAACCCCCCTTTTTTTTACTTCCAGATCAAACTTCCATTGAACAAGTCAGATATGCATGGTAACATTACTTTAAAAGATTTGCCTTACCACAATCTTCATAGTTTGGAGAGGAAAAACAATTATTAATGAATAAGGAAGCATAATTTAAGGGATAGAGTATAGTACTTACAGTCAGGAAGGCTGGGGTTGGAATGCCCCCTCAGATATTTACTAGCTAATTATGTGATGATGGCAAGCCACATTACCTAAGTTTCAGTAACCTCATGTGTAAGGACATTGGACCCAGGCCAGGGGTTCAGTGTTCAGCCTTGACTTCAAATGGTCAGGTTCTCTTCCTTTGGCTAGTAGTCATCAGTTAAATTAATCCAAGAAAGTCTCCACTAAAGAGTAGAGCTAGATTTTGTCATAGATGTGCTCAGATACATGTGACATGGTCTATGCGTCCTGCACAAGCACTCAGCATATAACACATGCCGAATTTGGGACAAACTTTATTAAACCCTATGAAAAATCCAGATTGGACAGTAACAAATCACAGAAAAACATGAAGTATAGAAACATACATTGCTCAAATAGTCTACCAGTGATACTATGGAAGAGACTTGAACTTTGGGTTGCTGTCTGTGTGACCCCTTATCATTCTCGTGTCTCTTTCCCACATAGTCCAACACAGTCTCTGTGAGAGCAGTACTTCAACCCTGTGATTTAGACATCCTTCAAAGGTAAACATGCTTTGGAGTTTTCTGAACACTTTCTAATTGGATATGTCCTATTTGAATAACTCACTTAACTCTCCAAGTAGGATGCTACAAGAGAATTGTGTGGATTGAATTCTCCCTTATCAAAGACAGAGAATACACCAGAAAATATGATCCTGAGAAAGTCCATTGCCCAAACATTTGAATTTGATGTTATCAGAAACCAACTCTCAAAGCTGATGCTGCCCTGGGCGGCTTTCTCCTCTGTTAGATGGCTCAATTTTGAGATCATGCTGCCAAGGGAATTCAAATCCTTACCCTTCATACAGGAGTTTGAGGTTTAGTAAGAGTGTCTTTGAAATGCCTTCTTAGTCTTCCTGTGAACACTCATCTCCCATTACTATGTGCCTCTGCAGTAATAGTGACTGCTCCTGGTAGTGGAAAGAGATCCCATTCTCCTCCTCGTTGCACTTTGGAAGAAGTTGGGAAGGGAAAGAATTGGGAACAATTCCTCCAGAACTAATCCTCTATTAATAAAGAGTAGTCTCAATTTACTTTCATAGTCCAGAGCACTCTCTTTCCACTAGACCCCTTTATGATTTATGAATGAATAGCTCAGGAAAGTGTATGGCCCTAGATAAAAGGAGAAATGTGTGAATGTGAAGTTGAAGATTGTGCTTTAATATGTGCAAAGCACTTTACAGATATAAGGTAAAAGATCAGAGATGGGGGTCTTGGAAGTTCTTGATCAAATTGAGGAGCTGCTCAAGTCAAACTGATAAAATTATAGGATTTGGAGCATTGTCAGTCTCTAGTCGAATTGAAAAATCACCCAGTCAAACTGATAAGATGCAGAGAACACTTTGAAACAGTGACTGAAGAGTGAATGACTTCTCTGGAAGCTAATTGCTAGGACTTCTCTGTCAACCCTCTCTAGCTGTGTGACTTTGGGAAACCCACTTTGCTTCCCTAAATTTCAGCTTTCTCTGTGGCAAAATGAGAGAGTAGACCATATAATCTCTAAGGTCACTCCCAGTTCTAAAATGATTCTCTAAAAAGAAAATGTTCTCCAAGCAGGACAGGTTTTTTCACTAACAGACAAAACCGTGAAATTAAAATATATACATGTAGTCCTGCTCCATGTGAACAATCCCCCACCCCCAATAACGACAAATGTTTACATAGCACTTTACAAAATGCGTTCCCTACCACAACCCTTGAAGTAAGTGGTATAAGCATTATTAGCTTCATTTTATTGATGAGGAAAAATTCAGACAGGTCATATGACCCATCAGTAGTCTCATAAAAGCATGGAACCCAGTATATTTGACATGGAATTAAGTTTCCTGATGAAGAGGTAGGGAGGAGGGTGGATTTCTAGGAAATCCTTTGAGGGTTCTTAGTCTGAAACAAATTACTGGACTCAAGCAATCTTTTGGCAGAGTTACAAAAGTTTATTGTTATGCTGACTTTGCAGCAGGCAGGAGAGGGTTAAGGGGACCTGCAGGCTTACAGGGATCTAAGGCAGGATTATAAAGTTTAATGTTATGCTTTGCAGTGGGCAGGAGAAGGTTAAGGCTAGCTTGCAAAGTGCAGAGGTTAG
>CM053580.1:67501192-67537894 GCA_028627135.1 Pseudochirops cupreus | reverse complement strand
GAAATATATTTGTGAGAAGTAATTATTGGTAATTATGTGAAGAAAAGACCAGTGAAACCTCCTAAGTTTTGTCAATTATGTGGGAAAGATTTTTATGATCAAAGAATTTAGAAATTGTGTATTAGTTAATAATATTAAGATAAATTGTTTTTGAAAAAGGGAAATATTCTTACTAAGAGGTTTTACAAGATCTTTTCTTATAAGATGATGGGGAACAGATTAGCAGACAAGATAGGAGATAAGAGAGAGCAGGTAGGGAAACTTGCCCCTTAGTACTTTTAAAGACCAAGATTGCTGGCTGTTAATGTGTATGGGAGGAAGGAGGGGTTAGGTGGCCCCTAGAAACATTATCAATCCCAGGAAAGGGGCAATAAGAAATTTAAAATTTGTAAAGGGAAAGTTAGTAATTATACAAAGACTTTGTAGGATTTCTAGTCATTTTATTAATTGTGTATAGATTTTGTAATATTCAAACTTACTGTGAATTTTTATTTCAGGCAGACTGCCTGAATCCTTATCAGATCAAGTAAAGGAATTTTTCCACTCCTCACCAGGAAGGACGGGGGAGGAGCAGCAGTTACTTCTTCAGACTCTGAAGAATCCCCACTGATGAGTCAATTTTGAAACTGGCCCTTTAAAGTTGGTATAATTGATTTCTACCAATTGATTTTTGGCACTGATTTGGAATATAGAACAGGAATTAATTATGTATATGAGTCCAGGCAAACCTTTGTGGTATACTGTATGTTGCTTTCATACAGGTTCAGTGATACCTGTATGAAAGGAAATACTTTTAGAAAGGATGTTTTGCAGAAAAAACACCTTGCTGTTTTAATCTGAATTTGTGGTTATTGCATGGTATAAGCAAAAGTTAACATTTGTAATCGAATGTATAAATAAAAGGTTTAGATTCTTAAAGTAAGAATAAACCAACTTGGGAGAACATTCTTTTCTGAATAATATGGGAATAATTAGACCAAGGGAAAAGAAGTTTGTGAAGCAAAGGTGCAAACACAATGTTGAATCATTATACCATAAGCTAAGGCTGGGATACAGCTGAGCTACTATAATAAAGTATGTGTTTAGGATCTGGGTTATTCCATCTCAGATCGTATTCCTTTTTATATATTAAAGAACTCGGTAAATGGGTATTTGGCATAGTCATCTGCCTGTCACTAGGTATTTGTATGTATGGAATAGGGTCCTTAAATGTTTCAAAATCATGTTAGAATAACTGAGTACTGGTACAACTGATTGAGGGACCTAGATGTTATTTTATTAATTACTGAAACTTGATCAGAAATGTCTTCTATGTGAGGAAAAGAGTTTCAGTGCAAATTTCTTAGAGGGAGGTAAATTATGGAATATTTTTGTATTAATGGAAAAGTCAACTTTATTCAAAGTTTGTTACTATTGTGGAAATAATACCTGTTTATACTGTCTGTTCTGTGGTGCAAACATGTTTGATTATAAGCAACTTATTGATATGCACTGTTTTGGGGTTAATTACTTATGGATCCTCCCAAGTCTTTTATGATAACTGGAGCAGAAGTCAGTCTCTCCTATAAGTAAATTCATTTGTATAACTATTGAACTTAAGGATAGAAAACTTCTATCTGCAAAGTGTTGTTACTTATATTAACATGTATAGAGTTGAGTCCTTAATAGCATCTGACACTCCTGAAGAACTAGACGCAGAGTGGAAACTTCTGAGGGAATAACAAGATCAGATAATTCTGTATGTCAGATCTATCAGTTTGTGAGGTTTAGCCATTAATCTCTTAGCTTTGTCTAAGCAGAACAGTTATCTTAGTAAAAGGATAATAACTTATGAGCTATCTTATTTTATGGTTAAAAATGTAAAGGAGTGCTGAATAATCTGAATGATGGGTTTGAGAGATCTTGGAAGAATAAATAAAGGTTTGATTGGGAATATGGAATGCAGATAAGAAGGTTTGGGGACAAATATGGGTTTATCCAAGCCCTCCTGTCCCTGGATGGTGGTACCAGTTTTTAAGTTGAGAAAGAGTTTGAGAAAGTGTCTAGGAAGACAGAAAGATTTGGAAATTGATTTTATAATTAATAGCTCAATCGAATTTGAGAAGGAGAGGAAATAAGGATACAAGTGCAACTTTGAATCATTATCCCATGGACTGAGGTTGGGATTATAGAGTTGCTGTGGAGAAGGTATATCTGTGTATATGAGTGAAATGAGGTCCCAGTGTATTTCAAAGTGATGAAAGAGCAATTGTGCATTAATACAATTAGTTGTTGAGATTGATTAAACCAGAGACATTTTTAATTGAGAGAAGAGAAATTTTAGTGTGAGCTCAGATTAAGCAAAATTATAAGAAGGTAGAGAAGTTTAGAAGTAGATGCAGTGTATGCTCTATGAAATATATGCTCTAATGAGCAATAATTTATAATCCCAATGGGATATTTGATTTTCTTTATGAACAAGAATAAATATAGGAATGAATGTAGGTTATTTGAGGCTCACCTCAAAGATGTTACTTAACCAAAGTGAGATTATAATCATATCTTAAGCTGATTGTTGGTGCTTGCTAATTAAGACTTGATGGGATTGTTAACTGACTTTCTTTGAGTTCAACTCCAGATAAGAGTGTTAAAAGAGGATGCCCAAGCTACCCAAGCCACCAACTGATGGTGCCAGATCCTGTAAGGTACAGGTATGAAGGTCGGAGGAACTACTGTTCAGCATGAGCTGAGGTAGGATTCTTTTTCACTGGGGTCTACCCACAAGCACCTGGCAGACTTTAAGCTTGGCTCAATGGAGATTGCAGCATGGAATACATTGTGCCTGGAATTGGCATTCTGAAGTTTGGGAAATATGGTTCCCTCATTATAATTTTGTCCCTATTCTTGGTGGCAAGTTTCAATAATCAAAAGTTTTGAAATAAAACAGCAACAAATCTACTTGATTCTGGAACATCTTAATATACTATAAGATAAAGCTGCTGCTAGGCTTAGGGTTTAGTATAGGTATTCCTGTATGAGTCAGAGTCCTTTAGTTCTTTGTAATAATATGACAAGTAGGTCAAGGTTTGTGGGAATATTATTCTGTTATTCAGTTAGTATCACATTTGTCTTGACTTTATTATAATTAGTCAATGTTAAAAACAGGATAATTTCTGGAGTACTTGGAAACATTTTTAATTGTTTTAATTGTGAGCTTAATGTAAATTCCTTCGTGAAATCCCATCCTTCTGGTGTAGTACTTGATAATGGATTAATGAAAAATATAAGAAACTGGTTCTAATGTGTGATCATGACAATTGATTAAGACTCCAGTTTTAATTTTGTAAGAATGATAAGAGTTCTGGAGTGGTCATTTACATTGGTTCCAAGGTTCCTTTTGTAGGTAAATGAATGAAAGAAGGCAGAAGGAAGAGAAGCTGGGATGCAGGGCTGAAGATGGATGACTCTACACGACCAGAAGACTTCCTCACATCTGGATAGCAGTGTGAAAAGAGACTTTTGGACTTTGAAAAGACAATTGTTATTGTTTTCTTTAGAAATCTCTGTATCTGTACTCATAAAGGGGACTGCCCCCTTGTATGCTGTCAGTGCAGTGAGGGTTGCAAGGGTAATTAGAATTAAGAAAATTGGGGAAACTTCAAAAGGTATTAAAAAAAAAGTAGGGATTTGTGAGGGATAATTTATAGTGAAGGTTCCCCATTCTGAAAAATCAAATCTAGAATGGCTTCACTATTCACTAGGCCTGTTTAGAAGTCACCTGACCTTCAAGCAGTCTGGGGCTTAGAGCAATGGAGACCCTCCCCCAGAACCAACTCAGCAGAAGACATGTCAAATAAGGTTAAGACTGCTTTCATTGGACACTCACATGTTTCTGGGTCCTTTGTCTCAGAGAAATTCCCATGCTTAGGTTGTGGGTCAGCCCCCCTACCAATAAGAGTGAAGGCCAGTTGGGGGGGTTTAGTTTCTGCATTGAAAGATTATATAACCTTGGACTGTCTTCTACCTGTTGCTCTCTCCCTGCAGATGCCATGTTGGGTGGTGGGGGCAGAGTCCTTTCTCATGAGGAAGAATACAGACCTTTTCTGACCTTAGATTCAGATTCTGAACTCTTTCATCTCACACACCACCTAAGGTTATGTGAATAATTATGATTGGCAGAAACTCCTGAATAAATGAATGAGGATCTTCATTTCCCCCCTAGTTAACATAATTGTCATTTCTTCAAGTGGAAACTGGTTACAGGCATTGCATTTCAGAGGTAGGAGATTGGAAGATCATGGTATTGTTTATGGAACATGCATTTATCCAGAGGTCATATTTTCACAAGCCCTTTCAAGGAGATGCCATATTCACATAACTGTTGTAGTCATCAAATTTCCCTTATTCCTCACATGTGTATCTGGCAGAATAATCTTCCTAAAGTGCAGGAACTTTCTGATCACATCAATCTCCTGCCAAAGGATTTTTGAAGGTTTCTTATGCTTCCAGAATGAGGAACTCCCAAAGTTCACAGCTTAGTATTTAAACTTTTAACAAGTAGACTCCAAATTACCTTTCAAGACATTGGACATTACTATACTTCATGCTCTCTTGACTCCATGCCTTTGTATAATGGCTGTCTTCCATGCTTGGGTTGAACTCCTTTTTAACCACCATATCTTAGAGTTCTTAGGATTCACAATTCAGCTGAGTCACCACTTACCCTACCAGAATTTTCCTGGTCTTGCTAGTTGTTAGTGCTTTCCCCCTCCTCAAATGATTTTGCACTTACCTATTCACATATTATATCTCCTAGGTAAAATGCCCTTGAGGGTAGAGACTGTTTTTCTTTGTCTTCATATCTCCAGAATTTAGTTCAGTGTCTTGTACGTAGTAGATGATCTGTAAATGTGTTTTTGTGTACTGAATTAATGAAGTATCTAAAAATAGTCAGGAAGACCTATCCAAAGGATTTCATCATCCATGGTTATAGGACCATTGTGCCATCAAAGCAGAGGGTTGGCGTGAGCCAGAACACACAGAATCTTAAGAATTGTTCTCTTAGTCTCAAAACTGTTCTTAGTATAATACAAAGAGAAGTCGAGACACTTAAGGAAATTGTGCCATCCATTTCATTTTAAGCAATGTGAGCTGAAGACAAGAAATAAAAGGAACAGATCAAGTTACCAGGACATGAGTATACTTAACCGAAATCATTCCAATTTTATTTCATTGAGTTCTCAGAAATGTGTGTAACCTCTTCTTTCTTGATGACTCATTGCCCTGGTCCACTGCATATGTACTTCTGAATTTAATGAGCTATGGTCAGAAATGAGGAAATGAACTTTTTTTAAATTTTAAAGTTGGGAAAGTCCAAGGAGGCAGTAGCCAAAGTTATACAAAAACAAACACTCAGGAAAGGCAGTCTCTATATGGAACAGCTAACTCTCCTTTGTCCCGTGGGCATTGGCTAGACTAGACCACTGCCTACATTATGATTTGAAGAGGTACCCCACTGAATGTATTTTTCCTTGGACTTTGTAGCTATATATTGAAGGCTTCTTTTTTATTTAAAAAATTTGCTTAAATAGGGGAGAGGATAGTGGGAGAGATAGATTATTTTTAAAATTCTTAATTGAAAAAATTAAGATAAACTTAAAAAAAAGAATCACCTCTTAAATAGCCTCCCCCTTTTCTCAATTAGACTTCCTTCTCAAAAAGCTTTCTCTTATGCAGGGCTCAGAACTTTCAAAACATTGCAGGTAATTATATATTCTATCAGCAACTCTGTCTGATTTCTGCCCCACTGAATATCATGCCTCCCCCAGGATAAGCTGTTCATGTGGAATCTCATCATACTGATCAACTCAATTTCTGATAGCACATTTTCATCTCCTTCAGTGGCCTCTCCCCTATGATTGGAGGGCAGGAGGGTGAAGCAATAGTCTTCCCAAAGCCTTCTTTTATAGGGAGCTCAGAAGGCTCAGAATATTTAGGACTTCCAATGTAACTCTCCATTTTCCGTCAGTAGCTTTGCTTGGTGTTGACTCCATAGAATATCATGCCCTTGCCCTGATGAGTACCTCCTGGTAGTCCTTTCCTACCTTAAAGCTTTCTTTTTTGTCTTGTATTCCCCCGTTAGATTGTAAGCTCCTTGAGGGAAAGGGATGTCTTTCTTTTTCTTGTTTGAATCTCCAGTGTATAGTACAGTGCCTTGCACGTAGTAGGAACTTAATAAATGTTTATTGAATAAAAATATGTTAAATATAAATATTAAATATATTAAAAATGCTGACCTAAAATTCTTCATGTTTGCTCATTTTATATGGAGTAAGGTGTTGAATTCCCTGTGAATATAAATTCCTCTGAGAGTATGGAACAGGACTTTAGTCACTTTTTTATTTTTAGATATGCAAATTAAGTTTCCAAGGGGCTTAATCATCTCTAAAAAGAATCAAATAGGATGATTTTCTTTTTCTCTTTTGGAACAGGGAGAAATGAAGAAAAATTTAGTTCTGAACATTAAAGTTGGAGCTGATTTTGTTATGGGCTTTTGGGCAAGGCACTTCTCTTGGAGCAGAGATTTTTGACTTGAGATCTGTGGATAGACTTCAGGGACTGAAGTTGGATGAGAAAAAAATTAGGTCTTTATTTCAATATAATTAGTTTCCTTTGCAATCTTATCTTTTATTTTATGTATTTAAAAACATTGTATGAGGAGTCACAGCCTTCACTAAACTGCCAAAGGAATCCGTGATACAAAAAAGATGAAGAATTCCTGTTCCAGAATCACCGTTCTTCATATCAAAAGGAATGACATGGGCTGCGATCTCTCTCTCTCTCTCACTAAGAGTTCTGATTATCATCCTCCACACTGCTGTCAAAATAACCTTCCTAAAGCACAGTCTGACCATGCCATCCTCTGCACAAAAAAATATTCCATGTCTCCTGACAGCCTCGAGGATAAAATACTTAACCTAATAGTTGATCCAGTCTTACAGCCCTATCTCACCTTACTACTTTTCTACATGGAACCCACTATTATATTTCTGGTTGTAATGGATACTTTTCATGTCTCACTTCTGTGCATTCACAGAAGCTATTCCCCATGCCTGGAATGCTATCCTTCTCATATCTACCTTTCAGAATCTTTATTTCACTTCAAGGCTCCAATCCGGCCACTCCATCTAATGAAGCCTTTCCTAATTTCCTTCAGTTAGTGTTGCTCCCTCCCTTCCCAAATCACCTTATACTTATCTGCATAACCTGTTTACTTATTGTATTACTTGAGCAGGATGTTAGCTCCTTGCAGGAGCATTTGGTTTTTAATCTTAGTACCCAGTGCCTGAGTAGCATAGGCCTTTAACAAATGTTGGTTGAGTTGAACATAGTTTCTTTGCCCAGTTAGAATTTGCTTTTGCATCATATGCTATCAATACAAGGGCTTCTCTCTAGAGGATTGAAACTATTTTTAGTCCCACATTGACACTTGCTTGCTAAGCATTTTCACCTGGACATCTCTATGGTACGTGAAACTCTTCACGCTCCAAAATGATCTTCTCATCTTCTTTCTTCCTCTCCCTGACTCCTCCAAAATGAACAACTATCTGACTACTCCTAGATTTTCTATTTCTGTTGGAGTTTTCATCATCCTCCTAATCATCTACCTGAGATTATTTTTTCCTCTCCCCTCTTTTCATTCATTCATTCATTCAGTTGTTCATTCATTCATCTAATCATTCATTCTCTCCCCATATGCAATCTGTTACAAAGTCCAACTGATTCTACCTCCATAACATTTCTCCTATTTCATTACTTCCTCTCCACTCACATACACCCCCACAACTGCAGCCTCTATCACCTCTTACCTAGACTAGTATAATATAGCCTATAAAATAACCATGGTCTTCTTTACCTGGTCTTTCTTTTCTCCAATCTGTCTGACACAATAATCTTTCTATTATGCCACCCTGATCCCAAATCTTTAGTGGCTTTTTATTACATGTATGATTAAATACAAACTCCTTAATGTGGTATATAAGGCCCACTCTGTTTTCTCTCTCTTTTCAGCCTTATCTCACATTACTGCCTATCATACATTCTCTGTTCCAGTAAACTGGACTACTAACCATCCCCAGAACTTGACCTTCTATTTCCTCTACCCCTCATGCTTGGCTGGAGCTTCCTTATTATTTCCATATATTAAAATCTCTCTCTCTTTTTGATACTCAGCTGAGGTGCTACTACCTATCAGTCAGTCAATCAAGTAGCATTTATTAAGTACCTACTGTATGCCAGGCACTGTGCTAAGCACTGGGGATACACGAAAGGCAAAAAAATAGTTCTTGATCTTAGGAAGCTCATAATCTAATGATAGAGATGACATGAAACAACTACGTACAAACAAAATATGTTCAGGATAAATTTGGGTTAGGCACTAAGAAAGAAGACTGGGAAAAATGTCTTGCAAAAGATAGGACTTTAGCAGAGACCTGAAGGAGGCCAGGGAAGTCAGGAGGTGAACATGAGTAGGAAGAGCTTTCCAGGCATGGGGGAACAACCAGAGAAAATGGCCAGAGTCAGGAGATGGTGTGTCACCTGCAAGAAACAACAAGGAGGCCAGAGTCCCTGGATCACAAAATAAGTGGTGATGAGTAACATGTAAGGAGACTGAAATGGTAAGAAGGGGTCAAGAGATTCAGGGCTTTAAAAGCCAGAGGATTTTATATTTAATGCTGAAAGTAATAGGCAACCTTTAAAGTTTTTTTTAACAGGGGGGTGATATTGTAAGACCAGCATTTTGGGAAGATCAGTTGACATGTGAATAGAGAATAGAATGGAATAGGGAGAGATCTGAGGTATGGGGGACAACAAGGAAGTTATTGCAATAGTTCAGGCTTGAGGTGATGAGGGCCTGCAGCAGAATTGTTGTGTTTTCAGAGAAGAGAAATAGGCATTTAAAATGAGATGTTATGAAGGTAGAAACAACAGGCCTTTGTACCTGATTAGATATGATGATGAGGTGAGAAAGAGTACGGAGTTGAGGCTAACATTTAGAATTTGAGTCTGGATGCCTGGGAGGATGGTGGTACTCTCAATAGTGGTAAGGACATTCTAAAGAGGGGAGGGTTTGAGAGGAAAGATAATGAGTTCAGTTTTAGACACATTGAGCTTAATATGTTTATAGGATATCCAGTTGAGGTATCTAATAGGCAGTTGGTGATACAAGACTGAAGGTCAGGTGAGAGCTTAGGGTTAGACAAGTAGATCTAAAAGTCAACTGTGCAGATGTGATAGTTGAAACCAAGGGAGTGATGTCACCAAGTGAAATAGTATAGAGGGAGGAGAAGAGGGCCCAGGACAGAGCCTTGGGGGATCCCCTTTGTTAGCTGGCAAGATGAGGATGAAAATCCAACAAAGGAGTGGTCAGGAGGAGAACCCCTCAAAAGTCTTCCTTGATTCCCTGCTCTCCCCAGTGGAAAGTGATTTATTACTCTTCATATTTCCCAAGAACTCCTTTTTTAGTTCTTCTTTCTCCTTATTTTCCCTACCTTTGTATCTACCATCTGCATGCACATTGTACACTCTTCAGTTGGTAGTAAACTCTGTGAGACCAAAGTGAAAGCACAAAAAATGTTTTATGCTTCTATCCAAATGCTTACCACAACTGTCAACACATCAAGGATCTATGGGACATCAATGGTTGAAACCCTTCTACAACTTAGTGGATAAGTCTTAGCAAGTTAAATAACTTGCCTAGAGTCATGCAGCTAGAAAGTATCAGAAGGATTTGAATCCAAGTCTTCCTGACTCCTGCTCAACTACGCCACACTTCCTCTCTGACTTCAAAAATATCTGTTGAATTGAAATGTTTGTTGAATTCAATGAAATATCTGTCTTTTAGCATTGTATAGACAAAACTAAACTGGATTTTTCATTCTTTGAGCTATTCCTTCAGTCTATGATCATAACTGAATCTGAATCACTTTTTTAAAAAAATAACCTGGGATAGAATTGTGGAGACAGAAAAAGAGTGTATGAGTGTGTGTGTGTGTGTGTGTGTGTGTGTGTGTGTGTGAGAGAGAGAGAGAGAGACAGAGACAGAAACAGAGACAGAGAGAGACACAGAGAGACACAGAGAGACACAGAGAGAGAAATCAACAATAGCTGTTGAATGCCCACTGCAATTTTCATTAATTGGGTTATTCTAGAGTTGGATGGCTAATTAAATGGTATAAACTCAGCTTTCTGTGCTGCTTCAAGATTAGAGAGTGATTGGAGACTTTTCCTCTTTTCCCTTCCTTGCTGCTGTGGAGCACACAGCTCACAAATATGGCCCTCTGTTCTTTACCTCATTGCTTTTGTTCTTTCTTGCTCTTAGGTGAAAGGTTATTGGATACCCCTATGAATATGTGAACCTTGATAAATCAGAGTGGCAAGCTACCATCTGTGAGCCAGAATCCATAGTCATCCCAGATGGCCACAAATTGATTGAAGTTGGAAGCAACTTGTTTTCCAACACAGACTGAAAACAAGGAACTATAATGATTCATCTCTAACATAAACTCAGTGGGGTAAACACTATGTAAAAACTGCTCTAAGTTGGAACTCACTCTCCCCAGGGACCAAAGTGGTATAGGGGAGAACGTGCTACCAGGTATTATGGCAAGGGGAAAGTTTGTACTTCTGGGCTTGTATTATTTTTATAGCATATAATCACTTGTAAAAGATTTTTAAAAAATTAGAAAACATTGGCAAGGATGGGCCTTCAAAGCACAGAAATACTTTATAATACATCCTGGAAAGGAGCTCAGTCCACTTTGACTGTGACATCCAAAGCCCAAATATGAACAGTGAGGGCTCACTTTCCAGAATGGATCTCACCTTCAGCTTGATTCCAGATAGCCATCCTACATGATCTGGCTAAATACTTTGCCCAGAGCTTAGCTCTTTGAATTTGCTGATACTTGCAAGATGACTCACAAACTTACTTCATTGAGGCATTTCAGGAAATGGCCTCTATTTATTGCCATCTACAAATAATTGAAAAGCAGAAAAGAAATGGAGAAAATAATTATTTTTACTATATGGCCTGACATTTTAACCTGAGATAACTGGTCTTTAAGGCTATCCCCATCATCTACAAACTAATGCACTCCTGAATGAAAACTGCTTCTATCACATCTCCTGTATTTCATTAAAACTAATCACAAAGTCCCTTTTTAATGGCTCTAAGAATTGCTTTGAAGGGCAGAAGGCAGAAAACCTGCCTATGGGGCCTATGTAACTAATTGCTATTCACTTTTCAACTATTTTCCTAAAATTATATCTAGACTGTTTCTATCTGGCAACAAAGCAACCCACTGGATTATGTCAATTCAGTTAAATGTATAAGCAAGAGAAAGACAGTGAGATACAGACTGAGTGTAATAGGCCTGGAAGTTGAGAAAACCTAGGTTCAAATCTCTGATACAGGCTGTATGACCATGGACAAATCATTTTACCTCTAAGGGTCTGTTTTACCTTTCGTAAAATGGGAATAATCATAACTATTGTACATGTTTACGATTGAGACAGTTGAATGCCACATTGGACAGATCACTGTACCTAAGGTCAGGAAGACCTGAGTTCATAACCAGCTTCAGACATTGACTAGTTCTGAAACCTTGGTCACTGTCACTGAACTTCTATTTGTCTCAGTCTCCCCATTTGTTGTTGCTGTTGTTCACTTGTTTTAGTCATGTTGTGTTGTGACCCTATTTGGGGTTTTCTTGGCAGAGATACTGAAGTGGCTTGCCATTTCCTTCTTGAGCTCATTTTACAAATGAGAAACCAATGCAAACAGTTAAGGGACTTGCCCTGGATCACACAGCTAGTAAGTGTCTGAGGTCAGATTTGAACTCAGCAGGATGACCCTTCCTGACTCCAGGCCCAGTGTTCTATCCATGGCACCACCTAGCTCTATTCATCTGTAAAATGGATACCCGTTACCTCCCAGGGTTGTTGTGAGGATCAAATGAGACAATATTCATAAAGTGCTTTGCAAGTCTTAGAACACTATATAAATGGTATTAATTTTTACTAATAGTAGTATTCATGGGCACAGGGTTATTGTGAGGTTCAAATAAGATAATGTAGGTAAAGGGTTTTTCAAACTTTAAAGTCCTAAAGAAATGTTAGTTATTTTTATTAACCAGTCCCATTGCTTAATACACAATTAAGTGACAGAGCATTTGAAAAAAACCCACAACTTTTCAGTGACTGGTGGTAGTGGCATTCATTTTCATTTTTATTGCACTTTGCCTGGAATGCTATCCCTTCTTACCTTCCCCTTTTGAGATCCTTGGTTTTCTTCAAAACGACTCAAGAGGTAAGTTCAACATGCACTCTTTCCTGATCCTTCTAGATATACATTGTCACTTCCTCCCCAAATCTCTTACACTCATTTGGATATGTTGCATATATACTTGATTATTTCCCTCATTAGAACTTGAGTTCCTTGAGAGAAGGGACTACCTTACTCCTGACTTTATGTCGTAAGGTCCAGTGGTTCAAACAAAAACTGCTGACATGATGGATGAATCCATGAGTAAAACTTCTGGTATAAAGGAATTCTCCCAGTCCCAGTGTTTATCATTATCTGACCTACCACAGGTGTGCTTAATTTTAAAGAACTTGGGGTCTTGCTTCTATTAGATCTATGCATTTGTAAAAGGCCCCAGCCTTACTTTCTATCTCAGCATAAAACTACACCTACACTCACTCCCTTGGGCCACTTCAAATTGATCAGTAATTCTGGATTGAGATGATTTCTTGGACTGTGATTAAGGTTATGTGCATGCTTCATTTCCCAGAACCAGAGCAAGGCTAAGGCCCAAGACTGGCAGTGAGGAAGACACAATGGGTTTTTTTTTTTTTGCATTCTTTTTTTTTTTTAAATGAATGCATATTCCTTTGGTGTTTTTTCTTTATTCTACTAATAAACCCTGTGGCTAGATTGTAGGTAGATGTGACTATATTTCTATTCTTTGAGACCCAGAACTGACTAGAGAAAACTCTTTCATCTTCAATCCTGAGGGAAGAAACTTTGCCCTTTAGACTATAGTTGCCTCAACTAGAGCAGGAAGGGGCTATGCAGCTAGGTGGGTGAATATCCCTTTGTGATTTAATGACACTACCCTAAGCCTATGTAGTAATCATTTTCTGATTGGTCCAAATATGAAAGGTTCCTGGGTATGCTACTCTCTCTTCTCCACCAATTAGAAAGGATGCTCGAGGGATCAATATCTCTATGAGTAGTTTTTCTTGGTTTTATATTAGTTTGTCCATCCATCAGCATCTATATTATATTAATAAGGCCTTTAAACAGGTCCTAAGACCCTTTATCCTTAGCCATTAGAAAAATATGAGATTATGTTGGTGGATCTAATTATCGTCAATTAAGCAACTGAATTTTTCTGAAGGGAAATTAACTCTTCACTTCTCAGATTTAGCACCAACTTTGAAGGGAATTAGAAGAAAATCTCATCTTGAGCAAGGAGAAAACTATTTCACTAGAGGAATGTGTTCTTAGCAGTCTCTGGTATATCTGTTATTCCAGGGGCTTCAATGAGCTCTTCCAAAGCCTCACCTCTCACCCATCTTTCTTGAATTCTTTCTTTGCTTCTCTCTCCTCTATCAAAAGTGGCCCCAAAGTCTCATCACATATCAGTGACTAAGAGGTCATGGAACCAATATGGAGTCATGTCTCTTTCCACATAAACAGCATAAAGAACCAGAGGGCTATCCTTCAGAAAATGCCAGCAAACCAATTTTGGACAGAGATATGGCAATTTTGCAGACTGAAAAGTGAAATACACGACAGAAAAAATACATCTTAGGCATTCCCTCAGAAATCTAGGTCAGTCCTTTACTTTCAGCACATTTAGATGCAAACTCAGTTTGGAAATACGGTGAAGCATCATTTCATTTAGACTCTGTGACTAAATGCACTTGGTCATATTTGGTCAAAGCAATGACAAAGTCAATCTTTTTTTTTTAAATTCTTTTCCAGCTTCATTTTTGCCAAAGTTAATCTTAATGATAACCAAGGGCACTGCTATTATTCAGCAATGGAGAATCCTTTTGATATTTGGCAAATTAACAGTTGACTCCTTGCCCCAATTCTTCCATAAGAGAGGAACCAATCAACCAATATTTCTGTAGCATAAGAACAACTGTCCTTCAAATCTATTGCCACAAAATGCTAGTTATTTGAGATGATATTGAAATGAGCCTTTCTGGGTGACAGAATAGAATTAAAAATTTGTCACACAGTTGATAATTTTCCAACATTGCATGAGATCTGGAATTTTATCAGTGTCCTTCCATAAATCCAGCATGTAGCAGGATGGTAGAGGGAAGGGATATCTATTTAACCTTCTGGGAGCCTTTTTCAAGAATGAAGGACAAAGAATGACAACATATATCTTATTTTTATCAGATGGTATAATTTCCATGTTTCTCTCATGTCATTTGTCCTTTATCATGTATTGCAGCTGGTTCATTTCCACTATGTGTCTCTCCACTCTTCTTTATGTGATTTTCAGCTTCGACAGAATTTCGTGAGTTCTGCCCATGTTAAATAACTGGAGGAATATTAGTACGAAAAAGATGGACTCCTGTTTCAGGGAGAAATTTGTATCATCAAAAGAATTATAGTTTCCCAAAGATAATGTGGCCCTGCTCTTTTCCTCTTGTTCAGTTCTAATATAGCTTATTATCCAATTTCAGTATCTGTTCAAGAGATATACACGGATGGATAGATTGTCCATGTATCAAGATGCTATAGTCTGGAAAAAGGCATTCTTTCTCTACTTAAATTTACCTAGTAGATTACTTAACTCTTAATTTGGAAGTAGAAAGCTGGAAATTAACAGTACACATAAATTGTAATCCACTTTTGTGTTTTCTGCATGAAAGTAAAGGAATTAAGATTATTTATCATAGGAGTAATAAGTCTATAGAGCCAACCAATAAAGGGAGGCAATGTGGTGGAGTGATTAGAATAATGAACCAGGATTCTGGTGAAAGGATTTCTCATCCCTGTTCTACTATGACCTTTCTCTGTGACCCAAGGGAAATCTCATCATCTCAGAAGGTATTAGTTTTCTGAATTGTAAAAGACACAGGATGAATCTCTGAGGTCCCTTCCATTCTAACATTCTCTGAATCTATAATTCATCAAGCATGTAGGGTTACCTCTCAATAAGCCAAGCAATTCCTCTAAGTCACCCAGATTTGCAACCTTGGTATCATTCTTGACTCCTCACTGGTTCTTCTCCTACTACCTATCCAATCCATTGTCAGATCTTGTCATTTCTACCTTTACATCTTTCATATACATTCCTTTTTCTCCTCTTACACAACCATTACTTTAGTTCAGGACCTCATTGCCTCTTGCTTCAGGGGCCATCTTCAGCCATCCTGACCTATATCTTGCCATTGGACCCATGTGGCTCTGGAGGAGAAAGTGAGGCTGGTGTCTTTGCACAACCCTCCCTTATTCAAATCCAATTCATCTGCAAGTCATGGCATCAATTTCCTGATGTCTTGGTCCTCTTCAAGAATGAAGGGCAAACATAAAAGAACAACAACAACAACAACAACACCTCTTGCCTAAACTATTGCAATAGCTTTCTAATTAGGCTTTGCCACAAATAGCTCCCCACTGCAATGCTTCCTCCCTCTGGTTGCCAAAGGGATTTTCCTAAAATGTAAGTCTGATCATGTCTTCTTTTTATCCAAAAATCTTCCCAAACTCTAGGGGGTCCTTATTACCTCCAGAGTCAAATATGTTTGGCATTTAAAGCTCTTCACAACTTGGCTTCTTCCTATCTTTTCAGTCTCCTTATATTTTATTCCCCTACATGCACACTACAATCTAAACTATATGCTTGCTATTCCTACCTCATGACATATGGCACCATGGAAAAGGCACTAACTTTACATTCAGAAACAATCATGTTTAACTGCTCCATTTAACAAATGAGAAAACTGAGGAAGAATAAAGTTAAATGACGTTTAAGGTCATAAGAGCAGAGGCATTTGAACTAAAATCCTCTGATTCCCAATCAATCCAGTGGTCTTTCCCTTATGCCATGCTGCTTTCTTCATTTATTCCATGATAGAGATAAGGACTAGACTTGTAATTTTGTTGGTTTAGGGAGCTACTGGGTGAGTAATGGGTGAGAATGAGAAAACTCATCTATCAGTGCACATTGGTACCTTTGCTGCAACTTACAGTCTTAGATAGTCACTTGGGTCACTTACTGGTTAAGTGACTTGTCCAAGATAAGACAGTCAGCATGTGTCGTAGGCAGGCCTTGAAGTCAATCTTACTGACTCTGAAACCAGATCACAACCCACTATTCCATGCTATCTTGGTCATGTTTGAGATACCATTAAAATAATTTTATCTTCTACATTTATTGCTCTGAGTTAAACATTTCCTTCTTCTTTCCTTCCCACTTTCCTCTTCTTCCTTTTTAAAAATGAAAATGCTCCTGGAAAGAATAACACATTGAGTTTCTAACACTTGAGTATAAATGAGCTTATCAGATTGATTCTACCCAGACAGAAATTTTACATTATTATGATTATGAGTAATGACCCACAATTTTCCGCTGCTCTTAAAGATTACAAAGCATTTTCCTCATAAAAACCTTTTGACACAAGTAGCACATTTCTTTTTTGCTTCAGATGTGATCTCATTGATGTAGTGAAATCCCGGTAAGGAAACTCTCCTAAGCAGTGCGTGGCAGCACCATTCTGAAAATTATAGCTCTAGAGAATTGTCTGGAATACTAAGGAGGTAAGTGACTTTCCCAAAATTCAAGTCTTCCTAACTCAGGAGCCAGTTCTATCCACTATGCCAATTGCTTCTTTGTGCAGGTACTGTAGCATCACCTTCACTTTTGAAAACTGGGATGCAGAAAATTTGGGACCCAAGCAAAATTAGCCTAAACTCCTCCTGACACTGAATTCTTTCAACTATGATACCATGTATTTCACTTAATTTTTTAGGGAAATGCTAGAAAATTCAAGTTATTGACAGTGGCTAGTTACATGATGCCTGATTATGTCACATCTTTTGAAGTGGTAATTGTAATTGCTGGAATTTTCATTTTTGAATATGGATATTTTGTTGTCTTTATAGAAACAATTGTTTTGTGATATTGGTTAAATTATACACCATTCCAAATAAATGTTTAATTTTTTCATTTCGGAATTATTACTGTTTTTAGGGAGAAAGATTAAAGTTCTATGTTTGAATTTTGACCGTACATCACTAATTTGGAATTTGTGATATTTGGAGCTTCTGTTGGATTGATATTTATTTACCTTTGCTCTTTCTCTTTTCAAAAAGAGATTTCTCTCTGAAATCTTGAGTAAATAAAAGTTCAGCTGACACATTTAGGATACTGAAAAGAAATCTGGAAAGACTTACATGAACTGACACAAAGCAAAATGAGCAGAACCAGGAGAACACTGTACACAATAACAGCAATATTTTACATTAATCAACCATGAATGACTTAGCTATTCTTAGTAATGCAATGATCCAATATAGTTCTGAAGGATTTATGATGACAAAATGCTATTCATCTCCTGGAAAAGAACTAAGGGAGTTTGAATGCAGATCAAAGCACTTTTTTAAAAAATTGTTTTTCATGTGTTTCCACAACATGACTAACGTGGAAACGTGTTTTGCATGACTGTGTTTGCCTTCTCAATAAAGGGGGAGGGGAAGGAGGGAGGAAGATAATTTGGAACTCAAAACTTAAAAAAAAATGAATGTTAAAAGTTATTTTTATGTAATTAGGGAAAAATAAAATATTAAATGTATCTGCCAAAAATGAAGAAAAAAGATTATTTTAGAGACATACAATTTTGTAATGGAGAAAGAAGAAACAATCATTTTGCATGCAAACATTTCCAGTAATGGAATTATTGGGTCAAACGGTCTCACCAGTTTGGGGCTGTTCCTAAGTACTGACAGATTGTTCTGCAGGGTTCTCACATTGGTTTGCACTGTCACCAGTAGTATACTGAGTGTGCCTGTCTTCCCACAGCTGAGTCAATGCTAAGCTTTGTAATTTTTTATTAATTTTTGGCCAGTTTGATAAATTCTGTATCTGAAACAACATTTCATCAACTGGCAAGTCCCAAATTATTAAGTACATTTGTAATCTGCTATACACAGTTTGCTCTCTATAGAAAAAATAATTATCATTCCAGCCTCCCTCATTAATTAGTAATTAAATTTTTCTCATATATATTTGAGGGTTATAATTTTGATTCAGAATAACTGTTTAGAACATCATCATGATTCTATCTGAGTATTTTCTGTCCCTACTTTCCCAATTTTAACCAAAAATTTCTGATTTGAAAGAAAAAATATGGATACTAAAAGGAGATGAACTGAGTTATATTTTTATTATATATTTGTTATTAAATATTATTTATTATATATAATAAAGATATTACACATATATATTATATATTTTATTATATATATTTGTTAGAAAAATGTTTTCTGAAATTTTAGGTGAAAAATATTCACCATCTAATTTGACTTTTCAAAGTGCATATTTTATAATTCAGGAAACATTTATCCAGTATTTATATAGAGTTTAGTATGGTAGGGACTGTCATATAGAGGTGAAGAAGAAGCTGTGACTGATTTCAAAGGTATTTAGTAAAATATTTACATTTAAATATTTAAGTTTTAAATTCAGGAAAATAATAGACATTAACTCCCCGAATAAAAAATTTTAATCAAGAATTTCTGTCCTCTTTAAATCCCTAATCCCAATGAAGGTAATCATTCTCAATAATGATTTAGTGAAATAATCTACTATGCTGTCTATAGGTCCTGCTGCATTTGGGTGTGATCACTTTGAAAACAAATAAAAAGAAACTCACTATTACCAATTGGTCCTTGGCTAGTGCACTCAAGGATTACATGAGTCTGACAACTAGTTGATGTGACTTTTTTTTCTCTGATCATAGATTTTTGCTGATTATGTCAGCTTCTCTAACTGTAAATGAGTGGTAGGGCTTGGCATAAATATTTCAGCTGGTAGAACTTACTGAACCAACTGTTTAGTTGGAGGAACTTACTTCAGTTCATTTAGAAAAGAACTGTTTTGAGAGACTGGATGGCTATTGAAAGCTACCAGCAAAATACATTATGCAAAATTCTCCACTGAACTGTGCTGTCCCCTCCACATTTCTTGGATAGCAAGGTTTCATTTTTTCTTGGTATCCAAGTCCCTGGCACATAGTATGCATTTTACTAAATAGATGCTTGTTAAACTATTGATGGAAAGGAGGTGTACATACCAGTAGAATATAAACTCCTTGATGACAGTGCATGTCTCATTTTTGCCTTTGTCTCCCCAGCCACCAGAACAACGTCTTGTAATAGTAAACATTTGTTGAATTGAACTGGATTCTGTCTTTAATGCTACATCTATTCCTTTAGGCAAAGGGTGAATGCCACAGAAGCCACAAGTAATACAAATAATAGCATCATTATACCTTTTGGATTGTTGCAAATGCCTCCAGCTAGATCTCCCTTCAGAATATGGGGATACTACTATCATCATAAGGGAGGAGCAAAACAGCAATATTTTTGCTCTCTCCCAAGTCATCATTTGGAAGGTAGAGAGACTTGGGTATTATTATAGGTTTTTTAAAAAAGTGTTTTGCATCAAGGACATGAGGTACTTAGGAGAAAAATATAGGACACGACAAGAAACAAACACTTAAAATTATGAAATTAGATGACAAAAAGAAATAATGGAAAACCTTAGGTGTGAACCAAAGAAAAATGATCATTTCTATTTTTATTCTCTGTGATACCCATTGTATGGGCATTCTCAACAATCACAGAAACTCTTGAGCTTGAATATTTTAAAACATATATAAGAGAGGTGGCATATATCTTGCAAAGAGAACTGGCTCTGGGATCAGGGATATGTAGAATCATATCGTGACTCTGTCTCATGTTGTATGTGATCCTGGGCATCACTGTCAGTGCTCCTCAGAGACCTCTATAAGGCTAAAAGCAAAGCAGAGCAAATGCTAATCTATATTAGTAAAGGACATTTCATCATTTAAAGACAAAAAAAAGGCATAGAGGAGAAAGCACTCTTCCTTGGCATTTAAGAATTGAATGGTGATTACTTTTGGGTAAGATGGCTGTCAGAATGGGAGGCAGGTTGCCCAATGCCCCCAGTGCCTATTTCAATTCATCTATCTATGTATTGCTTGATCTATCGATCAATCTGTCTGTCTATAAAGGCAATTGGGATTCAGTGATTTGACCAAGGTCACATAATTAAATAACTGTCTGAGAGTGGGATTTGAACTCAGGTCCTCCTGATTCCAGAGTTGGTGCCCTATCCATTGTGCCACCTAGTTGCCTCTTGCTTATTTCAATTTAAGATACAAAATTTCTCACTAAATCAAATAATGATTTTTAAAAATCTAATGAAAAGCTACAGCAAATAATATATTCCATCCCAGAACTTCACAAAAAGTAAACCAGAAACTCATGGACAGTAAGAAAAATAACCTTTCCAGCAAATAACCAAAGACAAGACATGTATAACTTGTAAAGCACTGCAGCAACAAGTGCAGAGAACCCCCGTGAGAAAGCCACAGTATGATCAGAAAGCCCCACAGCAGAGAGCTTGGAAACCCCAGGATGAGTCGAAGAGCATCAGGCAGCAACCAGTGACCAGCACACTGCCATAACCTTCAGAAAGTGACAGGCCAGACACAAGGGCTCTGAAAGTTCTTGATATTCTGACCTGAGAAACCACAGAGGTCTTAAAAATTCAGTACTCTGAACCTCAAAGATACAGGGGGATCTGTGGGAATTTTGGGAGTTTTGAAAGAACTCAAGGGACTCAGGGTGAGTTCCAGAATCAACCATCACACCAAAAAGTGCAGCAGAGGAGCAGAGACTAGCCCTGGCACAAAACCCCAAGTCAGGAATTAACATTGGAGAAAAGACTATCATCAAAAAGTATTGGAAATTTAACTCTATAACGACTGTAAGCAGAAACAAAAAAAAATGTGGTTTCCCCACAAGGATGACAAGAATCTCTAGAAGAAATAAAGCAAAAGATAAAAAAGAAATAAAAACTCTTGAGGAAAGAATTGGAAAGAAAATAAATAGCAGAGAAGAGAAAGAGGTAAACATTACCCCTGAGACAGAATTCCTGAAAACTAGATTAGACTAACTAGAAATTAATTTTAACTAGAATTAATTAATTCTCTAAGAGAGAGAAGAAAATGTTAGAACAAAATGGAAAGATCAAAAAAGAATAAAATATAAGATATCTGATATCCAAAACAACCTGGCAAACAAATTAAGGAGAGATAATTTAAGAATCATTAAAATCCCTGAAAACAATGTTTAAAAATATGGGTTTTAGGGGTGGCTAGGGTAGAGCACCGGTCCTGGAGTCAGGCGGACCTGAGTTCAAATCCAGTCCCAGATCCTTAACGCTTGCCAGCCGTGTGACCTTGATCAAGTCACTTAACCCCAACTGCCCTGCTTTCCTCCCTGCAAAATAAAATGTGGGTTTTTTGAAGCCTGGATGCTGGACACTTTATTTTAAGAATTCATAAATTAAAATCATCTAGTAGAACTAGAGAGTAATGTGAAGATAGAATATATATACTGGAAACCTCCAGAAACAGGACCCTTAAATAAAGAATCCTAGTTACAGTGCAGTCAAAATCCAGAGCTCCAAAGTTAAAGAGAAAATATTGCAAAGACCTAGAAAAAAATTAGTTTGAGCACCAAGGAATTATGTTCAGTATCACACAAGACCTGGAAGCTTCTACTAGATACCAGAGAAGATCTTGGAATACAATCCCAAAAGACAACAAAGACAGACTTGCAATAAACAACAATTTACCCTGCAAAGCTGAATATAACCTTAGGAGGGAAAATAGTCATTTAACAGAAAAAAAGATTTTCATTCATTTCTGATGAAAAAAAAAACAACCCAGGGCTGAGCAGGAACTTTAAGATGCAAATAGAGACATTTAGAAGGGTAAATTTATTTGAGAAATTTCAAGGAGTGGTATAATGGTGTAGTGCTAATATTCTCATTAGGGGAGAAAAGAAAAGTGTCCCTTCAGAATTTTAATATTTTCAAAGGATACTGAGGGAGTTATGTGAGGAAAACAGGTCATGAAGGCAGATTGGCCCCATTCTAAGTGTTTTAAAAGGGGAAAGAGAATGGATAAAAGAATGAGGGCTGCACTAGAGTAGAAAGGAGTGAGAAGGATTATGAAACTTGCTATTTTTCATAGAGTGCATGAGTAAAAGAACAAACATGGAAAAAGGAGTAGGGAGTAGATAGAAGAGTTTTTCTTTTATCTAAAAACGCACAGATGAGGCTTGAAGAAATAGAATATGTTGTTGAAGTGCATCTAACTCACCAAAAACCAAATTTAGATAAGAAGAGGGGAAGGGGAAGAAGGATAAAATTGGGGATGGAAAAGTTAAAAACAAAACAAACTTTCTTATTAATTAAGAATTAAATGGTGTGTGTGTGGGGAGAAGAGTTCAACTTGTTTTTCTACAACTTCATCCAGGTGAAGTTCTAATAGCATGGAATCTGGAGACAAAATGTGCATTAATAGCTCACCTCTTCCACTTCTTTCATGTGTAGGAGCCCTGGGCCATAGAAGAAGGAGGCCATATTACCAGATCAAAGTGAGGTAGCTTATAATTGGAAAGAAAAAGTGTCCCACTCAGGTGGCAGAAATCTGTCCAGTGATTAAGAGCAGGAATCATCAGTCCTGACTCAGCTCTGCTAAAAGGCAAGAGCCCATTGTAGAAGTTGTTGCGGTTGAAGAGCCCCTTCTCCCCCCAAGTGCTGAAAACCAGGGAGGGCTCCTGGTTCTAGTCTCCTTAAGCCATCTCTAGCATCTGATTCCCAGAAAAGGATGGAAGGGGAGGTCTTGTTACTCCCAGAGAGCTAAAGCTTTCACAAACAAGTACAGCTTTGTGATTGATGCTTTGACTGCTTTCCTGCCTTGCTCCTTTTCTCTTCCTCCCTCTCTCTCTACATTACACTGCTGTCTTGGTGAGACTTTAGTAACAGAAGGGTCACCCTTCATCAAGACTCTATGTCTGCATTATTCTCATGGTCCTTTTGTTGTTTACAAAGAAATTTCTGACAGATTCTCCCAGCAAACAGAAAGAATCCTGGTGCTGAACTCTTCCACCTGAATCTGAGCTTGTAAGCTGGTCCTGCCTCCTTCCCTAAACATGCCCTGACACATTATAACTCCCCAGACTGTGTTTCCTCCCTTTTCACTTACTCAGGGTTCAGTTCATCTGGGAGGGGAAGGGGTCGGGGTAACAAGAAGAAATGCTTAAAGATAGACTTTGTTTGAATGATATTCCTGGTCTCAGTCTAAGGCATCCTTGTTCAGGTATGGCTTGGACTAAATGAGCTGTGAGGTCCCTTCCAACTCCGAGATTCTGTGATACACTGGGGGTGGGGAGGCGGGGGAGATGGAGAGGGAGGACTTCTCCCTAGAGCTTTGACGTAAACTTAAGAGGCCCCGCTCACTCTCACTTAAGAAGAGCCGTCAGTAAGCGCGAACGGGAAGACCAAGAAGTGTCACTTCAGCTGGGAGCAACTGAGAGATTCGCACAGAAGGGAACTCCTAGAGGGCAAAGGAGGTAAGTAGGTGAGGAATGTTTTCCTTGTCATGTGCAACACCTGCAGAGTAGGACAGCTTTAACTCTACTGGGACTGGGCTGTCTCTTGGTTCTGGAGAGGGAAAAGACGACAAGTTCTGCGGTTTGTGAGATGAGAAGTAGAGAACAATGTGTGCGTTAGTTAGTTGCTGTACTCCTAGTTGCACGCGGTATGTCAGGGACTTCGGAACTGCCAGCAGTCCAGAAAGCAATTTTCTTTGTATAGAAGGGTGGAGGGATTATCGGAAGAGAAAGGAAACAGAAAGCAGGGACCTCGGACAAAGGCTGAATGGTTTTGGAGAGAGCTTAGTAAGGGAGCTCTATCAACTTCAGAACTCTGGACAGAGGCACGTGTCCTTTATTCAATTCATTTTGAACAGAAAACTTTTCCTGCTTCCACAGAGAAATACATTCTTCTGACGTTTCAGTCATCTCTAAACTTTTAAATCATGCTACAAGAATTTAATTCAGAGTCAGAAAAATAACTGAACAAAAATAAATTCCGGGATTGAAAAGGGAAGGAAAGGCAGGCAGATTTGTTAAGCAGCACACCAAAACATCTGGAAAAACCAGGGCAATGTCTTAACAAATTAGAAATTTAAAGGACAGTTCAGGGAACACTTTTGTGTTGCACGTATCAGTTCTAAGTAAGCATACAGAAATGCTTGTGCGATTATGTTTTATTATTTCCTGCTCCCATGCAGGAAAGACTCCACCTTATGGCTAATGAGTAGATCAGCACAGTGATCAAATATTTGAATTTAGAAGTGATTTTTTTTTGGTCCAATTTCGCTTTTTGTCCAACTGGGATTGTCTCAACTTTCATTCTGCTATCACTGCTTTTAACACTAGTGACATCAACTTAAAAATATAACTGAAAATAATGTAGCACAGGAAAGCAAGGATCCATCTTTATTTTTTGCTTTCTGTTAGAATTAACACATTCTCAGGCCATATATGTTTTCCCTTTTCTATAGTTTTTTTCTAAGTTTTTTTTTATACATCCTTTTCTACTTAGCCAGTTCTACTTTTAAGGAGCTGTTTCCTTCAGTGGATTTGTTTTCCCATTCAGCAAATTCTATTATTTAAGGAGTTATTCTCTTCAGTCATTTTTGTGACTTTTTTCTTTTTTAAGCTGTTTACCTGTTTTTTCATGATTCTCTTGCATAACTCTCATTTTTCTTACCAATTTTTCTTCTACCTCTTTTGCTTGATTTTTAAAATCCTTTTTGAGTTCTTCCAAGAGAATTTCTTGGGCTTGAGACCAATTCATATTCATTGCTCTTTGAGGTTTCACATGTAGGCATTTTGACATTGTTGTCCTCTTCTGAGTTTGTGTTTGGATCTTCCCTGTTGCTATAATAGCTTTCTATGGTCAGGATTCTTCTTCCTCCCTCATTTTAAAAAAAATAGTTGAGCTCTGCTGCTGGGACATAGGGGGAACTGTCTCAAACTTCTTACACTGAGGGCTAGGGGTCTGGTTACTGGTTTTCTGCACCAGGGTTTCTGGGAATGGCAGTTGCACTAGGGTTGCCTGGGCTAGTCATGCTTGTTGTGTCCTGGGTTCCAGAGCTGGCAGTTGGCCTGCTGCCCTGGAGCTGGAGGTCTCATAGCTCATCTGTTGTACCAATGGCTTGCTGAGCCAAGACTTCAGGGCCTTGGGTGCTGCATGAGCCTCTTGCTGGGTTGTCTGGATACCACCTGCACTAGACTCTGCTCCTTTTTTACCGAAGTGAAATAGACCTTTCCTGAAGTCCTTCTAAGCTATCTTGGACTAGGAATTTTTTTCACTCTTTCTTTTTGAGGATTCTGTTACTCCAGAATTTTTATAGAGGCTTGATTGAATATTGTTTTTAAGGGAAACTAGGGAGAGCTGAGGTAGCTCCCTGACTTCTCTCTGCTATCTTGGCTCTGTACCCTCACAAAGTTTTTAAGACAAACTTTCTAGAAAGAAAGAAAACCTTCAGTACTATTCTCATTTTGTGGATGTTGTTGTCTGAAGGGGAAAATAATTCAAAATGTTACATGACTTCCTTCCCCTCCCCCCATCAGACATTAGAATAATTGGTTCTTAAAAGGTAGAAACAAATTGTATTCATTGACAACTAAAGTGAAATTTATAGCAATGATTTAGTGCAAAGGAAAGTAGACCACAACTTTATGAAAGTTGTGTCAGAGGTGCATAATTTATTCTATATGTTTCTTAGATTTTCATTAGTTCAACTTCTATTTGTTTGAAGTGTTTTTTCTTTTTGTGCTTTCAAATAGTTATCTTTGAACTAATTTTCTTTAGAACTTTTCAGAAAGCAAGTGCCTTAATTTTTACTGAAAATTCCCATCTCCCACCAGGTCCTTGATATATTGGCATGTGGTACTATAGTGTTTCATTCATGTCCAGGATAATTTATAGAAGTGATGAGATGTACTGTCTTCAGGCATATTTATATGGAGGAAGGAACAATGTCAAGGTAGTGAAATGGTGTATTAGGTAGAAGAGAATTGCTGTAAAATTGGTTTGAAATTTTCCAATGATTATTATTAATATTGTTATTTCTAATTCTTTCATGAGCAACAGCATAACCAAAAACAAGTACTTGGAAATGAAAAGATAACAATGCCTTCATTGCCTAAATCAGTGGTCTCTTTTCAGTTCTCATCCTCCTTGACCTTTCTGTTAAACTTGATGCATTTGACTGACTACCCCTTCCTTGATACTGTCTCTTTCCTTAGACCTTTTCTAGGTCTCCTTCTATGTGTCTGGTGAATCTCTGATGGTTTCCATCATGTATACTTTTTTAATTTTTCCATTATCCTAAGTTTGACTGTTCCCAAAGACTCTGTTAGTGGCACTATTTACTAAATCTACACTCTTTTCTTTGGTCCTCTCAACTACTCCTGTGGTCATAATTATGACCCTTATGCAAGTTATTCACACACACACCTATCTATCTATCTATCTATCTATCTATCTATCTATCATCTGTATCTATATCTATATACCACAATTACATATGATGATTGGAAAGCATTTAAACATTTCTTTTGCTATTTTGCCTAGCAAATCTCTCTGGCACTAAAGAACCCAGGGTCACTTTCATGCCATGATTAATCATTATATAAAACATATTATTCAAGAAATATTGATGAGCAGAGATTAGGAATTCTTTGGGAGTAAAATTCTTTGGGTCTAGGGGTGGTGGTGGCAATGCAAAAGACAGTCTACCCTGGTATCAACTGGATAGTCCACCACTTGATATAGTCACAATGAGAAAGGTGGTGTCTTGTTCTCCAGATATAGCCTGAGTCTCCTCCATTGATGATGCATAGTCCATCAGCCCTTAGAAGGAGGAGAAATGCGTGGAAGTAGAAGGTGCCAGGATTTGGGTACCACAGTGACTGTACCATTAGGGGGATGACCCAAAAAAAGTCCAAGAGAGCATGGAAAGAAAGCACTCCCTTAATGTTGGTGTGCTGGGCAAAGTTCCTACTTCCCCTATACTAGTTTTTACTCTATTTATTGGCTCCTACATCTTGTTTTCATATCACTCATCTTGGAAATAAGACAATTTGGTGACAGTTCTTTTTTCTCCCAAGGTAAGGAATTTATAGTCTTTTTTCCTTGCTATTTCAGTGTCATGGCAGATCTTGGGAGTCAAGGAAGGATTCACTGCACCATGAGACTAACCTGTACCCTACTCATCGTGGGACTGTGCTGTGTGGCACCTTTCTTCTGTCATAGCCAAATTGATCTATTGGCTCTGAACCGAGCAGATCCTCAATGCTGGGAATCCTCTTCAGTGCACCTTTTGGAGATGAAGAAACCACGTATTTCTGATACTGTGACAGAATTTTGGGACTTTATGATCTACCTTAAGTCATCTGAGAACTTGCAGCATGGGGCCCTCTTTTGGGACTTGGCCCAACTCTTCTGGGATATCTATGTAGACTGTGTGCTTTCCAGAAACCATGGCCTAGGAAGGAGACAGCTGGCTGAAGACAAAGAGAAACTGTCCACAATGCACTCACAGCACTCAGGAAGTAAGCCTTTTGCTTTTTATTTCTGTTATCTCTGAGCATATGTATGTATGGGAGAGCTAAGTGGGGGTAAAGAATACATAGATTTTATTTGATGATCACAATTTGTTCACTGAAGTACCTCTGCAATTACAGAGGAAGAGTTAATTGCTAGCCTATTGCCTCCATCATTCTCAAAAGTTAGAAGCAGGTGAAAGCAGCTGGTGAGGGAATAAAACAGTTATAGGAAAGCATGAATCACCAAAGAACATTAACAATTCTGAGTCCCCAAGAAAAAGTTTTAGGAAATTCTTTCTTACCTGTTGTTAAAACAGAAATAGATAGTGGATAGAGCACAGATAGATGATAAAGGAATCAGAAGAACTGGGTTCCAATCCTTCACCAGATATTTACTAGCTGTGTGACCTTGGTAACTCACTCAATATATCTCAGCCTTAGTTTTTTTTTAATCTGTACATGATTTTCTTGGTGTTCAGCAGAGCATGCTAATGGTTATCTTATTTATTATCTAAACTCTACGGTAGGCCATTAATGATATCAATCTTTCTCCTCTACCCCTTGTTTTCTTCAGTTTCTTAATTCATTCAAGCAAGCAAAAGAGAATTACTGGGGCTACCAGTGGCTTCTTGGCCATTGTTCTACACAGCATCCATAGTCTCTTTTTAACAAAAAATGCAGGATTTGCTCCAGCCTTTGAGGCAACTTCAGCCTGTCTCATTCACTGATACAATGGGTGAGCAGAAGCTTTGAGTAGAGACATTAGTCAAATTTGGAATATGAGCATAAAAATTTTGCTCAATTATTTTAACATTTGATGTAAGTTAGGTTTGTCTGAAATCAGAAAGCAATTATTCTATCAGTTCAGATTATTTAAGGGGCTCTTGATGAAGAAGATACTGAAGTGAAATATTTAAAGGGAAAGAGAGACTTTTCATCTTAAAATTCTAATTAAATCTCTTAAGATGCTCAACTGAACACTGGAGGCATCAGCCTATATTCTGAAGCTGCTTTGCCCTTGGGAACAATGAGTATTATGATTAGAATGCAGATAGAGGAAATGCCTTGACCATCCTGTAAAGAAACATACAGTCATTGGCAAGGAAGGGAACATTAAGATAAATGTGGATGAAATACAGTCGTGTTTGGCTTTATGACATTGTTCACTGGAATACCTCTGCAATTACAGAGGAAGAGTTAATTACTAGCCCATTGCCTTCATATATATAAATTTATTTATAGATATACATCTACAGGTAGATATATACCTACAATATATAGTATAATATATTATAATAGTATATATTATACATAATATATTAAATAAATATAATTATTATGTAATCAACATAATATTATAGTATATAATAATAGTACATATCATATATATTTATATATCTATAAATAGATATATTTTAGAAATTTGATGTGATTAATACATTTTTATGAATTCAATCCTTTACATAGTATGCTCATTGGTACATGTATAGAATCTTTCCATAAGGGGAAATCACCAATCTTTAATTTGCTTTGTAAAACTAAATTTCAATCTATTTGCCTACATTTGAGCTTATTCATTTTTTAAAAAAATATTAAAGATAAAAATTAACCAATGTGACTTCCAGCAATTTACATCACTTTTCTAGGTCTCAGTCCCCTCATCTAGAAATGAGGGCTTTGGACTAAGTGAGTCCTAAGATCCCTTACAGCTCTAATATTCCATGACACTGCAGAAAAAGAAGAAATCTATCAAAGACACAGGGATGGTGTTTCTTTTTTGTTTTGTTTCTTGCTTTTTGGAGGGGGGAAGGGAGGGCAATTAGAATTAAGTGACTTGGCCAAGGTCACACAGCTAGTAAGTGTTAAGTATCTGAGGCTGTATTTGAACTCAGGTCCTCCTGACTCTGTGGCCAGTGCGCTATTCACTGCACCACCTAGCCACTCCCAAGGATGGTGTTTCAATATAAACAAGTGCAAAACAGTTCATTTTGATCATGGAATAAGAATCGTTCCCTCTGAGTCAAGGCTAATTGAATAGCTGAATATCTAAACTTTTTTCTGTTATTTTCTGTCTCAAAGGTAGTATATGTTGAAAGGAAAATAATTTAGAAAAAGTTTAAAATACGTCACAGGTGATTATGGGAAACTATGATATTTTGGGCTCTATTCCTAATTTTTGAGGTTATTATCAAGAATTAGCAGACCATAAAAAAAAAACCCCATATATCTCTGGCTACCTTCAGGATAATAAGCTGGATGGATAAATATTTGCAATATGAAATATGCAGTTCTTTGATACTTTGATGCATCTATGATTACATTGGTGTGAGCCAATATAACTTCCATAGTTTTAGATTCTATGTGACTTTTGTCTATTTTGCTCTGGTTGTTCAGTCATTTCAGTCATGTCTGACTCTTCATAACCCCATTTGGGGTTTTCTTGGCAAAGATACTGGAGTTGTTTGCCAGATGAGAAACTGAGGCAAATGAAATTAAGTGATTTGTCCAAGATCACAGAACTAGTAAGTGTCTGAGGCCAGATTTGAATTCAGGATTAGTTTACTTGACTCCAGCCCAGTGTACTCTCTACTACATTGCCTGGCTGCCCTCCAGCAGCTATATTTTCTTATAAACTCTCCATGGAGCATTGATTCAACATACTAGACTAGATTTTCTTCTGGTTTTTATTGGTCAGTTTCCTTTTTTTTTTTTTTTAGTATTTCTGAACTACTAATGTATGACTTAGGTGGATCATCTGTTTTCTCTTTCTTTTTCCCCCATTTGCCTCAAAATCTCTTCCCTCAGTGGGGGCTTTTTCTTCCTTCTGGGTGTCAGTTGCCTCCAAGAACTCTAATGTCCCTCATTATTAATCCATGATCACATCACATCCTTTTTTGATGATATATGCCTATGATAATGTCCTTTACACCACATCTCGTGTGCTATATTTTTATGAACTGTGCCATTCTTACATTCTAGAAAAGCAGAGAATTTTTTGCTTTTTCTTCTCTATAAGAAAGAAAATACATTGAATCACTAATGACTTTAATAGTTGTCCTAGAAATCAGTGGCAAAAGAACTGACCAGTAAACAAATAGCACAAACATGTTATTCAGATACCTTCAGTGGGGGTCGGAGGGTAGGAACATTTATTGGAAAATTATTGTAATATGAAAAGATATAAATAAAATTTAATAATTAAAAGAGTTGAACATCATAGTAAATAAGCTTCAGAAACACAATGACAGAAGTTTCAATGGTTTAGAGATAAGCTTATTTTGATTTACTGCATTTGAGATAAATCACTGCATCTAATACAATCAATGTGATTGCACAAAGACAGCCACGTGTACAAGCCTATATTATGTCTACATAGTGATTGCAGATACATGTGCAGCAAATTTCCTATTGCATGACAATTTACTCTAGTATTAGTCTCCAAATGATGTTGTGACCTATTCTTTATTTTACTTTTTGCTTTCAGGTACATATTCTCAGTTCCTAAGAACTCCACTCCTGAAGAAGAAAGAGTTGATTGAAGATTTGATAAGCATCCATGTGCATAAGAGTGGTTCTAGATTAATTGGAAGAGTTACCAGTGATCTAGGAATAAAGAGAAAGTAAATCTAATCCAGACTTAAGCCTAGTGTAATTTTTTTTTAAATGTACCTGTTACTTGACTTTCGTTCATTTCTTTGTACGAAGGTAATGTCCATAGTTTCATATTAAGTCAAATTCTTCCCACCCGTTAGAATACTTGGAAGTGGGCATTTTAGAATTTTCTTAAGTTTCACTAGGACTACAGTATCTAGAGTTAGGAGAGACTTTGACAATCTAATCCAGCACCCTCATTTGACAGGTAGGGAAACCAAAGCTCAGTGACCTGACCAACATTTGAACCTAGGTTTTTTGAATCTCAAGTCAGTTCCTTTTCAAGACTACAACTTGTTCCCATGTTATATAGGAGCCTGCAAATGATGGAGTAAGCATACTGAACAGTCTTTGATCTAAATGATTAAGCCCTGCTTCCAAAAGTAGAAGAAAGATAGGGATTAGGGGAATCTGATTCATTGTATATTCTTGTTACTTTAATTTTTAAAAATAAGAATTTCCATTAATTTAGTCTCTTCTCCAAACTACATGACTTTCAAACCATTAACTACTATATTATGGATACATTGACATACAAGGGCCTGCATAGAGAACTACTGAATATGGATTAGGAGTTATGACACATTGAGTGAAAGAAAAATCACACATGGAATGCAACAGGGAAACCAAGTCAACACAGTATTTATTTACCTGTAAAAAAAAAAATGTCTAAAGCTCTCAAATTCTGTCAAGTTCCAGAGAAGTCTGTTTAAATATAGTTAGTAATCAAAACAAAGAGGGTTTTTTGTTAGTGCTCTAATAATGTTGAAAGCCTCACTTCATGATAAATGAACATGCCTCTAACTGAATATTGAACATCTACAGCTGGTTAGTCTGTATTGAGAAGCATGGCAAACATCAAATTAGGCTGCTGTAAGAGGGGTGCCTTAAACAAGACATGTAGAAATCCTGGGGATTAAATTTACGGGAAAAAGCAAGCATCCCATATACAACCTCACAGGCCTATGTGAGAAACCAATGAGATAATGTATGTAAAGGGTTTTGCAAACTTTAAACAGCTATGTAAATGTCAGGAGGTACAATGATCAGACCCGCTCCCTACAACTACTCCTCCTCCTTCTCCTCCTACTACTCTTCCTCCTACTAGTCCTACTACTGTAACCCGTATTTTATGTAGTTAGGAAAAATATATATACAAAAAAGTGAATGAGCCTAGAACTTGTTTAAAGTTGGGAAAACCAATTAGCAAATTTATTAGTTCAGTTTACATTTTGGTTGTCAAATCTAATCATTCTTTTTAATGGCTTTTCTTCATTGTAGTTACTCTAGTTCGTAAATAATAACACTGGATTTTCCATAGGAAGTCAAAAAGAGGTTTCTGGCCTCCCTTTCCCTAGGAAGGAAAGATCCTCAAAAAACCACATTGCTACACTGAGGCTAACCTGAAATCAAAGTACAGTGTTCTGCTTAAGCTAACACATGATCTGTAGATTTAGAACAGAATGGGACCTCAGAAGCCATTTAATCTGGGGGAATGCTGTACAATCAAGATTCGTGACTACCATTCTAGATTTATTTCATGTGGTTCCCATTCACACCCTCTGCATTCTTGCCCAAGTAGATCATCTCCTGTTCCCTAAATTCAGGAGGTAAACTCCATATGCCTAGGTCCATATGCGTAGGTCCATATGCCTAGGACCCACTCACCTCTCACATCCAACTCTTAGAATCCTTTGCTTCATTCAAGGCCCAAATCAGGTATTTTCTTTTAAGTGAAGCTTTTCCTGATTCCCCCTCCTTTTTTGTTGTTATTCAGTCATTTCAATCATGTCTGACTCTTTGTGACTCCATTTGGGATTTTCTTGGGAAACGTATTGGAGTTGTTTGCCATTTCCTTCTCCAACTCATTTTATAGATGAGAAACTGAAGCAAAACCAGATTAAGTGACTTACCCAGGGTCACACAGACTAGTGAGTGTCTGAAGACAGATTTGAGCTCACAAAAAGGAGTATTCCAGACTTAAGACCAGTCATTCTAACCACCAGGCCATCTAGTTAATGAACTAATGAACTTGTGAGCTATGGTACTGATTATGTGAATAAATGTATGCAAGGGCTTTTTTGAAGGTAAGAGTTGGTAATGGATTGGATATTAAGGGATGAGGGAGAAGAAGAATCAGGGGAGACTGAGGTTACAAACTTAAATGACTATAAAGATGTTGGTATACTCAAAAGGAACAGGGGAAAAGTATGTTATTTCATCTCTGTGGACAAGATAGAGATATAAGTTAGATTCATTCAGAGGTGATTGACTGGTCAAAGGAGGACCCAAAGATTTTGTAACTTGATAGATTCCCTTTATCTTGAGAGGACATGAGATGTAGGGGAATGAATAAGCCCAGAGGCTTAGAGTCAGGAGATCTGAATCTGAACCTAGGTAACTTTTATTTTCTAGCTGTGAAACCATAGGCAAGTCCTTCAAAGTCAACATAAAAATTGCTGCCAATCAAAAACTATCAACACACAGATCTGGAAGGAAAACCAGTTTATTGTAAGCTCAGAGTCAAGACTCATGGTTATAACAAACAAACAAAAAACCCCAGTTGGCCCCAAGAATCAGTTTTCTACAATCTTATATCGATCTTTGGTAGACAGAACAGACACAATGGATTTTTGCAGAAGGCAAAAGAAGACGAAGATTTACATACAAAAGAACAGACACCAGAAGGGGACAATCTGTGTCAGATAAAATTATAAACTTGTCAGTAAACACTGGAGATAAAGCTGGAATTTGCAGACTAACCATTAATGTTGGAGCTATAGCTAATTACTTAACATGTTCGTTTTAAGTAAATAGAGGTAATAAAGCTGAGTCAGAAGTCCTTTTTATCATTAACCAGTTAACCACTTGCACTAATGTGTGAAGTCTCAGTTAAATTCTGCAGGCTCCAGTTAGTTATGTGACATATGTTTTAAGGAAATGATGGTTATAAAGCCAATGCTGAAAACTTCTCTTGTGATATTTCCTATGCCTTAATTTCTTCATCTGTAAAATTGAGATAAAAATAATTGCACTACCTATCTAACCAGGCTTTTTAAAAGAAAGCATCTTGTAAATTTTACAAATTTTAAAAATTAAAGCCATCATTTTGTCACATCTTTGCTTTCAAGCCCTGGAACTATAATCAAATTAACTTTGTCATTTGCTCTTAGAAGGGATATATTAATCCATTCCTCTATGACTACCCTTTCCATCCTTGTCCTCTCCTCTATATATGTTGTCTATTAGAATGTAAGCTCCATGAAGGCAGGAAAACTTTATATCTCTTCCAACTAGTAGTACTTAGCACGCAGTAAGTGCTTCTTCAAGCATTAGCACTATAATGGGGTGGGAGGAAAGAGAAAGGAATAAGCATTTATATAGCACCTACCATGTCCTAGGAACTGTGCTAAGTGCTTTTCACAAATATTATCTCATTTGATTCACACAACAATCCTGGGAGGTATGTGCTATTATTATCCTCAGAGGTTAAGTGATTTGCCCAGAGTCACACAACTAGTATCTGAGTCTGCTTGACTCCCTATGCAAGGTTTTATCTGGAGATGATTATTAATGCCTTTTCAAATCCTTTTATTTAGCAGAACTTCAAATTCATCAGCCTGACGCCATTATACACAATAACTTCACAAAATTACTAATGATTGGAGTATGAGGTTGGATGGAGGGTTGACATTTTTCAGAAATCATTTCTCAGAGCCTAGTCATAAACTCATAGATTTAGAACTGGGAGGGACCTTTGAGGTCATTGAGTCTCCTGCTTCTTAGTCTCCCAACCTCTCAGACCTTACCACACAAATATGATGAAACTTTATGATATTTCTCTAGGAGGACTAACTTTTGTTGTGAGGGCAATGGTGATGGTTGGGATATTTTCTAAGACTCTGGCACTTCTAGTAGAGGTATATATTGGTTTTCTGGCCATTTTTAGCAATGCCATCAACTATATAATGGCAGCTGTCTGGAGCATGCCACAGGAACCCATGATAGGTACCAGTATTTCTATATCGTGTTTTAGTAGAAGGACTGGATTATATCCTCCAGCCTCTGTCTCTCTTTCCAATCTGGTTGCTACTGTTAATGGACTAATGGTTGATTTACAAAGAGTTGCTGTACTTTCCCAGAGCCATATGCAAATTTACAAAAAGCTTTTGATTTTCTGCTAACAGCTAGCCTTTCTCTCCAGTAGGAAGGATTCAGATAGGCAATTAAGGCCTTATATCAATCACTGAAGTGATTATTAAAGAAGGCAATATTATTAAAGGAAGTAATTAGCTAATTAGATTGTGAGTTCCTTTAGGGCAGGGAATGTGGTGATTCATTTTTATAACTATATCCTGCCTCCTATACATAGCACAGTACCTTGGACATAGTAGGCACTCATAATTATTTGTTGAACAAATGACTAAATGATATTTTTTTAATTACCTAACAATGACTTAAGAGATACCATCATTATAAGCAGTAGAACACACAGATGAGATGCCCGTTATGTGCTTCCATTTTTAAAAAGAACCTTACCCTGAGATAAGAAACAAAAAACCTTTTTCATCAATCAATCAATTCATAAATCAACAAACATTTATTAGCTACCTACTATGTGCCAAACACCACAGTAGGCATTGAGGTTACAAAGACATAAATTAAATAGTTCCTGCCCCTGAGGGGCTTACATTCTACAGAAAGCTAAATTCTTAGTTATCACATCTGCTTTTCAGAGAGTGCTTGATTCTTTAAGTCCTAGTAAGTGCTTTACATAGATTCTGTGATTCACCAAGGCAAGTTAGTTATCTGTTTGTTGAAGAAATTAAGACGGTGCTGAAGTTTTCTCATTTCCAGGTTGTTGGGGTTACTTGGTCAATGAGATTAGAAAAGGCCTTGCTTACCTCCTCTGCTCCAAAATACAGGTCCAGCTTCGCTGCAGATGACTGACCTGAAATCAACAACCATATTTATGACTTTTGGAGATCAGCACTCAGAAAATCCTCAGACCCATCTTTATGAAACTATACATGTAATAAATCACAGGAGAGAATTAGCAGGATCTTCTTTTCAATTTCTTAATTATAATTCTCATATTATTTTAATAACATAAGTATGAAGTGTGGCAGTTAACTTATTTTATTATTTTCTTTTTCCTTTTTTGTTCTTCAGTTAATTTATAAAATCCTTTAAAGCAAATGCGTGGTGGAAAATCATGCCTAAATACCACTGTTGGGATTATATCCCAAAGAGATTAC
>CM053580.1:67488861-67500692 GCA_028627135.1 Pseudochirops cupreus | reverse complement strand
GTGATTATTTTTTTTTAATCTCTATGGGGCTCTGCTTCTAGAAGGGAAAGCTCTGTCCCAAATTGCTGGGGTCCTCCTGGCTGCCATAGCTCTCAGGAAGGTGCTGGGTCCCTTTCCCACTTCTGGTTCACTGGATAAAGAAGACCCACAGGACCAAAGCCCAAGACCACAATCCGGATCCAGGCTGCTCAACGCGAGAGCACTTGGCCTCTGAACGATCGCTTGGTCCCCCTGCAGTCTGCAGGCCAAGGGCATGGAAGCTGCAATGTGGAGGCGGGTGCAAAACCTCTGCCTTTTGCTTCCCAGCCCTGGAGGCGTTTTGGCTGGACGCTTTTCTCCCACGACCTCGCAAGTCCCACTGGCCTAGTTCTGAACACTGCCGCAGCTGCCGTCTATCCCCTCACTCAAAGCTCCAGCCGGGCCTCGGCTCCTCTCGTCCAGCCACCCCCAGGGCTCAGCCAGGGCTTCAGGCCAGGCTGGTTTCAGTTCACAGTGCTGATATGGTTCCTCGTAGCCAAGCTGACTTTAGTGGAAAGTATAATTGTGTGCGTTTTGGAGTTCTAGGATTAGTTTAGAGTTATATTTTATGGGTATTTTGGGGTGGCTATGTGAGAGCTGCAATATGTTGCTGCTCCTACGCCACCATCTTGGCCCTGCCCCCTCACATAAAAATTATTGAGAACTCCAAAGAGCTCTTGTTTATGTGGGTTATATCTATTGATATTTTAGAAATTAAAACTGATAATTTCTTTTAAGATTATAATTAATTTTAGGATAACAAAGAAACATTATATGGTAGCATAAATAACATACTTTATGGAAAATAACTATTTTCCAAAACAAAAAAATTTGAAGAGCATTACTTTACATATTTTTGCAAATCTCTTTAATGTCTGGCTAAAAGAAGACAAAAGACAGTTGGATTCTTTTATCTGTTTGTGCATCGAATCTATTGCGATATGTTGTTTTAATTGAAATATATGAAGGAAATCCAGTCCTACACAAATATATACAAAAAAGGGAATATTTTAATAGGCACATGACATCTTAGTATTAAATAAATGACAGTGGTTTATAAAACAAAAGGAATCAATAAAACTTATTTTAAAAATAAATGAGCAGGGGCAGCTGGATAGAGCACAGACCCTGGAGTCAAGAGGGTTTGAGTTCAAATCCAGCTTCAGACACTTGACATTTACTAGCTGTGTGACCCTGGGCAAGTCCCTTAACCCCAACTGCTTTGCAAAAAAAAAAAATGAGTAAATGAATTTGTCCTCTTTAAAACGAATGACAAGCCTCTCCAAGCTCCAGCCCTGCAACCCCTAACGTGGCTAAACAAACCAAGAAGGTCAGAATTGTTGGTGAATATGGAACATGTTATGGTGCATCCCTCAGAAAAATGGTGAAGAAAATTGAAATTAGCCAGCATGCCAAATATACCTGCTCCTTCTGTGGCAAGATCAAAATGAAGAGACAAGCTATGGGTATCTGGCATTGTGGATCCTGTATGAAAACAGTAGCTGGTGGTACATGGACCTACAATACCACCTCTGCAGTCACGGCCAAATCTGCCATCAGAAGACTGAAGGAATTGAAAGACCAGTAAAATCTCCTTACCAAATATCTGTAGCCCATAGCCCGACAATAAATGGGATAATTTATGGAATAAAAAAATGAATGACAAGAAGAATTCTATAACTTGATGGTCAGTGCTATGCCAACTTATCATAGAATCAGGGACTGTTAGGACTGAAAGAAATATTAGAAATCATCTATTACTCTTCCTTCATTTGGCAGGTTTAAGGGGAGGTGGAGGCACTCAACATGGATCCCATGTTTCTTCCCGATCCTAGTGAGTGAGTTGACTCTCTTCTTTCCTGTCCATCATTCCAGCAGATGTCAGCAAAGGAAAACACAAAACTTCATTCAAACTCTTAGGACCAACTTGCTGCAGGGCAGCTGTAGGAATAAGGAAGCTGAGAGGAGGCTGAACAGGGTAAAAGGAAAGGTCCCCATTTTGCTCAGGAACAAGAAAGTTGAGTACTCATTCCCAGGAAGTATCTCCTTTGACATTGACACTGACCTCTGAATGGCTCTAAAGAGAAAGAAGCCTTCAGGGCAGCCATGGAAGTGAACATGTTGCAATGTACTCAGTATTCAGTTACCCCAAAGGGAGAGGGTGGAGTTCATTCTGATTATTTCTCCCTCACTGATCTACTGATTATAAAATATATTTCTCAATTGGCAAGATCTCACCTTTAAATAAGCTAGCTAATTTGTTTCATAAATAGTTCTGCTGAAGAGAGAGCCGTGCAGGTTTAATACAAAACAAAACAAAAAACCCTGAAAGTTGAGGTTGAAAAAAATCTCTATAAACTCTGGAAGAGTTTTATGTTGTTCTTTTGGTTATAAGAATAGCTGCTTCCTCATATTTTGCTGCAGCTGAGTGTACTTGTACAAGGAACAAAATTCTGATCAGAAAGGCTGAATTGTTCAAGTGAAAATTACTTTTTTAACCCACTGGTGATGAAAAAGTGTGATTACATAGAATTGCTTCTGGTTTAGTGATTTCTTCTGTATTTTTCTATTTCTTTGCTCCCACTTTCCCTTCTATTACAGTTCAGCATTTTGCAATTTACAATTTGGTTTAATTTTCATTTATTCATTTTTTAAATAATTCTTTGGAGGAAACCACACATTGGCAACAATAAATTACAAATGATTTATTTACATCAAATTATATTAACTGTAACATATTTAGTCAACCAGTTGGTCTATATATAAATTCATAGAATCTCAAAATTGGAAGGGACTTCTGAGGTAATCTAGCCCAAATTCACTTAAAAATATTTGCCTTTAGGTGTATAAGGGAATACTACCAGGGAATAAGTACCTGGTAGTATGGCCACCAGGTCCTCCAACCCCAAAGCCTGTTCTTTATACCAGATCATCTCCATGCTGCCATCAGCAAATATTTAGAATTGACATGAAAGTACTTCCATAAAATCTGAATTCAATACATTATCATGGTGTGGAGGTAATCCTGGGTTGTGGGAGGCTATGCCACAGGATGCCAGCTCTGGCAGCTTTTCTCATGCAGAAAAAGGCTTCAAGGATCATCCAGGGAATAGTCTGGCTTAAAACACTAGCTTGGTTCATCACAAAGAGACATAGTACTACTATGCTGGCTACTTGGTGATAAATTTTTGGAGGTATTTTGGCCATGGAAACCCACTAAACAAGGAAAACCATAAAATGGCCTCCTTCCTTTGTGGCTTCTTTTGCCTGGGCAGTGATAGTGACAGAGTTCCCAAAAAGGGATAAGAAGCAAAATATTCCATTTTTTAGGCCATTAAAAAATTTTGGCTGTTGGGGTCCATAAATGTTAGCCATTTGTCCAATGACCAGGTAGATCTGTTGTAGAAGATGCATCATATCAATCCTGACATTCTTGTTGTCATGAAACTAGAAGAAAGAAGGATGTTTCGGCTGAACGGAAGGATGGCTCACAGGCATTCTTTGAAGAGGTAAAGTTTCTTCAAATGGATGGAGTTTTATCATTCCCCCAAAAGCTATACAAAACATTATTTCATGGAACATTTTGGTCATCATGTATTTCAGTATTAATGATAACTATTTGCAAAAATATGCTATAAAAATTGAGAATAACTGAAGCTTAGGCATCAAAAGCAGTTGTTGAGAATGAAATGGTAGGGGGAGTCTAAAAACAACTTGATAAGATATCTTCCCTTCCCATTAATCAAATCAATATTCTGATACTTCAATGCACAGGAAGACATTTGATTTACAACAAGAAAAAAGAAATGAGAGAGACTAAAGTCCTTTAGGTTATACAGAGAACTTCATGCGTCTACATCATGAAGACTTTCTTCAAAATATTTGGTAGATGCTTGGACAAGATGAGCACCAGATAATATCACAAAGAAACTAACTACATTTTAACATGCAAGAAAGACATTATTGGTATGAGGGTTACATCTGATCAGAATTTATAATAAATAAGAAAAATGGCAATGCAAAAATAGATGGCGTACAATTAAAACTTAATCCCTAAATTATTTCAAGAAGTTATTGAAAATTAAAAAAATTGAAAATGGGCAACAGAAATTGTATTGACACCAATTACAATAATTTCATCCAGAAGTTAAACAAATGGGAAATGCTTTTTACAACAAAGAGACCAGGACAGCAACTCAGCCAATAAACATTTGACTTATGTGTCAAATGGAGAGAGATGACTGTCAAAGGCAACACTAGTTGTGACCTAATATGCAGTTTAGGAAGCACTGAAAGAGTTGTAAGTGGAAAAATCTTAAGAAGCCTTGGGTTACAACATGAACTTGTCTGTAAAATTTTATAAAGAATGATGATGGATAATCTTTTCATAAAGCAGAAAGAAGCAGTGAAGGGCAAAACAAGTTTAAAGAAAGCTTGGCAAGATATTCAACTAAGCAAAAACATGTGAAAATGGGAAGAGGGCTACAAACAAAAGACAAAACAAACTTTTTTTTCAATCAGACGGTGGACTCACCACACTTGACTCTAATATACCTGGTGTAGTTGAGGTACTTACAGAAGACATAGGAATGTCACTAAATAAAGAGAGGACAAGTAGCTGTGTTGAATTAAGAGTAAGTAGAGAGATCTATTCTCTACCTGTTTAAAAACCCTGAGGGAATGATATAAGGTATCTGAAGGGAAGGGGAAGATAACAAAGGTGCAGGAAAAATTGAACCATTAATACCCCCAAAGATGAATGAGAGAAAATTAATAACTTCTGATCTATGTGAATATTTACTCATATACTACACAATTTAGGGAGCATGCTTAATGAAGGTATTAGTAGTTTTCACAACTGATATACAACAATGATCACATCTTTACTGTCTCACAGTTTTTTTAGGAAATACAAGATCACATTGTGCTTCTTATTTGTTGATTATTAAAAATATTCTATTTGATTGAAAAATTGCAACCTTCCAGGATGTTCTCCAAGAAAATGTTTCCCATCTTATAGCAAAATCTTTCAGGATTTCTTTTAGGATATATAACAAGAGAAAAATAACCCTGTTCAATGATATTCTAATAATAAACATTAGGAGAGGCATGAAACAGAGAGAGAAGTGTATGCTCTCACTGTGATAGAAAAGATCCACTGTAAAGTCTAGGTCAAGGAAGGATTCCCTCTAAATAGTGATGTCTTCCAGATGGACCTCTTTGTAGATGACAAAGCGATCTGAAAGCAAACTGAAGCAAACTCAAAAGCGTTCAGTATGTCCATCCACACAGGAAAGAGCAAATGGATAAATAATATGTATTGCTCAGCTTTAAACATACATATGAATGCACTTTATAAGCAGCCTATCCAAAATGTGTATGTAATATTTACTCTTATCTATAAGGCAGGTTTGCAAAGTATGGACCGCATTCATACTAATCCTACACTTGGAAGTCTGATTATGAAATGGATTGTGCCCAACTCTCTATCACTGGACTAGCGGTTGAGGTTCCAGCCCTGCATTAGGAAAGGTCCACCTCCTCTATCAGGGTCTGATGTACCCTTATGTCACAAACAAAAGAACAGCAGGCAACAATGTGATAGACTACAAGTATTTATAAGAATAAAGGTTAAATCTGACTAATGCAGCCTTTAACAATTAAAAAAATAAAACAATTTTACATACATCATTAAGAAGAAGTAAAACAGTCAGGCAAGGAATTGCCCATTACTTTAGGCTAGCCTGTTTCTCTCAGGACTCCTATTACCGGAGCCAAAAATCTATAAAGAGTGAGAGAGACAGAGAGAAAGAGAGAGAGGGAGAGAGAGAGTCACATAGCTCCTAGCTTGTCCAATTAAAAGTAATCTATCATAGTCTTAAAGAAAAGAATTTCACATGTGGCACACACCACTATCACCATTTTCATTCCTTGCTCTTCTTGAGAGTCTCCCAAACCCAGTACATGATTACCTATACCTTCTTGATGAAGGGCTAATCTCAAATTCATTTACTCTCTTCCAAAACTCAAAAGAACTATAAATTCCAGGGTGGTTTGTGACCAGTCAACTCCTTGCCAGAGGTTGCATTCACATCTGGAATAAGCAATATGCTAATGGACAGTGAGTTGGTCCCAAAGTTGAAAAAAGAAGAGAGGGGACCAGATTGCTTTCAGGAAATTGCAGAGCACCTTCACTGACTCTAAGCTTCCCATGACAGCAAAGTCTCATCTTTTTAATACAAATAACTGATCTGTGTTGCTATAAGACACCCCTACATAAAATATTACTTCATCTGAAGAACTAAGGATGAGTTCAATGGAAAGGCACATGGTGGGTGGGAACATGCTGCAGCATATAAACAATGAGGAATGCTGAAGAACCTGAGTACATCAATGAATTGTATAACAAAAAGAAAGAGGGGTTGGTCACATGGTGAGAGCAAGGGATAAGAGTTCTGTTGATACCCTTACAATGTTGAAAGAAATCAAGGAAGACCTCAAGCATATTGGATAGATTTCCCGGGGTGAATTTTTTTGAAGTCATAAATAGAAGTCCCAAAATGCAGGTGTAGATGGGTTGGAATATATATCATTGGAGGGAGCTCTTGAATTGATGGGATAAAAGCTTCATTTCAGTTAAAGGGCCATGAAGCTATATAAATGATAAATGTATGGTATTATTAGCATTACTTATTTATTATTAATTACTATTTAGTTATTCTTATTCTATCCTACCATTATGGGATTGCTTCTCATAGTAAACCTTATTATGTTTCAATTTCCTTTTAATCTATTCTAAAAATTGATGAGTTTCCTATAAATCACAGGTTTAATCCAAAAAAGAGGTAGGGGTATTAAAAGGGATTGAAAAATAGGAATATTAGTCCTTCTCTGTGGTTGACTGCCTGAATCTTTCTTTTTGATGTGATTGTTCTCACCTCCAGCATTCTTTTCTACCACAATAACATTTTAAGATAGTTCTACCTATTAAAATTATGTTTCATTATTTTTCTACCTCTAAATGTTCATAACATGGTTTGAGAATTGCCTGTTTCACATGCTTCTACTACTGACTTAAAAGGAAAACAAAACAAAGCAACATAAATTCAGGAGGTTTCAATGTGTAGGTCATCACCCTCACTCATCTTGTCTTGTAGACATGACATAGAAAACTGTTTCCAGAACTACAGTGGAAAGAGTGCTGATTTTGGAGACTGGGAACCTCAGTTCAAATCCTGCCTCTGATGCTTACTTCCTGTCTGATCTTGGGAAACTGATTTATACTCCCTCAGATGTAACGTGAAGATGTTGGAGTTGCCTCAGATGATAATGCCAGTAATAATTCATATTTACACAACATGGTAAAATTTACAAAGCCCTTTCTTCCTGACAACCCTATGAGGCAATTAATTTTATTATTCCCATTTTACAGAAGTATATCTTACTGCACTATAAATGCTTGGTCCACAGTAGACACTATTGCACCCTTTAATTGATGATATCTACCCCAATGTCTAATTCAGAGAGGAAGTACTTCAAACTAGAATCTGGACATGGCCAGATGGTTGAGGCCCCAAATGCCCTCAAAGTATGATTAAGATCCTGCTTCATTATGTCATTTAGCTGAGTTTCTTCACCTTTTTCTGTGTGTAATGGATCTCTTTGGCAGTCTGGTGAAAGCTATGGACCCTTTCTCAGAGCGATCCTTTTAAATGCATAGAATAAAATATATAGGATTACAAAGGAAACCAATTATATTTAAATACAGTAATATTGTTTTTAAGTTCATGAGACCCAGGTAAAGAACCCCTGACTTAAAGGAACCAAGCTTACCCATTAGGTGGCTCAGTTATGTAAAATTGCAAAAGGTCTCCGTTGGTTAGTTTCATCAGCACACTCTATTCCAAAAGAATCATTTGTTCTTAGAAACATGATAGTTTTGAACTGCCAGCAAAACAATTAGAGTTCTCTGTGCAGTCATCATGGGTGTTAGTAAGAGCAGAGAGCACAGGCTTGTGATAGACATGTTTAATACCTCTGTGTACTGTTCCTTGGACCTGGGTGTACTTTGATCACCACCTCTTGTATACTGGAGCAGTTCCAAGATGCTTATCTTTATTCTCTTCAATGACGCATCTTGTTAGAGGGATCAGAAGTGAGCTGGGGCCATATGTGGGAGGACAAATAAAATAGCTGTTTGCCTTCTTTATTGGGGAAAAACGTAAACAAATGAACGTTTTATAGGACTTAGGCAGAATATAGACACTTTTATCAGCCCAACACATATGCTCTAGTTGAAGAGGTTCAAAGAGATTTTTCCTTTTGGACTTTCCTACTCTCTTTAATTTTGCTTTTTATTGCCTTTCCTTTTGTAAATGTTTAACTTCTCTCACCTCCTCAAGTCTTTCTTCTTTTGACTTTTTCTGTTTTTAATACCACAGTATTTTCTACCTTGAAAGCACTGTCAGGTACTCACTAAATATATGATACTTCAGTAAATACTCATTAAGTTCCTACTCTGTGTAAGAATTGTGTCAAGCTCTGGGGATGTGCATATCCATATGGCACAAGCCCTGCTCTTAAGCACATTAAAATCCAGTGGGGGAGGGGTGAAGATGCCTATGGAAATAACTATTACACAAAGGAAAATAAGAGAGGGGACAAGAAGAAATGTAGGGAGAGTGCTACAAGGAATTCGAGATGGGTGAGATCACTTTCACCTGGGGAAGGTGAAGAGGGAAAGACACTACAAATAAATATTTAAATGAAGTGTTTCATTCAAGTCACCCGGAGAAGGGGTCACAAGGAACAATTGCTCATGGACAGGATCTAGCATCCATTATTCTATAAAATAAAGGGATATAACACCTTGGCCTCTGCAAGTCTTCCTAACTGTTCTTAGGCCATCCCCAATGGGAACACCCCATCTCTCCTTCAGAATGTCAAGCATTGCAAAGAATGATGTTTCCAAGGTGTTTGCCAAGTCTTCCAAAGCACTTCTTTATCCATCCTCCAAACATAGCCAGCTCCTGAATGACTGATCAGCAGCTGTATGAAAGCTCCTGATAGACAGTCTGGTAAGAAGGCAAGGGTGTTGAAATGCAAGTCAGAAGACCCATGTCTGAGTATCTGTGCTAACACTTATTAGTTGATATGATCATGGTAAGTCACAGGACCGTCCAGAAATGGAAGTTCCCTCTAGCTTGTAGATATTAAATATACTGTATAGACCTCAGGAGCATAAGTAATTTGCCCAAGGTTAGAAAGGGAGCAGCTCCCTCTGACTTCTTCTGCCTCTCTAAGTCAGTTAATCTCTCAGAATCTCGGTTTCCTCATCTTAAAATGGAGCTTACAATTCTTGTACCATTGATCTCCTCCCAGAGAGTTGTGAGTGCTATGTAAATACCATTTATAGTGATTAAACAGGATTGGTTGTTTTTGAAATGTGTTAGCTCTTTTAAAATAGATATCCCATCACTTTGAAGATAACCATTCTTTCCCAGATCTCATGGATTTACTTTGGTCATACTTTGCACCTGCATACATTCCCAAATACTAACTAGTCTTTTCACTGATGTGCTGGTATAACATGTGCTCATACAATGAATATTAGCAACATGGACCCATTCAAACCAGAAAAGCTTCTTTCTTGTCTTTTTCAGGCAATACTCTATTGAAAAAGAGTTGCTAGAAACTCATGAGGAATGATGCCCAGTTGGCTGTGCTGAGCAAAGGACCTCTTTCTGTGTCAGATAATCTGTACCAAATAGTACCAATTGTTTCCAAAAATTTTGGAAGTCCCTTAAATCCCTCCATAGGATGAAAGAAGGGAGGCATAAACTCTGTCTATATAAACATAGATGTCAATAGAAATCAAAGACCTTGCCCTTTTTATTTTAAAGTATTCTAGGGTGGCATTTTGTTTTCTGAGATTCCCTAAGCAAGAGGAAACTACTGTATCCAATACTAATTTAACTTCTAATCTACTTAACTGACTAATCATAATGCACTTTAAAACTTAAAACTATATCTTGATATGATTAGACAAAGATTCTGAGTGCCTCAGTTTACTTCTTGAAAGGCATTCTCAGAAATGTATTGATTCTCCTATGAATAATTCCTGAGGGACTTAAAAAAAACAAATGTACTTCCTCTACTGGTGTTCTATTTGCCATTAGGAAGCATTTCTGTGATTGGTGTGAGACAAGCTAACAAAGAGAAAGTCATTTGAATTTTGTAGACTTGTTTCTTCATCTGTAAGACAAGGGATGAATTAGATGAGTTGAAAATCTAAGAGTCAATGAGTCTACTCATATGGCTATAGGATCCTAAAAGACTAACAGAATTCTTTCCAGCAGTGGTCTAGGGCAACTAATTTTCATTTGAATCTCATTTTCCACTCCTCATATAGATAAAATTTACATTCTCTTCAAAACAATTTCATTTGAATGCTGTAGAACTCTGATATTTATATTCTGAATGTTTAATTTTTAAAAAACATAGTACCTAAGGTAACCTCCTTTCCCCTATGGAATTCTCAGAAATGTGGTCCAGACTTACCTACATTCTCATGTTCACTTTCAATTACCTAATTCTCTGTCTGCCTCCTGTGCTCTAAATGCCTTATTATTCTTTTTAAACTTTATTTCTTAATGAGGTTTTAATTTCCAAATTATTTTATTATTTGCCTTCAAGTTTAAATTTTTTTAAAGCCAACCAGTATTTATCAAGCTCCTACCTTGTTTTAAGCACTATGCTAAGTGGTGGTTGGGATACAAAGAAAAAAAAATGAAGCAATTCCTGCCCTCAAGGAGCTTACAATCTAATAGATTTAGCCATTTAGTCATTAATAATTTATTAAGTTGCCTAAAGCATGAGAAACTAAGAAAAAATTATAAAAGGTCGAAGTTTAAAATTCCTATGATCAATACTAAAATTATATAAATATATACACCTTAAATATACTGTATGCATACTTATATTTTAACCTGAGCATTCCATATGTTCCCAGAGTTGACTATTTTGGAATGTTTGGGACTTTTCCCAAGAAAAGGCAAAATAAATTTGCATTACCTATTGAACAAAACTAATCCATCACATCTTGGATTCAGATTAAAGAAGTGGATAGTATATGTCTGGAGTGATATCATGTTTTCAAATTCCGATTTTTTTGACCAAACTAGTACATGAGTAGCATTTATCATTATAGAAGCTTCTAATCCATTCCAAAGGCTACTAGTAGAAAAGTAAATTTACTATCTTTTTGTTAGGTTAAAGCAAATGAAGTAAATATTTTTTTTTGCCTGTCTTACAAGGAATACATAGCATCATTAGTGTGTGAAAGTGCTTATTCAGACAGAAATATTGAATGCTGGTAAGTTCAATGTTTCTTTTCATGGTGATGCCCTTACACCGAGAATCATTTTCTTCTACTTACTGAATATTTATGTTTCCTTTTTATAACAGAAATATCTTTTTTGGTATAAAAAAACCTGGCTCTTTCAAATTATAAAACCTCAAAAGGGATATCTAAAAGTCCACCTATATGTGCAATATTTATTCATTACACATGCATACACACACACACACACACACACACACACACACACACACACACACACACACTTACACCTATTTGTCATCAGGGCAAGACTTGAAGCCCTTCCCGGTTGGTAAGATCTGCCATAGCTTCAATTCCACTACTATAGCCTGCAGGAATTCAGGGCCATACCATGAGGTGATAGTAAAGAAAGCTTTCAGAGGAAGATCTTATCTATCCTATCCTATCCTATCCTATCCTATCCTATCCTATC
>CM053580.1:67464993-67480778 GCA_028627135.1 Pseudochirops cupreus | reverse complement strand
CCTCAATATTTTAATCTCATTTAACTATGAAAGAACTGAAGGAGATTTTTCATATATATGTATGTGCATATATATATATATACATATATATGTATATATATATATACATATATATATGTATATATGGAGGGGGAGAGAAAAGGAAGGAAGGAGGAAAGGGAGGAAGGCAGGAGGGAAGGAAGGAAGGAAGAAAGAAAGGAAGGAAAAAAGGAAGGAAGGAAGGAAGGAAGGAAAAATTCAGTACAGTCACGCCTGACTCTTTCTGACCTCATTTGGGATTTTCTTGGCAAAGATATTGGAATGGTTTGTCATTTACTTCTCCAACCAATTTTACAGATGAGGGTACTAAGGCAGACAGGATTAGGTGACTTGCCCAGGGTCACACAGTTGGTAAGTGTCTCACTCCAGGCCTGGCTCTCTGTCCACTACATCACTGAGCTGATATATACACACACATACACATACACACACATACACACACACGTATATATATGTATGAAATGTGTTGTGTATATATGTATATATGTATGTATGTACAGCCAATCTATATTTATATCTGGTATCTCTCTCTATATAGCTCCTATATATACTATGCACAAACATATATGTAACCACACACACACACACACACACACACAAATTGAAACATAATATATCTGCATATTATGTTCTAATTTGTAAGACTGATCCCAAAGCTAAAGAATCGGACACAAAAACAAAAGTGTCCTTTGAGTAGATCAGTTCATTAAACATGGTGAAAACAAAACTCTGGTTCTTATATTGCAGATCCTTCAGAGAGGATATGACTTACTCCAGAGCTACTAGAGGTCTACCAAGTTCAGCCATTTCTCCCTTTCATGGATAATCTCCTAAGAACAAAAAAATGAAGAGCTGAGGAAACTGGGTGAGGGAATAGTGACTTACCTGGGCAACCCATTCCTTTTCCATGTTGCCTTCTGTCACAGCTTGCTGTGTAATGCTGCATAACTTCATCAAATGACACTATAAAATATAACTTGACAAGAGTGAGAGATGGCAGATGGCATAGTGGATGCAGGTTCACTCCTATACCATGAGAAACATCTGGGAACCAACAGAGCCTATGGTTTGCTGATGATCAGCATTAGTTTGGTGCATCTGTGAGCAACTAGTGCATGAAAGCTGGCCTGGTTCCATAGGGAAATAGAAAGAAGGTACAATTTGATGGTGCTTTCACCCAATTATGTTCAGTTTTAATTGATTTTCTCTTCCCACAGCTTTTATATACACACTTTTCAGCATAGTAAGTGATCACCTCATGCATCAGTCATTCAATAAACATTTATTATTTGTCAATCTGAGGATACAAAAAAAAAAAAGACAAAATCAATCTCTGACCTCAAGGGGCTCACATTTTAATGAGGGAGACATTCGTGAAAATAAGAAACGTAGAAGATAGATACAGAGTAGATGGAAGTTAATCTCAGAAGGGAAGACACTAGCAGCTGCAGGTCTGAGAAAGGCCTATTGAAAAAGGTGGGGATTAGGATGAGTCTTGAAGAAAGCCAGGGAAACTAAGTAGAAAGATGCTAGATACCAAGGACAGCTAATTCAAAGACACGAGGATCAGAATGGAGTGTCATGTTCAAGGAACAGTAAGTGGGTCAATATAGCTGGATCACAGGGTGAATGGAGAGTATGTACATACACATACATATATACACACGCAATACATATACACATATATACATATATGTTTGTCCACACATACATATGCATATATACATTCTATGTAAAAAATAGTGTATGAGAAACAAGATTTGACGATGGTTTCGATATATGCCCAAAGCTATACATAAAGATACTTTCAATTGACCAGACTATCATTGCACATAAGATTTAGACTCTCCTCTAAAAAGTCTTTTGCAAATGAAAACATTTACAACAATTTCTTTTGAACTATATTTCTTTTAAGATATAGTTAATGAAATTTCTGAAATGAAAGATGAATGAGGTAAATGCACTACGAAGAAGGAACAAAAAGAATTTGGAGAAACTTATATGTATAATTGTATTTCAAAAAATGAAAATTTGAAGGAAATTGAGGTTTACCTACACAAAAAACTCTCAAATTTAGCCAAAGAAAAATAGAGATTTTAAACAATCTGATCTCAGAAAAGGGAATAGATAAATCTATACATGAACTACCATTAGCAAAACTCTGGTCCAGATAACCACACAAGTGACTTACATAAAATATTTGAAGAGTAATTAGTACCTATATCATATCAGTTATTCTCAATAATTAAGAAAGATCATTATTAAAACTATTTTATAGAAACAAATTTAGTGCTGATGCCCCGAACAGGAAAAGATAAAGCAGAGAAAGATAGCAATAGTCCAACAATGAATATTGAAACAAATTCTTTAACGCAATCTTTGCAAGGAGATTAAAAGAACATATTTGAAAAAAAAATACGGTGTCCAAAAAAACACTGGAAGCCCTCCTAACAAATCGTGCAGATTCTTCATTTCCCCACTACCATTTGATAGTGTTCTAGAAATGCCTTCTCAATCAGTTAGTCAAAAGACACTTATTAAATGCCTACTATGTTTTAGGCACTGTGCTAAGAGCTTCTTTATGGGCTGCGAGGGGAGTCACAATCACTCAGTGCCCTGAGTCACTTCCTAAGACTCTAAGCTGCAAAGCAATTGCTGGAGGGAGTTTTCTCACTGGGACTGCTATCTCCTAAAGAAAAGCTGGTTCTCATCTGCTCCCTCAGACGGCCTACAGCACTGAATGCCTCACATTCCATGTGTTATAGCTGGCTGACAGCAAAAGATGCTGACCAAACTCAAAGATAGCTTTGGAACAAGAATTTAAGATTTTAAACGTGTTTTTCTATTTTTCTTTCAATTTGACTTTCAAGGTGGTTGTCTTTGTTTTTGTTTTGTTTTAAGAGTGTTATTCAGTCATTTCAGTCATGTCTGATTCTTCCTGACCCCATTTGGGGTTTTCTTGCAAAGAGACTAGAGTGGTTTGCCCTTTCCTTCTCATTTTACATATGAGGAAACTGAGGCAGTTAAGTGATTCATTCAGGGTCTCACAGCTAGTAAGTATCTGAGGCTGGATTTGAATTCAGGTTTTCCTGATTCTAGAACTAGTGCTCTATCCACTGTGCCACCTAGCTGCCCAGTTCTATGAGTAAACCTTTATAAAAATCAATTATTAAAAAGTTGGTTCTAAATCTCTGTTCAGTCATAAATAGACATTTAGGATGTCTTGCCCATTTAGAGTCTACTCCTAGTGGGGAAATTCATAATACTAGCTGACATTTAAATGACACTGTAAGTTTGTACTACAGATATCATTGATACCATTTTACAAACGAGGATTATAGATTTATACTTATGTGATCTTGGGCAAGCACCTTACCCTCTCTTGTCCTCAGTTTCCTTGTCTGTAAAGAGCAGATAGGTTAACTGACAACCTATGATCACATAAAAACTCACTATAGAAGTGGGATTTAAACCATGATCTTTCTGGCTTCAAATACAGTGCCCTTTCCACCACACCATCCTTTGCAGAATTGTTTTTGCAAACACATATAGAAGCAAAATCTATGGCATGAAAATATAACAGAGGCTTTGAGAAGCTCTCAAGAGCCTACTCTTAAATTTTCATTGTCACCTTGGCATTGGGAACAAAATCAGAGTTTGATTTATTGTTTTGCTAGTTGCCCAGAATGAAGAAAGTGACAGAGAAGATGCAGATTCAATTTAAACATGCATCCTGCATACATTTTATAGGTATGGGGAGAGAGCTTGTTGTTAACATTTACCAGACATCCCTACGCACTTATATTAGTTCAGTTGCACTGGAAGTTTTTCTGTCACGGGCCCATATTTACAAAAAGAAGATAAAATTTTGTTCTTCACAAATTCACAATAATGAAATTGCATGTTATGTTCAGCACACCCAGATATAGGCATGTACACAGTTTTCTTTAAAAGTTGGTTTCTTCTGGGTCGTTTGACACTTTTATAGGAGAAAAATCTTTCTGACACCATATTGCCAGCCACCTAAGTGAAGTTATGTGTGTGCATGTGCTATTTGAATTAAAGATTGAAATACTTATTATTTTTTTTGCTTTTGCATCATTACTAATTTAAATAGTAAATGATACAAAATAAAGCATAGTAGACATCATTCATTAACTGTTCCCAAATTAGGAAAATAAATTGTCTCACTAATAATTCATCACATAATATGCCCTTGTTTTAAAGAATCTTTTCTTATAAAATGGATGTCAGTGTTGTCTAAGGCTCTATCAATAAAACCTTGATTTCTACCTTTAGGTGGAGGGAATTCGAAGGTACACATCACTCATTTCTTTTGCATCTATAGCTGCCACATAAGTAAGGAACATCTCAATTACAATGCAAATAGACAGTGTTGCCAAAAAGATAATATACAGTTACTTTTTAAAAGCCTATTTGGTAAAAAGACATATAACCAAGCACTAAAACTTTAATATAATGATTGTCCAACTTTGAGATATTAACGCGTAACTTCCTAGCAGTGGGGCTCTCTGGATACTACTGAATGTATCCTCTAGGGAGATTGAGATAGACGCAGTATTTTTTTTTTAAATAATTGATCATTTTTTAAAAAATATTTTAAATATTTTTTAATTTTTAAATATTTTAAATAAATAATATTTTAAAAATAATAAAATAAAAAATAATATTGTATTTTTAAAAATAATGTAAAAATCTCAAAAGAAGAAATCGAGTTGTTGTTTTTGTTTTTTTCATGGGGAACGCAGCATGGCAGTCTGGATGGAGAGCTGACCTTGGAGACAGATAAACTCAGGTTCAAATCCCTGGTTTGACAGGAAGGTTCTGTGGGTGTGACCCTAGGCAATTCATCGAATCCTTCAGTGCCTCAGGCAACTCTCTAAGGCTTTTGTTGTTGTTCATTCATTTCAGTCATATACCAGTCTTCTTGACCCCATTTGGGCAGCAGTTCTCAACATGTGGTCTGGTGACCTTGAAGGGGTCCCAAGACCCTCTCAGTGTGTCTCTGATGTCAAACCCGCTTTCATGATAATACTAAAACATTTTGATTTCTAATTTGGCAAATATTAACGGATATAACCCACACAAACAAGGGAGGGAGTCCTTAATAATTTAAGATACAGAGACTGGAAAGTTTGAGAACCATTGCATTGTAAAGAAGGTACCAACAGTCTGCATTAGAAAACTGAGTCTTTTGAAAACATAAACATTGTATGAGACTATATGTATTTCCTCATTCATCAGCATCAATAGAATCCATTTTCCTTAAGGGCAGGGACTATGTCATATTTTACTTTCTATCTCCAGCACCTGACACAATGTTTGGAATATAGTAGGTATTAATAAATGTTTTTTGATTAATCTCCAGAACCCTAAACATTGTAGAGCATATAAACATACAAAGTATATGATAACATTGAAACACTGTACCTTCTGTAATAAAAACAGAAGACCTTGATGGATAATAACAAATTCATAGGTTTTTTTTTCCTTTGAGTTCATTTTGACCTGATAAAACTTCTATATGTTATAGACAAAAGAACCTTGGAGTGCTCTAAAAAATACTACAAAATGACTGTGCTCTCTTTCTGCTTCAAAAACTATTCTCTCCTCTCTTCCTCAGAATGAAAGTTGGCAAGTTTTATCAAGGCCAAAGAAAATAAGCATAATGACTAATATTGAAATAACTCTGTGAAGCTCCCTGAGCTCTTTGAAACAGAGGCATTGTACCAATATATTAAGAATATGGAAATTATTGGCGTCAAGCAAAGATTTTATCTGAGTCTTACATTCCTCATATCTAAAAGGAGAGAACAAAAATGGATGATCACTAAAGTCATTTTAGCTCTAAGCATTTTATGTGATCATTAAACAGAAATTATAACATGACCAAAAATGCAAAGTAAATTAGCATAATCTTCTTAGTAAAATACTACTTTGTGATTTTTCTTTACCTTTCATTATTATCCAAATTTCAGGTATTGAGATATTTATGGTTCTTTTTCAGATATCCCCTCTATTTTCCCCCACTCTATGCTAAGTATAAAACTTCCTTTTTAATGTTGTAATAATTTATGGATACCCAACAAGTACATTGAGGATATAAGGACTGTTATGATCTGAACTGTTTTCTATAATTTTGGACAGATATCATGGGTTAATACTAGTCATTTAACCTTGCCCAGTCTCAATCTCCTCATCTGCAAAATGGGGATAATAATAGCACCTAATCATAGGGTAATTGTAAAGATTAAATGAGATAATATATAGAAAGTACTTTGCAAACCTGAAAAGTACTATATAAATGCAAAACAAAATTATTATTATATTGTCAATTAAATTCTTAGCAGAAGATCTACCATCTATCTACTATCTCAATATGCTGGAGACCTTCATCTACATCTTATAGTATTTCGTGGATACCAGTGCAGCCCTAACACTGACCATGTGTTAACTTTTGCTCCTATTACATGACCAGTCTGCCTCTTTTTCTGGTCACTCATTCCTTGATGTTGTCATTAATACAATTTCTTGGTCAAAAATCAAAGTCTCAGCCTGCTTGCATCTACTTCTTTTCTTTCCATTGCCCTTTGGATCACTCACAGTTTTGAGTTTTCTGACCTTCTGGTGTCCCATGATTCCTAGCCATATAGAACCAGCAATATTAAAAAGCTGTTTGTACACATTTAATTTGCCTTAAAAATAAGAATTGTTTTTAAATATGCACCCTTTGTTAGAGCTTAGATGTTATGTGTTTTAATTTGAAGACTTTCCACTCCCAAAAAGAGTAAGATTATTATTTTTTCATTTCATTTTACAGTAGATTTGATTGACATTTCCCTGAGTCAGCATGTCCTACTGAGTACCAACTCTTAGGAAAGCAAGAAAGAGTTCCCTTTCAGAACAACAGCTCTCTCGTGTCCTAAAGGAGATGTTTAAAGAGCCAGACTAAAATAAACCAGGCCAGGTAGCTCTCAAAGCCTCACATTAATGAATGACAGATGAGAGAGAACAGGTTCCCCTTTGTTTTTATCCTCCTGATCAGTACAATAATATTCATTTGCTATAAGCCTTTTTTCCCTTTTTTTTTTTAAAGATACATACTTATGATCATCATATTGATGCAGGTGGTTATACAAAACAATTTTTTTGTAATTACTGACTTCAAATTAAAATACATAACATCCAAGCTCTAACACAGGTTGAATATTTTAAAACAATTCTTATTTTTAAGGCAAATTAAATGTGTACAAACAGTTTTTTTTTAATATTTGTATTCTCCTGGTGACTCCATATGGCCAGGAATCATGGGACACTAGTGTCAGAAAACTCAAAATTGTGAGTGATCTGAAGGGCAATGGAAAGTAATACAGAACGGTTTATTTGTTTTAAGCATCATATGTTTAGAAGGAAACAGAGAAATTATACACAGAAGTTCTGTTTCTTTTACTTTGTTATGTTGTGGACCTGGGGCAGTACAAACTATGCCCTAGGGCAGAGGTTGCAAACATGCAGCCTACCATTGTCAAGTACAGGGTTACATATAGCAAACGTAATTGAGAAATATTTACTGAAGTAAATAAAAATACAATAGAACATAGATAATGTTAATATGTGATTTTTAAAGATAGTATGAAGCCAACAGAGAGATATGGGAGAGGATCAGAGGTGCAGTAAGGATCCCCCCAGGGGTATCAATGAAGCATCCCTAATTCCTTGCCTTTATCACATAACCAATTTATCTGTCTTTGTAGCATGAAATGACATATGAATTACATGGGATAAAGTAAAATAATTAAATGTATTGATTTATATGCTAAATCTTGCAATTTTTTATATTTTAAAAAAATATTCAGTATGTCCTCCTTTGGATGCAGTCATCTGTTTTACATGATTTTTTATTGAAAGTTCACAAGATGTTGATATACATTCTTTGACTTTTTATCTTGAAACTGCACTTCCATCACTTTCGTTGTTAAATATACCTTCAAAGAAAAGCCTATTTTCCCCAAGTCCTGCCTTGATTACAACAACATGGATTTTCAATGGGACTTAAATTGGGTGAGTCCATAGGGCATTCATGAAAGCATCTCTTGGATAAATTCCTTAGCTTTTCCTGACACACAGTATGGTTCAAGGTCAGGTTGTAGTCATCAAACTCCATTTGGGAATATCTGGAATTCTGGAATAATTCTGCTTCCCAACATTTCAGTATTTTTTATTTCAGAATTCCTCATTCCTTCAATGAGAACAAGACAAGGCCCTTCTAGGCTCATTGGACAAAAAAAAAAAATCACCCAAATATTTTTGTGGCTGGAAGTTTTACCATTAGATAAAAATTTCTGTTTTACCTCAACTACTTCTATAATGGTTTTAGTATAGCCTTGAATGAAAAACTGTTTCATTACTAAAAGTGACCTTGTTGCAATCTTCGGTTCTCTGCTTCTTATTGCCTTCCCCATAATAAATGTTTTCTTTATGCAGCAGTTAACGAGGTATTTTTGTCAGCTGATTTACCCTATTATTCCTTCCCCTTGTTTTCCAATTCGAGTATTAGCAAGCACATTTTTAGAAGAAGATCATCTAATAAAAATAAAACAACCACCCACTAGATACCTTAAAAATTCTCTAAGAAACTTATTTAGTTCATAGATGGATCATAGGATTTAAAGATAGAAGGGTCATTACAGATCATTTAGCCAATCTCTTGATTTTACAGATGAGGAAACAGACCCAGAAAGGTAACATAACTTGCCCAAGGTAACACAGCTTGCAAATGTCAGAATTGTAATTTAAACTTCTGCCACTAAATCCAATTTTTACCCCACTATGTCATGTTGCTTTTATGTGTTAATTGCTATCAAATTGTTTTTTATAACTGGAGTCTAATTAATTTAACATAATATGTGTTTTATGGAATGTTAATTTTTAAGGCCTCTTAGATTACTGTCATGGGGCATCTAGGTGGTGCAGTAGACAGAGTACCTCATCTGGAGTCAGGAAGACTCATCTTTCTGAGTTCAAACCCAGCTTCAGACACTTATTAGCTGTGTGATCCTGGGCAAATCATTTACCTGGTTTGCCTCAGTTCCCCATCTGTAAAATTATCTGTAGAAGAAAATGACAAACCTTTCAGTGTCTTTGCCAAGATAACCCCAAATGGGGTCATGAAGAGTCGGGCGTGACTGACCAACAAACAACAACGAAGATCACTGACAAGAATTAGTTATGTGTGTTGTCAGATTTTTGTGTAAAGTTTTTTACATGTTTTTCTGCGTGTCACCACACTATAGAATGCATTATTCATGCTGTAGATCATTTTCCCCTTTCTGATGGCTTATGCAGACTCATGTACTAAGTTGGATTTTCAATCACATCTAATATTTATGGCTGTGAAGGTACTTGAATGGAAGATTTCTCTGATTGGCTTGATGAGCTTAGAGGTTTGTGAGTTTTTATACAGTATCATCATCTTATGAAGTGCCTTACATCTCTTTGGAACCTCCTGGAATATGTGTTTCACCAACAGGGGCTGTGTCCAAGATGAATTGGTTGGGTTCCACCTTTGAAAGACAAACAATTTGTTTTTGTTGTTCAGTCATTTTTCAGGCATGTCCAGCTCTTCATGACTTGATTTGGAGTTCTCTCGGCAAATGCACTGGAAAGATTTGCTCTTTCCTTCTCCAGTTCATTATATAGATGAAGAAATTGAGACAAACAGGGTTAAGTGACTTGTCCCGGGTCACACAGCTGGCAAGTGTCTGAGATCAGATTTGAACTCACGAAGATTACTGACTTCAGGCCAGACAATCTATCCACTGCACTAATGAGAGTGATTTAGGGAGAAGCTATTCCTTTGTACTGAATATAAAAGGGAGGCTATAGACCTTTTTCACCAACCACCTTCCTAAGGTTAATGGATTTTTGTTAATTTCCCAGCATTGACAACCTTAATTCAGAAGGCTTTCTTCAATCCACACTAAAGATTGGCCTCTTACTTGAAGATCAATACTTCAATACTTAATATATTTACTAAACAATAAAAATAATAGAGCATAAATGGTCAAGGAAGATATAAATGGTCAGTTTTCAGAGAAAGAAATCAAAGTTATCAATGAAAAAATATGAAAAGTATTTCAAATAATATTTGAAAAACATTATGGAATACATATATATATATATGAAAGATGTATTGAAAAATAATATAAAAAGGATGCTTTAAATCATTAACAATTATGGAAATGAAATTAAAATAGCCCAGAGGATCCAATTCACACTCAAAGTTGACAAAGTTGACAAGAAAAGAAAAATGCTGGAGGGGCTGTAAGGAGACAGGTACAACAATGTACCTTTGGTGCAGCTATGGATTAGTCCAGCCATCCTGGAAAGTAATTTAGAACTATGCCCCCCAAATTGTTCAACTGTGTATACCCTTTGACCTAGCTATACCAGGCTGAGGTTTATACTTCAAAGACATCAAAAAGGAAAGGAAAGGACATATATACATGCAACATACACACATGCACAAAGATATTTGCATCAGTTCTTATGATGGTGCAAAGAATTGGATACCAATGAGTACCTATCAGTTGGGAAACGGCTAAACAAGTTATGGTATATGAATGTGTTCTAATCTTATCATCATATTAGAAATGATACAGAGGATGATTTCAGAGAAACCCAGAAAGACATATGAATTTTTGCATGGTGAAATAAGCAGAACTGGGGCAATTTATACAAAAATGACAGTACTATAAAGACAAACAATTTAGACTTAAGAACTGGTCAATGCAGCACTCACCTGCTATTCCAGAAGACTATTGATGAAACAGGCTGTCCTCTTCTCTCCTTAAAGAAAAGTGATGAAGTAAAAGAGCAGATTAAGGCATATTTTATTTTGGTCGTGGACAAATGAAAGAGTTTTTTTTCCCTAACTATACATATTTATTACATATGTGTTATTTTTCTCTTTTCCATTTGAGAGTCATGGGAGGGAGAGAAAATGGCTCTTCACTTATTGAAAACAACTTTATTTAAAAAGAATACTATTTCAGTCATTTTTTTTCTTTCCCTTCCCTGGTTTTTGACATTTAGAGTCAAGAGACTTGGATTCAAATTCTGAACCTGATATGTACAAGTTGTAACTATGGATAAGTCACTTAGCCACTCTAAATCTCAATTTCCACATCTATAAATGAGGTTATAAATGAGTCATTTGAATTGGAGAGAGAAGTCAGAGACCCTGAGACATCAAAAAGCCATCAGAAAGACTGCCATTCATTTAGAGAAATAGTGTGGAAGAGCTCATCTGCAGTAACTAGGTAGCTGAGATAAAACTATCTTGCATCTTTCTATTTTAATTCATTCTTCTTGCTAAGCAAGTGCTATGCTCCATTGTGTTTCTGTGCCACTGATGTAATGGGAGGGACTCTTCTAAATTCTGGCACCCTAGGTCAAAGTGACCAGTTGCCCCTCCCTAATTATAGTTGCTAAATAAGTACCAAATAAATGGTTTGTTACTGTATAAGAAGGAAATGTTTTAATGCAATACTGAATTTCTTTAGCAGCTGTAATCAAGAAGAGGTTGGTCAAAAATAACAACATGAAAGGATAAGGTGGGGTGGTGGTAGATGTCTTTCTATAGGATATAAAGGACTGGGGAGGTGCAGATGAGAAAAGAGTATTAGATTCCCTTTCCTGCAAGGGAAGCCTGTACATGTATAGGGCTCCATTAGAAAGCTATCGTGGCTGCTATGGAACAAGAACCTTCTTGTGCATGCCAAAAAAGAGAAGATCCATGTGGCCAAAGAGTGGCAAAATAACAGAAGACTTATTGGTTAAGCAGAGGAATTCTAGGGCCAATCTTTCTGGAAAGAAGAGGAGCTTCTGGACGATGTTGAGTCCCTAAACACAGTAGAGAAATTCCAGGACCACGCAAGAGCCAACACCAAGGAACAGCAAGAGAAAAAATTGTAATATGGAAGAACAAACTTGTACCTTGACTTTTATTAGTACATTGAACTATATCAGAGGTTCTAAAACTTATTTGGCCTACTGCCCCCTTTTTAAAAAAATTACTCAGTACCCCCTGGAAATCTACTTTCTTAACCATTTAATGGTGGGTTGTTTTTTTTTTGTTTGTGTCATTTCAAAAAAAAATTAATGCTGCATGTTAAATTTAATAATTTATTGAAAATTTGTAGATTTTTCCCCTGCATTGAAATTTTGATGATGCAATATTATGTCACGTAACCATATAGTATCATATTGTAAACCGGTCGTTCTCAGCCTCCCTAATGCCGCAACCATCTCACTTCACTGTAAAATAGCAGAGCATTGTTTGGCACATCCAACTCATTGCACAGTTGTGAAAACAGTCAACTGCATAAAGTACTCACCTTTACAAAACTGACGGAACTTATGATGCTTTTCATTACTTCTTGTAATTCTTGTGGCAGCGTCTTCATTGTTAATGTTGCCAATGAATCATACAGTGAGTTGCTATGACTTTTGGTGACTCATTCAGTACCAAACGTTGAAATCCAGATAGACATCCTAGCATAGCTGGAGCACCATCTGTGCAAACACCATAAACCTTTTCCCAAGAGATCTTATGCTCTTTCAGAAATGAGTCAACTGTGTCAAATACGTCACGAGCAATAGTTGTCATTTCAAGAGGTTTGCAAAAAAGAAACTCATCTTTAAAGTTGCCATCATTAACATACCTCGCATAAACCAGTAACTGTTAACAGTTTGCAACATCTATAGAGTCATCAAGCTGTATACTAAATATTGGAAGAGGAGCAGATTTAATTTCCTGGATTACCTGATCAGGAATATCAGCAGACATGTCATCTATTCTTCTGCAGACAGTGTCGTTAGATAAGGAAATTGCACTCAATTTCATAACAAATTCGTCTCCGATCATAACTCGAATAATGTCTTTGGCCGCTGGCAACAGTAAATCCTCAGCAATGATGTGAGGTTTCATAGCTCTGGCGATTCTGAATGCCACCAAATATGAAGCTTCAATGGCTGCTACGTTTTGTTTGTGGTACTTGCCACCAGTGTCAAGTCTGGCTTTCTTGAGTCCATCAGCTTTGCTTCTAAAATAGTTGGTATCTTTGGTGGCAAAGCTCTGATGCTTGCTATCAAAATGGTGTTTTAGTTTGTTTGGCTTCATAGATTCGGCTGATAGAACTTCACAGCAAATAACACATTGCAGTTTCTCAATTCCTGCTGTAATTATTGAGGTAAAACCATACTGTAAAAAATCTTCGCTGTATTTTCTTTTCTTAACATTCTTCTCTACACGATCCATTGTCAGGCCATGGTTTGCTAATGAAAATAATATATAACAATAGCTTTAATAATATAAAAGATGATACATGGCATAGTTCAGTCAATACAGCTCATTAAAGTTTCCTATGATTTACCGTTCTCTGTGCTGTTTTTTTTTTTACATACCTGTTACTATTACAAGGGAGCAGTATTCTCATCAACCACAGCTGAATATAAAAAGACCGATCAGCATCGAGATTAAGTTCCCATGGTAGAGATTTTTTTTGCAGTAGTTGATGATTTTATAGTATGTGATTTTACATTTACTCAGTAATTATAATGCATGAAGTGTCATTTTACCTCCAATACTGCTGCTTTCAACACAGCAGCTGCTCTCTACACAGTAGCTGCTCTCTACACGTGTGACTGGTCTGCATAAGTACATTATGGCACCAACTCTGTCACATACACCTGTATTTGTACAGGGTGTATGTGATGGAGTTGGTGCGATGATGTCATCATGCCAGGTACTTGTATGTGGGTGTATCTGCATATGGGCAGAACCGCCTGGAGACAGATAGAGGAGTGGGGTCTTGGTACCTAAGACCATCGGAAATGTGTTTTCCAATGGTCTTAGATGACTCCTGTGAAAGGGTCGTTTGACTCCCAAAGGGGTCACAGCCCACAGTTTGAGAACCACTGTTGTAAACAAATCATTACACACACATATTCCTGCCGATTAATGCTGGACTTTCCACCAATGCTCTATATGTTCACCTGCCAACACTTGCTTGTTAATACCTGTGGATGTATTTGACCACGAATTAGTTATAACTTGAATTTTGTGTGTTTAGTTGGAAAATGATGTAATCACTATGACTTTAACTCTGTTACACAAGAGATGAAATATATATGAATGCTTTTTCAAAATTGTCTTCTCTTCCTTCCATTTATTTTTATTCAATGTCCCCTGATTGTACCTGAGGCTACTACCGCATCTCTGAATCATTCCAGTGCCCCCCAAAGGGAGGTATTACCCACTTTGGGAACCTATGAACTATATTGGCTAAGTGAGTTCAAGGCAAGATGGAGTTGATTCAGTATCAAACCCAAGTGCTTTCTCTTTGTGAGGGAATCTGAACCCTAAGTAATATCGAATGCTTTGAGGAATTAGGCCTCATTATAGCCCCAGAGAGAAAAAAAGTTGTCTTGCATATTTGGAGGCTTTTGGTTTTTATACTGTTGTTTTCTGTTAGGTGACATACATCTTGTCTTTATTTAATGTATCAGCCTCACTGCTTGCATATGAGCCAACAATCCTTTTTCCTTTTCTATAGAGACCTAGACATGAAACACAAAGAATTATTTGTGACACACTCCCAAGATTTAATCCAATGCTTGTAAACCCAGAGCAGGGTTAATGGACCACAAGCTATATCTTTGGTATGGTGTGTTCCACATAATTAAACAGAGACCATTAAAGGCCATAATTTATACTCTGTTTTCAGCACTTCTGTGTGTAGTTATGAGTTTACAAACATACATGAATACCAATTTCACAAATAACAGGGTATCTCCTTCCAATTTTGTCTACATCTTTTATATTTTTAGGATGGCAACAGACTTTTTCAAACTTCCGTCTACTCCTACTGCCCTTAATGTTCTTTCAGGAGACAGCCTTCTTACCAAGTACAAAAGTAATAGAGCATCTAAAGGCTATATAAAATGAGTACTTAGAGGAAATAGAATCTTTTCTTGTCACTTTGTAAAAGATAGTGGTGTGATGTTTGTGTTAATTTAGAAGATCACTCTTCTTGTCTACCAAAAGACAGTGCTCTGAGCAAACTCCATGCTTCATCTCACTGCTGGCATTCCCAGAGATTTTCCCATGACATCCCAAATAGTCATTTCACAAAACTTTGGTCTGTTGTATCACATGAATGTGGAGGCATGACAGTGAAATAAAGAATTTTGAAAACAAAACAAAACAAACTAATCAAATCCAAAATTGAACTCACTGTCTTTTCCCTTCGACCCTTTCTTCTTCCTGACTTTTCTGATTACTGCCAAGGAAGCCACCATCTTCCCAGTCACCTAGGCTTCAACCCAGGTGTGGTCCTTGACTCTTTACTCTTTCTCACCCCCTTACATTCAATCTGTTGCCAGTAATTACACTTTAGAGGATAGATGGGATTTAGATAAGTGGAAAGAATGGGAAAGTGTGCTTAAAATATAGGAAATATTGTATATGTTTTTAGTTATAAATGGGAGACTAAGCTATCTTTAGAAAACTTAGGGGGGGCGGAGCCAAGATGGCGGTGTAGCAGCAGCAACATATCGCAGCTGTCACATAGCCACCCCAAAATACCCATAAAATAGGACTCTAAACCAATCCTAGAACTCCAAAACTCACACAAAGATACTTCCCACTAAAGTCAGCTCGG
>CM053580.1:67380061-67464493 GCA_028627135.1 Pseudochirops cupreus | reverse complement strand
GGTGAGGGTGGGGGCAACGTCTAATACCTGATAGTAACACTCACTTGTTTGTCAAGATCCATTTTAGGAACTTTTAATAAGGGAATAACCAATATTGGCCCAAAGAAGAAACTGAAAGGTAATTCATTTTTTACCGATAGTGTAATGCAAAGAATTAGAGACCTGTCTATGACCATAGGATTTTTCTATGAAGTAGAAATAGAATATTCAGAAGTCAAAGCCAGCCCCTGTAATCTCGATACTAGGAATACTTCCAAAGTTTTAAATCATCATCATTTTAAAAGCATACTGGATCCTTATATAAGAAAAAAAATCCATTTACCAAAAACTTGAAGGACAAAATTTAAACTATACAAATCCTTAAATTTTCAACAATATATAATTGAAAACCACAAAATGCCACATTGGTTTTAAACAAAATTTCCATACCTCTGTTTAATAATATGAACACCAATCTAATTTAGATGCCCATTCTCAGATTTATGATAATATTCTATTTTTAAAAGAAGCTCATCTAAATTGTTTATACCTTTTGACCGAGCTATTCCATTACTGGGCTACCCTCAAGGAGGCCCATTGATTAAAAAAAAAAAAGTCTCCATATGTACCAAAATATTTATAGTAGAATTTTTTGTGATAGCAAAGAATTGAAAATAAAGTAGATCTTCATCAGCTGGGAGAATGACTGACCAAATTGTGGTATACAAATGTAATAGAACATTACTGTGCTATAAGAAATGATAAATATGATGAATGCAGAGAAGCAAAGTTTTACATGAAGTGACACAGAGTGAAGTAGAGTGTACATGATCACAAGAATGTAAGTGGAAAAAACCACACACATATATACACACATACACAAATGAATAAAGAAGAAATAGTGCAAAACTATAAAGAACAAGCAAAGCAGAAAGAAGAGATTTAAAAAGACACCCCTACTCCACCCCTTTGAAGAGGTGGGGATTCCCCAAGTGTTTTACAATGTACATATTTTCAGACTTGTTCCATATATTGATCTGTTATGCTCATTTTTCCTCTTATTTTTGTTTTCTTTCTTTTTGTCTTTAGAAAAAGCTTTTTGGGAGTGGCTAGGTGGCACAGTGAATAGAGCACATGCCCTGGAGTCAAGAGGACCTGAGTTCAAATCCAACTTCAGACACTTAACACAAAAAAGTAACCATGTGACCTTAGGTGAGTAACTTAACCCCAATTGCCCTACCTTCCCCCCTCCAAAAAAAAAAAAAGAAAAAGAAAAAGCTTTTTGTATAAGATAGCTCTCCATGACAGGAAGAGGGACATATAATGGGAGAAACTATGGTGATATAAAAAAACCCCAGAAGACATCAGTTAAAATTTATTAAAAATAAAAAATAAGTAGTCTATTTTGACTACCACGTTAATAACTTCCTTTTATATTAATTTTTCCTATCTCAATAACCTTTCATTTTAAGACATGAAGTACCCAGGTCATAGGATCAAATGATTTAGAAATAGAAATTTATAGATCATTGCATCCAATCTCCTCATTTAAACAATTGAAGAAACTCAGGGTAAGTGAACTGAAGTGTACCAAGTCTCTAAGATCTTAAAAGTAAAAGTGGCATCATCTTTTGACTACAAGTCTAATGCTCTCTCCATTAGTTCATGTTGACCCTATGTACTGTACAAAAAAGATGTCTATTCATTTCCAAACTCAGTCTCCTAAGGCCTCTTATCTGAGTTAGCTATATCACAAAATAAAATGATAGTAAATCTCCCAACTGTGCTTTTCTAAGCATATTGTTCCATTTAGCTTCCCACTATATGAGGATAAGCAAGCATTATTTTACAAAGGAAAGATCTAAAGCATATTTACCTTTAACTAAGTTACTCAAAGGTGACTTGGGAAGCCAGCATGAGAATTTTGATTAATTACAGGGTTTGCCAACACCTACAGAAGGAAAGGGCAAACGTCTCCAGTATCTTTGCCGAGAAAACCCCATGGATATTATGATCCCCGAGGTCACAAGAAGTCAGACATGACTGAATGATTGGACAACAAAACACAGAAAATTTGTAAATGAATTTCCAAGTAATTTTTATGTGACTTCTCACAATTTTCATGTCTCTTTAATAAATGCCATTGAGCACATATTTCATTTAACTATAGAGATGTATATTTGTATATATATATGCATATATATATATATATTTGGCTTTCTCCCAAATTTCTGAGTCAGTGGGAGAAGTATATCATTCTTCAACATTTCAATTACATGGTTGTAGATATGCTCCATTCCATTCACATTTAAGATTATTACCTTTCTAGGTTTCCCAGGAAAAGTCTTCTGGTTGCATATATGGTTAGAAACAATCCAGGAATTTATAGTAGGAAAAAGGTGAACAGAAGATAATGGTAATGGAATTCCGTTGTGGCACTTTCCTGTGAAGTTAGGTGTTTGTTCTGACTGCCCAGCAACTGCATGCAAAGGAGGTCAGGTGGAAACTGCACTGTTTAAGGATTCTGAAAAGTACATTCATTAGTAATGAAGATCTTGAATGATTAAAGACCACTTCTTGATCTCTTCAGAGAACCATCTTCCTCATTGTTCGTTCGTATGTTCAAGGGAGGTAAATAAAGCACCTTCTGCAGCTGTTTTAGAGACTGTAGAAATTATGGTGACTGTTGGATGACCATTGGGACTGAAAAAAAGGAAGGTGATCTTTCAGGATAGTAACCTAACAAAAGAATCTGTTCTAATGATTGTATTTCATTTGACACTGAATAATTACATATTAGTGTTTTCATGATAATAGGATTATATGTTAGGTAAAATGCAGTACAAAGAATACAAGCCTCCAAAATGGCAGTATGTATTTGTGAAAAACATGTAGCATGTTTCTGTGGACCAGTTGGTTATGTAATTTGAACAATTGCTGTTTTTCATTAGTTCAGAATAATTAAAAAGAATTTTTTTCACTAAAATGTTTTGCAATGATGACAATATATAAGAGTAACCAGATTTCTTCCTTCTTTCAAAGAATTTTTTTAACTTCAGATCCTGCTAATCAAAGGATGGGAAAGTACTTCATTATTAATCCACATCTTCCTCAGATCCCTGATAATGAGTAGTCAGCATTATTGTTTCTTATTAAAGCTGAGAAGACAAAGTACAGATATGTTATATCCTCGGTAGTGAGAGTAGAGAATACAGGATATCTAATTACGAGATAACATGCTCTTGGGATTATTTTCATAATTCAAGATATCTATGTACTTAACCTTTTCTACTTGTAGATTACTGATGATGAAAGATGTATTTTTAAAGTGATCACAATTATCAGCATTTTCCCTCTTTAAAAAAAAAAAAAGCAACCCACATCTAGAATATCAGAGATTTAGAGTTGGAAAGGACCTCCAAGGCTGTACTTTTCTGGGCTGGGCCTGACTTAAGGCAGTCCCCTGGTAGTTTAGATTTGAAAATGGAACAAAATGAGACACTTGTAGGTCATTTAATAGTTAACAATAACAACAAAAATGGTTTACTTTGCCATAGCAGAAAGATATTCATCAAAGATAGTCATTGAGGATACTTTGATTTGATTCAACTAATGGGAGCTCCTTTCAGAAGGATCAGAGTCACCCTAGGAGCAACTTGACCCTGCTTTGTACTTAGATGTTGAAGAAGTGACATCAACAATCTGAGTCTCTAGTTTCCTGAGTCAACCAAATCTTAAGAAAGGTCTTAAAATCTTTTAAGGCAAAACTAGCCTAACTTGCATGAGGGGATAGCATATTGCCCTTAGAAGAGATATAATGTATAATATTTATGTGTGTATATAGATAGAATATATAGAAACAGCTCAATATTGTTGGCTTTGAAACTAAAACTTGAAAAATCTTCCCTTTTCCTCATTTCTGTGTAAATTATATATTTTTATAAGCAAAAATGTAAAAAAACAACATATGTATACATATGTATATAATATGTATTTTTCCTCATAAAAGCTATGTCAGTTTGAGTGAATGTTGGGTCAGAATAAAGACATTTTCAGAGTTTTATATTCTAGAATATTTGAACTAACATTGAAGGCTCATGGAAAAAAAATTAATTTTACACATCTTTGTGAATACTGTGAAACTGGAATTTTGGAAGGTGTCTGTAAAGCAAATTTGTTATTCTTTTTTAAGATTATAGTTCCCAGGATTCCTGGCCGTAACAATCTACTAGTTCCAAGGATCATAGTCTGTAAACATCTCTACCATGCTTGCACATTACATTATAATCTTAAGATAAATATTTGAGTTCAGTTGGTAAACACCCACTGAGTGTGTGCTATGTCAAATCATCATGAAATTGATAAAGTTAATGAAAACTTGTGAGCTACCAATGGCAAATGGCCTTCTTTGTCTGTTACCCTATAAACCAAGTGAGCACTGATCAATAAGTGGGGAAACCACAGAGTGAATCTGACAGAGTAATGCTGTGCTTACCTCAACCATCCCCCATTGAGACTTAGGGGGAATGCAGAAGCAGGAATGCCATGCATGCCTTGATCAGCCCCCATCAAGACTTGAGGGAGGTTTGTGAATGTCCCAATTGGTCCTCATCAAGACTTAGGGGAAATGTTGGAGTTCTGATCCTACTCACCATAGAGAAGAGTAATTAGAAGATGCTGTAGGAGTTGGAGCTTCCATTATCAGCAACCCCTTTGAGAAGACTAGAATAAAGTAAGCTTATTTAAACCCTTATTATATCTCCATTCCTGCTTTCCTGTCTGCCCAGATCAAGAGTGAACCTGCTAGAGAAGCTCTCCTGGGTCTCCTACCCACCTTACAGAAGGTCTCTGAACAAGTAACTTAACCTCTCTAGACCTCTGTTTCCTCATCTATAAAATAAAGGAGCTACCCTAGATGTCCTTTAAAGTCTTTTCTAGTTTCAAGTCTGTTATTGTATATTGCTAATGGGTTTGGTCTCTTAACAACCTTAGTAAAAAAAAAAAAAGAAAGTGGGGGGAGTGAATTATAATTTCTGCCAATATAACATCCTGAGTTGTCAACTAAAAGTATTGAACACAGAAGAATAAGCTAGTCTGTTGGAAAAACAATTTAAGCAATGAGGCTTAAGTGAGAGCGATATCAGTGGGAATGAAAAGTGGTAAAGTGAGAAGTAATGACTGATACAGTATGGGGATATGCACATAAAAAGCAAGAGTCAAAGATGACCCCAAGATTTCAAGCCATAGAATTACATTTCAAGGTGTCCAAGTGGAGAAATAATTGGGCATCATGAGGTTGTCACCTGCCTTCTACTGACTGAATATTAACTCTAGTCATAACAATTTGGATGTTCATGGTGAAAAATACTCCTTAGGCACTCACTGGGTACATGATTAGAACCCAGATCAGGGAAGTGTTAAGTGCTGATACTGGAAGGAAAGCCTAGAGAGGCTTCAAGGAAACACAAAGTTTGTTTTTTTGTAATTTTACTACCAGATTAGAGGGCTTATTCATCTTTCACACTTAGCCTGACAAATTCATATTTTCGCCATAAAAATTCTAATTTGGTATTTAGCATTTTGAAATTACATAGTGTTTTTCCATTTAGAATCAGTGAATGTTAGAATGAGGCAGGGACTCAGAGATGGAGGTCCAATTTGATAGATTGGGGAACTGAAACCCAGAAAGGTAAATAAACTTGCCTACAGTCACCAAACTAGTTAGTAGCAATGTCAGAAGTAGAATCGAGTATGCCTTCCATTATCCCTAATTTCTTATTTATTTTCCTGATTATTGTATTTTATTTTTTCCAATTTTTTTCAAATTATATGTAAAAATAATTTTTGACATTCATCAAAAATTTTTATCACTCTCTCTTCATCTAAGTATTTGTTCATTTATTCAAATTTATTAATTAATTCATTTGTCTGCTTATTGATTGATTGACTGTGACCAGTAAGGAAACTCTCTTCTCCAGGGTTGACAGGTTATATTATATGTTGGATAGAGTGGTGGGCCTGGAACCAGGAAGACCTGAGTTCAAATCCAGTTTGGGATCTTTACTATGTGACCTTGGGGAAATCATTTACCCTCTGTTTGCCTTAGTTTTCTCAACTGTAAAATGGGAAGAATGATGGCACCTAGCTTACAAGGTTGTTGTCAAGATAGTGCTTGGCCCAGAGTGGGTGCTATATAAATGCTATTATTAACTTGAGCAGCAGCATCAATTACTCAGCAACAGTTTCCTGGGGGCACTGACAGGTTGAGTGGTTTGTCTGGGGACTTGAACCAAAGTCTGAGGTTCTTTAGTCACCATTTCTTATTGTCTTTCAGGACAAGATCTAAACAAACTGGAAAATGTCATCTCTTTATTCACATAGTGCCTCACTCAGAGAAGCATTCTGACCTAATATCTCTATACCTAGGTGTAGTACATAAATAATATACACATATATTCTTCATGTCATTATCAGGATATAAAAATTATTGGCCGAGGGATGATCATTGTTTCAAAGTTTCTATTTTCAGTTACTTGTCTAGGCTGAATATTACCCAGATGTAGTGTTGCATAGGAGATGGAGAGCTGACCCTTGAGTATGGAAGATCTGGATTCAAGTCCAAACTCTGGCCACACACTTGCTCTGTGACCCTGGACAAGTCACCCAATCTCTAAGTGTCCCTAGGAAGCTCTCTTAAGACTATAAGCAAAGCAGCTGCCAATATGCCTTGGTAAAGGGAGTTTCCTTACTATGCCAATGAAATCACAGGTCTGGTGCCCCACCCCCACACCTACCCACAACCAACTCCCCACCAAACTCATCTAGTTCAATTCTCTAATTTCACAGGGGAGGAGATTGATGCCCTGAGAGGTGCGACTTGCTTCAAAGGATCCAGCTGGTTCCAGGATTCAAACCCATGTCATCTGACTCCAGATTTTTTTATACCACTAAGAATTCAGGTTTCCTAATTGTTTCCCTGAGACAATACAAGCTAATTAAAATAAGAAACAGTGGACACAGCTGTGTGTGTGTGTGTGTGTGTGTGTGTGTGTGTGTGTGTGTGTGTGTGTGTGTGTAAAGTTAATTTCCTGTCTTTTAACAAGGTGCTTTAAAGTGGCAGCATTTTAAGTAATGATTTTTATTTATAGACTCTAAAATGAAAGTTTCCCTTCTAACACTGTTCAATATCTTTGAGACGGCCGAGGACAGTATCAAGGAGAGTGTAAGTGAAGGAGGCTTGTGGTTGGAAATGGGCTTGTTCATCAGTTTTTCTAACAGAGTTTCTGTCATTGTACGCCATTATGAGAAATGCATTGTCAGCAATTATGCTGGGAAATAGACATAATTTTTTGTTTGCAAAAATATTAAGAAGAATGCTTGCTGTAAGAAGGAAATAACTAAACTGTTGTGTTTTAGAAATACATTTCACTACATCTATGAAGTAACATAAATCTCTGAGATTGTCTCCTTTAATTAAGACTTTCAGAAGGATGCAAATACCCTAACAGTCATTTGCAAAATATTCAAAAGAGACATCCATTAGAATATTTTAAATGATCAGTGAGTGAATATGGGGACATTGTTAATTGACACTTTAAAAAGAATGATTAAGTTTCCTTCAAATTTTATGTGGATCTTTATTTGCCTTCTGCAGCTCTTAGTTAATGAAAGTCTGGGCAAAAGTCTCAACTATATTACACAATTTATTATATTTTTGTTTCAAAAAATACATGTAATTAATTTGAAAATAAATATGACACTACTGCTTACAAATGAAATGACAGTACAGATGGTAAACAGGTTCTTTTTGACAATTCATTAATGTTGCCACTCATGTGGCAACCTATTGCATTATCTATATTACCTATTGTAATAATCTAAAACTCATCTAAATCTCTCATTCCAGTATTTTCCTCAAGTGTAGACATATGTAACCCTTTACTACATCATATCTTGTTTTCAAACAATGTAATTCTTCGCCTGTATTTTTCTTTTAGTTATCCGGAGATTTATTTTCAGTTTCTGAGGAGAAAAGAACAAGGCAATTTAAGTACTTGTAAGCAGTTTAAGTACTTGTTTGACTACCTATGCTTGGGCTTAATTTTCTGTTTCATGGATTCCAGTCTGTTAGTTGATCTCTATCAATATCAATAAGTGACTTTTACAGAACATTTTAAGATTTGCAAAGAATTTTACATAAATGTTCTCAGTTAATTTTCATAACAACCCAGTGAAGTAGGCATGGCAGATAGTACTTTTTTCCATTCTACAGATTTCCATTCTACAGGAAAACTGAGGTTTAGGGAGGTTAAAGGACTTGCCCAATGTCATGGAGCTTGTACATGTCAAGGGTAGGATTCAAACTCAGATGTCTCCTGTTTCCAAATCCAACATTTCCCCACTTTATTACATTAATATTATTAGCCCTTAGTATGTAAGACATACAGTACTGCTGTAAAAACCCCGCTAAAACGTTCCAGAACACCAACAATTTCCAAGCTATGATGTGGATCCCATTTCCAGATTGGTTCCCACTTTTAGTTTTGCAACTAACTTCATTCTCTGTTCTGGATCTATCCTGCTACCTGTTTTAATCCACAGCACCAATCATTATCCCAAAGTGATCAGTGCCATTCCTGGATCCAAAGTTTTGATACAGAAGTAAAACTGTAAGAACACATGAAGGGAAACCAGGGAAGGGTAGGATGATGAGTTCCCTGGACAGTCAGTTATTCAAATACCTGTGGCATGTAGAGTGTTGTTTGGCTGGTTTCGAACTGGATCAAGGAATCTAAAGTTTAGGAATTTGCCTCAGCCTACTGATTAATTTCATCTACCCCAAGAAAATTATACATTTTTAAAAACTGGCCTGTGATGGGAGCATTTTAGTTTATTTCAAGAAAAGAAATTTTTAATGCATATGATACCATAATATTGTTTTTGCTTAGTCATTTTCAGTCATGTCTGACTCTTCATGACTCTATTTTGCAGTTTTCCTTGGCAAAGATACTACGGTGGTTTACTATTTCCTTCTCCAGCTCATTTTACAGATGAGGAAACTGAGGCAAACAGGGTGAAGTGATTTGCCCAGGGTCACACAGCTAGTGAGGTCAAATTTGAACTGCAGTTTTCCTGACTCCAGACCTGGCACTCCCTCTGTTGTGCCACCTAGCTTCTCCCATAACGTTATTGCCTTATATTTCTTTTGTATATACTTGTAAGCACGCTGTCTCCTTCAAATGGTAACTGCTTGAAGGCAGGAATTGTCTCATTTTTGTCTTTGTATCTGAAGTTCTTAAGACATTGTCTGATATGTGCTATGGTTCTTAATAAATGTTTGTTGATTGAGTCATATTCTGATACAGTGGATCTTTGGATAATTTTGCATTAGTATCGCTATATACTAATTTTCTAATTCATTTGTGGCTTTCAGATCTTTTTAGTGTTTCTATCGCATGCCTTACAACTGATGTTACATTTTTTCTTTGAGTTTAATTAATAATCCATGACAGATAAAATCTTCCTGGCTCCTGATTAGCACTATTTAGGGTCTGGATGGCAACGGAAATAAAAACTCCTAAAGATCATCTGAAGTGATCACAGACTAGATGTGAAGATCTGGAAAAGACCATAGAATCATCTATGATCCCTTATACAATGAAGTTTCTTGAGTGAAAATTTATACTTACTGAGATTTATTATATAGAAAAGCTTCAGAATATGTAACCTGGAATCTGAGCTTCTCTGCAGGTAATAATGGGTTCCTTTTCTTGTTTGTTAATTTTAATTTGGCCAGGTGCCTAGCATTTATGTACTATTTCCTGCAAAGGGTGAACAGGTAGACCTGAGGGACTTGGTAGGAAGGACGCCAGTCCCAAGGCGGCAGAGCTTCATTCCTGTCAACTTGGTTCTATTGGGCCACTTTTCCAAGCACTAATTAACAGAAACTCCAGCAGGTCATCTCTCAATATCAGCTTTAACTATGTCTATAATCTACCTTCTAAGGGTTCTTGGCTACTCCGAGCATCTGAGACTTCTAGAGAACCTGTGCTGAAAATTTCTAAGGCAAAAAATAAAATAAAATAAAATGCGATGAAAAGAATAAACTCAACAGTTACAATTAATCATTGTTTGAATACACCCTCATTCCCCATGATTTTCTCCCCTCCTTTTTGTATTCTATAACCGTTTTAGTAATCACCGCTGTTCTAGATCAGTCATGGCCTCCTAACCTAGTTAGTGGCTTTAGCATTGTCTCCTGCCCTTGAGCAGTGGCAGGATACATGGGAGCTGGAAAAACATCTTAAGCAGCAAGCATTGGATTCACTACCTCAATGCTCCACGTGTGGTTCAGGGAGTCTCAGGAAAGGAAGAAGCCAGAGTGGAATGAGGGACCATAAATTCAGAGCCTGAGTGCCCTTAGAGACCATCCAGCCCAACCTCCTTATTTTATAAATGAGAAAACCAAGGGTCATTCAAACATGTTGTTGACATACAATTTAAGGGGCAAGAAACTAATCATGTAAGCATGCATTAATTATAATATGCAGAAATATTTTCATATTTACATGAAATCAGTTTTAAAACTGATTAGCTCAAATTTAGTGTTTCTTTCTCCTTAGATGAACAAAGGTTACCTTTGTCAAAAGAGAACTGAAAAACTAGACAATTCTCTTTCTCTCTCTCTCTCTCTCTCTCTCTCTCTCTCCTTCCTCCTCCACTCTCCTCACATATAGCACTTAGCACAGTGTGCCTACATAATAGATGCTTAGTAAATGTTGATATATAATATGTATATTATCTGTTGTTCAGTTGTTTCAGTCGTATCTGACTCTTTGGGAGTTTTCTTGGCAAAGATACTGGAATGGTTTGCCATTTCTTTCTCCAGCTCATTTTACAGATGAAGAAACTAAGGCAAGTAAGGTTAAGTGACTTGCCCAGGCTCACACAGCTATTAAGTGTCTGAAGTTGGATTTGAATTCAGGTCTTCCTGACTCCAGGTCCAGGACTCTATTCACTAGTTGCTCATATATATGGAAATGTTCCTATATGTGCGCATACAGATCCCACATACATAAAGAAATTACATGGTTCTGGTATTCAGAAAATAATATTAATAATAAATAACTTAGATTTAAACTCACTGCCTAAGTTCTTCACCATCAACTATATCCTTAACCATCTACCATTCCCTTCATTCTTCTGAAACTATTACCTGACATGTCACCAATGACCACTAAATGAGTAAATTCAATGGCTTTCTTCTCAATCTTTTTGGTCCTTGACTTCTTAGTAGAATGCTACTTTTTGTTTATCGCCCCAGTCTTTCTGAAAACTCTCCTGTCCCTTGAATCCTATCATTTTGTCTCATTTGCTCACCCTCTGAACTCTCTGACATCCCATTTTCAAGCTTCTCTCTGTTCTTCCACCCTAGAATGTTCATACTTCTCTCTATCTTCCAATTTTCTCTCTCACTTGGAGAGCTCATGCATTTGCACATGGTTTCAATGATCAATTCTATGGGAAAGACTCTTAAAAATCTACATTTTTCATTCCTGAACTTCAGTCCTGAATTTCTGGTTGGCTGGAAGACATTAATACCCATATTTCCCAGCATCATTTCAAACATTATATCTTAAACTAACCTTTTTACCTGAGGCAGCTAGAAGCACAGCAGCTGGAGCACTAAGCCTGTAATCTGAAGACTTGAGTTCAAATCTGGACCCAGTCACTTACTCTCCATATGACTCCAGGCAAGTCACTCAATCTCTGTTTGCCTGTTTTCTCAATTGTAAAATGAGGGTAATAATAGGCCCTACCTTGCAGAATTGTTGTAAGAATGACTGTTCTAGTCATCCAGGCCCAAAAGCTAGGATTCACTTTGATTCCTCTGGGCAACTGCCATTGTCTCTTCCTCATATCCAATGCCAGTAAGTCAGTAGATTTTTCCTTCAAAGTAATCTCTCTTATCTTTCACTTCTTTTCACCCTCCCTCAGGCCCTAGTCCAGCCACCCCTGAACTGCTGCAATGGTCTTCTCTATGACTTTTCTGCTCCAATCTCTCCCTATTCCTATCCATCATACACTGTGACAAGATAAAATTTTTCTAAACCACTTCAATTATTCCAGTTCCCACTTTTAAATATCCATGGCTCCCAGACACCTACTGTTACCAAGGCCAGACTCCTTAATCTGGACTTCCATAATCTCAGTTTACTTTTCCAGTTTTACCTTCAACTAATTAATTTTCTCCAACCTTCAGCTCTGGCAAAAAATAGCATTGCTCCCCAATTAATGACTTGTACTTTGCCACCTCCATGGGTTTTGTACATGTCTGCCTCTATCTAAAATGCAACCTCCCTTCTCTTTTCTTCTCTCTGCTTTTGGAACTCAGATCAATCCCTTGGAAAGGGAACTCTTCAAAGACTGTGCCAGATGATATCGGTCTCTCCTTCTTCTGAACACCTACTGCCTGCATCATTCACTTAGCAACTAACATACGCTTTTAGTGTTATTGCATTTAGTAGTTATATAATACTGTCATTTAACTTTTCATATAGTTAGGTCTTATTTTCCTAGTTTGATGAGGATAAGCTTCTCGAAGGTAGAGACCAAATCTAAGATATACAGGGTATCCCAAAAGTCTTAATGCAGTTATAGCTATTAAAGCTTTTCGAGCTTAAAGTTACACTAAAAATAGAGTTGTCCCAAATATCTTGGTGCGGTTTTAAACCATTAAAACAATTAGAGGGGCGGCTAGATGGTGCAGTGAGTAGAGCACCAGCCCTGGAGTCAGGAGGACCTGAGTTCAAATCCAGCCTCAGACACTTAACATTTACTAGCCATGTGACCTTGGGCAAGTCACTTAACCCCAACTGTCCATCCTTCCCCCCTCCAAAAAAAAAAAGGCAAAAAAAAAAATAATTAGAGCTTGAAACTGAGCTAAGACTTTGGGATATCCCTTGTTTGCATTCCCTACAATGCCTTGCACATAGTAGGCACTAAATCAGTGACAATTATTTTCTTCAACAGTGCTTTTCTTCTGAAGAATGAAAAATATTTCAAATATCTTCTTTCTGTAAGAAGGATCAGAGAGAGATATTCTTTGATCCCCTTTTATGAGCGAGTAACAGATTTCTTGTATACCTATTCCCACGAGATTGAATTTTAGTATTTTGGGATGAAAATGGGTAATTTTTAATTAAATCAATTACTACCAGTTTGCTCCTTTTGATCTTCTTCATTGTTTTCATTAATTTGGATTCTCACTCTGTTTTCACGTGGTATGAGTTCAGCTGCTAAAATGTATAAATTTTAAAAAATGAAAAGTTTAAAGAGAGATGAACAAATTGTCCTATTCTTTATACTTTACAATAATGACTGTTTAATTTGTTGGGTTTGCTGTTAATTGCCCAGAGTAGGAGGAGGCTGGCATCCTTTGAGATCCAACCCCCCTAGGAAATTACAATTAGAGGGGAAGAAGTTAGAAAGTGAGTAATAAGGAAAATGGGGTGGGGGGGGAAGGAGACTGAAATTACCAAAGATTTCAGGAAGAAGAAAAGTCAAAGACCATGAAGATAAATAGATAAGTCAACAGGAAAAATAGTTAACAGAAGGAAATACGATCTCTAGGTCTATTAAATGAGTATAGGAATTTACAAAATAAATACCACAACACAAACAACAATGAACTTGATGAGACAGAATTGTCTGAAATTTGAGAAGAACATGGAACTACAATATGTTGTTTCTGGGTGGTTCAAAAGAGAAATGAGAATTATGAGAGCAGACCTTATGACCTGAACAGCAAAAATAATGGGCAGAATGGAAAAACTGTAGTCTTTGATGGCAAATCTCACCAAAGAAATAAAAAGAAGACCAAAGATTGGGAATGCAAATATACAGAAGCAAAGGATAATCTAGAAGAAGGGGAGCAAAAAAACCAATAACATGAAAAGAAAACATGCTTGCTAGACAAGCAAAATATACTGATTTTGAAGACATAATGCATAGAGACAAAAGAGATCATAGATCTCCCATAAGAAGATGACAAGACAAAAAAAAACCCTTAATACCATAATGAAGGAAATAAAGAGAACAGTTCATAACTTCTGTACATAGAAAATAAGATTCCAATTGAAAGAATTCACAGATCACCTTGAGAGAAGAAAACATCCAAGGCAGCAAACTCCAAGACACAGAATGGTTAACTTTAATTATTCATTCAGTTCATTACCCTTCTAATCACCCTGACAATGTTTTTCCAAACCACAGATTTAGAATTATTCAAGGGGCTCATGTCAAAAATCCTTCTAGCTTATCAGAGCTTGTGCCACACTAGCATAGACTCTGAGAGCACAGGGTCACCACCACACCTTTGAATGCTATACAATTACTAATTGTTGTCATTATTATTGTTATGAGACATCAGAGTAGATCCTTAGTGAACTTTATTTTTTTTTTTGGCCTTTTTGGATGGGGAGGGCAGGGCAATTGGGGTTAAGTGACTTGCCTAAGGTCACACAGCTAGTAAGTGTTAAGTTTCTGAGGCCAGATTTGAACTCAAGTCCTCCTGACCCAGGGCTGGTGCTTTATTCACTGAATCACCTAACTGTCCCTCTTGTGATAATTCCTTTTGCGACAACATTTTTAAAAATTCCACCTAAAATTTTACCTGGAACATATGACTGGTAAGTTGATATTTCTCCAAGCGCAATTAATTTTTCCTTAAAAAAAAAAAACATGATTATAGCACAGATACTATAATCAATGATTATATATATATATATATATATATATTGGTCTCAACTGGATATTTCCCTATTATACTACTACTGGTATGGAAAGCCCTTTTGCCACTTTAAGATCATCAGTGGTTTAGTAATGTATATCGTTTGGTGTCTGTGGAGCTTAAGTGACACGTACATGGTAATACAGCTACAAGAGTAGCTTGTACAAGAGTACATGTCCATGGTAATACAGCTACACGAGTAGCTTGTACAAGAGTAAAAGCTTGAATCCTGGTTCTTCTGATCAAAAGATCAAAAGAAACCAGCTCTGGATAAGACACATAGAAAACTTTGACAAATGAAAACCCTAAGAGACAGAATTTCTGGGTAATTAATAATCAATTTATTAGGCTAGTTTATAATCAATAATGTATAATTATAATTATAATCAATATATTTATAATCAATAAATTGATCAATCGATTTCTCTTAGTAACCAAATACCTCAAGGAGACCCTGAAATGCCTCAAATCTCTTCTGGAAGGGAACTTCCCTAAAAAGTGAAACTCAACCCTGATTGGTAAACATTTAATGAGGTTGAAAGTCCTCAGCTCTTGCTAAGAACATGGCTTGATCATGAGACTCAGTCACCTCAAAGCATCTGGGCAAGGGAAGCCATTTCCATCTGGACATCACTGGCTAGTTTTCTCCTTCATATGCTGGGTTGCCCTAAACTCTAATGGAGTGGATCAAGGAGGGGGTGTTCTTCCACCAGACGAAGGCTCACCAGGACAATGTTCTGTTTATACACTAAACAGAAATTAGGTCTCCAAGTTGGGTGGGATCCTAATAAGTATATGCCTTGAGGACTGAGAACAATCTCAACAGTCAGCCTTGCCCTTCAGAAGCTGCTATTCCTTTTCAGGAGTTGGGTTTTAACAGAAATAAAAGGAAAAGGGTGTGTCACAAATTAATAATTAATTATTAACATAATAGCATATTAATTTCTCTCATAACACATGATATGGAGAAGACGAGGCTGCCAGAAGTTGTGTGGAGCTGAGAATGAACACATAGGCAGAGGCAGATGCCACAGAATAGGGAGCCAGCACTGAGAGAGAGGTTGTTTGGACCAATAAGACATGAGCAATGGGAGCTCATGTCAAACACCCTTCTAGCTTATCAGAGCTTTTACCACACTGGCATAGACTCTGAGAGCACAGGGTCACCATCACACCTTCGAATGCTATACAATTATTATTTGTTGTCATTATTACGATTCATTCTGTCCTAATACTAAAGAACTGGGTCCACCCCCTCCCACGCCCCCCATTGGTAGTTCCTAGAATTGTGTCATCTGCCTTCAAGGCTGAGCTATTTAAGACCTTGCAAGGGTATGGCCAATTTATAACCCAGCCAACTGCATTGCCCCTTCTGAATCCATCAGAGGCGTGTAAAGGGATCATGGGGTATTGCCTTTGTTACCACATCAACCCCTTGTCATCTGTGACTATATCATCTGAGCTGGGATATGTGTGGAATCAAATTCTGCCTCCCCCAACCCTCAATTACATTAGCAAAATTAATCTCCTTGTATCTTTTCTGAAATTACCTGTTCGAGATCATGGATTATTGCCCCCTTGACATCTTCAGTTAATTCAATATCTGGCAAATCCGTACGAGGAAGCCATACTCCATTCACACATTTTACTGGCATGGAAAACACCATGCCCTCAGGTGTGCCAAATTCACCTGGAGTGTTCCCACAAGACAGTGAATAATAAATGCAATTAGTTGTTTCTTCTTCACTGCACTATGAATATGCAAAATTTTTAAATGACTCACAATAAATGTTTTTGATGATGATTACGCTGAATTATCAGAAGGTAATCTCTTCTACCAGGTTTTTGTTTATCATTTAGTTCTCCTGGAACCCAGTCATTCTTGATTGTCTATGCCTGGATTATGCATGTGTAGATTTAGTGACAGTAGAAATTACAGGCTCTGGGACTTACTACCTAGCTGGCCCCATGACCATTTTCTCCTGCCCATGTTTCCTGAGCTGACAGTCTTTGTTTTCCATGTTATCTCTCATGAAGTCCTATCTGTTTGCATTCTTTGCCCATATTCTAACCCATAAGGCAGTTTTATATAATCTACGGGCCAAATAATATGATTTGAAAGGGAAGGAACAGGGGCTACAGGTGTGGTGCTTTTCCAGCTGAACACTGAATGCTCATTAAAACCATCATTACAACTTGGCTGTGGCAGGTGATGGGAAAGTTATTGGTAGTGAGCCCTCAACATTCAACTAAGTTGGTTCCTTTTATGTAGAATATTTTTTGTTTGTCACACAAGAAATTGTGGCTGGCTTCCCAGCAGTGTTGTGCAAAGGAAAAAATACCTTGTTCTGTGAATGGGCAAAGCTGGATTTTAACCACTGCTCTCCTGTCAAAGGCAGTACTTGCATGACTTAACTAACTCAGGCAGATGGTTTTGCCTCTAATTTTTTTAACATGGGGGCAGGCAGGGTTGAACTAGATGACTAGATGCTTCTCAAGTTGGATCATCCTCCTTCTTGTCCACTAAGATAAACAGGAGGACTTCATTAAGGAGACACAAAAGAGTGGAAAATACTGGAATCTCCCACAACTCCAAGTGCTTCCTTAAGACAGTGTCCCATCTCTATGCTTTACTCACTCAGACTCCCTCAAATATCAGCCTCACCTGCTTGTTGAAACTTGGAATCCCTTTAAGAGGATACAAAGCCCTTCATTTTACAATTAGACATAAAGCATAAAATGGAACTCAATGACATTTGCACTCATTTGTAAATTACTGATATTAGATCCTTTCATAAGAGCAGGTATTGATAGGGGAATTACGGAACCAAGTCCCTGGGGATCTGAAAGAGATAAGATGGAGGACACCAGAGTGGTAAAAAGGAAAGCTGAGGGTGCCAAACTTGGACCCACTTCACAATTCTGCCTGCTGGGAGTGGTGCCAGATTCTGTGTCCCATACTCTGATGGAACTCTTTCAGAGAGGAAATTCATTGGGAGTATTAGCCACTCTCTTGTAATTATCTGCGTCGTATTGACATGAGTGAGTGGCAAATAACAAATGACAAAAATAAGATAGTATCAAGCAGTAAGGCACATTAGAAAGGGCAACAGATTTGGAACAAGGTCTGTTCCTACCATCTATGTGACTTCAGACAGGTCATTTAATTTCTGCAGAACCCAGCAACCTCATCTATAAAGGGCCAGATAATCTCCCAAAAAGGACAATCAGAATGAGCAAGGGCTTCAAGATCAAGCCGGGAGAGGCTCTGTTGAAGAAACTGGGGGTGTCTACTTTGTTGAAAAGAAGTCTTCAGGGCAGAGCTGTAGCTAATCATTTTTCAGGGGCAAGTGGTAGGCTCAGGGAAATCTTGGGGGAAGAGACCTTAGGGAGATGCCTCCTTGGGATACAAGTCCCTATTGTGGGAAAAGATCCCAGGACACCACCTGGTGTCGGGGAAGACACTCCTTGACACACTGAAGCTGTTGATGAGAAGTGACTGCCAGGGGATGGAGCAAGGTGGACCAAAGATATCTTAGAGGTTGGGTGGTCTGGAAAAAATCCCTTATTCCCCTGACCAAGTTATAGCTCTGCATTGGAAATAGGGTAAACAGTGATAGTGTTTTGAAGTATTTCAAAGGCTGTAACATGGAAGGAACATTACACTGACTTTCCTTGATACCAGAAATCAGAACTTAAATAGATGGTTAGAAGTTGCAGAGGCAGATTTAGGCTTGAGATAAGGAAAAACCTACAAACAATTGTTATTCAGTCACTTTCAGTTATGTCTGACTCTTTGTGACCCCATATGGGGCTTTCTTGGCAAATACATTGACATAGTTTGTCATTTTCCTCTACAGCTCATTTTATAGATGAAGAAACTAAGATAAATAGAGTTAGTGACTTGTCCAGGGTCACATAGCTAGTAAGTATCTAAGGCTGGATTTAAACTCAGGAAGATGAGTCTACCTGACTCCAAGCCCTGGCACTCTATCCTCTGTGCCACCTAGCGGTCCTTTATTAACAAAGAGAGTTGTTTAAAAAAAAAAAAAAAGCAGAATGGCTTCCCTCAGGAGGTAGTGGGTTCCCTTTCACTCAAGGTCTCCAAGGCAAGGCTGAATGATTCTTTCTCATGTATGTTTTAAAGGTAATCCTTGTTCAGGTAAGGGCTGAACCAAAGGCTTCTGGAGTCCAATCTAACAGATTTTATGATTCTCTCAGGTAGCTTCAGTTCAAAATCCTATGAGCCTCTGATCTATAACAGCTCCTGAGAAAGTTAAGAATTCTGATCACTGATCTAGCCCACCACTCTTTATCATGTTAATGAGCAAATTACATATTCAATTAAAATTTTATCTTTTATTTATATCCCCAAAATAGAAATACAAAAGTAATTTTTTAATATATAGAAGTATGTAACTTAGGGAGTCTTCAGTTTACAAATAAGTTGTATTCTATAATTAATTACAAAGTCAGTAATTTAGTATTCAGAATGAGGGGTGTTTTCTTAGGGAGGTAGAGTGTGAGGATGGCTTGCACAAAAAGTAAGTTAATGAATAACCATTTCTTTTCCAGCTCTATAAATTTAAAGGGTTAAACCAGAGATGTGGCCTAGCCCTTGCATGCAGCCAGAACCAGACTAAAATGTAATTGGGGAATTTTTAACAAAATAAATAAAAAGAAAATTTTCGTTCTTCAAAACCTCATCTGGGGTTTCCTTGACAAAGATACTGGAGTAGTTTGCCATTCCCTCCTCCCGCTCATTTTACAGATGAGGAAACTAAGGCAAACTGGGTCAAATGACTTGCCTATAGTCACACAGCTAGTAAGTGTCTGAAGCCAGATTTGAACTCAGGAAGAGGAGTCTTCCTGACTCCAAGTCTGGTGCTTTATCCACTTTGTCACCCAGCTGCCAAAAATAGAATACAAAACAGGTAATGTTAATTTGTGGTTTTCTAAGTCAACATGCGACCCACTGAGGTCCATTTCTATTTGAGTTTGATACTACTGGACTAAACAACCTACACCCACAGGAGAGACCCAGGAAGAAAGGAAGATGGAGACATTCAAGAGAGCTAACAGGCTCAGGTCTTTCCAGACTGAATCCAAGGAGATCTAGGGAAGGGGAGGCCTTTTTTACTTCTTCTTTTGCCAAATTCTCGACTGGGGAAGTTAAACAAAGGAAAAGAATCAGACACCTGATGGAGTTTTTTTCAGATGTAAGAGGAGGAATTATACATAATTATGCTGGCTATCCTCAAGGAAGAACAATCTTATTCTAGTGAGAAACAAAGATTCACCTTCACTCATTATTCCTGCAGAGAAAATCTCTTCAGGAGGGGAATCGTGGTACCAGAACTTCAGTATGGTGGCTATACAGTGGGCCATGGAAATACCCCTTTGGAAATGCCCTTTCAAACTCCATGCATTGAGAGACTGCCCGAGTTCTTTTCTAATCCAGTCACTGCAAGAAAAGAAAATGATCATTTTACTAGAATACAATGCTCATTTAAAATCAAAAGAAACAATAACTATGGGAAATGAGCTGCAGTGGGAAAACCGAAACCTACAGCTAAGCACAATCACACGCTGACTCTGTCCTAAGAGATCTGACACACACTAGCTTCCTATTTCCTATGACTGCGTATGTAGATTGTAAGTTACCTGAGGGCAGGAAAAATGCCTTAGTTACTTTCGTATTTTCGTGGATACTTTGCACTTTTTTTCTTTGCAGAGTGTGCACAAATAACAAATGGTTGTTGAATAATTGATACCGAAGTGTTGTCTGTAGGAAGAGTAAGTTCCTATTTACACAGTGTACTTTTCACCACATTATGGAAAAATATACACTTTGAAACACATTTTTGTCCATTGTTGCCTACTGTATCATTTTGTCACTGTGAGCATTCTCTTCATTGATAACAAATAAGCAGATATTCTTTGAGAGTGCTATGGCCAAGAAACTGATGACTCTGTCATCCACCTAGCCAAATATATTTCTTTAAAAAAAAAATCATACACATTCCAGGTCACAGTTTTACATCTCTATCAAAATACGTTAAAGCGTGCAGTGCACATTGGGTAGTTCTGCAGTCCTACAGAAAGCGGTCACAAAATTGATTCTGTGAGGTGACTGATGTCATTTATCCTTGCCCATGGTTCTGTGTGGGGTTGGATTCCAGCTGTCCTAGTACTAGAATAGAAGTACATACCTATGGATAATTTTTAAAAAATGTATCCCAGGAAGAACTTCTCCCAGGCCAAAGGAAATGATTTGGATCAAAATTCCAAACATTTTTGTGATCTTTTTCTGTGTCCCCTTAATCCTAAAATAATAACATACGATTGAAAATATTTTCACCGAGAAGTTTTAGAAAATTACACACACACACACACACACACACACACACACACACACACACACATACACACACCATTAACGTGTGACTATAGTTCAGAGTTAAACAAAAATATAGTGGCCAGGTTTTTGATCCCTATGAATGTATCTATTCACTTCAATTGGTAACAGGGTAAATGTGGGGAAGTTGGCTTATTAAATCACATTTTTGCAGAACTAAAGATATTTGAAAATTACTTTAAAGGTTATGATAATTTTATCATCTATTAACATATAATGATTAGAATACAATATTTGAAATATACCATACCTATCAAATATCAAGTTTAATATGTAACGTGAATAGCTTGGAGGTCCCCAAATAGCACTGTCATATCTGAAAATTTTTGTTTTCTTCAGGTCAATGTAGCGAGAGCCAGAAATATTACCCCAAATTATCACATCTTTGATGTCTAGAACAAAAGAACTCAATTAACAAAAACAACAATGCATGCAAAAATGGAAAATATACCATCTGAGACTGCTTAATTGGGATCTTAACCTAGGAAAATTGCTCTTTAAAATATATGAGAGGATCCTGCTAATCTTTAATTTCTTTGTAAGGCCCCCTTTAAAAAAAGTTTTATCATTGAATTTTGTTTTTATATCACAATTATCTCCAGAAATATAACCCTTCCTCCATAACCCCAACCCTTACCCTGAAAGGAAAGCCTATCTTGTAACAGTTATAATTAATTTAGTTAAACGCTAAGCAAAACTAGTTATTTCATCTGGCAATGTGTATAGCCCCCGCACGCTCGAGATCCTCTCTCTCTCTTTGCTGGGATGATGGTGTCGTATTTCATTATCTGTGTTCTCATTTACTAAGAGTTTGGCTCCATGTTTATTGATCATTTTATTTATATTATTTTATTTAATGTGTATATTGTTCTTTGGTTCTGTTTATTTCACCCCTGCATCAGCTAATACAAATCTTCTCATGTTCCTGTGACTCCGCGTAATCATTATTTCTTACAATATCATTGTTAGATTCACACTCCAAAGCTCACATAGGTATTCATAGGAACACAGACACATAGAGAGCATGTTAGACAACTCAGAGGCCATAAAGTTCAACTTCCTTATTTTACAGATAAAGAAACTAAGGCATTTCCCCAATTAATGAGTGCCCCATTTCTCCCCACCCCCCACTTCTCAGTTACCACAAAAAGCATTTCCATTAACATTTTGGTATTTGTTGGAACTTTATTTTTGTCTTTGATTTCTTTGGAATAAATACTCAATAATAGGATTGCTGGGTCAAAGGGCATGAGCAGTTTAGTAGCTTTTGAATAATTTCAAGTTGATATTCAAAATAAGACCGATTCACAGCTTCAGCAAAAGTGCATTTGTGTGTCAGTCCTCCCTAGCAATAGAGGCTCAAGAGTTGCTCTAACATGAACTGTCCACATTTTCTCTAATATTTGCCATGTTGCAGGGTGTGACATGAAACCTCAAACTTGTTTTAAATATATTTGTCTCTATTAGTAATTTGGAGCATGTCTTCATAGGTCTTCATATTATAGGTTGCAATTCTTCTGAAAAAAAAAAGGTCACTTATCTGTTGAGGACTGGTTCTTGGTCTTTTATATTTGCATCAATTCTCTACTACCTTAGATATATCACAATTTTAACATAGATATTTGAACAAAATTTTTTTCTTCACTGTACAGTTTCTTTTCTCATTCTATCTGAAATGATTTTGTGTGTAAAAGCTTTTTCATTTTATATTTTCAAAATTTTCAAAAAAAAATATTTTTTTTTTACTTTTGTTATGTTTTCTATTCCCTGTTCATTTGAGTTAAGAATTCTCCATAGGTTGAATGGAGAAAGATGAACATTTCCTACAAAATTACTTCTTCCGAGCTCAAGAGGGTTCATAGCTGATGAAACTCATTAACATATTTGACCAGGGACCAGACCCACTGTACAATTCCCAGGTATAGGGGGATTCAATGTGAAGATTGTAAGTAACTCTAATCTTGATCTGCTGGTATTAGTAGTGGTAAGTTCCTTGCATCAGAATAACCACCCAATCCAGGCAATTCCTTCCAACCAGCCTAGTGGGTGGCCAATGTGCTAAGCTACATCATAAATGCCAACTTGCCCCAGAAGTCCCAATTTTTATTCCTAACATCCCTAAAATGGAAGAGGGGAGACCAGGGAAGGCCCAGTTGTTAGCTGCACTGTTGTTGGAGGCATGATCATATCACAATGATGGAATAAGATACTCCTGCTGAGCTATATCCAGCACTTCCAGACCCTGAAGTTCCTACAAACTGCTCCTTTAATTTCTAGATCAGCTGACTAGACCTTGAAGGGAAACTGGATGGACAAAGATTGGTGGTAGTATTGTCAGAGGTCCTAATTTCTGAAACAGTCATAGCCTTAAGGAAAGGGGAATGGTGTTGGTAGGAAATCTCTCCCAAACAGAATACAATTGGTCCTGAAGATATTCATACTTCATCATGGCTGGCCTCCTCAGGTTTAAATATTATCTCTATGTGGATGACCACTAGATCTATAATCCAGTCCATGACTCTTTCCTGAGCTCTGGTTCCACATCTCCAACTGCTTGTTAGATTCTTCAAACTGGATATTCCATAGCTCATCATCTTTCCCCCTAAACTCACCCCTCTCTTCTGAACTTCCATGTTTCTGTTGAGAATACAACTGTCTTTCCAGTTACCTAGGTTCACAATCTCAGAGTCATCCTTGACTCCTCTCACTCCTTATTACCTCACATATCAGTTGCCAAAGTCTTGTCAACTCTATGAACACAACTTTCTGACATCCTTCCAATTTTCTTGACTTCAAGACAAGGAGACTGATTAACAGGTTATAAAATAGTTCAAGAGAGAATTTATGCAGGCATATACTACCCTAGTGTAGTGGGCCTTCCCTGGTCTCCCCCTTCCATTTTAGGGATGTTAGGAATAAAAATTTGGACTTCTGGGGCAAGTTGGCATTTATGATGTAGCTTAGCATGTTGGCCACTACCCTAGTGTATGCCTGCATAAATTCTCTCTTGAACTATTTTATAACCTGTTAATCAGTCTCCTTGTCTTGAATTTCTCACAACTCCAATTCAAGCCACCAAAGTGACTTTTCTAAAGTACAAGTCTGACTATGTCATTCAGATGCTCAGTAAACTCCACTAACTCCCTACTACCTCTAGAATCAAATTAAAAAATCTTCTGTTTGGCGTCTAAAGCCCATTACAACTTGGCTCTGGCCCATCTTCTGAGCCTTGTTATATATTACTCTTCTTCACCCATTCAATGTGGCCTTCTTCCTGGTCCTGAGACACAACATGCCTTCTCTTGTGTCTGTGCATTTTCATAGGCTACCTTTCATCCCTGGAATGAACTTTCTTGTCACCTTCATCTCTTAGTCTCTTAGAATCTCTAATTTCCTTCAAAGCACAGTTCAAGGGTCACCTTCTACACAAGGCCTTTCTTGATCCCTCCAATGATTAGTGCCCTCATTCCCAAAATTTATCTTGAATTTTTGTATTTATCTGGTATATATTTAGGAGTCGTACAGTGAATGGAGCATTGGGCCTACATTAGGAAGGCCTGAGTTCAAAACTGGTCTCAGACACTTACTATCTATGTGACCCTAGGCAAATCACTTAATCTTGTTTGCCTCAGTTTCCTCATCTAGTTGTGAGATCAACTGTAAAATGCTTATTTAGCATAGTACCGAGCACCTGGTATTATACATTAGCTATTATTATTATTTGTACCTTGTCTCCTGCAATAGATTTTGAGTGCCTTGAGGACAAGAATTGTTTGGTTTTTTTTTTATCTTTGTCTCCTCAGCACCTAGGTACATAGTAGGTTCTTAACAAATACTTATTAACAATTGAATGTGGAGTAGCAAACAAAATGAAAAAGTCACTGTACATTTCAATGTAAATTTACAAAAGCTGAAAACATCTTCACTGACAGAGAGAAAATAAAACTTTAATTCAAAATGGAGTTTGAAGTTTGAAAATTAACCATTTACTCTTTATAGGTGCTTAAGTTTTACACATAATGAAAGCAAGCTGCTTTATCTAAAGATCCTTAATCTAAAGGAAATGCAGTTTAGTGTTTCTTAGAACATGAATGTTTATATGATGGACATTATGTTAGTCTGATAAATTCTGGTTTGCTGTGGCATTGGTTCTGGTAATTATACTGATAGGCACAATTAGGTAGCACAGTGGATAGTGTGCTGGCTCTGGAATCATGAAAACTAGTCTTTCTGAGTTCAAACCCAGCATCAAATACTTCCTGGCTATGTGACCCTGGACAAGTCACTTAACTCTGTTTGCCAGAGTTCCTCGTCTATAAAATGAGCTGGAGAAGAAAATGGCAAACCACTCCATTATCTTTGCCAAGAAAACCCCAAATAAGGTCATGAAGAGTCAGACATGACTCAGCAACAACAACAAAAATCACATTGATATTTTAGATCGGACAGAACAGAAAGAATTGCTTTCTAGAGATTTCTTGTTGTTAAAGTAATGGATGCAGCTTTTGCTGAGATTTGATAAGGGAATGAGAGTCTATTGGTTCCAATGGTTTAGGACAAGTCCATATTTTATAGGTTTTCCAATTTTGCCTGAAATAATGCTTCTCATGTCTTCGAATCCTCACTGGCCATTGTTGTTTTCCCTTTCCCTAAGGACCTTTCTTGCTAAGATTCTATCTACTGTGATCGCTCACTGGATGTTGGAGAACTACTAATCCAGGTAGTGAGTGAAAGAGGCAGGATGTGAACCCTTACCATAGCCTCTGAATCCAAAGCCAGCATTTTTTATATCGTACCTCGTTGCCACTTGTTTTCCAACCCATTCATTCAACCCCTTAACTTCCATGCTTGCCACTTCAGTAACTAGTAAAGGTGCTGACTCATAATAGCAAAAGCAAACAAAAGAAACAAAAAGATATTTCAACACCCATTAAACACCATAGACTCTCCTTTTATTCATCAAGTACCTACTGTGCGAAAGGCTCCGTGCCAGCTGCTTCTTACCGACTCAACGGTACCATTAATTTGCTACATTCCATTACACCTTCCACAGAGCATTTGTTGAATACTGGACTTAATCTTATTGGGTTTTGTATTACAGTTACATGTGCATATAGCATTTCTCAACAGTAGACTACAAGCTCCATGATTAAAAGTGGTCATTTATTTTTGTATCGGCTCCAGCATCCAGAACAGTGCTTTGCTCATGGGAGAGGCCCAGGAAATGTTTGTTGAATTGAATGAAATTAGATATATACAAAGTGTGAACTTAGGAGACTTAAGGAATTATGTTCAATGTTTATAAAAAATGAAGAAAGAGCACATGAATCATATACACTGGGTATGCAGATCTTGTGATATGGTACACAACCTTAAAAATATTTATGTGGATATACGTGTGTGTATATGTGTGTGTATATATATATATATATATGTATATGTATATGTGAAAATAAAAGTATTAAATTATATTAAAAATCCAAGTATCAATATTCTAACATAATACATTAAAATTTTTAAAATTATGATGTATGATTTAAGGAAAGTTACTTCAATTTACTGTTTTGTAACAGATAGTGTACTATATTTGAATTAGGAAGAACTGTATTCAAACCCCATTTTTGATACTTAGTAGCTATGTGATCATGGGCAAGTTACTTTATATATCAAGGCCTCAGATGTCACTTCTGTAAAATAGGGACAGTAGTATTTCTAATACCAATTTCATAAGGTTGTTTTGAGATTCAAATGTGATGTGGCACAACGTACTTTAAAATATCAATGAACTATATAAATGGCCAGTAATTCTTATTAATCGATTAACATTTATTCAGCAGCATAGCACAGTGAAGGTAGCACTGCATTTGGGGGATTCCATATATGCCCCTTGGCCTGTGGGGCCTGGGGTAAGTGACTTAACCTTTCTTCCTGTCAGTTTCTTCATGAGTAAAGAGAAGGTATAGAATTGATGGAACCCAGGGCTCCTTCTAGCCATAAGTCTATTAACCTCCAATTCTACCAGGTGGGAGAGCTAGGCCAATTCTGGGAAGACAGGCAAACATGGAAGGTATACCCTACTCTCAGGATGCTTGCATTCTACTGGGTTACAGCATTTCCAGTGATTCATCCATTCCTTATTGTTTTCAAATGGTAAACATATAGTCTATATCCCTTTATCTTTTCTTGGGTTAATTAAAATAAATTAGCCATAAAAATCAATTAATCATACACCAACAGGGATTTGCAAACTAATCAAATTATTCACTGAGATCACAGAATTGGAAATGCTAGAGCTGGCAGCAACTTTGGTGTGAATGACTTGAACATCTCCAGTACTCCATTTCTGTTTCCTTATCTGCAAAAGGAATGGATTGGCCTGGATGGCCACTTCTAGCTCTCAATCCATGATCCTGTAATAATGTAGGCCAATCCTCTCATGCGACACCTGAGGCCCAGCAAAGGGTAATCATATATAGCTGACAGGCCCTGTGTCAGGGCCACAACTAGGACTGTGCCCCCCGTTTACTGTCCAATTGCCAGTCTCAGACTCCTGCCTCAGAGAGCAGAGTTTTTAGCTGCTCTAAAAACAAAAACAACATCGATTAAAAATACCAAGGACTCACCAGACGCTGTTGTTTTCAATTTTCTGGCCAACATGGCTTTTGCTTCGTTTTCGATCACCATGGCCATAGCAATGATGTTCCGTGGGTTAATAGATGGCGTATGAGTAATCAGCAAACTGGTGGTGAGATTTAGAAAGGTCTTTCCTGCCACAATAACTTTCACAGTTTTATGAGCATTTTTCTCAATCAGCGATCCAAATAATTGACACAGAGGAACCCTAGTTTTGATTCTATTTTCTAGACACTCAGACTCATCATCAGTGATATCATTAAGTATGATGATAACATCAGCCTCCAAAAAGGCCTCTTCTATTACTGTGCATACAGAGATTTCCCGCAGAAGAGGCGCTGCCAGATCTTGGCCTTCCATCACAATGCCATTGAGAGTGTCTTCTTCTAAGTAGTTGCTTATGAGATGGATGCTAATTTCTTCTTCCATACTGAATATTTCTCCACTGACCAGTATTGGAATCAGGTTGTAGCATGTAGGACAAGATGCACTGATTAAAATGGGATAACTTCATTAAAAATTAGAAAAAGATGTTTTCCCTTAAACTTTTACTCTCATTATATAATTCTTTATATACAGTAAGACTATATATATTTTAAACATTTTATGTTGTACATTCTTTGTGTTTTCAACATTTTGTTTTTAACATTTTATGTTATTTTTTAAATACCCATATAATTCTGTAAATACAGTAAGACTGCACGTATTTTTAAACGGACAAGCATACACACAGACTTTGGGTGACTTGTTTTAGGTTAGAGTTTTTTACAAAATAAGAAATTCTGACTTCTACCTTCCTCTGGTCATAAGTTAGTCTCAAAATAACACATAATGCCTTTTTTCAAATGACTGAAATAAAAATTCCTGTTTGTAGGGAGCTATTTCTAATAAACAACCATTTTGCTTTGGATGTCCTTTTAAATTTTCTCATGTGAAAATAAAAATGATTAGGTCTTTCTTAACTGTTGTTCATGAAAAGTTATGGAAAATTTTTGGAAAAAAATTACATAATAAGAAATGTTTTTTAAAAAATCCAAAATTCAGTCAAGACCTAAATTCACTAGTACATTATGGAACTGGGATTTTAAATCATAGAAATAAGTCAAACATTTGAAAACTTACAATAATATACACATGGGGAATAGAGAGCTATCTCTTCATAAATCCTATTGCTTTGTGAGAAAACTGATTTTGTATTCCGGAAATAAAGAAATGTTGAACACTCCTAAATGGTGCTATCTTGGCAGTAAATTTTCATTTAGGTGCATTTTAAATAAGTCACTGAAATAAATCTCAAAAGTGATATTTGCCTAATCTGTAGTGGAATTAATCATGCACCCTGATAAAGAAGAATTGCAATGTAGCAAATAGCCTTGCTCTACTTTCCTACCCGGTGATCCAGACCTTTAGTGGATTGATTTGATTTTTAAGCTCTTTTTCCTCCTCCTCAATTTCTATGTGTGCCTCCAAGTTCTCGCCAGAAATAAGCAGCATCTCTTGGGTCATCATCTTTGAGGTGATGCCATAGTAAAGCTAGACCAAAAGGAAGACCTAAGTTAGCACAAGAAGATACATAGATACAAAGAAAGATTCATTCTGCTTCACATGAATGGAATGGGGCTCCTATTTCACAGTGTACTCTGTCTGCTGGCATAACATCTGGGGGATGTTGTGAGCCTGTTTATGGAAATTCATGATCCTGAGCAATAGAGGAAACCTGCTCCCAATTCAGAACATGGGCAGGCATTTTATGACGGTTTTCCATCTGCTTAACTCAAGGTGATGAAAAGTCTTTAGCTGATAGATACAAAGCCAGAACTAAGCATGTATACAAAAGGCATGCACAGGCCAAATCATGGTCTTTTCCTTGGCTACGAGTGAGGAAGAAATGCTATAAGCTTCTGGCGGGGGAGAGGGGTAGTACCAGTGGCCTGCTCTCCCTATAACAGTTGACCTATGTCTTTGAATTCATGGTGCCTCAGTTTCTTTGTCTGTGTTTCTCATTTCTGCTCTCAGGTGCAGGAGACCAAAGATAGTAAGCTACCTTGTGAACTTCAAAAAATCAGAAATGCCACTTAGAGGACCAGAAGTTAGAGTACATAACAGAGTTTGCTGGCAACAAATGAGTAGCCAGCCATGAGAAACAAGCTGCTTGACCCAACTCTGCCAAAATGATGTGCCCTTGAGCAAAGGAGTAACTCCTCCAGAGGCTAAGCCCCACCAGAAGTAACCTTAAACCTCTGAGGGGAAAGAGGTTTGCTCTGGGGATCCAACTTGTCAGTGAAGTTGGAGTTGAGAGAGTGAGCTCCAGAGCTATATACATTGGCTATATGAAGAAGAAAGAAGAGACCTTTAAAAATCTACTGTATTTTCAAAATAAATGTAATAGTGTGAGGCAGAGCCGGTAACATTTCAAACAGATGTGAACTGTCTAATGAGCTTATTACCTGGGCATGCTCCAAGAACTCATTAAATCCTCCCAGAAGAAGACCCTTTCCCCCACGGTCCAGTAATTCTCTCCAAACTATAGGAGAACGTTTGTGATTCCATTGATTCTTCCAACACAGATCTTTCAGCCATTGCTATTAAAAAATATGCCAAGGAAAGTTTAGTGTGATGAAATTTACTTAAAATTTAGAATCTCTAAGTTTAAATGCAAACCTTTCCAACTTAAGTAAGATATCTTAGTGCTCTTTAAAAAGCATAACTTAAATTTTAAAATGGCACTGAATTACAAATAGCAAATTAGGTTAACAAAAGTAAAATATACTTTACATTTATCTTTCAAAAAATTTTTAAAAAATATTTTCTTTTTAGTGTTATATTCTAGCCCTCACTTCACCCCCTCCCTCACCCATTGAGAAGGCCAGAAATATTATATTCATTATACATATCAATCCATATAAAACATAAGTGCCATATTAGCCACAAAAAAGCAAGAAAAAGAAAGTGACATTAACCTTTATTCATCAAACCAGTAGTGGGTTTAAATCAGTCAGTAGACCTTGATCAGTCAGATTGCTCAGTAGAATTAAAATGTTAAGAGATATTATATTTTTAAAAAATGAAACTACAGAACTTCATTTGCTACCATGTTATGTTTAAAAAGAAATATAACTATTTTTTAAACTATGCACTAATTTCATGAGCTCATTTGTCTCTTGCTCTTTACTCAGCCCTTTAAGAAAAGCTACTTGTCTCAGTTTAGTGAGGATGTTGAGCTTTGTCAGGTTCGGAAAATCAAGAGTAATGTTGAGATTAGGTGGTAGTTATCTGGTGAATCCAATTCATGCTTATTTAAAAATAAAATAAACTTATCAGGTTTGTGTGGCCCTTGTCTCTAAAAGCCAAATTGTAAGTTAAGAGGAACGATTCAGTGTTCATTTGTGAGAAGTACACTTGGTGCCTTTAAAGTACATGCAGTAAAACTGATCTAAATATTTGTAATTTATGATTCAGTCCTTTCCATATTTGAGTGCCTAATTTCCTACCCAATGTTGCCATGATCTTCCATGAGCCCTCCAGACCGGCAGTATCAAAGACCTTGATCAGTCTGACAAACAATATGTACAGACCTCTGTTCTGTTCCTGGCATTTCCCCTGGAGTTGTTGGGCCACTAACACCATGTCAGCTGTTCTGTGGCCCTTTCTAAAGCCATGCTGACTCTCAGGCAGGTGTCCATTTTTCCTATAAGTAATCAGCCGATTAAGGAGGACTCTGGCAAGGATCTTACCAGCAATGACTAGGAAAGAGATCCCGCTGTGGTTGTCACAGGACAGCCTGTTTTCTTTTCCTTTATAAAGATGAATGATGAAAGCATCCTTAAGCTGCTGGGTGGGAAGGAGAGGGGGAGGGGGACACTTCCTCTTGCCATATAGCCTGGAAGATTTCAGCCAGCTCCTGTATAAATTATATACTCCCTGCCTTGTAGATCTCTGCTAAGATAGGGTCAGCACCTGGTGCTTTGCTGCTTACCCAAGAGAAGCCTGATGGCATTCAGTGCCTCTTCTTCACTTGGAGGTTCAGCTAGAGAAGAATTGATTATAACCTGAGGCATATGATCGGTGGCTTTGGCACTAATTGATGATGGTCTGTAAAGAACACTATAGATATGTTCAGCCCATCTCTTCAGGATCATGTTCTTGTTACTGACCAGCATGACTCCAGTGCGAACCCCGTGGAGTTCTTATTTCTCATTTAGCAGTTTGAATTTCGTCATCATTTTTGTCAAACCAATCTTGATGTTTACAGGAGTTCTGGGCAAGATGAGCAAATGTAGTGCTGTACACCAAGTCTCTGAAAGCTGTCCACTCCTCTTCTGCTCCACTGTTAGTGACTATGTGCTGAATCAGCTTTCCCTACAGGTCAGCAATAAACTGTTCATGCACAGACAAATGCTCTAGAGCAGCGATTCTCAACCTGTGGGTTATGTTCAATTTGCTGGCTCTCAGCCAGCACCACACCATCCATACATGAAACCATTGGTTACAACAAATGGATAAATTTTGAATGCTGTGGATAAGTTCACTTACCTTGGCACTATATTTTCCACATAGATGATAAGATTGAAGCACATACTTCCAGAGTTAGCTTAGTGTTTGGGAGGCTCCAAAGGAAAGTATGGAAGAGAAGAGGTATTAGACTGCCTACCAAACTGAAGGTCTACAGAACTATTGTACTGACCTAATTGTTGTATGCCTGTGAAACCTGGACAGTATACCATCACCATGCCAGGAAACAGAATTTGGACAAGGTAAACACTCACACGGTTGTCAGAAGAAGCATCAAAATATCTTTGAAGACCTTTAATATTGATTGTGAGACGTGGAAAATGCTGGCACTGGACTATCCAGTGGCGCATGCCTGCTTCAAAGAAGGCGCTGATCTCTATGGCAAAATAGAATTGCAGAAGCACAAAGGAAACGTGAGGTAGACAAATCCAGAGCCTCTTTCACTCTCAATGTTCTAATGGATCCCTCGTGCCTGATCTGCAGTAGTGCCTTCTGAACTCACATTGGACTGATCAGTTACCACAGAACACTGTATCCTGATTCTGACATCATGGTGTCATTGGCCTTCTTTGAAAACAGAGAATGAACAGCAACAACTAAACTCTATTAGATTGTGGTTTAAAGGCAAATCCACCTTAAACTGAGTTCCAGTCTCTAGCAAATAATAGTTTAAAGAGGTCTCAAACAAATCCAAAAAAGATTTCACAGGTAACAACTGGTTGCCTCAAAAGACATTCAAAATAAAATCTGAAGACTTCTGAAGGAAGACAAGTATTAAGAAGTACTAATATAAGTGATAAATACTGAATTCCTAGGGGAAACTAAATTTGTTATCCTTACCAATTAGAAAGCACATTTATTTCCATGAATCATATTAAATAACATTTAAGTTAGGATATAAAAGTTGATCCAAAGAGATTTGCATGAAAAATGACCACCTATTTATGCTACATGAATAAGCAAAACTTTATTACAGAAAACTGATCTGAAACATCCAGCTTACCAACAATGATCAGATCGGGATATAATGACTTTTAATGACTCTAACAGAGTGTAATAGTTTCTTACCTCCCAAACATCAGGGCGTTGAATAATTTTGTGTATCTGGAAATCAGGTAGATTTTTCTGCAGGTAATCTGCCAGAAGTTCTGCCTTAGCAAAGTATGGGCAAGCTGCACTACCTAAGAGATGAAATCAGTAGGAGGACAGTTTCCATACTCTTGTGTTGGTATTATATATGGTTATTCATAGCTTGTATATCCCATTTTTGTACTTATGTACATGCATATCAGGTAGAATTCCATTGAATTTAACTATTTATTAAGCACCTACTACGAGTAAGAGACTTTGATGGGTTATAAGAATATAAAAACAAAAAGAAAATGTGCCTCTATTCAAAGAGTTTCCATTTTCTTGGTTGGTAGTGGGAAGAATGCAGCATGTACAAAAATAAACATAAATATGTGTAATGTGATGTAATATTAGAGCATTAAAAATTAGGACAATCAAGAGGCTTCATGGCGAGCACTTGAGTTGAGCCTTGAAAGACGACTAGGTCTTTGAAAGGCACAGGTGTAGAAAGGGCACACTCCAGGCAGAAGGGAGCCAAGGATTGGCCTTTTGAATAGAGATGAATCAGAAACAAGAATGAATAATTTCAGAGATACACTCTTTAGTTTTCAACTCCTTTTCTCTTAGATTCCTTCCAATTGACATTCCAGGCTTAAGGATTGAATAGACCTTGTCAACCTAGGCACTTCCTTTCAAGTCAATAAGCATTTATTAAGTTCTCATGTTGTGATTTAACGCAGACATTGTGCTAAACTAGAAATATGAATACAAGAAGGAAGCTAATCCCTGCCCTCAAAAATTTAACATTCTAATGGGGGAAGACAATGTGTGAAAAAGTAAGCTAGATAGCACCAACTGTGTTGAAGATATCAGGCCAGAGGAGTTTGTAGAGAAAGTCTAGGCCCTAAGTGGTCTAGGGGGAGAGTCAGGAATGCAACCTGGAAAAGAATGTTGTTGTTCTTGTTGTTGTGTTTGTCCCCGGTTTTCAAAGAGGACCATGGCATCAGGGAAGTGATGACATGACTTGCATTTGACTTTGATCTGAGTGAGGGAGGGCTGTGCAAGGTCACCAGACTTTCTCCTCCAGAGCCATCTGGATCAAGTGACAGATATTCATCTGGATGACTAGAGATGACCCAGGATGCAATGGCAGATCCTGGCCCTTTTAGACTAAGGCCTTTTCATTTACTCACTTACAGTGAGGTAATTGAGTGGCTTGGGCATGATCTTTAAAATGGAGATTCTAGGAAGAATCAGTCAATCAGAAGGAGGGGCTGCAGGGCTGGAGGTAAGAATTTCCAATGTGTGAAGTCTAGGATTGTAGTGACCTTCTAGAGTTGGAGAGGTATTGAACATATTAGGTGAGTACAATGAATTACAAAGTTTAGACTAGAAGTCAGGAGACCTAGGTTCTAGTCTTAGCTTTTTCAGATATGTTACTTAGGGCAACTCATTTTTCAGCCCCCTCTTTTTCTTAATGTAAAAGGAAAGGGTTGGACAAGATAGTCTTTAAGGTAGAGGTGTGAAACTCAAATAGAAATGGGGCCATTAAACAGTACATAAAGATCCCTGCTCACACCATAATGACTTAGAAAAACACATTACAGAACATTATGTTCTATTATATTTTTATTTATTTTGTGAAATATTTCCCAATTACATTTGAATCTGGTTTCAATTAAACTCAGGAGTATTGTGAGCCAACCTTTGCTCCAAAGAGCTAAAACTAAAATAATAAGATTTCCTATATGAGAGATAGCATGGTAAAGAGGAAACATTGTGTAGTTAAAAGGTCTGCTCTGCCACCAACTATCTGATTTACTCTTCCATTCTGGGCTTTCTTCTGTAAAATGCATTTGGACTAAATGATATTTTGTTCCATGAACAAGACACTATCTTTTGGTTCTAAGCATTTTCTCTGGCTGTCCCCCATGCTAGAAATGTTCTCTCTCTCTCATTTCCACACACCGGATTCCCTAGCTTCCTTTTATCCCAGCTAAAACATCGTCTTTTACAGGAAATATCATCTTTTACCAACCCTTCTTAATTCTGGTGCCTTCCCTTTATTATTAATGATTTCCTATTTATCCCGTACATAGCTTGCTTGGTGTATATTTGTCTGCATGTTATCTCCACCGTTAGATTCTGAGATCCTTGAGGTCAGGGACTGTCTTTTACCTCTTTTCATATTCCCTGGCATTGAGCACAGTGACTGGCATAAAGTAGCCACTTAATAACTGTTTCTTGATCGACTGTCTATCTACAGGAAAGATGTATCTCCTATGACACAACCCTTACCACTACATTCATATGCCAGCAGAATACAAGCTCCAGCTGGTCCCCCTAGACTGGAAGGGCTTCAAGAACAGGCCTGGTGACAGACTTTCTTGCATTCCTTTCACGTGAGGACCAAGCTAGCTAAGTTTGTAGACATGGCAAAAAGATGAATGTTTTTAATCACTCTTAAGAACCATCTACTAATTTGCAGATGGGCTTCAAGTTGATGGAGGGAATATTCATAGGGACAAAACCATAGGTCTTTGCAGTATGCAAGGATACTGTCTTCATCCTACCCTAGAGGAGGGCACATTCAAATCAGATTCTTTATGTTCTAAAACCTATGGGTTTGTCTAGGGGACAAAGGCTCAAGCCGAGGTAAAAATAGGAGCAGCCTATTCTGGATTCCTCTAATTTACCAAAGAACATGTACAAATCATTCATGTCTTCCCTTAAATATTCACTGAACGCCAGTGTTGTATCAAGCATATTCACAATATGTTTCTTAGACTATGGTAGCTAACATCCCAAGGTGATACTATTGACATTCATCTGTTCCCACAGCTCTTCACTTTTTTTTGTGCCATGCACACAAAGGCCTTTGGCATTCTGGTGAGGCCTAGGAACCCTCCCCAGAATAATGTTTTTAATAGCAGAAAATAAAATGCATAGGATTATAAAGGAAACTAATTACACTGAAATAGTTATCAATTTTTAAAAAATGAATTCAAGGATTCCAGTTGCAAGCTCTTTCTCTTTGTTTGATGTGGACACATCTTGCTTTGAACTATAATATTTGGAAGGAAAAAGATCTTGGGATGGAAATCTTGGAAAACTGGAGGAGAGAGCCTAGAGTAGAGATTCCCAAACATTTCTCCTACCACTTCCTTTTAAAAAAGATTATTCAGCATTCCCCTGGAAAGCTACTTTCTTTAATTCTTTTAATGTTTTTTGTTAATTTGTGTCATTTCAGAAATATATAAAATATATATTTTTAAATGACATATCTTAAATTTAGTAATCCATTGTAAATTTGTGGGTTTTTTCCTGCATTGAGATTTTGATGATGCAGTTTCATCATGTAGTATTGAATTGTAAACAAGTCATTACATGCACATATTCCTGCTGATGCAATGCAGACACACTTGCCTGCCAACACTTTCTTGTTAAGACCTGTGGTAGACATAACCTCTGATTGCATTTTATGAGTTTATTTGGAAAACAGTGTAATCACTACAATTTTCTGTTACACAATAGATAAAAAATGTATGAATGGTTTTTCCAAATTTTATTCTCTTCTCTTTTTTCTTATGATCCCACCACTCCCTTATTTTTATTCAATGCTCCCCAATTGCACCTGAGGTTACTACTGCCCCCCCTCCCTCTGCCATGGTTCCAGTGCCCCTAAGAGGGCAGTATCACCTACTTTGGGAACCTCTGGGAGCACAGGAAAGCTCAATTAGATATGACTTTAAAGCAAAGAGGAAGTTTTGCCTATTGAAAAAGGAGCCAATTGATCCCTGTGGATCAAGTACTCATTTTGAGCTTTATCCCCTTTCTATGATCTTTAACCTGTCCTCCAAGTGCAAACAACTCTTGCAGTAGAAGGTGGCAAATGTTTAAAGTTGAAGAAGGTATAAGTAATTGGACTGTAGAAAATATTGCTTCTGCTTTGGGGGAAGTTTGTTTCTTTCCAGGCACCCTTATTACTCAACTTAACGCCAGGTAGGTTTACTTCTTTAGCTGCAGCAGCCAACTTGATTAGTGTAAAGAGATGTGAGATGGGAATAAAGTATTTATAGCTGTCAGTGGCTTGGGAAAAGGTAATAAGGGCTATAGGTATAAGAGCAATAAGGAAGGGAAAATGTCTGAGATACCATTCTTGCTCAGATTCTACAAGGTGTTACTCTCCTATGTGAGCAAGTGTGTGGATATACTATGTACACTCTGTATAGATATATTTACATGTGAACATGCTTTATATGTACATGCATTCAACAGTCAACAAATATTGTATACCTACTATGTAACAATTAGGTGCAATGGGGGGGTATAAAAGAAAAACAAGACCCAGAGACTGCCCTTAAGGAGTTTATAATGTAGTCGGTAATACCAAACATACCTGAAACACCTAGAGTATATAGAGTGATAAGGTGTATGAGAATGAATCAATGAAATAAGGGGAGAGAGGGGGAGAGAGAGAGAGAAAGAAAGAGAGAGAGAGAAAAAGAGGGGGGAGAGAGAGAGAGAGAGAGAGAGAGAGAGAGAGAGAGAGAGAGAGAGAGAGAGAGATCAGAGAAGGGGGAGAGAGTGATGCTGCTAAAGCAGTAAAATAATTCTTCCTAGAGGAAATGAGACTTTAGCTGGGCCTTGAATGACTAGGATTTCAGAAAAGCAGAAAAGGGAAGAGGTAGAGCATAAGCAGGGGGCAGCTAGGTGGTACAGGGGAAATAGCACTAGGCGTGGAGTCAGGATCCTATTTGCCTCAGTTTCCTCATCTGTAAAGCAAGCTGGAGAAGGAAATGGCAAACCACTTCAGTATCTTTGGCAAGAAAACCCCAAAAGGAGTTACAAAGAGTAGGACATGACTGAAACGACTGAACAGTAACACAGCATAAGCGACATCATGGGTAGCATATGAAAGAGGCTGAACAAGCCTATTGCCTGGAGGTGACTTGACTATCAAATTGTATATGGAATGTAGGTTAAAATTATGGACTAAGGAATTTGTATTTGAGGAATTGGACAATAGGGTGTCATTGTCATGGAAGGCTCTTGAGCCTAGTATGATGGAAGTGATGTTTAAGGAAGATTATTCTAATGGTGGTATTTGAGGCAGACATTAAGTAAGCAGAAAATGGAGTCACAGAGAGCAGCTATAGTAGACTGAATATAGAGAAGAATGGATAATTTAACATAAAATTTCTACGAAATAAAAACTGGACTTCGTGACAAATTAGGTAAAAGAATGATAGAGAAGGAAGAATTGAAAACAATTCCCAGGCTAAAAACCTGGGAAACTAGGGGAAGTGGCAACCACACATGGAATGATTTAGAAGGGTAAATTAGTTTGCGGGCAAAGATCACAAATACAACTCTAGATACAGACTTCTGGCTGTCAATCAGATGGCTTGACAGCTAAAAATAAAGGACTGGAGCAGAGAAAAGAAGTCTAAAATCTAGATGTAGACGTGTTGAAGCCATAGGAATGACTTAGAGATCTATCCAATGTCATTTACATATGAGGAAACTGAGGTGAAATGACCAAGGTCACACAAGTAGTAAGAAATAGAACTGAGAGGCAAATCTAGGTCCTCCAGAAGAATATTATATTTGTTTCCTGGCTTTGCCACTTACTACCTGGGTAAACTTGGGCAAATTATTAAACTTATTTTGGATGTCACTCTCCTCATATGTAAAGTGAGGGGACTGGCTTAGATGACCAGTAAGACTGCTTCTCTCTCTAAATCAAATAAATTCTCTGACTCAAAAATCTAATGGGTTTTCCCCCCCACCAACCCAAGATCTATGGCATACAGAGACAAGAGCATGGCTTAAATACAAATGAATGGGGACCGATGGGGAAACTGAGGTTCAGAGAGGTTCTAGCCCGGAGTGACACAGCTCGAAAAGGGAAGAAGAAGGTAGGTCTCTCGGGTCCTTCTCCAAGAACAAGCTGCTACTTCTCTTTTTTTTCCGAAGAGCAAGACTTTGAGTAGTCAGACTACAAGCAGCGGGTCAGTTCGATAAAATCCGAGGGATCGCTGAGGAGGCTGCAGGCAGGTGTGTGTGTGAGTGTGGGGAGTGTGTGGGGTGTCACTTACCTGCAATAACGAACTTGGCCATGACCCCTGTAGGAAACAGCCGGGATTGGGGAAGAGGGAGGCCGGGAGAGAGACGCGACGTCGTCTCCAAGCAACCGTACGTAGCGAAGCCCGTATTCGTTGCAAAGTTACGGCCATAGGACGCCTTCTAGAAGCTGAGGGCAAAGAAACTGTGTTTCTGTGTCTGTCTCTCCCTCTCCTCCTCCCTCCGTGTCTCTCTTTCTCTCCCTCTCCCTCCCTCTCTCTCTCTCTCTCTCTGTCTCTCTCTCTCTCCCGCCCTCCCCCGCTTCTCAGCTCCTCTCTTCCTTCTTCCTTCCCCCTCTCTCCCTCATATTCCCCTCTCTCCCCCCCTCTCCTCTCTTTCTGTCCCTCTCTGTCTGTCCCTCTCTGTCTCTCGCAAACACACACACATTTCCTGGTCTGAGGTCCCTGGTCTTCCTTGCCCTGGTCATTATTGCTGAGATGTTGTCTTTCCCATCAATAAAAAACGCCTTCTTCAAGTGATTTAGATCAAAACAACAAAAACCTATGTTCGAATCCTTGATTCTGCCACAACAAGCAATTTACTAAGCTCCTATTATGCTCCCGACCATTATGGTAGATGCCTAGGACACAAAGGTTGAAGTGAAGCAGTCTCTGCCCTGGAGGAGCTTCCATCCTTTTGGAGCAGCCAGGGAGAGAGAGATCATTACACAGGACAGTAAACACAAAGTGCACACAAAGTAAACTGAAGAGGTGGGGGCGATAACTGCTGCTTGGGCAACTCTGGGCAAGTCACAACACAGCCTCTATGGGATTCCGTTGCTTTTGCTGTAAAATGCAAGAGTTGGATATTAGGACCATCGGAATCTTTTCCAATAAGAAATTCCTCGTCCCTATTCCTCTTTGGCTAACTTTCCGGTCACGGATGATTTTTGACCCTCGGAGGATCCCGTAAATCTCGCGATACTCACCCTACGGGAAAGAGGAAGTGTCATGGTGGCCTCCAGAATTTCTTCGCGTGACAGGCTAAGGTGAGTGGAAGTTGAGTGGCTAAGCTTGGGGTTCCGTCTCCGCGGAGGACAGTGACCAGGTTTTCTTTTGAGACGTGAAATTCTCTTTCCTTCTGGAGTGGAGAGAGCGGGGCATGCCAGGGTTTCGCGCGGGGGTTCCCGGGGCCCAGCAGGCAAAGCTGGAGCTTACCCTGGAGAGAACTGGCTGGGGCTGCCGGTCCAAGCCGGAGCACGTGCCCCGAGGGGGCCCAGAGCCCCGGGCCTGCACCCCCACCCCCAAAGTGGGGCGGGAAGCTCGGGGCGCGCCTCGCTCGGCCCTCATGCTTCTCTCCATCCCACGCGAAGAGCGGGACTTTTATTCTCCCGCTAGTTCCTTAATCCCCTCCTCCGCGACAGGTCCCGAGCCTTTCCCGCCGTCTTTGCCCTTCACCCCTCCTTCCCAAGGCATATACTCCTTCGAAGGACGTTTAGGAAACATCCAGGCTTTTGTTTCCCCTTTCTGCAACAACAACGTGTAACAATCCACACCCCCGCCCCCCATTTACTATGCTACACCTGTTATTCTGAGTATTTCTTGGGTACCAGCGGGCGTACAGGTTCAGGCTTCATTCATCCTTATTGACCTATTTGAAACATTTGTTGCTATTTATTAACCAGCCAGTCTTCTGAGATACTGTTTCCCTTGTCCGCTTTCACGGCATCGCTCTCATTTGCTGCTCTTCTTAGCTGTATGTTCCCTCATCTCTCCTATGGGAACATCATCCATATTCTGCCTCTTAACTGTACGCTAAGCGCTGTAACGAGCCCTTTTTTTCTCTCTTGGTCGTCCCATCAGCTCTCCCATGTTCAGTTATGATCTCCATGCAGATGATTCCCAGATCTTTGCATTAAACCCTAATCTCTTTTATAAGTTCTAGTCTGGAATCTCCAGTTTCTTATTGGGCATTCTGAACTGTATGTCCCATAGGCATCTTAAAGTTCACATAACCCACTACAGAACCAGGGCCAAGATCTGCCCTTCATCTAAACTTCCCACTGTGTTCTGTCTGCAGGATCCTCCCTTTTCACCCACTCTCATCCTACACATACTATCAGTTGTAAATTCTCTCTCCATTCTCTAGCTAACTACTAGTTTAAGGCTTGGTTCCTTCCACCTGGATAATTGCCTTGCCTCCTACTTGTTGTCTTTGCCTCCTTCCTTTCTCTAGTCTGTGCTTGACATTCTTTCCAAAGTGATATTCCTAAAGCATAGATTGGGTCCGATCACGTACCAAGTACAGATTCTTGTTTATCGTTTTAATGGACCTTGATTCTAACTTAGCTTCTAGACATATTACATATTACTCACTTTTGCTCACTCAGTGGCACAAACCAAACTAGCCCTCTTGCCCTTCATCACATCATACATGACCGCCCATCTCTCATTTCCGTGCCTCTGACAGGTATATCCCCCATACCTGGAATGTATACCTTGTCATTTCTGACTCTTAGACTCTCATATTTTTTTCAAAGTTCAGTTCCAGGGCCACATCCTACATGAAAGCTTTTGTGATCACCCAAGCTGATAGTCTTCCTCAAATTACTTTGTACAGCGATACCGTGACGTAGGAGTTTAATTCCTTCCGTTACTGAGCTGGTAACTCAGTTTGCTTGTATATCAAATCAGTTTTCCTCATTGAAATTAATTGAAATGCCGTTAATCCGTTCCAGCCCCCAAAATGCCACCCCAGTATTTTTTTGTTACGTGTTTTTAAATAAGAAAAAGTATTTTTAAATAACAAATATTATATAAAAACATAATAAAAGAGAATGTAAAGAAATAAACTGGTTTTATAAAGTGTATAATTACCTTGGATATCAGACGACTTGGAGGTGGAGGATGGAGGAGGTTAGAGGAGTTTTGTTTCCTGCTCTTTTGGTCGTTTTTGTTCACTTACTCACTACACTCTTAATGCTACACTTTATCCCTGAACTTAATTGTTACAATATCTTTTTTACTTTTGCTTAACTTAATTTTCTTTACTGATGAGGTAAATATGCGGACTGAATGAATGAAACGCAGGATGCTGGGTGGGCATTGGGTTGTGGCCAGCAGCTCCTACCTCAAATTTTGGCTCGCAATTTCAGAGTGACAACTCACATCGGAAAGCTCGTAAGTTGGTGCACTTGTGTGTCAAGGTACCACTGTATATACTTTGTCTATACTTACATGTGTGTATATACATATACGTATTTTACTTACACATGTATATTTTGTCATCTTCTATGGAACATAAGTTCCTTGAGGGCAGGGTCTGTCACATACCTATTGAATTTTCTGGTGTATAGTAGGTGCTTAATAAATGCTTGTTTATCCCAAAATACCAATTGAGCTGTCCATTTATTAACTCATTCTTGTTACATAACCTATCCAGTCTTCTTTCTTTTCCAGTCATACACCTACCTTAGATGAGGGCTTCTTAAACCTTTTCCATTCCTGACCACTTTAGCTTTTCTTAAACTGTGGGTCAAGACCCCATAAACCCACAGTTTAAGAAGCACTGCCTTCGATGACATTTTTTTTTACATCACTTCTTATTGTAAGACATCATTAATAATGATTAGAGCTTTCATATTCCCATTATCTACTTTCTGTTGCTTTTTTGGGTTGATTATAATTTAACTGTCTTATATCCAGGGTATGCTGATCAACCAACTGCTTGTCATAATCCAGGAAATAAACATTTTTAGTATACGTTTTTTCTCCAATACAGGTAATTATACCAATCTCTTTTGAGATGCTGTGGAATTCAGTGAGGAGGGTTTGTACTTGTACTGTGACATGATGCAATTAATATCATGTCATCTGTAATAAACATTTTTAAATCTTGCCATCATGAGGAAATCTTGCAAAGATTCCTCTATAACAGGGGTTCTTAACTTAGGGTTTGTGAATTTGTTATTTTGGAAAAAAATATTTTGATAACTATATTTCAATATAATTGTTTTTCTTTTTTTTTTTAGTGCAGTTGTATACATTATTCTGAAAAAGAGTCCATAAACTTCACCAGATTGTCCATGGCGTTCATAGTACAAAAAAGGTTAGTAACCTCTGTGCTACATAATAGCCAGTTAATAAATATATTTTAAATTTTCTTTGGATCATAAACATCACATCTTCCTTGATATTGGTTAAAATATTTGGTAAACATGTGTTTCTCAGTTTTATTCTTCATTTGATTTCAATACTCATCTTCTACTTCTACTACTACTACTACTACTACTACTACTACTACTACTACTACTACTGCTACTACTACTACTACTACTACTACTACTACTACTACTACTACTGATAATGCTAATGCTTATACTTATCCTAATGCTTTGTGACATTGGATATGCTGCTTCACTTCTGGATCACATTTTGTTTAAATCTAAAATTGGAGGACTTGGAATAGATGATCATTGGTGCGGTGTTCGGGTTAGAGCATTAGACCTGAAGTCCGAAAGATATGAGTTCACATTACACTTAAGACTTGATACTTATATCACACTCTAGCTGTGTAACCCTGGGAAAAATCACTTAACCCTTTATGCTTTATTGCCCTCGTCTGTAAAATGATGGGGCTGGAATCTATGGATTTATGATCTCTAAAAATTCCTTGAAGGTGTAATATTCTGTGGTTCTGTTATATACTTAGTTTATTTGGAAGTATTTTATATTTCCTACTTGAAGGAAATCCACAAATTACCAAAAAAGGTTTGAAAAGCAAATCCATGTATTTAAATGTTGAAATTCTGTCATAGCTTATGTGAACAGGGCTGTAAATAGCTAAACCAGAATTAAAAGTTCTTATTTCTTAGTTTTACTTTATAAAACTTGAGGCCTACTATGTACTATACTAGATTTTATGAACGATCCAAAAAAGTTTGTTAAGTGAACATTGCCCTCAAACACCTTAAGATCTACTTGGGGTGGATCATCCTGGAAGTGAAGGCGATGTGTTGACTGTTGCTGCCAAAGTATTTAGTAATTAACTACATTAATTAATTAATTAATAAGATTAACACACCAGTAAGCCCACAAGGTCAAATGCATTGTCACTTGTAGTGTTTGTTTTAATTATAGAGTTTTTCTACCTCTCCTAGACTTAACTCTTCAAAGGTTTGAGCCATGTTCTTTTTTTGGACATGTCATCTTCCTTTCTTAGTCCCTTGTGGATAGGGACTTCATTTTACTTATCTTTTAATCTGTTTCTACACTTGCAAATGCATTAAGTGCTCTAGATGCTCATTGGTTTCTGAATGAAGTAATTCCGGACATGTGATATACTAGAGAAGTGGATTTGGAGTCAGAATACCTGCATTCAAATACTATTTTTGCTACTTATTATATGAATTTGAGAAAATTAGTTAACCTTTTGAGCTGCAGTTTCTTCATCTGTAGAATGAAGGGGTTGGACAAGATGATAATAAGGTCTTTGTTAGCTCTAAATCTTATGATCCTAGTCTTTGATGAATTTTCTTCCATAATTATGAGGCTGCCTTGTAGATCCTGCTATGCTTGAACTAGCTAGTTGTCTTTATACTTTGTTTTCATTAAAGAAAACAGTCCAGTACAAAGTAGAGAATAGAACAAGTGGGGGTCAGGATAGGATGGAGAGAAATATAGTCAGTCTTTCACAACATGTCTGTTGTGGAGATGTTTTGTGTAACTACACATATATGGCCTGTATTGAATTGCTTGTCTTCACAGTGGGGGCAGGAGACGAGGGAGGAAGGGAAAGAATCTAGAATTTAAAGTTTTAAAATCAAATGTTTAAAAAATATTATATATTTATGATGATGATGATGATGATGTATGTGCAACTGGGAAATAAGTTATACAGGCACTGGGGTAGGGAGATCCATCTTGCCCTAACAGAAAGTCAGAGGGGTGATGGGGGAGAATATAGTAGTGAGCAGATTGGGGGAAGGGGTGTACAGTGGGATTGCTGTTTAGGGGTGGTGGGTAGGGGAAGGACGGGGAGAAAATTTGTAACTCAAAATCTTGTGGAAATGAATAATGTAAACTAAAATTAAACAAAAATTAATGTAAAAAAAAGAAAGAAAACAGTCCAGTTTACTTTTAAAAATATTTCTTTCTCAGAGGAATTCTCACTGAGCACAGATTTCTATTAATAATACAATTTTTCCTAATTTGGTTTGGTGGTAGTATTTTGAGTCTTTTTAAATTCAAGAGAATATGAAAGATTGATTTTGCTGTCTTGTAGTTATACAAACATAACTACCGTTATACTTTGTCACTCTTCAGCAAACATATAAATTAATGATACAAGCATTATCCATTGAAGTCCTGTTCTCATGCCTTATGTTAACATGGAAATGACCTTATGTTTATGAAGATTGTGCTTTAGCTTATCTTACCAAGCTAGAAATATAAATAAAATAAAAACCTAGGGATGGGTTTTGTGTTTATCCAAGGGATACTTCTTTTTTTTTTTCTTTTTGGAGGGGGAAGGCAGGGCAACTGGGGTTAAGTGACTTGCCCAGGGTCACATGGCTAGTAAGTGTTAAGTTTCTGAGGCTGGATTTGAACTCAGGTCCTCCTGACTCCAGGGCCTGTACTCTATTCACTGCACCACCTAGTCGCCCCAGGGATACCTCTTTTAATAAAGTTGGGAAAGGCTCATTACCAGAAGGCTGGCTACTGGTGAATATTTTTTTTTAAGCACAGCAGCCCCTGAAGATGGTCTGCTATGACAGGAGAAGTTGCTATACTTATAGGTAAAGGACCTGAGCTGATGGAATAGCAGGTTTCTTGAAATAATACTAAAATATTTTAGAAGAGAAAGATGCTTATATTCAAGGAATGTACAAAAGCCTAGATATAGGTTTAAATTGTCTGTATTCTTTTTTTTTTTTATTTAATGATTGAAGAGGATATTCTAGGTTTATTTCAGTCTGATTTAATAATGTATTTTCTGTTTGTGTATTTCTTTGAAAACTTTCCTAATCTATTCTGTTTTATTTTTAGAGGGAAAATAATGAACCTCTTCTGATTTGACTGGTAGAAGTTATGGCTGTTGGTGATTTTTCAGGAAATCTTAAAGCAACAGCAAGATGAATAAAAAAACAAGTTCCTTTTTATGGAACCTCAGACAATCGAATCTAAAGATTGGCCCATTTGGTTCCTCAAGCATTAGAAGAATGATGAAGGGAGACTCTTTGGAGCTTCATAAACCAAAAATTACCTACCAAAATAGCACATTAAAAAATTTTCTTTTCCTTGACTCTCTTCAAAAACCTCAATCTGTTAGATTTTCCTGTCAAGGTATGTTAGTTTTTCAGTTGGAAGGCAGTGAAATCCAAAAAAGAAGACTGAACACATTAGCGTCAACTTCAGCTGGCAAACTCCTACACCCTAGACGACTGTCTTTTGACTCACAGTGCTTTCTTGTGTCAGATTCAACACCTCAACTTGCTGTTGATGGGCTGAAGAAAATGGTGGTCTCTTCTGAACATGATCTCCCCCAAAAGGAAAAGCAGTTAGACTTTGTCAGACAAAAGCACCTCATTGAGCATTGTAATTCTCTGAGTGATATATTGGACGTGTTTACAAAGTTTCCTAGGTTTTCCAGCTGTAACTATTTTATAACTATGTGGAAAATTGCTAAAAATATGTCTGAAGACCAGAAGCACTTTGAAAGACAGTTGCTTTATGAACATCCTGCTTTTAATCAGCTCTGTAACCAAGTAATGAAAGAAGCTAAGATTGTAAAGCTTCAGCAGTTGATGTTCACTCTGTATGCTTTGATCAAGATCGGAATCCCTCAGAATACTTATCTAGTTCAGGTCTTGCTGAGGGTTGTACAGGTAAGACAAACAGAGGAAGTGAAATCCTTACATGTGTAGCCTAGCAAACACATCTTTTTTTTATCCCCCCTCAGTACTTTTGGGAAAGACTCTCTGGACAATGGGATGTTACTATCTTTTACACTTACACAGATAATGTAACTTACAAGAATGGCCTCTAATTCTGTGGTGTGGAAAAAATGAAATCTTATCTTGACTACTAAACATACCTATATCTACTGCAGTGGTTCTCAACCTTCCTAATGCCATGACCCTTTAATACTCATATGTGGGCGTATCTGCATGTGTGTGGACCCGCCTGGAGATAGATAGAGGAGTGATGTCTCAGTTCCTAAGACCATCAGAAATATGTGTTTTCCGATGGTCTTAGGCAACCCCTGTGACCCCTGTGAAAGGGTTGTTCGACTCCCAAAGGAGTCGTGACCCACAGGTTGAGAACTACTGCTCTACTGCTAAAACCCTGTAACTGGTTGATTTTCTTAATCGAATTTTAAGTAGCAATACAGAAAGCAAGGGGAGAAAGGTAGGCAGAGCTGGGTAGGGGATTTACAAGGTAGGAATGTATGAGAAGGACTATTGCTGGGTATGTTAATCAAAAATGATTAAGTTCCCACTGTATGTCAGGCACTGTGTTAAATGCTTAGGATACACATACAATGACTGAAACAATCCCTACTTGGAAGAATGCTCACATTTTAAGGGAATGTACAAGTACATATATAAACATAGAGAATAAATACAAAGTAATTCTCTACCAGGTGATTTGGAAGGGGAGGGGCCCAGGAAAGACTTCATGTAGAAAGTGGTACTTGAGCTGTGTCTTGGAGGAAGAGCGAGATTCCAGTATGCAGAGGTGATGAGTGAATGCATTCTGGGCCTAGAGGGTAGGCAGTGCACAGACATGGAAACAAATGGTGGAGTGTTATATGGAATAGAGAAAGTGGGAGCAGCATATCATGAGACTGAAAAGATAGTTTGGTGTGTTATTGTGAAAGGCTTCAAAAACTAAATAGAGGAGATTGTATTTTATCCTAAAGATAATTGAGAGCCTGTAGGAGAAGCACACACAAAAAATAGCCCTGTCATGGATCACACTAGAATTTGTATAAGTGATTTTCCATGTCAGGTCAGTGAAACAGCCTATGCATACAGCAGAGCAAAGAAGGGAATGTTGATTGAAATTAAATGTTGTGAGCTAAACTATTACAATGAGAGAAAACTCCATTATTCAAAAACTCAAGTGATGGTTTTGGGACAGTAACTTAAAGTTTTATTTGGTGCAGGTGATCAGTCTATTGATTGGTTCCCAAAACTTGAATATATAGGTTTTAATTTAACAGAAAACTTTCTTTGAAGAAATATAGAAACTATAATTATTGGAACTATGGAAACTTTAATGAAATTCTTTTGAACAAATGGTGGTTTCTTGATCATTCCTTAAAACTCTTTCAGACCAAAATAGCATTCTAGATTCTTGAGGGAGTATCAGGATGAGTTGTTATAATATTCAAATTGTACATTTTAATACTATGCAAAGATTTCCTGAACAAAACATTCAGTTCTACCTCTTGGTGCCTCTGCAATTTTAACTTGGGCTAAAATTAGACTTCCTTCAATTAGGCATTTTATTCATATAAGCATAATGAACTTTTTTAAAAAAAAGTCTCTTGAGATTGTTCTTTTAAGATTGTGCTTTCTAGGTACAAATAATTCTCATTGGTTTTAAAGCTGTTGTAGTCTACTTTGGCCTCTAGAGTCCCATTACATTTGAGATTGTCTTCTCTGTATGGGAAAGTAGGTAGGGAGTGCCAGTTAGATCCATGTATTCTTCAGGTGAAAAAAAAAAACCATATACAAGCAGACATATATTCCAATGAGTTAAAATTTTTTGTTGTTGTTGTTAGGTTTTTTTGTTCTGTTTTTTTTTTGTTCTGTTTTTTTTTTTCATGTTCCTCCTGCTGCTTGTTTTGGTATGGGGGATTTCATGTGAGATATTTTTCCTTTGTGGAATGGAGAGACGCTCCTAAGGCACTTCTTCCTTGCCTTGGCAGATCCCCTATCCCAACCATGTTTTTTCTCATCTCTGGTTGTCTTATTCTCAACTCTCTTCATGAAGCTTTAAATCTTAAAAAAACAAACAAACAGCTCTCATACCTTGCCAGGACCCCCAAATATACTCCAACAAGATTGGTCTATTAGATCCCTTGCGAAAGTATCATTGTTGCTCTGTCTTATCTTCCCTGAGATACCTGTAGTGGGATTTGCAACCTCCACTCCCTCACAATATTCTGTTGATGTGTGTATATGTATTCTCCCTCCTGTGAGCCTTAGATCTTTTTCATCTTCCTTCTGCATATGTATCTTTTCTACCTGATTAGTATGTATGTGTGTGGTTTACTATTAAAAGCTATTAAGTTACTAATGTCAAACAGTTATCTAATGAAGCTAGTTCTTTTTTTTCTTTCTTCACTATCAATGAATAGTGAATATGAGTTGTTAGGTACATTCTGCAAAGGCATACTAAAGCTAAAAGATGTTTGGATTATGTGTGAACATAGAAATATGTCCATTAGTCTAACACTCTTACTATTAGATCATCAGGCTTCCATCAACTCTAGCTTAAATATATTTTTGGAAAGCTGGAATTTTTGGAAGCCTGATGCTTTAGCAGTAAGAGTGTGTGTGGGGGGGAGTGGGGAGGTGTATCTCTTTGACTGTGTTCTGGTCTGCTTCAGTTACTGATGTTTATAATGTGATCTGAATTTTCAAGAAAAGGTCAAAAGATGTGAATTCTAATATGTAAGAAGAAAAAGAAATATGAAATAAATTCACTAAATAAAAATTAGTAATTTTTAAAAAGTTTTATCAATTGAAAGCGGTAAGCTTCACTTACCTAGAAAATTCCTATATTAAATTTATGAGAAATAACGTCATTCTCTGAAGATGATGGTTCATTTTTGCTGTTCTTAATTTTTAAATTATTAAAACATTGATTCCGTTTATAAGTTGGGATAAGATGAACTAAAATAGAATATTTAGCCATAATATTTTTATGTCAATATATTTCAATAGGAGCGTATCAATGAATGTGATGAGACGTGTCTTTCAGTTTTATCTCGTACCTTAGAAGCCATGGAGGAAAGCAAAAATGTGGATGCCCTTCGGGCAGGACTGCGGTAAGGAGACATCTCTGGAGTTTTCTCCTCAAGGAATATCTTTCTTTCAATTCATTTAATTTAGTTCAACACATACTTATTAAGTAGACACTGTGCACCAGGCCCTGCACCATCAGGAGGCCTGTTGCATTTGTAGTACATTTTTTCATAAACAAAATTTTCAATCCAGTTTAACATCTTGACCCTGGATAGAAAAAAAAAACCCTTACATAATCATTATTTACGTTAGGATTGCTGTCAAAAGAAAGTGGTAATGTTGAGAGTCAAATTAAATTCTAAATATTCTAATATATTTTTAAAAAGTATGATATCCTTTCACTAAGCCACCATCAGGCCAATCACATTGATGTTTCATTTCTTTATTCTTCTAAAGTCTTTATCTTTGTGGATCTCATTCATTGTAGCATAGTAGAATACGGCCAGTGTCTGTGTCTGGAAACATTGGTTCTTGTTCCATGTCTGTCACTAACTGTGGTGCCAAACACTATTTAATTTACCTCTGAGGGCCTCCTTTTTCTTATCTGTAAAATGAGGGATGAGAAGAGACATAATAATTTCTAAGCATGATTAGCAGTTCTAAAACTTTGCCATTCTAAGATTTCTTTTCTTTTATAATAGGCTATTAGTTGATAAACAAATTTGGAGACTAGAACACATCTTCACTCTACAAACCATGATGAAATGTATTGGAAAAGATGCCCCATATCCTCTTAAAAAGAAAATAGAGGTAAAGGAAGAAAAAGAAGCTAAATTTGACTTGTTTCTATTGGTTGTTTGCAAAGAAAGGTGCTTATGACTAACTTAGTCGATTCCTTGCTGAATAGTAAGTAACTAACTTGCTAAGTGATTAAATCAGATACTATTTTCCCACAAGGAATGTTGATAAATGGAGCAAGGACTAATAAGACCCTTTTTCTGCTCTCCTAAAGAAATGAATTTCTTGTAGTGCTTGCTTTACTCCTGTCTAGACTGCTAAGATTGAACTTTGCTAAAGCTTTGGGTAGCTAGTTACTTAAAGACTCTGAACGTATGTGAACACACATGTAGTAGAAGTAGGGGCTCTTTGTGCTCAGTGATCCTTCAAGGGTGGTGTTACTCCTTTTATATCAATTTACAGTAAACTTCAGTAGAAAAGACTTCACTAGTATAATGAGATCTTGTGGGGATTAGCTCTGTCTTCAAGTAGTTGCTGGTGTCATGGATGCAAGAGCCAGTTTTTATTGAATATGGATTGCTGTAATCTTATTCAAACTCAATTTTTCACTCTATTTCTTGGAGCAAGAGAATTTAAGTTTTTGTTATTACTTTTATTTGTTATAAATAGGAGGAATTCAACTTTACTTTCTTTCAGGTAAAAGCCTTGAAAGAATTAGATAAATTTTCTCCTGTAAATAGTCAGCACATGTTTGGTGCCCTGGCTGCACTGAACCACCGTTCTCCCACACTCCTGAATGAATGCAGTAAAATGGTTGCAGGTAAGTGACATTTTCCCATTCATTATACCCATATCCCTTAAATGATGCCTGGTTCAAGTTTAACTCGTAACTGAGGAACGTTTGGAGGTGTTCTTGTCATCGTTATAAATAGTTTCAGTGTTGATGGCAAATTTCACTGCTTTGGAGGGCTTTTTATTTCAAGTATATGCAGTTCACTGACACTTGAATTCTGTAATCAGACTGAGTCTTTTTTCTTTCTTAACCTCTTTCTGACAGCTAATATCCATGGATGTCCTTTTTGGATGTTGATGAACATCCTGCAGTCCTGCAGGGATCTCCACTACCAAAACTTGCATCTCTTTACAGCAATTGGTGACTATGTAACTACAACTTTCGACATGTGGAAAATGAAACAAGTGAGTGTTCATAACTGACTTTACAGGATAAACCTGGTAACAGGGACTCATTCTCTGCATTGTCCTTCTTGAATTTTTGATGTGGCGATATCTTAAAGCTTGAAATGCCAGACAGAATGCCTTCAAGTGGTTCTTGATGCACCATCTGTCTTTTACAGTGTCTGAGTCTAAAAAAGTCAAGATAACATCATTCACGGGTATTTATGATTCTGTTTATTTTTTTAAAAAGTAATCTCTGGTAGTTTGCATAGATATATAATGCTGTAGCTGCGATTCTACTTACTTTGGTCAAATTAAGCCTAATTAAGATAGCTTTACATTGAATTCATTTTGAAAAATGTAATTTAGTTAGGTGATCAGGTAACTGCAGGAGAAATATAGTTTCTGTTACTTAAAATTTCATTCAACCCTCAAAGTTCTATTCTTTCTTTTTTTAAATCTCACTTTAAGGACATTAATTAATGAAATAAGAATTTCCCTCTGAATTACAGAAGTAGGTAAATGTTAGAACTTTTTAAAACCTTTCTATTTTTTTTCCAATGGCCTATGTGGGAAGAGAGCAAGTGATGAAACATTATATATTGAAAATGAATCTAAAAAAATTCGTATAATAAAGAAGAGGGGCAGAGAAAGAAATGTGAAATACATTGGGAAATATGTTTTTTTAGGAATTTAAATTTAGGAATTTAACTCTGCTCTCACTTTTAGAGATTTATGCCATTCCCAGAGCGTTATACCCCTTAAATTCTTAGAGAAAAGGAGCCTCAGAGAAGGAAATTGAGACATTCCCTTGTGTGTAAGAGTTCAGACAGAATCTAGAGTTGACTTGTTTATTGTTGAAGCATTTTCCAAAACTGTATTTTTTATGTATATTTTATATATTTATATAATTACATATATTTTCTGAAAAGCAAGAGAGAGACAGAGACCTTTATTCTAACGTGATTTATATTTTCACTGATACAGTAACTACTTTATGCATTTATTTTCCATCAGCAAAAAGTTGTCTATTACCCTTAAGTCTGTAGGGGGGTTATATTTTAAGAATGAATGAACCTAAGTTATTTTGAGTTGAGAGGATTCAAGAGCACCAGGGTCAGGAACAGGATCCTTACTTATCCTACAAAAACAAAAACCATATTAAAGAGAAACACCAAAAAGAACAGAAGGAGCTAAAAAAAATATCCTACATATGCAATAGAATAATTCTGGAAATAAAATTCAGCTTTAAAAGTCATTCTGAGTATGCAAAGAAAGTTACTAAAATAGTATTGCTCTTTGACCCAGAAAATGAAGGAAGAGAGGAAGGAAATAAGCATTTATTAAGTATCTGACATGCACTCACATATTACTCACTACAGTTCTGCGAGGTAAGTGCTGTTATTATCCTCATTTCACTGTTGAGGAAACTGAGGCATGCCGAAGTTAAGTGACTGAACCAGCTTCACGTGGCTAGTAAGTGTCTGAGGCTGGATACACCAAATATCTAGAGGAATGCTTCTTGTACTAGCAAAATGCTGAAACAAAGTAGGTATCCATAGCTTAGAGAATTGCTAAACAAAATAATTAGAACCAGGAAAACAGTACACAAAGTGAATACAACAATATAAATGGTAGAAGTATAATTTTTAAAAAATGAGTGAATGCTATGAAATTATGCTAGACTTAACCCAAAAGAGGAGGTATGAGAAGGCACCTTCCCTTGTCCTTTGCAGTGTTAGGGGACTATGGATGCAGAACACTGAATATGTCAGACTTTTTCCCTGTATTGTTTGTTTTACAGAAGTGTTTTTCCCCCCTCTTTTCTTTGTTGTAAAGGATGGCTCTTGGGAGGCAGGACATTCAGAAGTGTAGATCAGTGATGTCAAACTGGATCTTGTGGGTAACATTGTTGTAGGAAACCTCAAATTAACATCGGTGTTGTCATATTTTAATTTATTTTGTTAAACATTTCCCAATTACATTTTGGACACTAGAACACCATACCCAACAAAATTTGTTTCAATAGAATAATAGAAATAGAAGAAAAGATCAGGCTGAGGATTTTGTAGTTTTATCCTAGAGGCAATAGGGAACCATTGAAGATTTTTTAATAGAGTAGTGACATGATCAAATTTGTGTTTTGGGAATATGAGTTTAGCAGCTTTGTGGAGAGAGCATAAGAAAAGAGTGAACCTGGAATCTGGGAGATTGATTTTGAGGCTCATTTTTGGTGATCTAACAGAAGCACTAAGGGCCTTTTACTAGGGCAGTGACTATGTAAATTTAAAAAAGAGGATTTACAAGAGAGAAAGTGCAGAGAAAGAGTCAACGTGACTTTGCAGCTGATTAAATATGAGGGAGAGGAAATAAAAATCAAGTGTGAATCAGAAAAGGGTGAACCAACTAAAAATTTTAAAGAGGAAAGGACAGCTGAATAATTAAAAATCTTGTAGATTATTGAATTGACCAAAATACCAGAATCAATAAAGATGAAAAAAGGAAACCAGAGAAGGTGAAACCTTTAAGATACCCTGAGAAAATAAATGACCAAAAAAAATTTAGCTAAAATTGGCAATACTAAGAAGGTCAGAAAACTAATTAAAAGAAGAGACAAGGTAAGTCAACAAGTAAACAAATAGTTATTTATTTAAATTATGGAAAAATCTTTTTATTCCTGTATTTTAAAAATGTATTTTATTTTTTCCCCCAATTCCATAACAAAACAATTAAAAAAAAAAAGGTTTGTGTTCCAAATTCTATCCCTCCCTGAAATGGTAAGCAATCAGACATAGGTGATACATGTGCAAACATGTAAAACATTTCCAAATTAGTCAACTTGTACAAGAAGGGTCAAAAGAAAAAGAGTGAAAGAAAGAAAAATAGCATGCTTCAGTCTGTATTCAAACAATATCAGTACCTTCTCTAGAGGGGCACAGTATGCTTCATCATCAGTCCTTTGAGATTTTCTTGGATCATTGTATTGCCGAAAATAGCTAAGTCATTCATAGTTCTTCATCGAATAATATTGCTGTTACTGTGTATAATCTCCTAATTCTACTCATTTCACTCAGCATCATTTCATGTAAGTCTCTCCAAGTTTTTCTAAAATCATCCTGCTTTGTCATTTCTTATAGCACAATAACATTCCATTACAGTCATATACCACAGCTTGTTTAGCTATTTCTCAATTGATGGGCATCCCTTTCCTATTCTTAGCCATGGCAAAAAGAGCTGCTATCAATATTTTTGTACAATTAGGTCTTTCTCCCCTGCCCTCCCCTTTTTTTTTATGTCTTTGGGATATTGATCTAGTAATAGTATTGTTGGATCAAAGGGTATGCAGTTTTATAGCCCTTTGCACAAAGTTCCAAATTGCTCACCAGAATGGTTGGATCAGTTCACAACTTCAGCAGCAGTGCATTAGTGTCTTAATTTTCCCACATCCCATCCAACATTTGTCATTTTTCTTTTCTGTTATGTTAAGTCAATCTGATAGGTATGAGGTGGTACTTCAGAGTTGTTTTAATTTACATTTTTCTAATAAATAATGATTTAGAGCATTTTTTCATGTGACTATAGATAGCTTTGATTTCTTCCACTGAAAACTGACAGTTCATATCCTTTGACCAGTTATCAGTTGGGGAATGACTTGTATTATAAATTTGACTCAGTTTTCTATATATTTGAGAAATAAAGCCTTTATCAGAGATACCTGCTATAAATTTTCAAATTTTCTTCTATTTCTGGTTGCATTGGTTTTGTTTGTGCAAAACCTTTTTGATTTTATATGATCAAAATTATCAATTTTACACTTTGTAATACCCTCAATATCTTGTTTGGTCTTAAATTCTTCCCATATGGTCTCCTAATTTGCTTATGGTATCACCCTTTATGTCTAAAACTTGTGCCCATTTTGACCTTATCTTGGTATATGGTATGAAATGTTGGTCTGCACCTAGTTTCTGCCATACAGTTTTCCAGTTTTCCCAGCAGTTTTTGTCAAACAATGAGTTTTTATCCCCAAAGCCCAGATCTTTGGGTTTAGCAAACACTAACTTACGATGGTCACTTACTGGATTGTATTGTGTATCTAGTCTATTCCGCTGCTCTACCACTCCATTCTTAGCCAGTGCTAGATTGTTTTGATAATTACCACTCTCTAATACAGTTTGAGATTCAGTACAGCAAGACCACCTTCCTTTACCTTTCTTTTCACTGATTCCCTTGATATTCTTGACTTTTTGTTCTTCCAGATGAATTTTGATATCATTTTTTTCTAGCCATATAAAATAATTTTTTGGTAGTTTGATTGGTATCAGCACTGTCATTTTTATTCTTTTGGTTTGGCTTGCCCATAAGCAATTAATATTTTTCAAGTTGTTTAGCTCTGACTTTATTTGTATGAAAAGTGTTTTTTAATTGTATTCATATAGTTCCTGGGTTGTCTCGGCAGGTAGACATACCGAGTATTTTGTATTTTCTACAGTTATTTTAAATGGAATTTCTCTTTCTGTCCGTTGCTGTAGATTTTGTTGGCAATATATTGAAATGCTGATGATTTATGTGGGTTTATTTTGTGTCTTGCAACTTTGCTAGAGTTGTTAATTATTTCAGCTAGTTTTTTAATTGATTCTCTAAGATTCTGTAAGTGTACCATCATATCATTTGCAAACTTGCCAAAAGTTAAGAGAGAATGTGTAAGGAAGTAAATCACATATATAATATTTATATACCCCTTCCAGTGGAACTGAGGTCAAAGATCATATACAAGCAGTTTGATGAAAGAAGAAATATGAACAGTAACCAGTGGAAAAGAAGCTCAAACTCCTCTATAATCAGAAAAAGGCAAATCAAGATAACCTTCTTATGTTATCTTCTACTCACTAAAGTACCATTTTATAGAACCATATGGCAATTTATGAGTCGCAGAATTGATCATACCCTTTGTGTTAATTATTCCATTGCTATGACCATTCCAAAAACATTTTCATGAAAAGGAAATGAGAACCTCGTTGTTAAAAATATTTCTTCTAGGTATTTTATTTGTAATAGCTATTTAAAAAAATAACCTCTATGACAGAAAAATTGGAGAATAGCTGGATAAAGTGTGGAATTTTAATTAGATATTATGGTCCTGAAAAAATAATTATAAAATGTGAAAGGAAAAAGGAAAAAACCTGATAAGGTGGAATTAGAAAAGGCAGAACTATAAGCATTTTTTAAAATGGAATAAAAGAAAAGAAGACAAGGTTAAAAATAATAAAGCATTGCTTAGGCCTAGAAGGGGACAAATAACAAAAGCGTTTTCTTTCCTTTTTTGTGATTTGTTAATATATAGTTTGTTAATACGAAAACTCTAATTTTCAGAGCAGTCCTACTTGTTTGTGATTCCTTACATTTCTAAACATGCTTTATTTACCTTTTTTAAAAATTTTAATAACCACATCCTCTTCTTTTTCTTACCTCAGTTGAAAGGAGTGATGAAACCCTTAGACAATCAGCAGCCCCAAGTCGGCTGTGTCCAAAAATGTATGTTTCATTCTAGACTTTGCGTTCATAGCCTTTTAATCAGTAAGTAGAGAGTATGTTTCCTCACTTGTCCTTTGAGATTACAGTCATTGCATTGATCAGAGTTCTGAAGTCTTTCTAAGTTTGTCTTTATAATGTTGCTGGTACTGTGTAAATTGTTCTCCTAGTTCTGCTCATACAGGTCTTCCCAAGGTTTCTCTGAACCCATTCTCTTCATCATTTCTTCAGTCACATTCATATATCATTGTTCAACCATTTCCCATTTGATGAACACTCCCTACTTCTATTTCTTTGCTATAACAACAACAAAAGATGTTGATTAAATCCTTTGAGATTTTTATCAGTGTTTCTCATTTCTCTTTTTAGATTCTTGCGCTTCTACTTGTTTTTGAGTCCTTGAGATTCAGACATATTGGTTTGATGGACTTGTTTCTCAAGAGAGTGTTGGACATATCTCAGTCTCTAAATCAGAAAGAAATTTTTTGTATTCTTCATATATATGCCTCTCTTAACCATGTCCATGAATGTGAGAACCAACAGTAAGTACTGTTTTTTTAATTAATGAATTTAATTTAGGTATTTCTACAAGATTCTTTATGTTCACTTGTCGTATTCAATAATATATTTATGAATTTCAAGGTAGGTTTTTACTTTCTTGAATCTTCAGTATTATGAGAAGTACCGTGTTACTAGACTTGAAGTCAGAACAACAAGGGTTCTAATTCTGATTTAGGTGTTTGTTAGCTGCATGACCATGGACTTCTTTTTTTGGCAGGGCACTTGGGGTTAAGTGACCTGCCCAGGGTCACACAGCTAGTAAGTCTTAAGTGTCTGAGACTGGATTTGAACTCAGGTCCTCCTGATTCCAGGGCTGGTGCTCTATTTACTGAGCCACCTAGCAGCCCCAACCATGGATTTCTTAACCTCTCTAAACTTTATCTTCCTCATCTGTAAAAATCCTGTATTATATACTTTATTGAGTTCTTTTGAGACTCATTTGAAATAATTTAGGCAAAGTGGTTTATGAATTGTAAAGTGCAGTCTAAATGCCAGTTAGTTCTTGTTCATGTGATACTTCTTCAGTTCGTACCAGCTGCCTTACCAGCCTATTCATTATACTTTTCAGCTCAAAGGGTGAGTACTAACTGTAGCTGTTGATATTGGCCTCACACTATAGTTGGATTCTGTAAACATGAGCCCTCTTTGCCTCTACTCCTTGACTTCTCTCGACTTTCCTATTCATAGTTTCACTTCTCTGTCTTTTGCATTCTGGTCTTGTGCCCTAAGTCCATGAGGCTCGTCAGTGATATCTGCTGCATGCTGGCTTTGTCTTACTTGCCTGCCTCACTTCGGGTCAGATTGAACCTTGCCAGCCTGCATGTGAGCTTTCCTAGTACCCAGAGAGTAGAAGGTGAAATGGGAGGTGTGTAATCATTGCCCTGCTTCAGCTGATGACAGAAGAGAGTTAAAGCATTAGTCAAATCTGGTAATAATGGTTCAGATACAGATCACTCTAGTAAGTTAAGCATCTAGGATGAAGAGCAGTAGTGAGGATTTGAAAGCATCATCCTGTTTTTTTTTCTTCTATACAACTCAGAAATATAGGTGTTAGATAAATCTTTTATGTAGAGTAAGTACAGTGTAAGAAAAGCTTTACATAGTAGTTGAGATTTGAATTGGGCTTTGAGAAATGGTTAGATTGTAAGTAGGTTAGAGAAGGGAGAGAGGGAGAGATAGGTATTCTGTGCTGGAGTAACAGTTTGAAAATGCATCCCCTTCTCTTCACTCACTTAACTACCATTCCAGGTCCTTATTACCTCTTACTTGGACTTTTATAGTAGCCTCTTAATTGGTCTCGTTCCTGTTTTGTCTCTTCTTCAATTCATCCTCTGCACTGATGCCAAAATAAACTTTTTAAAGTTCAGGTCTGACCTTGAGGGAAGGCAGGATTGTGTAGTAGGAATAACCTAGGATTTGCAATCAGAATACCTGTGTTTGAATCCCAGCTCTGTTACTGTGTGACCTTGGGCAAATCACTTACTCTTTCTGGGACTTAGTTTCCCTATCTGTAAAATAAGAGGACTTGAACTAAACAGTTTCTAAGGTCCTTCCCATCTCTAAATGTATTTTCCTAAACCACGTAATTGTTCAAGAAGCTTCAGTGGTCCCTTATTGCCCCTAATACTAAAATCCAAACTCTCCTCAGTCTTACTTTTAGCCTTACTCTTCTGTACTTTTTCACATACTCTACATTCTAGCTAAACTGGCTAGAAGGAACTGAAGTTCCTTAGTCAGCATTCTATCTCTGTCTTACACAGACTGTATTGCTTTCTTGGTATACATTCTCTCTTTGCCTTCTTTTCTTAGAATCCTTAGCTTCCTTCAGGGCTCACCTCTGGCACTCCTTCCTGTGGAAAACCTTTTCTGTTCTCCCTCATTGTTGGTGCTCACTGCTTCCTTAACTTATATTTATTTACCTGTGTAAATGTTAGGTAGAATATAAGCTTCTTGAGGGCAGAGGCTGCTTTTTGTTTTCTTTTTGCCCAGTACTCAGCACAAGGCCTTGTATATAGTAAGTCCTTAATAAATGCTTTTTAAATTGAATTGAGTAAAAAGACACCAAGGTAGTATTGCACAGGGTATTTTCAGGGACTGTGAACACCATGATTTGGGTGTCATAAAATGAGACAAATAGGGAAGGAGAAGAGAAAAGACTCAATGATTTTTGAACATTTACAGAGATATACACATGTGTGTGTGTGTATGTATGTACACATACCCAAAAAGTTTTCACTTCCTTTGTTTTAGTCCATAAAAGGTTCAGATGTCCATCTTGCTATTTTTGAAAACCCAAAGTTTAAAAAAGCAGTCTCACCGATTAAAATATAAATAAAAAAGTTTCATTTGCCCACAGATTTTTACTAGACCTCAATTTTCATCTGTACCCTTTTATTCTCACTTCCTATTCATCCACCTTCTCCAGCTCTTAAAACCTCTATGCTCGCTTAAATACCTGTAGGGAGGAACATAACTCCCATCAGTGGATGACTGGAGCATGCCTGTAATTCCCTGTCCAACATTAGGAACCAACCATTGTAAGTAGGGTATGTAAGTAGGTAATGGGTATGTATGAAGGGTAATAACTGGGAACTGGTAGGTATGTTATGTTTTGAAACAACACATGTGCTTGGGGACGCATCACTACACACACCCCAGAGAAAGAGAGAGATATACCTACTTGCATTCATGATTTCCATTTTGCCTTTTCTTTGAGCTTAAAAAAAGTGACTATGGTGTTCCTTTGACTTTGTTATGCTGATTTTATTTCTTTCTTATTTCTGATTATAGTCTTTCCTTTCTTTAAAGGTTTTTAGAGGCTATCACAAGTGCTTTGAATACTTACCTTCCAAAAATTTCATCTTCAAACCTATTGAAGGCAGTGTACTATTTTTGTGTGTTGAAACATTTCCCACAGGAGCTTTATGATCAACTTTTCCAAGAAAATATCATCAATGAGTTGCTGATGTCAGGTATTAAATTATTTTAAGATATAAGTATGGTAGTAATGTGCTTACATCCCCGAAGCAATCATAACTTTCTTAGTGTCTTTAATTTTCAGTGTAGAATAACTAAACTAGTTTAATTTGTAGACATTAGTAAAATTCATGAGTTGGTCTTGAAGTATTGACTAATAATTGGTGCATTGAAGTCCACTACTGACTTGCTGAAATGCCTTTAATGATAAATTTCATAATTATGTTAAGATTTCACCAGCAGAGTATTATGAACATAATCATAATTTATCCTTTTATTTACATTTAAACTACAAATATCTAAACATTAATTTATGTGTAGTTTGCACAAGAAGTTTCTGTATCAGTGTTGAGTTAAGCTTTTAATTGTGGAATGCATATTATAAGCGTTCATTTACTCATGATTTCTTATTCTAAAATACATCCAGCTAGAAAAATAAATCAAACTATTATCTTTAAGCTTAAATATAAACAGCAGTTATGAATTTGGTATTGACTAAGTGACATTGGTTAAATCATATAGTTTTTGAGCCTTCTATTGTTAAATAGGACTAAATGATTTAAAGCTCAAAGATCCAGAGAGAGCTAACCCTGAGCGAGTAGAGGTGTACCCCCAAACTCAGAGGACCCAGGGTGAAGCCTAGCAAGACTCAACCGCTCCCCTCAAAAAGGACCCTGGAACAAAACTCCAAGGCAAGAACTAAAGCTGCTAAGTAAAATCAAAGGAAAAAAACTGAAACAGTATCAGGAGTTAATGCAAATCTAGAGTTCCCCTAAAAGAATAAAAGTGTAACTCTATAACAATTTCATGCAGAGACACAAAGGAAAAAATAGACTTTCTGAATATATGAATACCTAGGAGGGATAAAGGAAAAGATTTAAAATGAAATAAAAGCAGGAATAAAGAATTGGGAAAAAAAATAAGTTGCTTAATGAAGAAAGTTGTGAGACCCTATCCAAACAATGGAGTCCCAGAGAAGTGGAACCAATAGAAAAAGAAGTCAGCGACTCCGTGAGAAAGCAAGAAATAGTAAAACAGTTAAAGGACTAAAAAGTAGAAAAATAACAATTAATGTCAAAACGTTTTCCCTGTGAACCAGCTCGAGGAAAGATAATGAGGAATCGTTGGGTTCCTTGAAAACAGTGTGAACAAAAAGTCATGGACGGCGTATTTCAGGAAGTCATAGACAAAAATTCCCAGATCTGTTGGAACCAGAGGGCAAAAGAAATATGGAAAGAAAATATCCTAAAGGGGACTCCAAAAAGAAAAATGCCAGGGTCGTCATATCCAAAATTCAGAGCTTTCACATCAGAGAAAAGTTCTGAAAGAATCCAGAAGGAAACAATTCATTTACAAAAGGGACCACAGTTAGTATCACTCAGGACCTGGCAGTTCGACCGTACATGAGAGGACATCTTAGAATGTAATATTCTGAAAGGCAGAAGATAGAGGCTTACAGTCTAGAGCAATTTACCCTGCCAAGCTGAGTATCATGCTAGGGGGGAAATTGAGATGTGATAGAATAGAGAATTTTGAAGTATTTCCGATGAAAAGACCAGAGCTGAGTAGCAAATTTGAAAAATGAACGTAAGAAGAATCCAGAGAGTCCTAGAAAGGTAACATACTAATAAAGAGGAAAGTAAGTGTCCCTTCACAACTTTCATGTCTTGAAAGGGGATTGAGAGAGTTAAATATCGACTAATGGTGGGTTGGTTCTGTTCTGAGGGTTTGAAGAGGAGAAAGAGAAGTATGAACAGAGGAAGAAGGAAGTATAACTTCCTTTTTCTCATGAGGTACAGAGAAGAGTGTAAAAGCATGGAGGGCAAGATAACGGGATTGGGCCTCAGACGAACCTCACTCTTTTCTGGAATGGACAAAGAAGACTTGAGCACATACACACAATGAGTACAGTATAGGAGTACATCAAACTCAGAGAATCAATCAGGAAGTGAGTAAGATGGAGAATAATATTGGGGAAGGAATAGTCAAAAGCAAAAACAAATTTGCTGATCCTGATTTAAAGGTGGGAAAAAAGAAAAGCAAAGAACTAGACTCTGAGGGGTATCTTAGAATACCTCTTAGTTGGAGAATGACTGAACAAATTGTGTTATATGAATGTAATGGCACATTATTGCTTAGTTAAAAATAAAATAGACAATTTCACAGATTCCTGGGTAGAACAAACTGACCGAAAGAGAAGTGAGCAGAGCCAGGAAAAAAAACTTTACACAAGAACGTCGACGTTGCAAAGAACAGTAACTTAGAAAGATTTAAGAACTCTGATCAGTGCAGTGACCAGTTGTGTTTCCATAAGACCCATGATGAAACATATAAGCCACCCCTGACAGGGACGAATGGACACAAGGTATACGCTTGTGGGTATGGTCACTGGAATTATTCCGCTTGACTATGCTTATCATACTTTTTCTTTTTCTCAGTTTTTAACATGGGGAGAGGAGTTACATGAAGGAGCGTTTGCAGTAGTAATACCAAAAAGGGGGGGGGGGGGGAATCATTGTAGCATTTTGAAAGTAATGTGTAGAATTTATTTATATACTTTTTTTAAAGTCAGTGAAATGACCTGGAGATTCAGTTTCATATGGAGTCCTCTTTTTGTGTTTTATTGAGTATATAGAAATGTTCTTTTGTGATGTTTAAATTCAGAGTAAAAAATAGATCAAACTGAGAATTTTGTATTTTATCTGAGAGTCAATACAAAGTGGTATTGAGCATTTTTAGTAGGAGGGTGACATGGTCAATACTGTGTTTTTGGAACTTCATTTGGATAGCATTGTGAAGAAAGGTTTAGAGAGAGGACAAACGGGGGACCAAGAAGGCTTATTAGGTATATTGTAGTTCAGGGTATGAAGAGATAGGGGTATAAATTAATATAAAGGTGGTATGAATGAAGGAAAGGGACACATCAGAGAGACATGGTGGAGGTAGAATTGACATTAGCAATTGACCAAGAGAAAGGCAAGAGTGAAAGATGATAGCAATGTGGTGAATTTGAGTGACTGGAAGAATTGTTTGCTTCTACAAAAATAGGAAAGTTTTAAAGGGATGATAATAAACACCGTTTTGGACATGTCAGGTTTGAAACACCTATAAGTCATCCAGATGGCATCGTCCACTAAGCATTTGGTAATAGAGTTTGGGAGGGAGATTTGTTCTAGATGTATAAATCTGAGATTTGTTTACATAGACAACAATGCATTGCATAGGAACTATTAAGCTCATTGAGAGAGGAAAATATTGGAAAAGGCCCAGGAGTGAGCTGCCCACTTTTGGTGGGATCAAATGAGACAGAAAAGGAACAGTCAGACACGTAGGAAGAAAACCAAGATGGAACCGCACAACAGAGGGCAAGGGGGAATAGTATAGAGGAGCAGAGTTAGCAGTGGTGTCCACAATTACACAGAGGTCAAGTAGAATGAGGACTGAGAAAAGACTTTCAGACTAGAAGTTATGAGATCATTGGTAACCTTGGAGAGAGCAGTTTAAGTCCAGTAGTTGGCTTGGAGGCTCAGATTGGAAGAGATTGAGAAGAGTGAGATAGATGAGGCAGTAAGGGAAAGTACTGCAGATAATCTTTACTAGGAGTTAGTATATAAAAGGGAGAAAAGATAAGCAAAAGCTTGAGGAGATGACTGACTTTAGTGAATGGCAGAGGATAGACATGTTTATTGGCAGAAAGAAAAAAACCCTGTGGATAAGAAGATAAGCAAGCTCCTAAAGGAGAAAGGAGAGCAAAGAATCAAGAAAACGAGTGGAGGGGTCTCAGCAAGGAGAAGGGCTACCTGTCATCATAGACTTGAACAAAGGAGGATGAGAATGGGGTATAGTTAAGGATTTTGAAGTGTGAAGTAGGGAAGAAGAGGGAGCCTAGAATGGTTCCCCTCTGTGGAAATTTTTTTTAAGTAAAGTAGGAGGTTATTCCCTCTGCCGAGAAGAGGGGAGAATAATCCGTTTAGGAGAAGGTTTGGAATAGCCTATGTAGAGAGTATTATTTCAGGGAGAAACTAAATTATTACAATGTAGTATTGGAGGCCCAAGTAATATTATTACAAATTATTGTAGGTTTGTAGTGATTCTGGTTAGCATGGTTGCATGTCTTTTTCCAACAGCTTTCAGGAGCATGTGAGTAAGAGTGGAGGAGGAGAGTAGAAATATCCCAAATTGGGACCAGCACGATGTGGCTGGGTATAGAACAAGGGGGCAAGAGATTCAAGAGTAACTGATAGGTAGTGTTTGATTGAATAGGTTGAATATGAAAAGATTATAAAGGGAGGGAGGTGAGACCAGGGCCCAGTGGTTAGATGGGAGGGCTGGAATGTTTGGAGAGATTATAGAGATTGTAGATCAAGGTGAAGATCACAAGAACAAGTTTAGGAGAATTGAGGTTATTGTAGCCCAGGCCAATCTGATGAATTGGTTTTTTGGTTTGAACAAAATGTGAAATTCATATGACATCTAACAGTTAACAGAGAAATTTGTTTAACCATAACATGGAAAAAGATTTTCAGCAAGGACACAGCGTTGATTCAGTGAGACCCAGCTTCCCTGCCTCTGTGCTGATCATGCTGGGGTGATCAGTCAGAAGCTTGAGAGAGTAGGACCTGATTCCTAATGAGCTAGCTTTGTATATTGCCTAGTTGGAAGCATTAGTCCCTTGGGCCAATTAAGTCTGGAAGACGGTTTCAATACCTTGTAAGGAAAAACTAGCTTAGTTGCATGAGGTAGGGATGGAGGAAAAGCTAGGCCAGTCTTTGTGGCAGGGCCTTAGGAGATTAATGTTCCTACCATGGAGGCAGAGAAAGAGATTGAAAGATAGAAGGTTGTGGTTAGAGATGGGAATTTCAGAGTTCTGGGTAAATAGGGTGAATCAGTTATTAGAGAATGTTAACATCAAGGCTATAACCATATCTTTTTGTGACAATGTGAAATTAAAGTAGAGGTTATGGGAGTTGGGAACATTGATTAACTAGGAAGCCAGGGTATCTGAGGGGATATTGGTGTGTGTATTGAAGGTCCTGAGTAAGATAACAGGGAGTTAGATAGAAAGGAAGGCTGAACTAAGTACTAAATCCTGAGAAAAGAGGACAGAATACTTTGAGGATGGTAGATAACTGCAGCAAGAGACTGGATGATAAAGATGAATGGAGTGAACCTCAAAGGAAGAGAGGTTGTTAAGTGCTGGGGATAAGCCAGAATGGGAGTATGCCTACCCCTCTGCCTGGTTTGGTGCTTCCAGGGGCTTAAGAAAAGGAGCACCATTACTGGAAACAGTGTTTAAGGATGTGGTGTCCACTAGGATGAGCCAAGTTTCTGTTTAGGAAAATGAAAAAATTGCAAAGAGATTGATAAATTGCAATTTGTTGAAAATTGTGTGGAGGGCCAGGGGATATAAAGCCCTAAAGGAGAGTTATTATGGATGGGAAAGAGAATACAGTGAGAGATAGGAGGATGAGACTTTTCTCCTTAGCAGACATTGATTTTGAATTACAGTCAAGGAGAACAGTGGTAAGGCCAGGTGAGAGGGGCCGCTTATGTCCAAGGGACCTCTGTTTGATGTCCTTCAGGTGTGTATACCTAGCAGCGATAGCTCTAGAACAGTGGTTCTCAACCTTCCTAATGCTGTGTGACCCTTTAATACTCATATGTGGGTGTATCTGCATGTGGGCAGACCCACCTGGAGACAGATAGAGGAGTGATGTCTTGGTTCCTAAGACAATCGGAAATATGTGTTTTCCAGTGGTCTTAGGTGACCCCTGTGACCCCTGTGAAAAGGTAATTCAACCCCCAAAGGAGTCGCGACCCACAGGTTGAGAACCACTGCTCTAGAACGTTTTTAGATACTTTCTTAGCATGATTCCAAATTGCTTTCCAGAGTGGTTGGGCCAAATATCAGATATTTGATGCAGATTTTTTTTTCCCAGTCAAGAGTTTTTCTTTTTATTCTCACTGCATCATTTTTGTTTCTGCAAAAACTTTTCAAATTCATGTATTTGGAACTACCTATTTGCTCTTTTAGTAACTTAGAGAAGTTGCTTTGAAGTGGTGAGATGTGAAGCCAGATTTTGGACCATGAAGAGAGGCCTTTTGAAGGAGTTTGTCTTAGAAAAGGAGGACAGCTGCCTTACAGTTTTCCTGATGGTTCTTTCAGATAAGGAGTTCTTTCCCAAAATAATTCTTTCTTGGGATGAGTTCGGTTGCATCTGATTCTTTATTATCTGACTTTTTCACTGATCTCCTGTTCAGTTTTTTAGCCAGTACCCAAGAGTTTTGATGGTTATTGCTGTTTAGTATAATTTGAGGTCTATAAATGTTCTTCCTCCTTTGTTCTTGCTTTTTTTTTTCACATTTCCCTTGAAATTCTAGACTTTTCATATTTTCAAATGATTTTCCCTGTGTTTCCTAGGTGCTGAAAGTGAGAAGACTGAGTATATGCTCCATCAGGTGAATGCTTGCTTAGAACTGGACAACACCTCAGTACTTAAGTCCACAGCTGTAACGTTGAAGGAAAGGTCCTCAGTCCCATTTCATTCAGATGTAGAGGTTGAAAGCGTGTTGTTAAACCTTTTGGAAAATAAGAGACTATTTTTAAAAAATGTACAGCTGCCACATAATTATTTTGTTGGTAAGGGAATGATTTATATCTTTATGTTAATGTTTTTCTCAAAGAAGAGCTTTTAACTTGTAATGTTGAACTGATAGCCTCTGTTAACCAATGGTCTTGTAATCTCCCTAATTAATTTTGTTTATTAAGTGAGTTTTATTTTTTCCTGGCTATACAGGGCAAAACATAACAGAAAAGATACGCATGCCTACCCTTTCATTTTGGATTTAAAATGTAATATATAACAATGTAAAATGTAACAAACAGCATTTAAAAGGGTAGGAATACTTATAAAGCAAGAAAATGAAACAATACTGTACCAAATTTATGGCAGACTAGCGATAACTTGTCTTTACAACCTCTTAGCGCTTTGAAGTTTATGAAGTGCTTCCACCTCACTAACCTGTCACTGATGCCCAACGTAGGTGCTGCCGATGGTTTTTTTAAAGCATCTACATGTATGCACATGTGAAAGGGTACCATATATTGAAAGTGCTTGTCCCGTAATAACTCCATAGTGTAGAAGGATGTAAGTCAGTGTCAGTGACTGGGAAGTGCTGAGAGCCAAGTACGAGGCAAGGCGTCAGACTCTGTTCTCAGTCAGCCGTACTTGAGGCTTTTCAAACATCATCCAAAGACTAGACTGAGGGGGGATCCATTTGTTATTTAAAAGCTTTTTATTGTCTATTTATTTTACCGCTGCTTACTAAATAGGAACTTAACACGTTTGTGCTTAATTTTTGCTGCTGAGCGACATGTTAGCTTTTTATATAGGAATTAGAATAAGCTACCCATGTTTTTACTGTTTTCATTCTTTCTCCTTTTGTGTTTAACATTCCTCTCTCCATCCTGGCCCCAGGTCCCAACAACTGGCACCTTCTCAGAACTGAGATAGATCACAAGTTAAAGATTTGTGCATTTTCCCTAGCATTGATTTTTAAAGTAGGTTAGGTTTTCATTTTGGTTAAGGCTTGACAATTTAATATCTGAATGCTTTCCTTTCAGATTTTGAATTGAGAATGGATTCTAAGAGAAGCCAAGTATTTCCAGTATCTGAAGCAGATGAATTCATGGCTGAACCAGATATTCTCAGGTCACTGGATTATGCTCTTTATTTGCCATACTCTCTGTATTCTTAGTCTAATACCAGAATGCTACACATTACTAGCTTTAGTAATGATAATTCATCAGTTCGTAGAATTTTAGAATAGAAAGGATCCTGATCTAGTCCATATTCGACCAAGAAAAGAGAAGATTATATGGTTAATGTCAGAGCCAGGACTAGAATCCAGGCTGCCTGATTGGTTCCAGTGTTCTTTTCACTTCATTCCATAAATAGTAATTGAATGACGACTATGAACAGGAATTGTGCTGACTTCCATGAGAAAATACCCTGAACTCTTTGAACTTATAAAATAGCCATCTTCAGAAACATCTTGTCACATGTGCACTGTGTTTTTGACTTTACTGAGGTATGGTAAAAGATAGATGGGCTTGAATTTTTATAAGTGGAGTAATATCGTATCATGTTTTGCAAGTTAGGAAACCACAACTTACATCCGTCCCTTCATGTTCGTACCTTCCTTTAGAGCACATTTGTTTCAGGAGAAGATGCCCTGTTGTTAGACAGCTTTTCCCTTTGAGGCATATGTAGACATTAAAACCTAGCAAGGCTTTTTGCTGTTTTTTATCATTGCTGCCTCTTTTCCTTGAATGGACTTTCTCTTCTCTCAAGGAAATTTTCCTTCCTGCATTCTCACACAGATTTATTGGCTTTCTTCCTCACTGCGTGATTGTGGATTATAACAGCAATAAACTAGCATTTATATGGTGCTTCAAAGTTTGCAGAGCACTTTACAAATACTATTTCATTTTATCCTCAGTAACCTTGGGAGGTGGATGCTGTTATTAACCCCATCCTACAGTTGAAGATACTAAGACACGCAGAGATAAAGTGACTTTCCCAGGATCACATAGTGAGTGAGGTCAAGTTTGAACTCAGATCTCCCTGTCTCTAGGTCCAGTACTCTGTGCACTTTGCCCCCTGGCTGCCATTGTGATGTGCTCATCACTGGACTAGTAGAGGAATCAGCAGTTAGTGATAAAGGTTAAGAAGAGGAAGAGATAGATGAGGCATTGAGCCGAACCTTCCTTTGGGGGTGAACACACCTTTCTATAATCCCCAAGGTTAGCAGCAGCTCAGCTCTAGCATTTGAGAGCAGTGATGACTGCTTTTAGTTTGTCACTGAGCTTCATGTTTCAGAGTGCATACATAGTATGCAGATTAGTGATGAAAAGCCAGGGGGAATCAGACCACCTTCTGTTGGTTTTTTCCTTGGCCAGTCAAACAAATGTGCCTTTTCCAAATTCTTCATTGCTGCCTGCTAGTTCATCATAAGGAATTAAAAGAGGGACTTCCCATGGGGATTTTCCTCAAAGCTTTTACCATTTTGTCCCCTTGTGTTTGGGACAGAGATAATCCTTCAGGGGAGAAAGGGGTGACATTGAGGACTATTCAGCATTGTGCATACTCATGCTTCCCACTCATGGTGCAGATCATTGTGGTCTATTTGGGGATTACTAGCCTTTATTTGCCACACCTGACAAAGTTGATATTCAGGCCAGATTTCAGTGACACTCTGGCACAGCCCTACTTGCTCCCCTTTTTTAGCTTCTTATGAAAGTTTATCTTGTACTAGTTGAACACTTTTTGCAAAGTTGTAAGTGGAGTTTTTGTAACCAATCCCGTTTTTCTAATGACGTACACTGTAATTTCAAAGATGCTGTGTTTTCATCTCTAATTCATCTTCAATTGTCAGTTATTTCTAGTTTCTTCAAATCTCTCATATAGTTAACAAAATAAAGCATAATATACTTTAGAGGAGTAGGGAAACCTTTTTTAAAATGGAAGAATCCCTTTTGTAATAATTACCCTTGAATTTAACTGATTTAATTCTCTGTTTTGAACATTTGGTATAGTGTATAAAATATGTATATTTCTAAAGTTGGGAACTTCTGTAGAATAAAAGATGACTTAAGGAAAGATAAGAGAACAAAGGAAATGAGGTCTTTAAGAGTTATGAATAGATATACTCAGCTTTTTTCTTTTTAACTATGTCTCAGAAACACTTGTGGAGTGACTATTGCATGTATAGTACTACTATACACACTCTAAAATGAACTTCTTATATGAAAAAAACTAGTGTCTGAAATCTAACTTTTTATGCCCAAAAGAGACCTTAGTAGTCATCTGTTCCTATTTCATTTTAAATCTCAGGAAGCAGAGGCTTGGGTAGGTTGAGTGACTTGCTCAGGATTACACAGGGAGTTGATATGTGAAGCAAGACTAGAAGTAGGACTGATCTTCTGATTCATAGCCCACTTCATTGTCCCATGGCACCATTCTACTAGCACTGATCTAATATTTGTATTATTTTCAAATTGTTCTCAAAAGGTAGTTTTTATTATGGTGACAGTTAAAATGATACTCTCTTTTGGAGTCAGCACAGCATAATGGAATGGCCAGTGACTTGGAAACCAAAGGACTTGCGTTCAAATCCCACACCTCGTAATTACTAGCTATGTAACCTTAGACAAGTCACTTCGCTTCTGGGCCTCAGTTTCTCCACCTTAAAAATGAGCGCCCTGGACTGGGTAACCTCAGAGTTCCCTTCGAGCTCTGACTCTATGACACTAGGATCTTTACAGTGACTGTTGTCTTGTGTTGTTTATTTTGTTTGCAGAGTGGCTTTGGTCTGTGTTCGTAGATCTGGTTTCTGTCTTGGCACCACTCACCCCAGAGGAGGGCTGGCAATGAAGTTGCGTCACTTAAAAGCCCTGGGTTTTCATGTGATCTTGGTAAGAAGATAAAATTCAAATGCTCATTACTTAAAAATAACAACTACCAATAAAGTTAGAGGAAAAAAATGTTACTGGGATTGCAGAGGCCTGGGTAGGAACTGTGACATCTGGAGTTAGCTTGTTTCTTGATAACAGTATTTCAGGACAGTTAGATTCTTTTGTAACATAAGGCATTTTATGTAATTACAAACATAATTTTGAGAAGGGCTACATAGGCTTCACTAGACTGCCAAAGAGTTCCACAAAACACAAAAGGTTAAGAAGCCCTGCATTAGATTGACTTCCTGCCCCCCCCCTTTTTTAAAATATCTGTCTGATAATTTTAATTTATTTTATTTTTTGCTTTTTGGAGGGGGGAAGGTAGGGCAGTTGTGGTTAAGTGACTTGCCCAAGGTCACATAGCTAGTTTTTTGTGTTAAATGTCTGAGGCCAGATTTGAACTCAGGTCCTCATGACTCCAGGGCTGGTGCTCTATTCACCACATCACCTAGCTGCTCCTCCTGGCCTGTTTTTAACGGTGGTAAAATAGGCCTTCAGCTGAATGAACACCTTTTTATTGTGTTAAACTCTGTTTCCTACATGTTGTAAACAAGTCCATGACCATTGGAAGGGATGATACTGAAGTTTTTTTTTCATGAGACAAAAATGGGGATCAGTTATGGAGTACATTTCCCTAGGGAAAGTGTGATAGTTATGAGTGAATGAAGCATTTATTGAGTTCCTGCTGTTTACAAAACTGTGCAAAATGCTTGGTAGAAACAGAAAAACAAGATAGTCCTTGCTCTGAGGAGCTCACATTCTGTGGATAAGATAACCCACATGGGAAGGGTACAGTGACAGTGCTGATGGTTATGCCTCTTCTTTCATATCATTTCCATTGATAAGATAATATCAGTTTCTGACATTGAGCCATCTGACACTGCCAAAGACCTTGGTGGCAGGAACTTCCATTTTTGGATCTTTGGGAAGCTGTGGGTTTGGCATGTGCAGGAGGACTTACCACATGGCATCTCCACAGAACGGTGACTGTGGACGCTGGGCTGGGAGCTCTGCCTTTCCTAAGGTTTTTGTGCTCAGCGTCTCAAACTGGGCAAGGGAAGGGAACAGGCATTTATTAAATACCTACATGTGCCCGTCACTAGGCTGAGTGGTTTACAAATTGAGGGGAAATGGTGATCAGGGCGGTGTGACTTTTCTGGCACAACTTTCCTTCCTGTCTCTTAGGATACCCTTCTGTCTTAACTGTCAGAGACATCAAAGCATTTTGGGAGGTGTATCCACACTTAAACTGGTCCTTCCTTGTATTATTCTTTACCCTTTAGCAGCTTCATTCTGAGCATGGTAGTCTTGTAATAACCCTCTAGATTCCTTTTAATTTGTCAAAAAAGTTTGTAAGGAAAGTTTATGTTTCATGATGGTCCCCAGCTAAATTCCACTCTCTTTGTTGGTCTTGCACCTAGAATGAAACTGAACCTGAAAATATAGCCTTTGAGAACATTTAAAATATGACACATATTACATATTGCAGTGCACTTGACCTTCATTGAGGTTTGGAGAGAGCCCGAAGGAACCCCAAGTCTCTTGTTAAGATGTAAAGGGCATGCCAGAAAGAATTTAAATGGCCATGGTTTGGTGTCTCTGCTTTACATATTATTCATACCTCATATTATCCCACTAAAGAAGAGTCCCTTTGTTACCTAAAAGACATTTAACATTTGTTGTTTTGTGGAGGGGTTTTCCCCCAAAAAACTTAACACTACAAGCTTGTGTCACTTCAAAAATAAATCCTTTTTGATGATCTAATATAAGTTCTTAGAAAGCAATAGTTGTGTCTATAGTGTGTCCTTACATGCATGACTTTTTCTCTAAGCCAGTTGGTTTGTGTTGTCTTGTTACTGTTTTTAGTAAAAACCGACTTTTGTCCCATTTCTCTTGTTAGGTCAATACCTGGGAAATTAAGAGATTGGATATGAACCTTGCAGTCACATCTCTGAAGAACAAAATCTTCTCACAAGGAGCTTTCTCCATGGCTCCTGGATTTTCGGCATAAGATGTTAAAATAAAAGGAAGATTTCACGGGGAATGAGTTTCCATTATGAGAAGGAACATGTGGATGGATTATAGTATTTAGTGAAGCCTGATTTTTGTTCCTGAATCTACTGTCAACGGAGGGTTTTCTGGGTAGCTCATTGAAACAGATGATGTAATTAGAATTGTGCACTGCTAAAAATGACCATATCAGACTGGAAGAATTTTAGCTAAGGAATTTTTTAATTTGAATAAAAATTTCAAAGCAGGTAAAACATCATTAAAAATGTTTTGTATTTAATGTGCCATAAAAATGCCAAGCTGTATAGCAAGTTAGAGTTATACCCTGCTCTGAGTTATGTTAAATTACTCTGTTGTGGGGCATGACTAGACCTGGTCTAAAGGTTGCATAGCCTTTTCAGTGCAGAAATTCAGATTTTGATCTGTACTTGCTATTAGAAGTTGACTCTCATTCTTCTCCACAAGCAAAACATTAGAAATGGCTTATGCCAGTCTGTCTCCTAATAGAAGCTGCCACTCAGCTTGCCAGTGCCTGCTTTAAGTAGTAGGAACAATAATGATGGTGATGACGATTAAAATAATAACTAATATTTACATAGTACCCCAACTGCTTTACGACAACTACCCTTTCCTTTGAGCTTCCCAACACTGACACAGGCTCCACTGCACCACCTAGCTGCCAACTTGGGATTTTCCCCTATAAAGTACTTACATTGCCCTACTAAGTCACAAAAGGGTTGTAATCTGGTATAATGGAGGGTGTGTCCACACCAGGGCTGCCTCCCACTGATGAAAACAAGTGTTTTGCCTACTTGAGTATAATCTTTGTTTTTTCATGCATAGTACAGCTTAAAAACAACAATAAATAGTAAAGAAAATATTTAGGCTGCTTTTTAAAGAATTTCACGATGGCTACTAAGTAGATGGAATAGGAGTTGCCAACTCTTGCCCCAGTTTTTTGAGTAAAAAAAAAGAAAATGATCATCGATACAGACAGTTTTTAAGAGGTAGAAGGTTGTGACTTGCTTGGGTCATGAAGTTGTAAGCATCTAAAGCAGGATTTATTTAAACTTCTGTTTTCATGACTTCAAGTTCAACAGTGTTCCCTACGTCATTTGACCCCTGTGGGAAGGATATATACCTCAAAGTGGAAGCACCGACACCGAGTTAGTCTTAGAGATCAGATGGTGGCTTCTGTGCCCCAGGGCAGTGACAGGTCTGTAGGGACAAAGTGAGGCACACAGGATGAATAGATTGGGATCTATATATTTTTAAATCATGGATCTGATATCTTTCCCCAGAAAGCTGCCCCTCTTTCAAATTTTCCTGTTCTGCCCAGACCACCATCATCATTTCAGCCACCAAGGTTCACAAACCCAAGTGTAATCTTCAGCTCCTTACCTTCTCTCACCCACTTATCCAAACTTGCTAAGTCTTGTCACTTCTACTTGAACAGTTTCTCTCCTGTCTTTGCCCATCGCCCTACTCACACAGTCACTTCCCAAAGTCAAGCCCTCATTGCCTTCTGCTTGGACTACTGCAGTAGCCTCCTAATTGTTCTCCCTTAAATTTCCCCCTCTCCACTCTAACCACAACCACCAAAATGATTTTCCAAAAGCACAGGTTTGACCATGTCACTAACCCTCACTAAATTGCAGTGACATTGATTTAAGATCAAATGTTAGTTCTTCTATCTCATCAAATCTCATCTTGGGCAGTCTCAGTCTACATAACTGGAAACAAGGCCCCTACCCTCTCAGCCTCAGTTCACTTCTCTGTAAAATGGAGATTAATAGCACCCATTTCGTAGGAGATGAAGGTCAAACGAGATAATTAATGTCAGGCACTTTGCAAGCTCTAACTAGGACTATATAAATGCTAACTATTGTGGTTATCATCCTTAATCTCTATTTTTGTAAGTTTTATAATGTATATTCATTAGTAGAATAGTGCATATGTATTTCCAAATAATTAAATATATGCATATTAGAGAGTACACGCCCCAATTTTTTTTTTTTTTACTGATGTGGATACATGATCAAAAAGATCTGGAGACGCCCTAATGCACCATTATTGTTGCTGTGAATTTATCCATCAGCTCTGCAAGATACAACGCTTAGGTTTTCAACATAAAAATATATATATATAAAACATGGTAGGGGGATGGGATGAGAAAGTACAGCTGTTAAAAGTTCAAATCACAGTAAAGAACTAGTGCTCCAATTTCTAAGGTTCTTGAAAGGGGCCCCAAAGCTTCCTCTCTGTCAAAGCCTCGTCCTTCTTCAGCCTGAGAGCTATGGTTCCTGTACTGTTCATTTCTACATCAAATATCTGACCATCGTGTGTGTGTGTGTGTGTGTGTGTGTGTGTGTGTGTGTGTGTGTGTGTGTGTGTGTGTCGCGCCCTCCTTTGGCCAGTTAAGATGCAAGTAAGATTCAAGTGTCTCCCTCTACCCCCCCCAACTTGCACATTCCAATTGTGTGAAATAATTTCCCCTATCCAGCCTCTTTCCCCCCTCTAGTGTGTTCCTTCTACCCTCTTTGCTCTCGTCTTTTTAAGATCACCAAAATATAACAAAACTATTCCCAGGCCCCCTTCCTTATTTTCCTCCTTCAGTGACCTCTGGGTACCTACTTATATAGTATCCCCTTATTAGAATGTAAACACTTTATTCTTGTGCAGTCTCATTGTTACTTGCTCAGATTTCTTTTTTGTTTCTCTTAACTCCTATGTTTATATTTCAAAGTATCTACTCAGCTCTGACAAAAATACTTAGAAGTCCTCTATTTTGTTGAAGATGCTTTTTTTTTCTTGTATAGGAGTATACTGTTTTGCCAGATAAGAGATTCTTGTTTATAAGCTGGTATCTATCTATATAATACATATGTTTGTGTACAAATGTATATATATGCATGCATGTATATGTATATATGTATTTGTGTATGTGTATATATGTGCATGGATGCACACACATACACACATAATATTCTAAACCCTCCACTCCTGTATAGTGGTGACTGCTAGATCTTATTTAATATTGACTGTGCCTCCTCAGTACTTAAAATCTTTCTGACTGCTTGCAGTATTTTTTTTTCCCTAACCTGGAATCTTTATATTTTTGCTATAATTTTCCTGATATTTTTTCATTTTGAGCTTTCTTTCAGGAGTGGTGGATTATTTTTATTTTCACTTTACCTTCTAGTTCTAAGAAATATGAGCAGTGTTCTTTCATGAGTTCTTGAAATGTGATGTCTAAACCCTTTTTTTTTTGGTCATGGCTTTCAGATAATTCAATGATACATAAATTATCCCTCCTTGATCTATTTTCCGAATCATTTGTTTTTATTTGATATCTTACATTTTCTTCATTGTTTAGTCTTGATTTTATTTTGAAATCTTTCTTGTTGTCTCATGGAGTCACTAATTTGACTTATTTGGCATATTCTAATTTTCAGGGTGTTTGTTGCTTGGGTAGGGTTCTATACTTCATGGTAAGCTGTTAGTTCCCTCCCAAGTCTTTCTGGCCTAGCTCTTAATTCTTTTCTAACTCTTTACTTTAGTGATCTCATTTTATTAATAAAATAACTTTTAAGCTTCCCCTTTAGAAAAAAACAAACTTTGTTTACTTCCTTCTGCAGCCTGAGAGCTATGGTCCCTGCCAGTGCGCATTTCCACATCAAACATTATCTCACCATTTTGTGGGGAAGGGTTGTCCCCTGGTGAGTTTCCTAGGAATTCTAGTTGAGATTGTGCCCAAGATGTGTTTTTCTTTGAGGTTTTTCTCATACATGTTTTGGAATAATTCTCTTCCTCTTGGTTTGTGTTTTGGGCATCTCTGTAATTATTGTAGCAAATAACAACAACAGTATTAGTACTACTAATGATAACTGCCACATAGCACTTTAAGGTTCCCAAAGCACTTTACATATATTATCTTATTTCATCCTCACAACAACAAAGTAAACAATAAATCCTACGTGGTTTTTATCCATATATTAGAGGCAAAGAAACTGAGGTTAATAGAAATGAAGAGACTTACTCAGGTGCATACATCTAATAAGTGTACAGATTTGAATTCAAGTCTTCCTGATTCCAAGCCCAGGACTCTATCCACCTTGACATATTGCCTCTCTATGCCTGTGGTAATGTCTTGCACAAAAGAAGTGATCAGTACTTATATGATGTACTATTTGTCTGAGGACCTCAAGACACTGATAAATAACTCACCATCCTCATGGTTTCTTAGTACTCAGAAAAAGTATGGGCCAACTTCTCCTAGGGAAGATAGATAATCCATTCATATGAGTTTCATCTGACATAATTCAATAAACATTGATTAAATGCCAAATGTATGCACAAACACCATGTTAAGTATTGTAGATGATACATAGAAAGAGAATTTTATAATTGAGTTAATCAAATCTACCCTTTAGTGACAAAGATTTGTTCTCATGAAGGATATTTCAAAGAATGTGAAAGGGGGACCCTAGAAATTTTTTAAGCAATGGGAACAAAGGTGGACTAACTGTAGAGTCTTTCTAGATCACAGTTTGGTTGGGGAAAGAAAACTATTTATGTGGATCAGGGGATCTGAACCTTGTTTGTGTCACGAATCCACTTTGGCCATTTGGTGAAACCTCAGTACTATTCAGAATAGTAGTTTTAAATAACTAAAGGAAATGCTAGATTTCAGTTAAAGCTTAGTGAAAACAAAGATGTAATTTTTTTCCCCACCCAGGTTCACAGACCTGAATCTATCCATGCAGCCCTAAGGGATTAAGAATTCTAATTTAGATGTACCCATTCAAGTATGTTTATATAAAAATCTGTCCCATCACTTATAGCCTTAGAATATCATGCTGTAATACTGCGGCTGTTCCTTTTTCTCTGCTCACATAGATTCTAGGCTCCTTGAGGACAGAGACCCTAAATTTATTTTACAATTGCCTTCATAGCCTGTGGTACATTCTGAATTTCCTTAATTGTGACACATCCTTGTCTTTCGAGTGGGAGTTTTGATTTATAGACGAGCCAAAAATCATTCAACACTGACTCTGGGGAATAAGGTGGATAATTAAGCTGTAGAATACTATTTTTGGTCAAAAACAGAATATAACTGAGGTTGAATTTCTTGTGTGACTTGGAAAATTACCAATAAGGTAGTACAGAACAGGAGAATAAAAAATAGATTGAGCAATGGCAGCATAGACAGAGCAAACATTTACTCTTTCAAGGTGTCTTGAAGGACAACATTCATTTCATTGTGTAAATTTTGGCATGTCTGTCAAAAAATTGGTCATTGTTACATCTCATACAAAAAATAAATCAAGGGACTGTAAGCAGATGTCTGACATGGGGTTGGTGGATAAGCAGCCTAGGCACCTGATTTATAGGAATTCCTAGTGTAGACCTTATCTAGGGCTCCATACATATCACAAAATGAGTACTCAGGGACTCCCCACCACAGACTCTCAAACTGACATGGTTCAAGAGGTCAGGGAGCCCAGGGAGTCCAGGAATCTCCATAGCCAGAGTCCTTGAAAAGCAGTCTGGAATGAATTCACAGACTCAAGCATCCTCTAAGTCAAGGTAGCAAAGATTTATTGTTATGCTATACAGTGGGTAAGAGTTCTTAGGGAACCTGCAACTTTAAAGGGGTACAGTTAAAGTTCATGTAGGATATTCTATAGTATAATAAGTGCTAAATATGCTAAGTAGGTGAGTCAGAGTGGGATTAGGGAGTGGTTAAGGAATGGTCAGTTCTTAAAAGAACATGCACTTGTAATATCTACTATGCAGGTATTTTACCCAGAGTTCACTGGAAACACCCAAGGGGGTCTACATTGAGGTGTGGTTTTAGGCTTGAAGCATCACTAAGTCAGCTAGTGGTTAGGGCTGACCAAGCTGCCACCCATCAATGTCACATTTGACAAGATGGATGTTGGCAATTTAGTATATCCCAAGCCTAAGGCAAACATAACAAGGGATTCAGGATGTATATGAGCTAGGGAGTATATGTGTGACTGAGTCTAGGATACATATGATAGGTATGACTCAGTACACAGCTGCTTCAGCCAGTATACAGCGGGGTCATACTACTAAATTCTATAGGTATAGCTGGCTAATGAGTCAGAAAGAGGGATAAGTATTTTGCTAGGGCATGCTACCCTTGAGCTAGAGAGAAAGTACCTGACATGGAGTTTTGAGGCTAGGGAGATTTGAGGGTAGGGAGAAACATGATTTTGCAAACTGGGGTTCAAGCACAGACACCCAAGCACCCCATCACAAACTATGGTGACCACATTCAGTTTTGAGGAAGATGCCCTAGGACCTGAGGGCCCCACCATGATATACTGAGCATTGTGTTCACCACTGAGTCTTGCATGATGGCCCATGTTCTTAAGGAGTTCTCATTTTCTCATTCTAAGTGGGGGGGGGGAGAGGAGAAAACATCTGAAAGGTTTCAGCTGCAAGTTATATGAAGGTCTCATGGTTCTTAGATGCAGTGGTAAAGGAGATAATAACATTAGTTTCTGATGTTGAACTATTTGACAGTCCAAAGGACTCAGTGGCAAGAACTCTCTTTTCTAATACTTCAGTAACTGTGGCAACATCCACAGAAGCAATTACCAGGCCACATCTGATGACTATGGTAGACTGAGTTGAAAGTGGAACCTGAATAGTGATGCTAGTTCCAAGGCTATTGGACTTACCTGCCCATTGGCAGCAATTGGTGTTGAGGAAGGTGGACTTCTTTTAAGTTATTTCTCACCCCAGTGATGGCTGCAGGGCATGGACTGGAAATAGAACCAGTGCTCTGGAGGATACTGCTATATTCCCAAGGGGTTGAGGTTCAGGTTTGTAAGAGTATCATTTGGAACAACTGCACATGTTCAGATTGAAGAAAAGGATAAAACTGGTATAAAGGCACAGAAATCAGAGATGGAACATTGTGTGTGAGGAACAGCAAAACTGGCCAGAATGGTTAGAAGTCATAGAGTACACCGAGGTGATTAATAGGTAAGAAAACTGAAAAGTCAGAATGGGCCAAATTTTGAAAAGCTTTAAATGCCCAGTAGAGGAATTTCTATTTGATCATAGATGTAATTGGGAACCACTGGAGTCCAACGAGTGGGAGGTTGACATGGTTAGACCTATAATTTAGTAAAATCACTTTGGCAGCTCCATGAAGGACAGATTAGAGTATGGAAAGACATGAGATGAAGAGTTGGGCTGGAATACAGGGCTTTCCAAATCCAAGATCAGTCCTCTGTCCACTACACCAGTGTGCCTTTGATAAAAGTACAAGTGCTTAGAAAGGTATAGACAACTGATACTGAACACAGTGAGGGATCAGGGGGTGAAATGGATGCTTCTTGTCAGCCTAGGTTTTGAAGGGACATGTGTATTGGGTGAAGAGAAGGTAGAAGATGTCTTAATTTCTTTTGTTATTTTAAAGGGAGGTTATGCCCAGGGGAAAATCAAACCAAAAAAACAAAAAACCAAACAAACAAAAAAACCTAGCAGCAAACCAAGAAGTGAGCTGAAATATCCCCTAGGTGGTGCTGAATCATTGTGAAAATGCATGTGGAAAATCTATTTTAAGAGAGGACTTTTCTTCTGTTGGATCTGTTTGAATTCTAAATGATCCAACATTGATCCCTTGCATAGAATCCCTTGTTATAAGAAATGGCCAGAGGAAGAAAGAGTGTCCTAAATTGGAACTGAGAACCCAATTTGCTAGTGAAGTGTCTGTAGTGTTCATGTTTGTGGGGAGCCCATCTGGGTCAGCTTAGTTGGAAACATTGTAGCCCTATCAAGCTAGATTTGTTGTTTGTGGTGGTCCTCCATACTAAAGCCCCTCCCCAATCAGAGATTTTACTGAATTTGCTTATACACTAAAACCTATGCACCAACATTGAAGGACACAGCACCAGCACTAAAGATCACACACACACACACACACACACACACACACAAAACAGCTGGCTTTTGTTGCCTATGTACTTGGGGACATGAGCACTCACAGTACAAATGAATTTGCAAATTTTGACACTATAAATAGCAGCAGGCTTCTTTGTTTGCTGCGTTGCCTTACATTTCTCCTGAAAGACATAGGGCTTGTCAGCTTGCAATACTGTGCACCCTCTCTTCTGTTTACCAAAGAAAGTTTCTGAGTTAATTCAATATGCTGTCCAGATGCTAACTGGCAACAAACCCCGTACAGGAGGGCTGGGTCCTGACTGCTACTGGGTAGTTCCCAGCTCAGGGCTGGGAAGGGCCAGTGAGACCTGCCCTTGAGCTACTGGAGTTGGGACAGGGAGGAGGCATTGTACCACATGTGTACTTTTATTGAAACTCAAATCCTTGACTTCCTTTATGTTTTGGGGATGGTTTGGCATTTGTCTCCAAAAGGGAAGGTTGTTCTATTTTTAAAAACCTCTGAAAGCTTCAAAGGGACTCAGAGACTTTAAAAATTGCCCTCTCCTCCTTTCTCTCCTCCTAATGTTTATGGAGTCCCACAGATTTAGAACCAATTGGGCATGGATATGGATCTAAATAATAGACGATCTGACAGAGGGTTTCTAGATTTGTGATTTAGAAGTGTCCTTAGAAGTCATTTAGGCCAAACTCCTTATTTCACAGAGCAGGAAACTAAAGCCTGGTGTGGCTTTCCAGAAATCAGACAAGTAGAAAGTGTTACCCAGGTCCTCTCACTCCAAATACAGCATTCCTACTACTAACATCCAGGCTTTTTGTGGGGCTTTATGACTTAGAAAACAATTTCTTTAAAACAACCCTGTGAGGCAGGTATTGCTTGCACCATCCATCCCATTTCACGGATGATGAAATGGCTGGGTAGGTGGCTCAGTGGATAGAGAATACCAGACCTGAAGTCAGCAAAGATCACCTTCCTGAGTTCAAATATGGCCTCAGACACTTTCTAACTATATGACAGCAGGCAAGTCACTTAACTCTCTTTGCCTCAGTTTCCTCATCTGTAAAATGAACTGGAAAAGGAAATGGCAAACCACTCCAGTACCTTTGCCAAGAAAACCCCAAATGGAGTCAGTAAGAGTTGGATGCGACTGAATACGACTGAAACCGAATTGACTCCCTGAAGATTGCCCAGCCAGTAAGTGAAAAAACTGAGCCTTGAACCCAGAGATTTTGACTCAAAGCCCAAGGTCCTTTCCATTGCATTACATTGCCTCGCAAGTTATCATAACACTCTTCATTTGGAAAATTTAAAACTTGATTAATCCTCTGAATTTTCTTCAGGGAAACTGAAAGAGCATATAGCACTTTAAAATAAGCAAAACACTGTTTATGTTATCACATTTAATCCTTACAACAACTTCGAGAAGTTGGTGCCACAGGCATCATTTTATCAATTTTACAGAAAAGGAAACTGATTCTCAGAGAGGTGAAGTCACTTGCTCATAGCCATGCAGGAGGTAAATAATAAAGGTAGGATCTGAACCCAGGTCTTGATGGTTTCAATTCCAGTTCCCTTCCGTTTATGCTATTTTGAAGACTGACAGTAAGAGAACTTGTTTCATCCTAGGAGAAAAAAAGGAGGGAAGAAACGTTTCCAAAAACAACTCAATGAATATTCATGAAATGAGAAAGATCAGGTATATAATTGACACAAATAAAAAGATAATTATTTTATTTGATTTTTTGCTTTTTTTGGAGGGGGGAAGACAGGGCAATTGGAGTTAAGTGACTTGCACGAGGTCACACCACTAGTAAGTTAAGTGTTAAGTGTCTGAGGTCGGATTTGAACTCAGGTCCTCCTGATTCCAGGGTTGGTGCTCTATTCACTGGGCCACCTAGCCACCCCCAAAATAATAATTTTAGTATAATTTCATTTTAAATGCATTTTAAATATAAATTGTTACAAGGTGAATATTATAATTTTATTTTGAAATAAAATTGTCGTTCTACTATCTCTTTTCTTTACTTTATGGATTTAAAAAAATGCATTGTGTCAAGTGGCACAGCTTGATCCTTCAGAATATTCTTAAATTGGGGTCCTTGTAATGGGCAGCTAGCCCTACTAGGTGCTAGGAGAGATGCAAAATGTAAATAAGGGAAGTCTCTTTCCTTGGCTTGAAGCCCCAGACACACCTTCCTTCCTCCACCCCTTCTTGCTCCGTCAGACCCCTCTAAATTCCAGCATTGTTCCTTTCCCAGATTGAATCCCCTTTGGTTATGGCAAAGGGAAGGAGGGCTCTTCTTTCAGAAATTACAGGCAATACTCTGCTGCTGCTCTCTCTCCCTCCCTCCCTCCTCCTCCCCCTTACCCTCCTAGGTAACCTCGTTAGGCTTGTGTGATGGGTTTTGGATGTGAGGAGGGTAAACATTCTCATTAGCAAAAGTCTCTGTTGCAATAAAGCATCTTCTAATATGACATATAATAGCATATAATGTTACATGGTGCTGTGTTACACAGTGTCTTCATTTGTGAT